>CM073606.1:13464540-14087040 GCA_037074985.1 Solanum bulbocastanum | reverse complement strand
TGAAGTTTTAGTGGAAGCATGGACACTTAGGTGCAAAAAGGAACAAAAAGATTGAAAAGAAAGAAGAAGCTGAAGCTTAAGCATCGCCAAGCATGCTTGGCGATTCGCCGAAGGGACGTACTCCGCCCTTTGTTCCAATACGTGACGCCTTAAAGGAGAAGGATCAAATAGACGATGAAAGGAGCAGTCGGTGCTTCACCAATCAGTTCCGCGATGCAAAAGTATACCGCCCATTGATCCAGAATGCACGGATGCTGAAGGCACAACACAAACGTCTATGAACTAGAATAAGGGTGAATGGCCGAGTCATTCGGCATTTGTGACTAACCTTGCCAAGTGATCTACCAACACTATTTTCTGATGTCTATAAATACAAAACTCTTTACTAGTTTTTAGTGGGAGAGGAGAGTCAGAACATTATTGTAAATTTTTACTTTAGCTCTTATATTTTCTCTCAAGTTAAGAGAGGGTTTTTGGAGGACTTGAAGTAGAAAGGAGTTTATCATCCCCAAAGTGGAAGTGGGTCTTCTCTATTCTTCTTTATTTGCTTAAATCAAGGTTTAATTTCTTATACCCACTTTATTTCAACATCATATTAGGTATAATTTCTTATTTCTTGATGTGTGGCTAAAGCCCCCATTCTTGAGGTATGATTTAGCAAATATGTGTTGATTATTGTTGGGTTTTGCTTGCTGATAGGTTAGATGTATTTTAATAGAGATTTCACTTAGTGGTTGTGGTTTAATTTAATGGGTTTGTAGTTGCAAATACAAAACCACCCCTGTGTTTTTGGCTTGCTCGAGAGAGAGGTTGTGAAACCAAGACCGCTAGGCTGATGGACTAAGGAGTGGGTCGACATGAGGTTCAACCCGAGAGGATGAGCCTTAGTCCCATATCCTAACACTCAACTCGAGAGAGTGAGTGGGGTAAGGCATAGGCAGGCCCTTATGCAGCAAATGGGTGTCCGAGAGGAACCCATTTAAAACGAGATAGGTTGTCCAAGAGGGAGCTTATATCCATCTAAAGCTTAGCCTAGTCACTATTATCTTGCAAATTTCCTATTGAAAGCATGTACCCAATTATTTATACCAATATATATTGCGGTTACATCCCAAGAATCTCTCCCCATACTTGATTTCCTTTTTATTTTACTGTTTTTATTTAATCTTGTGACAAAAACCACATCGATATTTAACACTTTTGTGTCACCCATTGAATTTACTTTGTTTTATTCTCAAATTTCTCAAACTACAGCTAATTAGAATAAGATTCTAGTTTGACTGCTACTTTCACTGCCACTCCCTTGGGACTCGACCCCAACCCTTAGTTGGGTTATTATACTACTGCATGATGATAAAACTTGCATCGAAAGTTGTGTCATTGATTTCGCAAACATCAAAACAGCGCTGTTGTCGGGTAGTGGTGTTACGTGACGATGTAGTTAATTAGAGATTTTATTCTTTTTAGTTATAGTTTTCACTAATTTATGTATAAGTTTTGTTTTGCGTGTTTGTGTATTGACGCAGAGGAACGAAAAATGGAAAACCACTATGGACTTTACACAAATCATCCCTTCTTGAAACTGCTGAACATCAGGGACAACCTCCTAACCATTAAGCAAGTAGGGGATGAAACTCTATAGGAAATGTTGTTGAAATTTCAAACAATGTTAAGTCCATGCCCATCTCATGGGATGACTGACATAGCATTACTAGAATGCTTCTATAGAATTTTGGGACCTGAGAATAGAAGTAACGTGAATCAACTGTTCGCAGATGGTGTGTTGTGTCAACCCTATGAGGTCATAGCAAAAACCCTTGATGGCATGGTCGAAGCCAACAAGGAGACAAACAAAAAGAGTGGAATACTCTGGTTACTTGGTTGGATACTTTGTCCAACCAAGTTTTGGCATTGGAAGTAGAAGCTATGGAAAGGGAGAAACATGTCATCATCCAAGAGTGCCGAAATGGGAAGAAGCATGGAAGTGCACAAGATAATGAGGTTTTTGCCCTCATTCAACAAAAGATTGTCGAACAAAACAAGAGATTGAATGAGATAAAAGATAACATGGAAATGTTGAATGAGGTGTCCACCTCAAACTCCATGACTATCCAACTGCAGGATGCTCAAATCTCATATTTGATGACAGGTCGCTATCCACCATTCACCGAGGACTTGCCCAACTACACCATGGGCGACTCTGAGGAAGAGGTATAAAGGGCTAACCTGCATCGTGCCATGACTTTAACTAAGGCACTGCTTGGGAGGCAACCCAAATCCTCTTTAATTGCTTTGATTCCTTAGGGAAATAATGTTGTGATGTTTATACAAATTGAAGTTAGGGAAATGTTTGAAAAAGCGTATGAAGGCGAGCAAATGATCCAATTGGTATGTCGCTGGCTTGTTGGGTGACCTCGATCTTTTTGGTCATCTGACTCAAGATGCTATCAGCTTAGATCCTTTAAAACTCAGTGGTCAGTAGGTAATGAGAGGCGCGTCAGCGACCTCAATGTAGATCACCGTTAGGATTCTCACATGAGATGCAGATCCTATTTCATTAAGTGAAGTTACTAATCACTTGGCGCTTCACCGAGTGATTGGGTGAGCCTAACTTACGTCGCCGAATGGGTGGTAACTGAACGAGTTTTTGCAAACCACAGGTTTAAAAGTTCTACTTCATCTATTTCATCTCACTTTTTCATCCGATCAAACCCACACATGCACTTTAGCTTTATATTTCTTGCAATTTTAAAGTATTTCAAGTGTCCAATTGTGTACAGATTTGGATCACATTACTTCCTAGCACGTCAGTACAATCTAATTCAGCACCAAAGGTTGGTAATAGAACCCCTCAGTTATTTTTTCAAAATTTGTACTCATTTTCATAATGATTGATAATATAAAATCTCTTATGAGTCTCTTAGTTTCTAGGATTACATGTATTACTGATTATGATTCAGTAGCTTTCGCATGATTTGAGGGACTTCCATTCGACCGTGCTTTGAGTTGAACTTTTATGTGGGGGAAAATGTGTAACTTCTATGGGTCTTAGTTGAAATTGTGTTATTTTAGCCAAAATTGCATTATCTGGGTTGTTGACTAATTCTTCAAGAATCACGAGAGAATCTTATTATGGTCCTATTTTCAGGATTAGTGGAATTAGTTTTTTAACTTGGTCAAAGTTTATTTTCTCTAGTTAACTTTCTGCTTAGCATTATTAGTGGGTCATGTTTATCAGCAATTTTTAGCACTACTTAGTAGTTCCTTGTTTTTTATCTTTAGGAGTTAAGTTGTAAGCCTATAAAAAGGCACTAGGTCTTCTCTCTTTGATGAAGTAAAAAAATTAAGCAGAAAAACTTCTCTTTCTTTTTTCCATATTTGTGCCTTTGTTTTGTGCTCTTGTTTCAAGCATAATTCAACATATTTGGTATCAGAGCTTCCAGGTTTGTCTTCCAGGGAGTCAAAGAGAGAGTGAGAAAGAAAAAAAATGGTAGTAAACACTAATTAAAGTTCTCAGCCCCTTCAATTTTTAGAGGGGTGAACTACCATTCTTGGAGACTTAAGATGAAGACTCTTTTTAAGTCTCAAGAGCTATGGGACTTGGTGGAGAATGGATTTCCTAACCCGGCATGAAGGCCACACATAGCGGCTGCAGGAAAATCGCAAGAAGGATTCGAAGGCATTGTTCCTAATTCAATAAGCCCTTTATGATGATATATTCCCAAAAATTTCAGCAGCAGAGACTTCTCATGAAGCTTAGGAGATTTTGCAGCAGGAGTATATGGAAGATAAGATGGTACTTACAGTTAAATTACAAACTTTGCATCGTGATTTTGAAACATTGAGCATGAAAGATGGTGAATTAGTGCAAAAGTATATGTCTAGAGTCTATTCTATTGTTAATCTCATGAAGTCTTATGGTGAGACTATTAGTAATGAAATTGTTGTAGCTAAGGTGTTGAGGTCTCTAACAACCAAATTTGAGCATGTTGTTGCTGCTATTGAAGAGTCAAAGGATTTGTCTGATTATTCATTTGATGAATTAATGAGATCCTTGTTAGCTTATGAAGATAGGCTAAATAGTCTCATGAAAAATTTGAATAAAAAGCATTCCAAGTGAAAGGGGAGTCATCTTTCTCTAAAGAAAAATCTGCAAACAGTGCAAGCAGAGGTAGAGGCAGAGGCATATTTCGTGGTCGACGTCGAGGCCGTGGGAGAGGACAATTTAGTGAGTCACCCCATCCTAGGAGTGACTTGCAATACTCGTACTGCAAGAAGTCTGGCCACACTGAAGCATATTGCTAGACTAAGCTAAGACATGAGCAAAAGCACGCCAATTTCTCCGAGAAAGTTGAGGATGAAAGCAAGTTATTCATGGCTCATTCTCCAATTACTCACAACTCCGATGGTGTTTGGATTATTGATAGTGGATGCTCGAATTATATGACTGGCACAAGGCATCTATTTAAAGACCTTGATTAGTCAAAGAAGAGTGAAGTTCGGCTTGGTGATGACAAGCAAGTACGAGTTGAAGGCAAAGGTACCATAGCCATCAAATCAACACAGGTTAACTCTAAACTTATTTGTGATGTGCAATTTGTTCCTAGTTTGGCTTATAATTTGCTAAGTGTTGGACAACTGATGGTTAGTGGGTATTCTATTTTGTTTGATAATGACTCACGTGCTGTCATTGAAAAAAAATCTGGTCAAACTGTTGCAATTGTCCCTATGACTCAGAACAACATGTTTCCCCTTAATGTTTCAAATGCTGCTAAAAATGCTTTAGTTGCTAAAGGTGTTAATGCAGCTTAACTGTGGCATCTTTACTATGGCCATCTGAAAATTAATGGGTTGAAACTGTTGTTGAAGAAGAACATGGTGGTTGAATTGCCAAAATTGTGCGGGCTTGATTTTTGTGAAGGTTGCATTTTCGAAAAACAAAGCAGAAAGTCCTTTCCTATAGGAAAATCTTGGAGGGCTAACTGTTGTGTTGAGCTTGTTCATGCTGACTTGTGTGGACCAATGAAGACCGAGTCTTGGTAGTAGTCGATATTTCCTGCTATTCATAGATGCCTATAGCCGTATGAGTTGGGTTTATTTTCTGCAATATAAATCAAATACCTTTGAGAATTTCAGAAAATTTAAGGCCTTAGTGGAGAAGCAAACAGGTTGCGACTTTAAAACTCTTCACACAGATCGTGGTTGTGAATTTTTCTCTAATAAGTTTATTTTATTTTGTGAAGAGAATGGAATTCGCAGGGAGCTTACAGCACCGTACACGCGTCAACAAAATGGAGTTGTCGAGCAGAAAAATCATACGGTAGTTGAAATGGCTAGAAGCTTACTCAATGCAAGGAGACTTCCTGGTCATATTTAGGGAGAAGCAATGGCTACAATTGTGTATCATTTAAACATCTCTCCAAGAAAAGCAGTTTTGAATCGGACACCATATGAAGCTTGGACGGGACGGAAACCACGGGTAAGCCACTTGAATGCTTTTGGTTGTATGGCTTATGCTTTGGTTAATTTATGCTATAAACTTAATGAAAAATCAGAGAAATGTATTTTCATTGGGAATAGGTCTCAGTCCAAAACATATAGATTATATAATCTCGCTAGTTGCAAAGTAACTATTAGCAGGAATGTGGTATTTAATAAAGAAGCAGCGTGGAGTGGAATGACAAGTAAGAAGATTTAGTTGTCCACGTTCCAGTTCACTCAGAAACAGAGCCTACAGAGATACTTGAAACAACAAGCTCTATTCCTTCTTCTCCAAGTGGGAACAAATCCACTCCAGCAAGATCTCGTTCTCCATTGTCGGCTTCTTCTAGTGAAACACCGCCAACTGAGTTTCAATCTCTAAAAGATGTATATGCATCTTGTAGCTTTTGTTTGTTCTCTGTTGAACCAACATGTTATGAAGAAGCTGCAAAGGAGCCCAAGTGGCAGAGTGCAATGATTGAAGAGATTCAGGCCATTGAGAAAAACAAAACATGGGAGTTGGTTGAATTTCCTAAAGGAAAGAACGTTATTGGGCTTAAATGGATTTTCAAGACAAAGTATAATGTTGATGGGAATGTGTCAAGGCATAAGCTCGCCTTGTTGCAAAAGGATACTCCTAACAACAAGGCATTGACTTTGAAGAAACATTCTTACCAGTAGGTCACTTTGAAACTATTAGAACTACTCTCGCCTTGGCTGCTCAACTTGGTTGGCTTGTGTGCCAATTTGATGTTAGAACTACTCTAGCCTTGGCTGCTCAACTTGGTCGGCTTGTGTGCCAATTTGATGTTAAGTCTGCCCTCCTAAATGGCAACTTACATGAAGAAGTATATGTCTCCCAACCATAATGCTTCATCTCTAGTGAAGGGAAGAACAAAGTATACCAATTGAAGAAGGCATTGTACGGTCCAAAGCAAGCTCCACGGGCATGGTATAGCAAAATTGACTCATTTTTTCAAGAGAAATGGTTCAGAAGGACTGAAAATGAACCTACACTTTATATGAAGAAGCGAGTTGCAGCAAATGTTTCTTATTATAGAAGCTTAGTTGGTGGTCTAAACAAATTATCACACCCAAGGCCTAATATATCATACTCTGTCGGTTTGATTTCAAGATTCATGCATAGTCCTTCAAAACAGCACATAGGTGCAGCGAAAAGGATATTGTGATATGTTGCTGGTATAACAAGTTATGGAATTTGTAACTCAAAAGTATCAGATTTCAAACTATTTGGCTTTACTGATAGTGATTGGGCAGGTAACTTGGATAATAGGAGGAGCACATCTGGGAATATATTTAGTCTTAGCTCTAGAGCAATATCATGGAGTTTGAAGAAACAAGATACAGTAGCTTTATCATCTTTGGAAGCAGAATACATAGCTGCAACTTCAGCAGCTTGTCCAGTTGTCTGGTTGAGGAAATTGTTAGCAGATCTTCAACATGAGCAGATTGGTCCAACTGAAATTTGGTGTGACAACAAAGCAACGATCGCTATGACAAAGAATCCTGCTTTCCATAGTAGAACGAAGCACATCGACATTCGCTATCACTTCATTCGTGATTTAGTGGCCAGTGGAGTAATCTCATAGAAGTTTTTTGGCACAAATGATCAAGTAGTTGATGTTCTTACCAAATCACTACCTCACAACAAGCATGACTTTTTTAGGCTACAAATGGGAGTATGTGATTTTGAAGAAAGGGGGAGTGTTGACTAATTCTTCAAGAATCACAACAGAATCTTATTATTGTCCTATTTTTAGGATTAGTGGAATTAGTTTTTTAAATTGGTCAATGTTTATTTTCTCTTGTTAACTTTCTATTTAAGATTCTTAGTCGGTCATGTTTATCAGTCCATTTTCAGTACTACTTAGTAGTTCCTTGTTTTTTAGCTTTAGGAGTTAAGTTGTAAGCCTATAAAAAGGTACTACGTCTTCTCACTTCGATGAAGTAAAAAAATTAAGCAGAAAAACTTCTCTTTCTTTTTCCATATTTGTTCTTTTGTTTTTTGCTCTTGTTTCAAGCATAATTCAACATGGTTTCAGGGGTGAAATTTGAAAGAAATGGGTTGAAAATAGACATGTTTGGCAGCTCAGCGAGATGAACAAAACTTGCCAAATTGCTCAGCAGTTTGCCTAATGTCCTTATTTTACCTTTGATCAATTGATCTTTGGTTTTCGACGGTCAGCTTAAATTGCAAACCGCACTCGGTGACTAGCCGAAAGACCCTTTGTTCGCCCTTTGTCTGCACCCTTGTATCATTCGTACATCATTTTCAATGAATAGCCTAGCTAGATAAGCAATTCGCCAACTAGTTTGGCAAAGCAATTCTGAACTTGGAACCCCCCCTTCTATTGTTTAAATTACTGTCTAACTTATATTCGAAGTCTTTGCAAGAAATGGCTAAACAAAAAGTCGCAGGGATAAATGAACCACCTCGGAACATAAGAGCAGGTGAGTTTAAAGAAGATGAAAAGAAAGCAGAGCTAGCCCGACAAAGGAAATATATCAAGGAAGCTAGGTCCAGAAGGAGGACTCTTATTGATCCCACCATTCCTCTGTGGAGACGCGGATTCTACACAGCCATAAATTCCTTGTTGGTGACTCATGGCGTGGATAGAATGGGCGAGGCTAATATCATTACGAAAGCTAAGGAAAATGAAAATAATGCGAACTTGAATGGGAACACTTCGGCATCTATTGTTTTATATAAAGATGATGTATCAAAAACCAATGCACAGGCAGATGAAGCAAATGCATAAAAAGGACCCCCTCTTTACCTTCTGCTCTGAGTTTCTTTATTATTACTGTTGAATGTTTTATCTCATGCATTTGAGGACAAATGCTTTTGTTGTGGTGGGGTGAGGCCCACACCTTTGATATTGTTTCGAATGCTATTTTTGGCATACACTTGGGTTGTTTGTTTTGCGATTGTTTGAGCTTAGGACTCTCTCTTGGGTTTCATTGAAAAATAATTTTGACCCTTCCAAAAATTTTCATTTTTCGAAATATTTTTCCACCTTTTGTGTTGAAAGTGGTTGTTCTTATACAAATTCAAGCTCAATTTTGATCAATACCGATGACTTGAATGGTTCTCTCAATTGAACAAATAGGAACGTTCGGTTGTGACAAGACCAAATGAAGTTGCATAGGCAATATGTGCATTTTTTGCATCTCGTTGTGATTAGCCATTTATCCAATTGATTCTCTTATAATGACCGTTGCACACTACCGAAAGTGTGTGGTCTTTTTTGACTTAAGTGTCGATGCCTTGTGTGATGAGCTTACTTTGAACCTTGCATGAATAAACCTAGAATTTGCCCCGTTAGTCTGATTGATTTAATACAATGTGCTCTTAAAATGATCTTAGGCAACTTTTGAAGAGTGTGAGCCAAATTTGACATATACCTCTTTTGTGGCCTACCCATGAGCGTGTGAAACTCTCTTGAACACCCTTTGAGCCTTACCTTTCTTTGGTAGAACCTTGATGGACCCTAGAACTTACTTAACCCACTACTTATAATCCTCTTGATTTGTGGTTTAGTGAATAGCCAACAGGCGGAAAGCCTAAGTTGGGGGTGTGGTGAAAAGGAAAAGGAGAAGTGAAGAAGTGTAGGAAAAGTGTCCCTTAACCCATGGTGTTGCGGAACAATATGAGACCTCTATGAAAAAAAAATGAAAAAGAAAAAGTTGTGGAGTAAAAGTACAAAAGACATTGGGTTTCCAAGCAATCCTTGGAGGTGAATAAAAAGATGACTTACAAGCACTAGAAAAGGAATTGAAAAAGGAAAAGAAGGGAATGCCTTGAGAATACCACATCTCATGAGGAAAAATTCATTGACCCTAAATGACCATACCTTTGTACTCAACCCCATTATAAGCCTTTGAAAGACCTTTTTGATCTTGACTGAGCCAAACCAAAGATTGATTGGAAAATAAGGGCAAGCCTATAGGTGAAAACATACATTGTGTTCCTCTTTTTAAGTGTGAGCGTTGCATCTAATTCCTGATCTTAAATTGATTAATCTCTGTGTGTGAATATGGAATCATTCTTTATATGAGGGCATTTAGTTACTTTTTGTTCAGCTTGAACTTGCACAAGTAGCAAGTATTACGAGCATGAGAATCTTTGGTAATGGTGAGTCATAACTTGAATCTTTGAGTACACAATTGATCTTTGCATGAGTAATTTAAGTCTTGTTGTGCATGTTCATGATTTAGTATTGTGTAGAACTATTTTAGATATCCTATTTGAATTGTTGAACTTGAGTTTTACTTGAGGACAAGCAAAAGTTTAAGTTGGGGGTATTGATGAGTCCACAAATTACACTCATTTAGGGCATTATTTTAATAGAAATAGTGTCCTCAAAAGCTTATTTAGTCTAAATGTCTGATGAAAACACTTAAGTTTCAGGTATTTGAAGTTTTAGTGGAAGCATGGACACTTAGGCGGAAAAAGAAAGAAAAAGCCTGAAAAGAATGAAGAAGTTGAAGCTTGAGCATAGCCAAGCATGCTTGGCGATTCACCTTTGGATGGCACTCCGTTCTTTGTTCCAGTACGCGAAGCCCAGAAGGAGAAAGATCAAAAAGTCGATGAAAGAAGTAGTCGGCACTTCACTGATCAGTTCCGCAAAGCAAAAGTATACTACCCAATAATCCAAAACGCACAAATGCTGAAGGCAAATCACAAAAGGTGATGAACTAGAAGAAGGGTGAATCACCGAGTCATTCGGCGTTCGCGACTAACCTCACCAAGCAATCCTCCAGCATTATTTTCTGAAATCTATAAATACTAAAATCTTTACTAGTTTTTAGTGAGAGAGGAGATTCGGAACATTATTGTAATTTTTCCTTTAGCTTTGATATTTTATCTCAAGTTTAAAGAGGGTTTTTGGAGTACTTGAAGCAGAAAGGAGTTCATCTTCCCCAAAGTGGAAGTGGGTCTTCTCTATTCTTCTTTCTTTACTTAAATCAAGGTTTAATTTGTTATACCGACTTGATTTCAACATCATCTTAGGTAAAATTTCTTATTTTTTGATCTGCCTAAAAACACCCATTCTAAGGGTTTGATTTAGCAAATATGTGTTGATATTATTGTTGGGTTTTGCTTTAGTTAGATGTATTTTAATGGTGATTTCACCAAGTTGTTGTGGTTTAATTTAATGGGTTTGTAGTTCTAAATGCAAAACCACCCATGTATTTTCGGCTTGCTTGAGAGAGAGAGGTCGCGATACCAAGACCCCTAGATTGATGGCCTAAGGAGTAGGTCAACATGCGGTTCAGCCTGAGAGGGTGAGCCCTAGTCCCATATCCTAACACTCAGCTCAAGAGAGTGAGTGGGGTAAGGCGTAGGCTAGCCTCCATGCGGCAAATGGGTGTCCAAGAAGAACCCATTTGAAATGAGTTAAGTTGCCCGAGAGGGAGCTTATTTCCTTTTAAAGCTTAGCCTAGTCAATATTATCTTGCAAATTTCCTATCAAAAGCATGTACCCAATTATTTATACCAATATATATTGTGGTCACATCCCAAGAATCTCTCACTATACTTGATTTCCTTTATATTTTTACTGTTTTTATTTAATCTTGTGAAAAAATCCCCTTCGATATTTGATACTTTTGTGTCACCCATCGAATTTACTTTGTTTTATTCGCAAATTTCTTAAACTACAGCTAATTAGAAAAAGATTCTAGTTGAACTACTATTTTCACTACTACTCCCTCGGGACTTGACCCCAACCCTTGGTTGGGTTATTATACTATTGCACGATTGTAGATACTTGCATCAAAAGTTGTGTCATTGATTACACAAATATCAATACCTCAATATTCAATTTGGCATGTCATGTTCATGATTAGCACTTGATCATTGCATTCAGTGTTGCTTTTCAGTTATGCTTTCAGTCCTTACATTCTTACTCAGTTGGGTCATTGCTCAGTTATTCTTTATTCATCTTTTATATGTGTACTTTTTAAGCTTAGTATATATATCATGCATGCTTAGTACATTCCAAGTAATGACGCATAGTCTTCGCTCCATCTTTTCATGATGTAGGTTCAAGTACTTAGCATTTAGACCGTGCTTAGATAGATTCTCGATCCGTATTCAGCAGCTTCAGTGGAGTCCTCACACTTCGAGGACAATATACATTCTTTCATTTTAGTCTTTACAATTAAGTTTTAGTTTTTGTTAGAGTTAGCTGGGGGACATGTCCCAGCAACTTAACTCAGTTAGGGGATTTTTCAAACATAGTAGTAGAAACAACTTGAATTGTTAAGTTCATCTTTCAGTTTTAATTTAACTCTTAGTATTGTTTATACATTCAAACTAGTTGGGGTGTCCCCTCTGTTCTCCTTCCACTGAGTATACCATTTATAAGCCACATCATTAATTTGGTAAGATGCTAACTCAACCTGATCATTCCCAGTTACCTACATCATTGAAGTTTTGAGGATCTTCTCTAACTTGTGATCATAAGAACTCTGACGGATTCATCCTAACAAAGTCTCGTACCCTGGCTACAGCTGACCCAACATTAGCATTTACCAAAACTGGACCTGCTGATTGTTCTAGTTGGCCACACTCTAAGACAAAATTTGAATGGCATTCTTGAACTCTACATTCGACACTTCTTGATCAGGGACTGGAGGAGCTGCATTTGCGTTCATGGCATTAACTCTACGAGGCGGCATGATCACTAAAATGTAAAACGTCGAGTTAGAGTAGAATTAGATCATATCTTACATACGATAAAAGTAACAAGAAAATGAAGTTTTACTAAATCACTTCGTAGCCTCCTTCTCATTAGATGTGGTGCACTTCACACCCATGAAAAGGACTCTACTTAGTGTAGCTTTTGAGACAACCAAGTACTCTTAAACCTATTGATATGATATCAAGTTTGTCAACCCCCGAGCTACCCTCAAGATACGGACACGGGACCTAGGACCACAAGTGATCCCAAGCTAACCCTATTGGCATGATCATGAGCTTACTAAATGTATACTAATTAAGAGAAACTGTGCGGAAGTTGTAATCATAAATAAAATGTATATATGGGGAATACCCACATACTATAACTGAGATATGCGAAAACTGATGAGTTTAATACACGGAAGATATTAACTCAATACTAAGCTGAATATATCAATGTCTAAAATAAGCCTCTAAACTGACTAGAAATGTTGGGACATGCCCCAACTAGATCTACCAAAACTAAAACTAAATGACTAAAAGAACTTAAAAGATAAACATGTCACTGGTCCTCGACGAATAAGGACTCACCACTGATGTTGTTGAACCAAAGATCCAGAAGTGATCTAAGCATGATCTGGATGCTGAGAACATGAACCTACATCACGAGAAGATATAACACAGAGGATGCATAGGTACTTGAAAGGTATTGAGCATGCAAGATAGAGTAAAGCTGAAATAACATATAATTGAACAAAGCTATAAAGAAATGAAATAATCTGAACATGATAAAGATGCTAAAATACTGAACTTGACTAATCTGAAAATAATGACCAAGTTATAACAAGCTTAGACTAAATACAGAAATGTGGTCAATGCAATGGAGTTTGACTGAAATGTGGGAGCTACTAATAACTGATAATTAAACCACATGAGCTAAATATGGAGTCTAATGTATACGCCCCATCAAGAGGACCCAATATACCCTGCCAGAGGTATAGAGGTATGTTGGTGTGATCACTAAAATGATGCCCACGGAAGGGACTTACAACCTATATGGCTAGTAGTTTTGGGACTATTTGGGTACGGCTAACCCTAGTCTAACTCGGTATTATGCTACTCCCAATGGATTGAGTAATTTAAACATTATGAATAACTTTTTGTAAGTTAGTAGATAGCTTAATCTGAACATGCAAACTGAGGATGCAACAATTAAACTACTATTGGTGCATTAATAACTGAGGCATGTATAACTAAATAACTGAAATATCTAACCTAGCATATGTATTTCAAGAACTAAAGAAATACATAGCTAGGGTTCTGGCATTCATGCAAAAAACTGAATATTAACATACTAATCTGATTTGGATCATTCTAATATCTAAGAACGCAACAATTCTAACATTCAAGAAACCCTAGGTCCTAGTCATAATAAGATAATCAAGAAACTGACTTAAAACTAAGGACCGGTGAATGGAACCCACTAGTGAAATCCCACATACTTGGTGACGAATTCCACGGAGAAATCTTTAGATTTTGGGGCTGGAACTGATGGAACCTTCTTGCATTCTTGAACTAGGGTTCTTGACCTCTTTCCTCCTCTTACACTCTAGGTTTCTAAGTTTTGATTAAAAATTTGACTTAGGTAAGTTCTAGTTATGTTTCTAGGCTAAACTAACAAAAATCATGTAGTTTAGGGTTAAAACAATGTAGTTTAGGGGTCCAATGAATAAGGAAAAGACCAAAATAACCTGACTTAAACTGCAGATGGTCTGACCACGGCCACCTTCACGAACCGTGAAAGGGACCACGGACCGTGAAGTCGGTTGTGGTCTGGACTTGGTGACTACTAGTTGATGATATGATTCCACGAGCTCTGCCATGGCCCGTGTGAAGGACCACCGACCGTGAAAGTGTATGTAGTGTCCACTTAGGATGTGGTCTAGAGGGACTATCTAGGAGGCTTACTGGTAAGACTCCACGAACACCCCAACGGACCGTGTGAAGATCTTCATGGTCCTCACTTAAGCGTGGGGTCTAAGGGGCTGGCTAGGGAGGTTCATTGTCTCGACACCACGGGCACCACCATGGCCCATCATCAAGACCATAGACCATGAAGTGCTCATGCTCTGATGTCTAGGCCTAGTGACTTCCAGGTCAAGACCACGGGCAAGTTTAGAACCATGGATCGTTTCATGGTCTGTGAACCCTGTTGTGGTTCACTGCTTTAGGTATATTTCTACAATTTTTTTCATGGTCTGATTTTTGAGGTGTTACAATAATAATAAACTTTATAACTCAAACCAAGTGTAAACCCTTTCAAAGGTTCAATACCTGATACAATTGATCATTTCTCACCTTACAATTTCATACCTTGACAAAATATATCATCAAGAATGTAGACTTACAATGAAAAATTTTAATTGTAAACTCAATCGTATAACGAAACCCCCTTATCTATCAACATTACCTTATACCTTGAAGTTTTTATGAAATCCTAGATCTTCGCTTATCATGATCGCATCTCCATCGATCTTACAATATCTTTTCGCTAAAATTTCAATTATACTCATTACTAAACTAAATAACAAAGCACTTATCATCACACTCGAGCTAATATATGTACACTCCTTTCTCAAGTACTTTCCATTAGTTTTTAACCAATCCGATGGACATGTGACACTATTGCCATAGCCACAACAAAACGAATGAGATCACACACCTCTTTACTCAATTATCTACCCCTCTGAAGATATATCTTTAGCCTTTACAATCAATATAATATTCTTGGTCTCGCCTCTCTCTAAAGGTTGTACTATATCCCACTATATTTTCCATCATTATAACTATAACTCTTTAGAATTCTATTCGAATGGTGTCCCACCATCTCTTAAACTTTCATACACCACGTTACTCACCAATTATTAGAAAACCACGACCTTGATTACTCGGAAGTCATAATTACTATACAAATCTCGCTTAACCACCAATCTCATTATATATTTGCATCTCGTCACAATCCATCACGAACTCTTATTACCATTACACTCAGTCAGCCTTGACTATCACTACTAAGTCAACCTTTTCATCAACCTGACACCTCAAACTCAGGTAAACTCATCGAATTCAAAGGACTAACCCGATTTTATACGCACCTTCTTACTAGATACCTCAATTTCCTTCACCCAAGTATTCTCAATGGCACTTTCTTTATTCATACAGTTGTCATTCTGGTATCAATCCACTCTTTTATAGCTTAATATAAAATCACCAGTTCTTATACTACCATCCTTCTTCTTGACAAACAAGACAGGAACACCATACGGGGAAGCACTAGGATAGATGAAACCTTAATCCAGAAGCTCCTGGATTTGAGCTTTAATCTCTCTCAATTCTGACACCACAGGAATGGGGATTCGACCTTAAAAACCCGAATATGAGCCAATTATGCCAAACAATCCTGCCCACCAGTTTCCTACCCCGCATGAAAGATATGACCTTAGCTGACTTAGGCTTGTACCCCCTTCCCACTCTAACCTTTCCTTACCCGGGATCTCTAGAGTTACCAGCATAGCATTACCATTAGCCACAGCATATTAGGGGGACAACCAAGTCATGCCTAAGATTATATCAAGTCAGTCATATCTAGTATAACCAAACTAACCCAAATATGAAAATACATAAACACAACAGGGCAACACGATATACATGTGTGACTATGACTAACTTTTCAACAGGGGTAGAAACATGGATGGGAACATCAAGTATATCAGAAATCATATCAAATTATGAGGCAAATTGCACAGATATATAAGAATAAGTAAAACCCAGATCAATAACACCTTAGCCATCCAATCACAAACAATAATAGTGTAAGAGTCTAAATTTACAGAAATACATAGTTGCTCTTTAGTGGTGATCTGCAACTCTTCCGCATACAAAGAAGTTTGGGCTACAAGTGTTGAGCCACAAGTATTCCGTTAAATCAAGAATATCTGTGAAGAGAAGAATCAGGGGATTACAAATCTTTTTAAGAGATTTTATAAATATTGTAATCTTCGCGTTAATTCAAATACAAATATTGTTTTTTGCTTGCTATTTTTCCTTTCTTGTTTGCTGTATTTCAAAGATTAACTACAATAGAATTGATATCAAGTGTGGTTCGTCGGCGAAGCCGCAACTGCAAAAAAAAAAGGATATTTCATGTGTGGTTTGTCATCAAAGCCACAACTCTACAAGAAGATGATCCATGTATGATTCGTCATCAAAGTCGCAATTCTAGAAAAAGATGTACTAAGAGTGGTTCGTCAGTAAAGCAGCAATTGCGAAAGAAGAGGCACCAATTGTGGTTCGTTAGCAAGGTTGAAACTACAGAAGTAGATGTATCATGTGTGGCCGCAAATGCAAAATAAAATGCACCAAGGGTAGTTCATCGTCAAAGCCATAGTTACAAAAAAAGATGCACAAAGTGTGGCTCATCTCCACCAAAGCCACAATCGCAAAAATACTGCACCAAGTGTGATTTGTCATCAAAATCGCACCCACAAACGAAGAGGCATCGAGTGGTTCCTCATCAATTATGGATTACCCCTTAAGCTTCAAATCGGCATGTTGAAAATTGTGGCATATGCTCTCGCGGTCGTCATGATGAATGTGGTCATATTGACTTAAGAGATTTTTGTTCTTTCTCCATGTATATGATGACAAAATTCTCAATCAACATGGAAATCAATATGCGGCTCTTCGGCGAAGATGCATAGATGTAAACTCATGAAAACTTAAGTGTCTATTCTCTATAGAATCAAGTCGCTCTCCATCCGAGCTCTCCTATGTGAAGATACAAACATTTTGGTGAGACTCCACAGATTTGCAAAACAATAATGACAAAATTAAAGACCAACTTCAAATTTAATTCTCGTCAATCCACTAAAAGTTTTACCTTTATTTTTGGATATGTTGTAGATTTTGATGTCTAGTTTCTATAGAATCAAGTCGTTTGTCATTTAGAATCTTCTACACCAAGATAGAGACGTTTTGGCGAGACTGCATAGAGCTATGAAAAAGGAAGATGACAGATTTGATAGCAAACTTCAAAAATTAATTCCCATGAATTTAAAAGGGTTTTGATTTTCAATTTTGGATATGTCGTAGCCCTCTGAGTCTAGTTTATGTAACATCAACCGAATCATGATTTCAACATTTATACAACAGGTTATGAATTTGTAGCGCAGGTGTGCTGTGCTGAAAAATAGTGACGAAAATTGAGTTTGATATGCCTCAAGTTGACAATCAACCGTTGTTAGAGAATGTATATTTATAGAAATCAAAAGTACATAAATTTTGTTCATACAAATTATAGAAAAACCATATTTGAAACAAAATTATGGTAAATTTTCCTAGGAACCAAATTATGATAAGTTTCTATAGGAATCAAGTTATGGAAAATTCAATTAGAATCAAGTTATGGAAAATTCCATTGGAATCAAATATGGAATGTTTTGAAAGACTCCAAATATATATATATTTCACGAGTACTTCAAACCTTTTTTTTTAGGTTCTATAAGTTGGACACCACAAAAAGCCTCGAAGTAGGGGGCATTTGTAGATAGTGAAATTTTATTCATAAATCCATACTAAATTGGGAATAAATCTTAAATTCATGATACATTGACCAAGTCAGAATACTAGGAAAAAAGGGCCTTCTGTCTAAACGCTTTTGAGAATAGAATAGACGAGACGGCTGTGATTGACAAAGTAGGGGGAGGCGAGTCTTGTCTCCTTTCAAGAGGGGAATCCCTATATATAGAGTTCACGATAATTTCATCACTACCATGGATTTCGCATATGCTATGGGTGAGAGTTACATCATAGATTATGATGGTGTTTTACGACGTTAGCAATAAATAAAATGTCTGTCTTTATTCGCTGCTCCTGCTCATCAAGTAGGCTCTATATGCTCTGCTCTTGCAGTTAAAGTCAAGCTCCGGGTTTTTGCTCTAGTCAAAGTTCTATTTGGCTTCCCTCTGGGAAAGTAAGGAATTAAGTCAGATTATTATTTAAGTCAAAATTATATGGTGGATTTAATGAAGAACCATACATGAAATATTTTTTTTTGCAGTTGCAGCTTCGACGACGAACCACACTTTATATCTCTTCTTTTGTAGTTTCAACTTTGATGACGAACCACACTTGGTGCCTCTTCTTTTGAAATTGTGGCTTTAGCAATGAACCACACTTAGTACATCTTCTTTTACAATTGTGGCATGTAGCATCTTCTTAATTTTTTTGCAGCTTTAGCGAGAACAACACTTAGTGCATAAATTGAAGCTTGGCAACGAGTCACAATTTATGTCTCTTCTTCTGTGGTTTTGACTTTGTCGAGAAAGAAATTTTGGTGTAGTGTGCACTAGTTCTAGAGAGCAACTTCTTGTC
The DNA here is from genome assembly GCA_037074985.1 of Solanum bulbocastanum. NCBI lineage: Eukaryota > Viridiplantae > Streptophyta > Magnoliopsida > Solanales > Solanaceae > Solanum > Solanum bulbocastanum. Next base: position 14,068,418 of record CM073606.1, on the reverse strand, counting down.
ACATGATCAACTTCACAAATCAGACTTCAAAATATGCCCCCTTGCCAGAGATAGAAGCTCACTTACGGCTGCATCGACCCATAAAAATATTTGAAGTGATAATGTTTGATGAAGAGGTGATGCGAACTTGATAAAGACATCCAAGAGAGTTGACAAACTAGTTCTTGATGTTTGATTGTTTATTCTACTTAGACCTTCTCTATGGGATAATATGTACTTTTTTTTCATCCCTTCCTTATGATTGTTGATGTGTAAAAACTTTTGCAATTTTGAGGCAATAAAATATATTTATTTTACACTTCAATGCAAAACATGTGAATTTTTTTTTTTATATTTGTCTAGGCCACTTATTTCAAGATTTTCAACCTATTGGACTTTTTTTTTTGACCATATAGATTTAAACTCATGAGGGCCAAAGGTAATGACTTGAAGATTTAGCTCATTTTCATGGAGCTTTTGTGACTTGAAGACAGGACTCGAATTTTATGAGTCTCATGATATGAGTTTTAGACTCATGCATCGAGGAGGATTTTAACTTGAAGATTTTGCTAAAATTTGATGAGCTTTGAAACTTAAAGATTCCACTAGAATTTTGATGGACTTTATGGCATGCATTTTAGGCTCATGTGGTAGAAAATTCATAATGCGGAGTAGGTGTGTCGGAATAATGAGCCTCTTTTTTGCTGGAAAGATAACTTCTATATCTTCAATCTGTATAAAAATCACGTCCATGGGATTTACGGATTAGTACAAATTTGTTTTTTAAAGTTGGCCCAAAATCTGTGTGCTTGACTCTTCAGCTATCTTCAGCTTTGCGCACTTGTGGAAGAAAATTCATAACGTGAAGTAGGAGTGCCGGAATGATGTGCTTATTATTTTTTTGGAAAGATAACTTCAAGATCTTCAATCTACATAAAAATCACGTCCATGGGATTTATGGATTAATACAGATTTGTGTTTGAAACTGGCTCAAAATCTGTGTGTTTGAATCTTTAGCTTTGCACACGTGTGGAAAGAAATTAATAACGTGGATTAGTAGCATCGGAGTAATGAGCTTCTTTTTTTGTTAGAAAGATAACTGCGATATCTTCAATCTATATAAAAATCACATCCATGGGTTTTACGGATTAGTATAGATTTGTGTTTGAAGTTGGCTCAAAATCTGTGTGCTTTAATCTTCAGCTTTCTTCAGCTTTGCACACGTGTGGAAGAAAATTCATAAGGTGGAGTAGGAACACCGTAATAATGAGCTTCTTTTTTTAATATAAATATAAGTTTGAGATCTTCAATATGTATAAAAATCTCGTCCATGGGATTTACGGATTAGGACAGATTTGTGTTTGAAGTTGGCTCAAAATATGCGTGCTTGAATCTTCATTTGAAAGAATTAGCATGGTATTCACATGACGACATTTTTTTTTAATTATTATTATGACTGAACCTAGAGTAGTAATACTCTAAGCTACCTACGTACCTGAGTGAAGAGGATCAAGTCATTACGTAGTTCAGAGAGTGAATTTTCAATTTTTTATTTTTTTTTTTGTGTCCTAGCTTTTGCCTAGGCCATCTCTTTCGAGATTTTCAACCTAGCGGACATTTTTTTAGGGAGCGGTGCACAGTTTATACTCTTTTGGGCTAGGAGTACGATGCCGCTTCAAGGATAATACTTCTTAAAGAGGTTTTCATTGATGACATGAGTTCGCAAACCATCTACATCTTCTTGATGTTCAATTTCATCTTGTACAGAGACATGATATGAAGAGCCAACATTTTCTTCATCTTCGTCATGTTTCTTAGTGTAGACCACAACATACAACTTTGCCTTTAGTACTTCTCCACATGAGATCACAACGTCCGTGTGTCACCTCAATCTAGAAGGGATCAGACTTTGAAAATCTTTAGGAACATTTTGAGATTTGGGTAAAGCAGATACTTCCGTAATCTTGTTGCTTCTCCAAACCTTGTTTTTCTTCCTCAATGGTCCTAACCTCTCAAATGTGGAAATCCTCTTCATTGAGCTTCCAAGATCATCGAAGATAGAAGACCTTTTGTTAGAAGTAGCAGAGTCATCTTCTGCAGTGATGTAGTTGTTTCTTGGCCTTTTTATGGAGATGCGGATAGGTAAAGGTTGTTCGTATCCCAAACCTTCACATTGTTGCCTTGCTGCTGGTTCTAACGGAAGCTTTCCCAATTTTGGTGGTCCAGTGGGATTGTATCCAACTTTTGTCAATAGTATGTAAGCATTAGGATCAAAATCTTCATCCGTTCGCCTCAATGGGAGTGATTCATTTTGCGACGATTTCAGAGCCACAAATTTTTCAAGTGATTATGGGGATGACTTCATCACATCAATCTGCATAACAGGAAAGGTCAGCCCTCCTAGTGCATTTTCTTGTAATTTTAGAGTGTTCATTATCCTTCTTGGACTTTAGAACATAACAAAGAATGGGTCTCATGTTTTTACTTGAAAAAACATTATTCATGTTGGGTGTCTTATTCGAAATTCCAAGCTTTGGATCTTCTTTGTTGAAGGCTTTTGTCTTATCAACACCTACTTTAGACTTCTTATTCACGATCTTGTCATCTTTGGATGCAATATCATCAATTTTTCTAGCATATTTCTTCAAGTAGAACTTTGCATCAGCAAAGAGTGCTTCGGCTTCAGTTAAGGGATTATTGTTTGCATTAATCTCTTTAGCAACTCCATCTTCATAATACTTCAAACATTGGTGGTAGGTAAATGGGATTACTTTGTTCTTATGTACACATGGCCTACCAAGCAAGATGTTATATGAAGTCTTTGCATCAATTACATGTAAACATTTTGTGCCATCGCATGTGAACTTGGTGTAAAACCAACTTGGCAAATATTCTCCTAATGTAATTGGTCGACGCAACTCTTGGTAGTGGTGCCCTTTATTTCTTCCTTCTTTGAGTGCACAATCAAAGTTTTTGTTTTGGGTCTCCTTACCATCTTTACCCTAATGTGTCGCTTCGTTGACTCTTTATTTGAACTTTTCTTTTGACGTTTACAACGAGTTACAAGAGTCCAGCCCCAATAATTAAAATGATCTACTTGGTCTCCATCTTTTATTATCGATCCTTCCCCTACGGAGACCATATCACATAGCATAGGAAGAGACAATAACTCATTTACATCAATGGGTTCGAAGTTTCCAAACTTAGTCATTCTTGTATGATTGATGTTTGGAATGACTTGTTGCCCATTTCCTTCAACAAAATTACAGATCATGACCGAATTGGGTAAGTCAAAATCAATATTTACTTGATTTGAACTCAATTTCTCATCTTCAAGTTCAATCTTCCCTTCGCGAGCTAAGTCCATGATTTTATCCTTGAAGAAGAAGAATTTCTCGATAGAGTGGCCAACCAACCTGTGGTATTTGCAGTATTTTGGATCATCATTTTTCCCTGCTTCATTTGGACGTTTCATCTCTAGTAAATCAAATAGTTTCATCTCAAAGAGTTCATTAAATATTGTGGAGACATCTGAAGAAGTCAGCTTTTGATTTGTCTTTCCTTCAGAAGAAGTCGCTTTGGCACTCTGAATATTGCCTACCTTTGTGGTGAATTTCGCCAGAGAAGCATTGATGTTCATGGATTATTTGTTTTCTGCCTTGGAAAAGTATCTCACTTTCCTGAATTCTTGCTTTTCTTTGCCTTTGTAGAGTTTGTGGACAGGCAGCATTTCAGTTCCAACCGACGACATACTTAACTCCATGTCATGAGTGCGAGTGGCCAATTCTTCAAAAGTTTTAGGCTTTATGCCTTGCAAAATATAGCCTACACCCCAATGCATACCTTGAATGCACATCTCTATGCCAAAAGCTTCACCAAGTATATCTTTACAGTTTAGACTTGCATGCCTCGATCGATTGATGAAGTCAAAGACCGGCTCTTCATTTCACTGACATCTGCTTGTATGTTCCACCATACTTACATTACGTCTTGTGCTATAGAAGCGGTTGAGAAATTCTTGCTCCATTTGTTCCCAACTATCAATGAAACTAGACTCAAGGTCCGTGTACCAATCAAAAGCATTGCCTTTAAGGGAGCAGACAAATTGTTTGATGAGGTAATCGCCGTATGTTCTAGCATTGTTGCAGGTTTCAATGAAGTGCGCCACATGTTTCTTTGGGCTTCTCTTACCATCAAACTGCTGAAATTTTGAGGTTAATAACCGGCAGGCCTTTTCAAACTATCAATCCTTGCAGTGTATAGCCTTGCATATGTCAAGGAGGATTTTGTAGAAACCTCGTACTTGTCTTTAGTGGTCCCCATGATGAACTCCTTGATTTGGTTGATCGGGATCGTTTCTTTAGAGAAAAGTTGGATCTCTTTAACATGTTCTACTTTCTTTGAAGGGCGATCGACCGTCTCTTGTACTTGTGGAAGTTTTCTAAGTGCGAGACTTGATTCTTCATCCATCATGCCTCCCACCCTATTAGTTAGCTTAAATTATTTGAGCATCTTGATCTTGAACATACTTGGTGAAGCCTTCGATAGCTTTTGTCAAGCTCACAAGTTGTTCTTCTACGGATGAAGTGTTAGTCACCATCGCGTGCATTGCCATAGTAGATGCTGGAGAATAGCATTTATTTTCCTGAATATGTGATGCAAAGATGCTATGTGGGGTAGATAATGTGCTCAAGACATCATCGTCCACTAAAGTGGAGGGCTTTTTGTATGTAGATATGTTAAATTTGGCAAGAACCCTCTTGACCATTTCGGTGATGTCTTCTTTTGTTTCTTTCACAGGAGACTTCATACATTTTTGGGAAAAACCAAAGGCAATAGAAGATTCGAAAGACACTCGTGAGGCTTGTTTTCCCAACAATTTGGCTTGGTTCCTTGTGATAGGTCCTACGTTTCCTGTAGTAACATCAAGGAAGTTTTCCACAATGATGCAGAATTTGGATCCATCAGTTTTTACAAAAGTAAATGCGAATCCAGATGAAGTTACAACTTTTGATACAGATGTAGATTTCAATGTAGATACGAATACGGATGTATATCTAGATTTAGATGCGGATGCAGATTTTGAGTTGATCTTCTTGGAAGACATCTCAATGTTCTTGAACTTGTATTTTCAACGAGAGAAGATGAGAGGTAAAGATTGTCCCGCTGGTCGTGCTAATTTGTAAGCGTCTAAGTTTCGTCCCTGAAATACAGCAAACAGAAAAATGAAAAATAGCAAACAGACAACAATATTTGTATTTGAATTAATACAAAGGTTACAATTTTTATAAAATCTGTTAAAAAGATATTAATCTGCTCATTCTTCTCTTCACAGATGTTCTTGACTTGACAAAATACTTGTAGCTTAACTCTTGGAGCAAAGACTTCTTTGTATGCGGAAGACATTCAGATCACCATTGAAGAGAAACTATGTATTTCTATGTATGTATGTGTGTATATGTCTTTTTATTTTGGTCTTATGAAGGCCTCTTTATATAGGCTTGAACTAGAGCTTTAGGGGTATTTTGGTCTGAGCAATTTTGACCCTTAGGCTTGAAGAACATGAGTTGGACTCATCTTATCAACTTAATGGACTGGCCCAAATGTAATTTGGACTTGATTTAAGTCATATAATTTTAACTTAAATATTAATCTGACTTTATTAACCAGTAATCTGACTTGGTCAACGTATCATGAATTTAAGATTTAATCCAAATTTAGTATGGATTTATGAATAAAATTTCACTGTCTACAACTAGTACTTGTGATCACTGCATTAGACCCTCAGCCTCGGCCTTGCTCGAAAAATGCATAAACTGAGCCCTGTCATCTTGATGGGCAACCACATTGTTTGGCTGCAATGTCTGACTTGCAGGGGTTAGTTCGAATTCGATTCAGGCTTATAAAGTGACCTAGGAAAAACAGAGGAGAAAGGGTTGAATTTATGCCTCACCCTATCCTACTCTGGTGGGGAATTTCCACCCTGGCAGCCTCGCACTAGCGAGATTATCCCGGCCCAGCATCTCCGACAGAAATAGTACCCAAAAGTTTCCAACTTTATCGAGTAGTTTATGATAATCCTCTTAGCTAGGACAATTAAATCTACCCTCAATTGATCCAACGATACACGATCCAACTCTTTCTCATCAATTCAACACCATAACCCACACATGTTATGACAACAATACTAAATGCATTTCCAAAGTAATAGTGTTCATTATCTAGTCGTTCCTTACCAAAACTTCTTGAATGTCATCACCTATAACTTGAATCCGCAAATCCAACCTTAATTCCTCCACAAGCGACGATATTAGCTAGTGATCCTCGCAAAACTCTGAATTTCAGTCATAGAACTAGGTCGGACCTCATTCCTCACTACTTCAATATTGTGGGGATCTACCATTACCCCTTTCCTTGAAATTACGTACCCCAAAAAGTCAATCGAAGTCAACTAAAATTCACACTTAGAAATTTTCGCACACCACTTTCGTTTCCCAAGAACAACAAGCATAATACGAAGATGGTCAGCATGCTCTTCCTCACTTTTGAATAATCCAAATGTCATCAATAATTACTAAAACAAATAAATCAAGAAATGGTTTGAACACACCATTCATCAAACTAACGAAAGTTATAGGCGCATTTGTCAATCCAAACTACATAACTAGAAACTCATAGTACCTATAGCGGTTCTAAATGTCGTTTTTGGTATATCCTCGGGCCTAATCTTTAATTGATGGTAACTAGATCTTAAATCAAACTTAGAGAAAACTGATGCACCCTGCAACTAGACAAAAAGATCATCTATCTGAAGCAGCAAATACTTGTTTTCAATGGTAACCCTATTCAAATATCGGTAGTCTATACACATCCTCTCTTGCTAGTGATGGTGTTACCACTTTTGTTGCCCTAGTTCAGACCATAGAGTACAGGAGGAATGATACCAATTTGTATCACCCAAATACCAATTGGATTCAAGTCATAACACGAAAAAGTAGAAAGAAGTGAGCTTTTCGTAATGTCCTATAGCCTCTCAAAGAAAAGTACAGACGTCTTCGTACCATTTTGAAAGACTCTACTAGACTCATTTTGGTACAATTAGATCAATGAACCTAGGGCTCTGATACCACTTTTGTCCAAACCCAGACCGTCGTGAGTGGCACCCATACTAACCCTTCGGTGGGAGAACAAAAACTATAGCCTAACTAAAACACATTTAAAGCTATGGAAGTAGGTTTAAATAACTTTATGATTAAGACAGAGTCCCCATAAACTCCAAAGGTTTAAATAAACTAGTCAAACTAATATGGAAGAAGAACCCCTAGAACCTGAAAGTCATTATACCAAAACTCTACTAAAGACAAGTTTAAGAATAGGGGGTACAACCTCGAAACTAAACAACACCTTAAACACATAATCTAAGTCCAAAAAGAGTGGAATTAAACAAGAAAGATCCATAACGGCCTGAAAGAATTGGCTCACCCTTGAATTCAGTCAGTCTCAAAAGTCACTTAGCTGAGGTCTATCAATAGTCGCGTGAAAATGCCCTTTACTTAACAAAGAACAAGCAACTGCAGTATCAGTACACAACCAAAGTGTACTGGTAGGATCACACGACTATCCTACTAAGTGAAACATATACAAGTAACCACAACATTATAAAACAGGCATATATCGAACATATATAATATTAGTCATCTTTTCAGGATTAATGTACCATCCCACATTCTCAGTAATACACATTGGTTATCAATTTAGAGCAACATACAGTTTTCCAATATCAATCATCATTAGATATGAATGTAATCATCACAATAGATACATAATACAATTTAATGGTCCTCTCATGGAACCCAATTCAATGGTCCTCTCATGAAACCTACACCCAAATTGTTAGCGTACCGCTACATCGTAGCGACCCAATGTTTATACTGGAATGTGGTAACCGATCCAATTTTTATAGCAGAGCGTAGCAACCGATCCAACGTTTATGCCGAAACGTGGCAACCGATCCAATGTTTATGCTGGATGTGGCAACCGATCCAAGTTAGTGTATTGGAATGTAACACCTGATCCATTCAACAAACCACAATCACAATGTATATACTCACAACTATACAACAAGCGGTGATTCATGGCATACAATTATTAAATTATCCTCATTTACAATTACGGTGATCAATAATGCAACATTTGCATACATGCATGCATTATACTGAGCAATTATGAGCATAAATCACACCAACATAAAATTACAACCATCACCTACCTCGAATCAAACCTTGAATCCCCTAAGGCACTTGAATCATCCCTTCCAGATTCTTCCTGCTTGTTCATGGTCTAAAAATATACAATTAACACAAGGGTGATCAATCAAAGGTTTAATTACCCTGATTATAATGAACTCAATAACCCTAGACCAAACCCATGATCCCCATACCCAGATTAGGTCTATTCCCACCATAATTCCCATATTAACCCCCCCCCCCCCACCCATTGTTAATTACCCATTAGATTACATTCTATGAATCAAAAAATGGGTTCGGGGCGTTAAAACTTTACATTTAGCCTCAAGAATGGTGGAAAGCTGTCAATAAAACCCCCATCCTTAGCTCTCAAAGTTGAAAAGTGCAGACATAAAATGCTTTTAGGGTTTATTTCCAATTTAAGTCACGTCTGCCTCGCCATGGCAGGCCTAATCCCGATATATCAGCCCCTCCCTAGCAAGAATAATTCCGCCACAAAGGCTAGAACGAAACCAGTCAGCAAATTTAAGAATTCCAAACCCCCATTTCACAACACACCTTCATCCCATGACACTTAGAAAATACCCTTTCACACTAAGATCAGTTTCGAGAGTTCTACACATCTGAATTCAATTGCGTAAAGTCGTACAGGCTCCTTAAGGTCTTAACTATCTACTCATGTAATAATGTTCATTAATAGATCTCTTATTTGTTACCAGATTTCCCTAGACCTCAATGACTCTAATTTTATCCAAATCAAGACTAGGCAAGGAAATCTGAAGTTACTATGAAAAAGTTTTTCTGGTCCAGCTCTTTTCCCATTAGCTTTTTCCTAATGATGGAATCAAGTCGGTGCACCATTTTTAGTTTAATAGTGTTAAGGTTTGTTGCACCTTTAGAAGGTACAAATACAAAGTCAACCAATGTGTTTGTTATTGCTTTGGTAGTAACTAGACTTCTCTTCCTCCTAGCCAGTTTTTCAGGTTCTGTGATTGTTTCAACATCATTCTGCAAATAAGAAAATATGATAAATTTTCGTAATTGTAAATGTAAAAAATGAGAATCTATAGTTAAATTATTTTAAAATATATAAATGTATCATTTTTCCAAAGTAAAATTTAAAAACTAAAGGTTACATTAATCTAAGTAAGGGAGAAAGATTTTTATTTAACAACAAACTAAGAGAATCGAATGACATGGTAAAATTTCTATACAGTTCAATTGTGTCAACATTCTATTCTTTTTACACCTATAATTTTTCTTTTTGATATCTAATAAAAGACACTAGAAAGATCCTAGTCACTTTGACAATCACGTTTCAGAAAACTAAATAATTTTTAAACACAAATTATTCTCAATAATCAACAATAAGAGACCATATTTATAAGAAAACTATTCTATATGCTCGAATAATGTCTTCTTATTAAGAAAAAAGTATAAGAAAACATGAATTGCCCTCAATTGATTTAATATTTAATGAAAGAAAATTAAAACCAATTAGTATTCTATAAGATTCCGCCAAATGTTCTATCATATTAAATAGTTGGGTTACTAGATGAAAACATATCCAATATTTTCTATACATAATTAAAGAAACAATCAACAGTTACAAATATCAAATATTTAAAAAATGTATTTAAATAATTTATATATGGGCCGTTTTGAGAAAACATTGCAAATATTAAAATAGTACTTTATTAGATTATCTATTAATTTAATTCTTTTAATTTTGCATTAGTAATAAAATTGATTCCATGATATACATTTAGATGTGAATGAGTATTTTACATATGATTGCAAATTAATAATTCCGACTTCATTAATATCAAATTTAGGTTAAACAACTTCATATACCCCTCGGCATTGTGAATTAGTATTGATATACCACCTTGTTTATAAAACAGTCACACATATACTCCTACGTACCTGTACACAAATGAGCAGATATACCCTTTTCGACTAAAGTAACTAAAAAAATAAAATATTCTTTCATTCATAGTAAAATAAAATCTATAGAGGGCTGTATTTGACCCTTTCTCACAAAGCACAAGGGTATGTCTGATCTAGTATACACCGTAATTTCTTTTGATATATATTTTTTTTAAAAAAAAAAACTATATTAGGGCAAAGTCCAAATGCTACAAACATCCACTGTTATTAAATAACCCCAAATTCTCTAGCGAGGGTGGAAAAATAACTTGAAATGAAAGATAACATAGGAAAATTAAAGCATCTGACATGATAATAAATAACGAGTAAAGTTGTAGAAATCTTACTTGTATTGGCTGACTTGATATAGGAGTGGGTGATAGTATGAATTTTGTGTTATCAATTTGGTTTTGTAGAACCTGTAAATATTGCACTTAATTTATAATTATCTAAAAAGAAAAAAAAAGTAAAAAACAATGATTATCTTTTGAATCTACTCTCCAATGTTGACTCATTTAAAAATAAAAAATGTTTTATCAAATTTCGTTAACTCTTTTGCTTTCTAAATTGTCAATACTAAAATTTCTTAGCTATTAAGAATGGTAAAAAAAATATCAAGTAAGAAATTTTTAAGGAAAACATAATAAGTAATGAATAGTTTTCTTAAAATAATAATAAGAACTTCCGTATCTTCGAAAAAACAAATATAGATTACCTAACACAAAAATGTCTCAAATGATTAATTCATCTCTAAGAACAAATTAAAAAAAATATTGAGCGAGTAACTTAGTTAGATGGCGACGTACCACAACTTGAGCACCACTAATTTATTGGGACATACAAAACTATTTCACGACAAGTGTTCGTTTCAAGATCTGAGGAAGCCATGTATATATGAGGATGTAAAGAAATAAGTATTCAACATAAATTTCAAGAATGATTGGTGAGAAGAATATGGGTTGAGGGATTAGTATATATAGATAATCAAAATTGCAAGAGAGAAAATTTTATTGAAGACATTTGAGGTTACAATTATTATATTCATTTATGTTGAATATGCTCTTTTGAAAATAATATGATAATTGTATTCCTCATATTTGGACTTTTTAAAAAATTGAAATCTGGTCAATTACTAATTTATTGCTTTAACATGTAGATAATATGACAATTTATCATAATTTTTCTTTTTATGTGAACATATCTAATAGGTTAAGCTAAACTTTACTTGTTCTCCATTTTTGAAATTATTAATAATCAAAATTTTAAAGTTGAACTTTAAGTATCTCATATTTGCTTGCTTCACAAAATTCACTTTAGATACACTATACCTTTTAGACACTTAAGATCGTATGATTTATAGGTTAATACATACTATTTGAGTTGAATTTCACTTAAAGTGAAGTTATTAATTTAAGATATATATTTATGAAATTCGTGACGAAATAAAACATATAAATTCCAATAATTTATTTTGATGCATGATGAACACAAAACACTTTAAAAATAAGCTCCTGTCACATTAAAGATAATATAGAAATATATCTTCTCCAAAGGGATTAGTTCAAACAATGTTCAAATAATTCTTGGCTTAACACTATTAAGGAGAATTAATTCATTTGAATGAGATGGTTATAAACCACAAGTGATTGACTCAAATTGTAAAGAACAAGAAATAATTATGAAAAAAATTGAGAAACAACAATTTATTATCAATGAGAGGAGTTAAGTCAATATTAAAATTATTACCATAATTGAGAAATAACAATATGGTTGTAACACATCACAACTCTACTCTTAGAGCTTGAATCATTCACCGTGAGTATATGATCTTGAGTTGGATGATGTCCTACTTGCTCATATGTTTTAAGGTCCTTTAACAAGTTTATCACGTGTATCAAAAGCGATTTAGGGTTATAAAGGACCTCTAACACATATATATAAGCTAAATTTTTACAAGAGTCCTTATAAGGGTCAACTTCAATCGACCACATTTCTTAGAATATGATGATTAAGTAACCCAGAACCTATCAAATATTAAGTCTAAGAGTGTTCTTTCCAACTCCGCCAAATTTACATCAAACTAAGTTCAGTATAAAACTTAATGGCTGATATACTAGAGACACTTTAACCTTTTAAAAGCTTAGCAATGGCTCCATGACACAGAGTAAACGTGGACCTCACTATCGACTGGAGTAAAATTTTGACTTCCAGCTCTTATAATTTATTTTCTTAAGAGTATTTTTGTCCGAAAAACCTTTAAAGAGTTATCTAAATGGCCCTCAACTTGTAGAAAATGTTTCTTTCATAAATAAAACTCTCTCATTCATCCTAAATTCCAGCACTAAAAAATATCATGGCTAGGGTTCATTTTCCAATATTTTACTTCAAGATTCGCCACCAAGTTATGTAAGGCTTCAATGTGAGTATTCATTTCTCTCATACGTAATGTAGTTTGGTTCTCGAGAAACTCTTCAAGATTTTTAGATGGAAAGCTAGGGTTCCAATGAAATTATGATTTTTCCTCATGAACTCATATTTTCATTATTTCACGTTGATTTAAATTGAAATTGCACTAATTTAGCATGATTACTATGGTCTCTTATACATTTTTTTTTTTTATATTTAAGCATTAAATAAAGAATGATATGACATATAAACAAAATAGAGGTTATTTTTAAGGCATGAATATTGAGCTTAGCCGCACATGTGATATGAATCATAAGAGATTTATATACCTATGAGCAATAAGAAAACACATGTTGTTTTAGGAGGACTATTTAGTATAGAGAGGATGGAGGTTTTAAAAACCAAAGTCTCATAACTACGTTCCGATATAGGATTATGTTTCACCACTTTGAAAGTTGATCTTTAGTCCTTTGTCGCACATGTTAGTGGATCCACATAAGATAAGATAAGGATAACATAAGGTTCTATACCCTAGAAGAGTATAGGACAACCCATTTACTTATAATTATATGTTGGGCTTCATGAGCTCAAATGGCATATGTCGGTTAGAAGATACTCCCAAATTTTTGCATCTTTTATGATATTTCATTAACTACATTTGATGTATATTAGTTAAGCTATTTTATTTTATGATAATTCAAGGCTACTGATTTTGACTCATCTTTATGCATATGTTTTTGAAAGAAGGTCTTCAAACTAACATTTATGCATATTTTCCAATTATCTCTTTTTCGTTCATTTATTACAATTATAAATTTACATTTTAGAAACATTATTCCATTGTTTCCTCCATATGTTTATTTATATGAGTATGTTGGTTCCCTTACATTCTCATTATATTATACGTATTGACACATACGTTTCTCTGCGTTGCATCCATTTATGAGGTAGATTTTCGTGCTTGTACTCTGACTTGTGGCTAGAAAGGTTGCAACATTTACAGTTAGCACTTGGTGAGCCGTTGTAACATCTCACTATTTGAAAGAACTAGAAAGAGCTATAATTGGAAAGAGTTGCTTTTGGAAAGAATGAAAAATATGGAAAATTGGTTAAGTTATATTAAGTTTGGATTTTTGGTCAACTTCAAACAACCATAAATCCTAGCTCAGGATGAGTTAGGTGTGCTTACAAATACCGTAGGAAATATCTTGGAATTATCTTTCCAACTTCGCCGAGTTTGAACAACTTCGAGTTTGTATAAGTGGATACACCGATTTGAAGTTGGGCTATTTAGATAAGGAAAGTCTCATACGGATTTTTGAAGGGTAGTCTAGTATTTTCCTTACCCAATTGTTTTATTTTATTTTTGGTAATTCAGATAGGGTCTAATTATAATTAGATCAGTTTACGCTTTTACCAAAATAAGTTAGGGTTTTGAGAGAAGAGAAAAAAGGAGAAGAAGCAAGAATCGTCAAATTTTTGAAGCTAAGATCATGGATTTCATCAAGGGGTAATCACTACGAGGTATGTGAGATCACATAGCATTGGGTTAGTTCACCCACACACCAATCATGATTTATTTCAGCGCATTTAAGTTCTTGAATTATTGAAGTTCTATTGAATTCTTGATTCGTTGAAATTGTTGAGGAGTTGTTTGATCCAAATCCATCAATTTTAGGTGTGAATTCGATTAGCATCTTTCATATATTGATGAAATAGTTGATTCCAAGTGTTTCAGGAAAGAAATAAGTTGAAATAGGGGGTTTAGACATGAAAAACGAAGAAGAAAAGTTAGAGTGCACCTGGGCAAGGCTTGGGGCGCTGCCCCTCTCAGAGCCCCAAGAAAGGGGCTCAGTAATTTGGGCTTTCTAGCACCACGCCAGCCAATGCGCCCCAACCCAGTCCCAGAAGATTAGGGGCTGGCACGTCGCGCCTCTTAGAGCGCCAAAGACGTCGGTTCCTCCCATTTTCCTCATTTATTTCTGTACTAGTTCCTTAGCAACATAACTATGTTTCCTAGTTGATTCCAACATTCTATGGTATGTCTAAACATCATGAAATCATCCATAAACATGAGATCATGAACCTTGAATCCATAAATCAATTCAAGGAAAGTAAGAGTCAAGTCAAGAGAAGTTGTTAGAGGTTTCCAAAAGTCTTTTCCAAATGTTCTAACTTTGTTTTAAGACTTAAGGTTCAAGTTGAGTAAAGAGTAAAAGTTGAAGTTCATTTCTTCAAAGAGTATATGGGGACCATGTATTCCAAAAGAGCTTTGAAATGTTTTCACATTTGAATAAGAAAAGGAAACCTTGATTTCCAAAGAGCCGTTGAACTAGTTTTCAGAAAAGAGTATACGCTTTCACAATTAACAAAAAAGATGGAACTTTGATTTCCAAGATAGCCTTTGAGTTAAGTTTTTGAGCAATTATCTCAAATCACAGAAAGAAGTATGTTTTTAAACATAAGAGCCTAGTATCATATTTTTGAAGTAGTATTTGTGCACCGATATGGAGCGGAGTTCAGACAACACACGGCCTCCATAAACCATGTAGCCACAATGGGTAGAAAAGGGTCATACTTTTTATATAATTCCTTGGTGCTTTTTAGCATAGAATAGTGGATCTACTTAGTAGTCAGGTTTTATACACTCGGCATGTTATAGGACAGTCCTGGCAGTGTGAGGCAAAATGTTGTATCATCACAATATCTTTTACGTAATGATTGTCGGTTAGATAAACTCCCACAGAAGTATTTGTATTCTTACATACACAGTTTCTTTGTATTTTTATATACAATTTAGAGTTTATATCGTATCTTTTCATACACTCAGAGTATTTTTTTATTTCTAAATACACAGAGTTGACATTCATGTTTTAAAAGTTTTTCTTTATACTGCATTTCCTATATTGCTTTATATTGTAATGAGTTCAGTTAAGTTCAGTTGAGCCAGTTACGTTCTTTAGTTCCTTTCAAGCTTATGTCTTCTTTCAGAATTCCCCTCGCATACTCGTACATTTAATGCACTAATTCCATTTAGCCTGCATCTTCTTAAGATACAGATACAGGTAACCAGGATGAGCATCCAGTGCATCGTTCATTCTAGTTGAGCTCCAGAGTTTATTGGTGAGTCTCATTGCTTTCGGAGGATCCATTTTTATTACTTTCAATATTAGTTCATTAGGATATCATGGGTCTTGTCCCGGCATCCATGTCCGTTGTTTATAGGCTTCATCGATAGATAATCAGATGTTAGTTCATTCGTCATTATCTTATTATTAGCTTATGTTTAGACTTGAGTTGCCAGCTTGGCCACGTTGAATGTTTGACCTTTTAACGTTCTATGTTATTTTATTTAATAGTTGAGTAGTGATGCATTGAATCCCTGTATTATGCTTTTAAGTCTTCCGCTGAGTAAGAAGCTAGGCCAAAGATTCGCTTAGGGCTAGCAATGGTTCTTGAGTGCCAGCCACGTCTGCGGTGTAGGCTCCAAGCGTGACAAACTCTGTATCAGAGCACAGAGTTGAAGAGTCCTATGGAGTCTATAAAATCATGTCTATAGAGTCCTAGTTATCGGTGTGAAGTGCGCCACATCTATAATTAGGAGGCTGCAACACCTAGAAACTATCTCACTTCTTTCATACTCATTTCGTACGTTAGAGTTTATCTCTAAAACATTTCTTTCTAACTCGTAATTGTGTGTAACTGATTGTGAGTGGGGAAATATTTTTTAGAAGGCCTTCTTAGGGCATTTCTTTCCCCAAGAATTGAAAGAGGCTAAGGTACGAGAGTTCCTCACACTTAAGCAGGATTCTTTAAGCGTTCATGAGTATAGTCTAAGGTTCACACAACTTTCCCGGTATGCTCTAGAGTTGGTTGCTGACATGAAGAGGATAATGAGTTTGTTTGTTGCTGGGTTGTCTTGTATGTCGTGTCAGAAATGTAGGCTGCAATGCTAATAGGTGACATGGATATTGCAAGATTGATGGTCCATGTGCAACAAGTTGAGGAGGAAAAGCTAAGGGATAGAGAAGAGTTTAACAATAAGATAGCTAAGATAGGGAATGAGTTCGAGCAACAAAAGAGTAATGCCAACTGGTCATCGTTCCAACAGAAACCGAAGGGACCTGCTCTATCATCTGCTAGTGCGCCTGCACCAAAGAACAAAAGTGAGTACAATAGTTAGAATTTCAGTGTCAAACCTGTCTATTCTCAGGGTAGTATGGCACAAGGTGGTAGTAAGCCTCCTGCATGTGTTAAGTGTTATATGAACCACTCAGGTACATTTCGTGAGGGCTCTACTGGTATTTTCAAGTGTTTCCAGAATGGTCAATTCATGCGAGAATGTCCAAAGAGCAAGTAGGGTAACAGTAATGGGGGCAATAGAGCCAGTCTTCTTCAATTGCTCCACCAAACAAAGTTACACCTAAAGGGGCTACTTCAGGTACTGGCGGAGGAACAAACCGCCTATATGCTATCATAAACTCCAATAATAGGGGACTTGCCAGCTAATGTCACTGGTATGATCCAAGTCTTTAACTCTAATATTTATGCTTTTCTAGATCCAGGAGTGAGTTTATCCTTTGTACCTCCTTATATTGCTATGAATTTCAATGTTCTTCCTGAGCAACTTCTTAGGCCCTTCAGTGTTTCTACAGCTGTTGGTGAGTTTATTCTAGCAAAAAGTATGTCGTGATTGTCCCACTTCCGTCAATCACAAGATTACCATGGCTTACTTAGTTGAGTTAGATAATGTAGATTTTGATGTCATTTTAGGTATGGATTGGTTTCATACCTGTTATGCATCAATAGGTTGTAGAACTCGAGTATTCAAGTTCTAGTTTCCCAGTGAACCGACTATAGAGTGGAAGAGCAATTCAGCAGTGCCTAAGGGTCGTTTTATTTCATACCTTAAGGCGAGAAAGTTAGCTTCCGAGGGGTGTTACTATCACTTAGTCCAAGTTAATGACTCTAGTGTTGAGATACCTCCTGTTCAGTTAGTTTCAGCAGTAAAAGAGTTTCCAAAAGTCTTTCCAGATGATCTTCCCGGAGTCCCTCCTAAGGGAGAAATAGACTTCGGTATAGATGTTCTCCCAAATACTCATCCAATAACTATTCTTCCATATAGGATGGCACTAGCAGTGTTGAAAGAGTTAAAAAGAACAATTGAAAGATCTCCTTGATAAGGGCTTTATTTGACCAAGTGTCTCACCTTGGGGCGCTCCACTCTTGTTTGTGAGGAAGAAGGATGGTTCCCTTAGGATGTGTATAGAGTACCATTAGTTGAACAAGGTTATCATCAAGAATAAGTATCCTCTCCCAATGATTGATGAGCTTTTCAATCAACTTCAGGGTGCCACCAGTTTCTCTGAAATAGACCTCAGATCTGGCTACCATCAACTAAGAGTAAGGGAATGATATATTCCAAAGATAGCATTCAGGACCCGCTATGGTTATTATGAGTTTCTGGTCATGTCATTCAACTTAACCAATGAGTTTACAGTGTTCATGGACTTTATGAATAGAGTATTCAAGCCTTATTTAGATATATTTGTTATCGTATTCATTGATGACATTCTGATCTATTCAAGGAATGAAGAAGATCTGGCTAGCCATCTCAGAAGGGTTCTCTAGACTTTAAAGGATAAGGAGATATATGCTAAGTTCTCTAAATGTGAGTTTTGGATTTATTCTATGGCATTCTTAGGCCACATATTTTACAGTTATGGAATTAGAGTTGATACCCAAAAAAAAGATGCAGTGCAGAATTGGTCTAGACCCACATCTCCAACTGATATTAGGAGTTTCTTGGGTTTGGCTGGCTATTATAGAAGTTTCGTAGAAAGGTTCTCATCTATTTCATCCCCTTTGACTAAGTTAACTCAGAAGACAGTTAAGTTTTAATGATTTGAAGCTTGTGAGAAAAGCTTTCAGGAATTGAAAAAGTGGTTGACTACTGCACTAGCGTTAACCTTACTAGAAGGTATGCAAGGTTTTATTGTTTATTGTGATGTGTCTAAGGTTGGTTTGGGTTTTGTGTTAAAGTAGAATTGCAAAGTTATAACTTATGCCTCCAGATAGTTGAAAGTTCATGAGAAGAATCACCCAACCCATGACTTAGAGTTGGCTGTCGTATTATTTGCTTTGAAGATATGGCGTCATTATTTGTATGGTGTTCATGTTGATGTGTTCACTGATCACAAGATTCTCCGGTATGTGTTTAGTCAAAAATAGCTCAACCTAAGACAAAAGAGGTGGTTAGAATTAGTCAAGGATTATGACATGAGTATTCTTTATCACCCATGTAAGGCTAATGTTGTTGTTGATGCCTTGATCAGGTTGTTTATGGGTAGTACTGCCCATTTTGAGGAAGATAAGAAAGAGCTAGCAAGATATGTGCATAGACTTGCACGATTGGGGGTTCGATTAATGGATTCCATAGAAGGAGGAGTAGTTGTGATAAATGGGGCTGAATTATCATTTGTGTCAGAAGTAAAAGAGAAGCAAGACCAAGACCCTATTTTCTTGAGTTGAAGGAAAATGTTCATAAGCAAAAAGTAATGGCTTTTGAATAAGGGGTAGATGGTGTGTTGAGGTATCAAGGTAGATTATGTGTACCACAGGTGGATGAACTCCAAGAGTGGATCAAGGAGGAAGCTCATACCTCCAGATATTCCATTCATCTGGGTTCCACAAAGATGTATCGCGAGTTGAGAAAAGTATATTAGTAGAGTAGTATGAAGAAGGGCATTGCAAAATTTGTTGCTAAATGCCCGAATTACCAACAAGTTAAAGTACAGTACCAAAGGCCTGGTGGTATGACTTAGAGTGTAGAACTTCCAGAATGGAAGAGGGAGATGATCAATATGGATTTCATCATAGGATTACCAAGTTCTCACAGGCAGTATGATTCTATTTGGGTGATTGTCAATAAAAAGACAAAATCAGCCTATTTTTTGCCAATAAAGCATATCATTCGGTAGAGGATTATGCTAAGTTGTATATTCAAGAGGTAGTTAGACTCCATGGGGTGCTAGTTTCGATTATTTCAGATAAAGGTGTGCAATTTACTACACAGCTTTGGAAGTCATTTCAGAAAGGCTTGGACTCAAAGGTGAACTTAAGTATTGCTTTTCATCCTCAAACAAATGGTCAAGCAGAGTGCATTATTCAGACTTTATAAGATATGTTGAGGTCTTGTGTGATTGATTTCTAGGGCAATTGAGATGATCACCTACCTCTCATTGAGTTCGCCTACAACAATAGTTACCACTCTAGCATCCAAATGGCTCCTTATGAAGCTCTTTCTGTGATAAGGTGCAGATCTCCTATTGGATCATTTAAAGTTTGTGTGGAGCTGGGTTGATAGGACCAGACTTAGTTCATCAAGCTATGGAGAAGGTTAAAGTCATTCAAGAGAGGTTGAAAACGGTGCAGAGTCGTCAGAAATCCTACAGTGATGTTAGGAGAAGGAAGTTAGATTTTGAAGTAGATGATTGGGTATACTTGAAATTTTCACTCATGAATGGTGTTATGAGATTTGGTAATAAGGGGAAGCATAGTCCCTGGTATATTGGCCCTTATCGGATATTCAAAAGGATTGGTAATGTAGCTTATGAGTTGGAGCTACCATAAGATTTAGCAGTGGTTCATCCAATATTTCATATTTCTATTTTTAAAAAGTGCATGGCATAGCCTTCACTTATGATACCAACTGAAGATATTGGTATGAAGGATAGCCTGTCTTCTGAGGAGATCCCGGTTCAAATTCTAGATTGCCAAGTTCGCATGTTGAGGACTAAGGAAGTAGCATCAGTCAAAGTTCCTTGGTGGAACCAATTTGTTGAGGAAGCTACTTGGGAAGTTGATGAAGATATGAAGAGGAGATATCCACATCTCTTTGAGACCAGAGAAATTCTCGACCAAAATACTAATTCTCTTCTTAGTACTCTTTAATTTATAAGTTGTCATGTTGTATTTGCATTGCTTGTTAGGTGTTTGGACTGAATGTTAGATGTTACACTGTTAGCCTAGCAAGAGTAATCTCATTCGAGGATGAATATTCTCAAGGGGGAAATATTGTAACATCTCGTTATTTGAAATAACTACAAAGAGCTAGAATTGAAAAGAGTCGTTTTTGGAAAGAATGAAATATCTGAAAACTTTTTGAAGTTATATTAAGTTTGGGTTTTTGGTCTACTTCAAATGACCATAACTTCTATCTCAGGATGATTTAGGAGTGATTTCAAATATCGTAGGAAACATCTTGGAATTATCTTCCCAACACCATTGAATTTGCGTTATTCCGAGTTCATATGAGTGAGATACACCCATTTGAAGTTGGGTTGTTTATATAAGGAAAGTGTAAACTGGATTTTGGAAGGGTAGTTCAGTATTTTCCTTACCTAATTGTTTTATTTCATTTTTGGTAATTAAGTTAGGGTCTAATCAGAATTAGATCTGTTTACGATTTTACCAAAACAAGTTAGGGTTTTGAGAGAAGAGAAAAGACGAAGAAAAAAAAGGAGAAGAAGCAAGCATAGTTAAATTCTCGAAGCTAAGATCATTGATTTCATCAAGGGGTGATCCCTAGGAGGTATGTGAGATAACATTGCATTGCATTAGTTCACCCATGTGCAAATCATGATTTATTTCAGCGAATTTAAGTTCTTGAAAGCTTAGAAATTGAATTCTTGATAGGTTTGTTGAAGTTCTATTGGATTCTTCATTCATTGAATTTGTTGATGAGTTGTTTGATCCGAATCCATGATTTTAGGTGTAAATTCTATTAGAATCTTTCATATAGTGATGGTATAGTTGATTATAAGTGTTTGGGGAAAGAACTAAGTTGAAATAGGGGATTTAGAGATGAAAAATGAAGGAGAAAAGTCGGAGTGCACCTGGGCAGGGGCCTAGAGTGCCGCCCCTCTCAGGGCCTCAAGAAAGGGCCACAGTAATTTGGGCTCTGGGGCTCCACGCCAACCAGCGTGCCCTAACCCTGTCCCAAAAGTTTAGGGGCTGGTGCCCTACGCCACTCAGAGCGTTTGCGACTCCAGCTCCTCTCATCCCCCCCCCTCCGTTCTTTCCGTACTAGTTCCTTAGCAACGTACCTATGTTTCCTATTTGATTCCAACATTCTAAGGTACGTCTAAACATCATGAAATCATCCATAAACATGAGATCATGAACCTTGAGTCCATAATTTCATTCAATGAATGTAAGAGTAAACTCAACAGAAGTTTTTAGAGGTTTTCAAAAGACTTTTCCAAATGTTTTAACTTTGTTTTAAGACTTAAGGTTCAATTTGTGTAAAGAGTAAACAGTAAAAGATGAAGTTCAATTCTTCAAAGTGTATATGGGGACTATGTATTTCTGAAAATTTTTAAAATGTTTTCACATTTAAACAATAAAAGGAAACCTTGATTTCCAAAGAGCATTTGAACTAGTTTTCATAAAAGAGTAAACTCGTTCGCAATTAAGCAAGAGAGGAAACTTTGATTTCCAAGATAGCCCTTGATCTAAGTTTTTGAGCAATTATCTCAAATCATTGAAAGAAGAGTGTTTTTAAACATAAGAGCTAGTATCATATTTTGGGAGTAGTATTGAGCACCGATATGGGGCAGAGTTCAGACAACTTACAGCCCCCATAAACCATATAGCCACTATGGGTAGAAAAGGGTAACACTTTTTAGATGATTCCTCAATGCTTTTTAGCAAAGACTAGTGGATCCACTTAGTAGTCAGGTATTATACCCTTGGCAAGGTATAGGACGGCCTTGGCAGCGTGAGGCAAAATGTTGTATCAACACAATAGCTCTTACGTAATGGTTGTTAGTTAAAGAAACTCCCACAGAAGTATTTGTATTTTTACATACATAATTTATTTGTATTTTTATATATAATTTAGAGTTTATATCATATATTTGAATACATTCAGAGTATTGTTCTATTTCTAAATACATAGAGTTGACATTCATGTTTTAAAAGGTTTTCTTTATATTGCATCTACTTTATTGCTTTATACTGAAATGAGTTCAGTTGAGTTCAATTGAGTCAAGTAAGTTCTTCGGTTCCTTTCAAGCTTATGTCTTTTTTTAGAATTCCCCTCGCATATGTCAAATGGCCTGAATCTTCTTATGATGCAGACATAGGTAACCAGGATTAGCATCCAATGCATCGTTGATTCTAGTTGAGCTCCAAAGCTTTTTGGTGAGCCTCCTTGCTTCTGGAGGATCCCTTTTTAATACTTTCAGTATTAGCTCATTAGGATGTCATGGGTCTTGTCCCGACATCCATCTCAATTGTGTAGATGCTTCATAGATAGACATTCATATGTTAGTTCATTCGTTATTATCTTGTTGTTGGCTTATTTTCAGACTTGAGTTACCACTTTGGCCAAGTTGAATGTTTAACCTTTAAACATTCTAAGTTATTTTATATAACTGCTAAGTAGAGATACATTGAATCCTTGTATTATGCTTTTAAGTCTTCCGCTAAGTAAGTAAGTCAGGCCAAGGGTTCGGTTGGAGCCAACAATAGTTCTCGACTGCCAGCCACCTCCGGGGTGTAGGCTCGTGGCGTGACAGCCCTCCTCAGTAGGGAACGAGATGAGCCCTCCTCAGCTGGGAATGAGAAAAGCAAAATCAAACAGTATAATCAACTTAGGTTCAAACACCTGAAGTATGGAGCAAGAAGAAGGCAAGCTGAAGCATGATTGGCAATATGCTGAATGATCTCGATGAGCCTGACTAACGTCCTCGAGCAATTAGTACATTAAATTTTGGGCTGAATTGAGAAACTATAATTTCATGCCTCGAGCCTACACCCTAGACGTTTTTGACATTCGAGAACCATTTCTAGTCCCAAAGCGAACCCTTGGCCTATTTGATTACCTAGTGGAAGACTTACTCAAGCGATAATAGGCATAAAAAAGAAATCGATCTCAAAGTAAAACTCAATAACAATGTCTTAAAGTCCTTATTGAAATAATAATAATAATTTGCGAAGCATATTTAAAGTAAAGAATGTACTGAGAAACTCCTTGAATATATCTATTTGTGAAGCATGTAATGTTTAAGATAGGTGACGGGACAAGACCCACAATGCCTCCAAACAACTGGACTAAAAGGAAATTTAAAGTCCTTTAGGATGCAAAGAGGCTCACAAAAACTCCCTAGAGTGTAAAGTGATCTCAACAGAGTGCCAATTGATGATCCTAAACACATGTATGTACATCATAAAAAGATGGAGGTTGAATGACATCAGTACATTTGAATGTAAGAGTATGTAATATGCATGAGGAAAAATAACATAATTAAAGGACTGCAATAGGTAACAATATACTCAATTTAAATATAAATAAATAAAGGAGTTATATCATTTAAAGTTTTACAAAATACTTTCTCATTTCTGAACTCAACATAATAAGTGATATAGAAAATTACATTGTAATCCTATTGGGACATTCTCTAACCGACAACCATCACTATGAGATACGTCATGATACAATGTCTTGTCCATGCTGCTAGAACTGTCCTATATCGTGCTGGGATATAAAGTCTTTCAACTAAGTAGATCCACCAGGCAATCAGGATTCATCTAAAAAGTATGATCATGTGCCAATTTTGGAAAGATATGGTTTATGGGGACGGTGAGTTGTCTGAACTCCCATATCAGTGTTCAATACTACTCCTAATAATATATACTTTTGCTCAAACGTATAAAACATACTCTTTCTCTAGTTTGAGATAATCTCTCAAAATATCATCTTAAATGAAGTAACTGCTCTGAAATATTTCATAAACTTATTGCTGATTTAGAAAACATGGTTTCTCTTTGCTCAATGTAAAAATACATTCTAGGTTGAGATAATTACTCAAAAGGGGCCTCTTTAAGTGGTAACTACTCTATAGTCAATCTTTCTGAAAAACATTTTAGAAATACTTAGTTCTCTTATACTTTTGCTTAAATCTTTGCTATGCTCTTTCTCAAACTGCTCTTTACTTTCTCCGAACTCAGTTTAAACAATTACGTTTTGTTTTAAAGTTTCTCAATAAGAACTCAATGAATACTCAAAAAATTTGGTTTGTGCTAAATATTTAGACATGAACAATCAACTCAAGAATCTCAATGCAATATATAGCAACTCAATAATAGGAAATGGATTTCAATAATAGTAACAGAAGAACTCAAAATTCAATATCAACTTATCTCAAGAATACTCAAATCTAAGGCTAGAACCTTAGATTGCTCTTTTACAGAATAAATTGCCCAACAATGTGATAGCCTTACATACTTGGAAGAACAAAGCTCTTGAAGAGGTTTGAAGAAAAAATTCATTGAAAGACTTGAAACCCTAGATTTTGTCTTTCTTGCGACTTTCTTGGAGATGAAGGGTGGAAAAGAACCTTTGGATTCTTAAAGAGAATCTTGAACTTGGGGCCTTTAGATCTTCAGGAATTAAAGAAATCCTTTACTTGGAGTTCTTAATCTTGGGAAGAATGTGAAATTGGGATTTTGAGAGTTGTTATGCGTATAATGATGTTATAAGGTTGTAATATCAACTTAAGGGAGTTGATTTAGGGCAAAAGATCAATAATACCTTCTAGAAACTTAAAAACCCATAAAATTCAAGGAAAACAACCTTTTAATGAATCTCGTCGGCCAAATTAGCGATCTGGAGGTCTCCTCACCAAAAATACTCAGTGGATTGCCTATTGAGACTTTAGATCACCAAAATGGATAGAAGCTTAAGGTTTCTGAGACTATTTGACTAGCTTATTCGGCCATTCACCAACTCCTTCAGCGGATCACCGATTCAGTAGGTGAGTTTGCTGAATTTCCCAACCTAGGTTTATTCTAGTAAAACAATCATAATTTTTTACTCCAAACAAGGAATAAGACAAATTAAGTGCATTGGAAAGCAGACTCTTAGACATTTAATTTTGCAGGTCATAAGCCACCTAATTAATTATACTATGAGAGATGTCAGTTTTTGAATTTGACCTTTATCTGAACTTACAAGTACTTAGCCAATAGGAATGTTATGAACTTGGTTTGGTTTTTGAGGTCCTTAACACTTGGTAAGGATTTTATAACACATGATAAAGTAGAAAATAACCTGGTTCAAGCCCATATACTTATGATGAACAATTCAAATTTTAAGAGTAGAGTTGCGAGGTGATACAAAATGATTTGGGTCTTAGCTTAGAAATTTTTGGGTTGTTACAATATCTCCATCTTGGGATCATTCGTCCTCAAATGATGGCTAAAATGAGCATGGAAAGGGAAAACATTTACTCTTACTATCTTTCTTACTTTTGAATTTTCCTACTAACATAGGCAGAACTATTTCATACTGTTATACCCCATTTTAACCGGGTCAAATTAGTGTACAACATTTTGGGATTTTCAAATTAATAACTAGGTTAAGAAGTTGCCACCTAATTAATTACGGTGAATTAGGGCACCTAAATTGATTAAAGTTATTGTCTAAAGTTAAACTTCATTTTAAGGTCTACTAAACATGAGATTCTAGATAAGGTTCAACTAACCTAAAGGGAAAAGGTTAGGCTTCCTTTAAGATCAATTAAAAATGGTTAACCGGTAGAACTTAAATTAAATAATTATTTTAAGGTGTGAAGATGTACAAAATGTTGAAATGCTAAATGTCAAATAACTTTAAAGTCAGTTCTTGGAAAACACCATGTGGAAATTTGTCTTGCTGAAAACGTACAAAGGGAAAATAGTTTTTCAGACATTTAAACTTGTTTGTTGGAAAATAAATAATGCCTCCAATGTCTATGACTTAAAAATGGAATACAAAATCTGATTTGTACTTACAGAGATTTGTATATTTTAAAAAAAAATGTTTTTTTTAAAAAAATCAATTTGAAACAAAAGTTGATTCCTTTTTAAAATCTTTTGAAAGTGGAAAGCTATTATTACATAGAATAAAATAATATATTGATAACCATATTATGAATAACTAAGTGATAATGTCTAACATGCTCATTTCTTCTACGTTAGTCATTCATGAAAAACAAAATTAAAACATATCCAAATCACACAAGTTAAACATGTAAAGAAACACATAAAAATTAATAATACTAAAATATACGCTATAGAAGACAGTCCCAAGTAAATTTGCTTGGTTTGCTATTTGGATATTTTGAAATATCATAGACTCCATGTGCGGGTATGATGGTATCGAGTCATGAGACTCGGATTTGCTAGAGTCCCGAATGAAGACTCTATTTTTACTCCAGAAATATTTATGCAAATAAACCGAGAATGAAGAGATTAGTAAAACAATTCGACTTTAAATAAATTAGATATAAGATCAAGTAAAACTATACATCAAACATACTATTCAGAACAAGAAGTATACAAGCATCTAAGCAAGACACTCAATTAGTATTGATGATTTATTCCAATTAACAATAGCTATATCATAAAATAAAACTATTTTTAGTACAAGCTAAATCTCAAATATATTAGATTTTAATTAAACGAAATATCATTTCTATTAAGCATGAACAATGGAATATGATGCATGAGTCTTGGCGGAATTTTATGACGTTCTCTTAAAAATGACAACTTATACACAAGCTTATGTTAAACCAAATATGCACCACAGGTCTAAAATAGTGTTCTCACAAACATGAAACAGAGCTACAATGGAATCAAAAGACGTGATCAACTAAGAAAAATAATGAAAATCCTTTTAAAACAAGCTTCTGTTTAAAAAAAATAAATAAACTACAAATTCCTTATTATTATAAAGTCACCAGATAAAAATTAAAAACAACAACAACTAAATTAATGTAAATGTGTAATCCTAAAACCAACAACACTGTTATTATGACTAAAGCCAGCACAGATCATTTTTTTATATACATTAACTATCTCCAAATAAGCATCGCGTTTAATACAGTAATGAAGAAGCAAAGAGAGCAGACATTTTAACACGGCCATGAAGAAACAGAGAAAATGGGAAGGTGAATATCACCTGTTGAGGGGCAGTGAACCTAGATCGTCGACTTTGAATCTACTCTCTCGCTATGAACAGATTCGGACTTCAAATTAAATGAGTTTTAAAGAAATGTAAACAGAAAATGCAAGAATTCCAAGGATGATGATAGCTAAATGTTATGTATAAGTTCGACCTTGTATGATGATGTTCTTGTGAGTATTTCTGTCCCTTTTCATTGAAGATATGTGGTAGTAGTTGAAGGACATGAAACTGGGATTTTGGGCGGGATTTTGAGTTGAGAAAGATCTATTTTTGAAATTTGAACGTTGCTCCTAACTCAAACTTCACGTTATTTTCAGATTCGAGTAGAAAGAGGGCACATAATACTGACATTGTTTAAGACCTTTGGCTTTTTCTTGGAAGAGGAACAGAAAAGGACGTTCAGCAGCTCATGGGAGCTTTGGATTAGGGCTGCAAGTTGAATTATGTTTGACTGAAACGCATCGGCCTATTGGGCTGAATTATGGACAGATTTCAGCATTAAAAGACGGCTTGAAATTGGATAGGCTTTCATGGCCTTTTTCCTTCTTTAAATTAAAATCATTTGAGCTTCTAATTTAATAATCAATATAATGTATATTACGTAAAAATTTTAGAAAGTAAAAAACTTGAAATAAAGTAATGACATACTATTTTAAACAAGACGACAGTAAAATACTAATAGTAACGTTAATAAAAAATATAATTTTGAAATACTAAAAAATGATACTAAAAAGATGATAATCATAAAAATTAGAAAAGTTAAAGTAATATATATAATTACGATAGCAATAGAGATAAATGAAAAATAATAGTGAATTATAAAGTATTTGACTTATTAGCAATTTAAAAGTTCAACGAAATAAATTAGAAGAAAGGAGGGACAAAATTTGGTGTCAACAGCTTGCCCCACTTTGACCGAAGACGATCAAAAAGTTTTATGGCAAAGAAGTTGACTACGTAACAAATTTTGCCTCGACCAACAAATATAGGAACGGAAAGAGTTTTGAGTGGAGTGATACTAAAGGAAATTTAGCATCAAGGGATCATGAAAGGAGTTAATTGAGTTGAGATGCAATAGTGGTTATGAAAGAAAGGTTTAGATAACCAACATATAACGTGTTCGTGGTATGTAGCCAAAAATGAATTCGAGAGTAGATCCTTAACCTTTGCTAGAAAGTTTGATATTCCCTCAGCAAATTTGCCCCAGTTCACTGCTAAGAGAGAGTTCTACGTAGTGATGCGTCTTTAGTTGTTTTAGACTGTTTTCCTAAAACTCATGTTAAAATTGTCATTAAAGTAAGAGATAAAAATAAGTTTAAGAATGTATAAATAAATAAAATGGTAATATATATGTGTTAGAATGAGGATGTAGTCGTGTGACTTATGAAAGGCGTGTGGCCAAATGTTGTCTCTAGTTGTCCTTAGAGACTTGGTAAATAAAGATGTCTCTGATTGAATATAGAGACTTGATCTTGAGAGCCATCTGGCTTGTGATGATGAGGTCATATAGCCAATTGGTATCTCCGTTTGTCTTCGAAGACATAATGACATATGACGTCTCTGGTTGTTTTCACAGACTTGATGATGAATGATGTCTGTAAAGTTTAAGGTAAAGTCATTAAAGTAGGTAAAGTATATTAAAGTAAATGGTAAAGTAGTGAATAAAGTAAGAATGTAGTCGTCTAGCTTATGCAAATGATGTAGATAATGTCTCCATTTGTCTTCAAAGACTTGAATGATAAATGAGGCCTTCGATTGTCTTCGAGGTCCCAATGGTAAATGATGTGTAATATCCTCCAATTGTCAATGGGGAATAGAATGATAAATGAGGCCTCTGATTGTCTTCGGGGTCTCGATGATAAGTGATTTCTAACATCCTTCGATTGTCTACACAGACTAGAATGATAAATGAGGCCTCTGGTTGTCTACGGGGTCTCGATGACAAGTGATGTATGTAAGTAAAAATTAAAGTTGTTAATGGCATCATAAAGTATGAGTTTAATATGTGTATCCTATTTTAGGGTGGATGAACCCAATATATCCTATTTTAGGGTGGACGAACCCGTGTCCTGTTTTAGGGTGGACGAACCCATATATCCTATTTTAGGGTGTATGGACCCATATCCTATTTTAGGGTGGACAAACTCATGTCCTATTTTAGGGTGGATGAACCCATGTCCTTCAGTTGTCTTTGGGGACTAATTTTAATGATGCCTGTGGTTGTCTTTGAGGAGTGATAAAGTGATACCTCCGATTGTATTCGAGGTTGTATGTTGATTTTTGTAAAAATGTAGAGTAAAATTATAAATAAAGTCATGAAAAAGTAAAAATAAAATAAAGGTAAGTGAGAAATAAAGTCGTGTGGCTGAGCGATGTCTTCAATTGTCTTTGGAAGCCTATTATTGATTCCTGCAAAATTCAAAAATAAAGTAGTTAAGGTGGATAAAGCGAATTATAAAGGTATTTAATAAAGTAAAAAAAAAATTAGTGAAATTGCTCAGTTGTAGTTGATGTCGATAATTGTTATTAGTTGAACATAGACTATGATCTTCGACATTTAAGCCTTGATTTTGAATTTGGTGGATCAAGTGATGCCTGTAATGGACTTTATTCTTATTCAATAAATCAAGGAGATTTTACCTGCAAATTTTGGGTAAAGACGTTAGAAAGAATATAAAGTCATGATGAAGTAAAAGAAATAAAGTTAGAGATAAGGTGAAAGTTGGGGTCATTTGGCTTATTCAGGCGAGTTCTTGGAGGCAAATGATGACTTTAGTGTAATCCAGTTGTGTCTTCTTGTATCTTTTTGTTACTGCACTCAAAGAAAAGTTTTTAGTTGGGAGGGGGTGTTGATTCGTGTTGATTCAAAGTTTGGCCTTCCATCCATCCTATTTGTTCAAGCCTTGTGGTCTTCGTTTGAAACATGGTAGATGAACAGTAAGAAAGTATATTTTTATAAAATCAAAATAAGAGCAAAAATTATCATTTGAAAGAGACATACGTTAGTGTAAAAAAAATATGTAAGTATATGCTTGTAAGTTGTAAAATAATTTCTACCAACTCTTAGATTGTGATAATTTTGAAACAAAATGAATGTCCTTTGTTTGCTACTTCTTTTCGGGTAGCAGCCTATAGCGTGACAGTGACCAATCATTCCTTGACCAAGTTTTCCCAAATTTTTCCTCAGTGTTGGTTTCAGAGAAGTATACTAAACTTATGTCATTGTGAGACCGAACCTTATATAGGTTGCCTACGTATCTTGTCAAAAGAATCAGGTTAGAACACAGTTCAAATTACATAGAAATGATGTGAATTTTTTCTAATAAAGGGATCAAATTCAGTAAGGATTGCCTACATATCCTGCCAAGGGAATTAGACCATTTGTAGTTCAAATTACATAAATAGTAAAAGGACTTCTAATTTCTATTCTAATGTGACTGAACCATATATAGGTGGCCTACGTATACCACCTAGGGAATCAAGTCAGGCATAGTTCTCATGGTACAAATAAGGAAATTTAGAATTTTCTATAGTAAAACCGAACCCAATGTAGGCTGCCTACGTACCCTACCAAAGGAATCAGGTCATAATGTAGTTCGTAACTACATGTAAAGTAGAAGTTACATTCAGAAAATCTATCTAAAGTCGCCCTTCGGTATAGTGTCTTGACTTCTCTTGAATGAGAAAACTCTATGCTCGAATAATGTCCTGTTGTCATGTTTCTTAGTCAATTGTTCATCTGTAGGTTACCTTCCTTCAAAAATCTTGCTCGGCTTCAAACTTTGTTCAGTTGTTTCATTATGTCACAATCATAAAGATAGCAGATTTAATTTGAAGTAAGAGGCAATTAAGAAAATAGCAAATGCATTCATTGATTTTGCAATTAAGCTTTCAAAAAATGAAGCAAAATAACATAAAGTTTTAACGCACGATTTAAGCCTCAATTTTTTAAAATTGTGCTACTCCAAAAAGTTTTACTACTTGTTCAATCTACCAAGACTCTCGGTGAACCAGGGACGAAGTATAACTCCAATTCTTCAAAGTCTCTTCTGGTTCAGCACCTTAAATGGTCGGTGTCTCAGTGTTGTGGAGAGGCATGTAAGTAGTTGTAGCAATAACATCTATCAATGTTTCTTCTTGGGTTGTCATGGCAGAAGCATCAAAGGCCAATAAGGTATCTTTTTCCATCTTTCCAATGGACAGAATACTTCCTTTCACATCCATGTCTTCCTCGATAGTTATCACATTCACATTAGTATTTCCATGTTTAGGCAGAGGGTTATTGGTCACGTTGGTTGAGGTCCAGTAAGTTGGATTTCTCCTTCTTTAATCAAAGCTTCAATCTTGTTTTTGAGACCATAGCAATCCTCAGTGTCGTGTCCAACAACTCCAGAATGATAGGCACAACGCTTGGAACCATCAAACCATTTTTGAATAAGATCAGGAATTTTCCCTTCAATCGGTTGTATCATACCTGTTGTTTTCAACCTCTCAAACAACTGAGCCAACGGTTTGACTATTTTGGTATAGTTGCAAGTGGTTTTGATTCCATGATTTGGACTAGCTCTAGGTGTTGCATATAGTCGATTTTGAAAAGTTGAAGCTTGGACTGGTTGGTATGAATGGGGTATATTGTAAGTAGGAGCTCGAGGTGGATAGTAATTTGCCTGGGTATTGTTGACATGGTAAGGAGTTGATGGAGAATGGCAGAGAGTATGTGAGGCTTCACCATATTGACAAAGGGTAAATTGATTTTTGTTGCTGATTTAGGTAGGGAGGAAGTTGACCTAGCATGTGTCCTTGGTCGATCACAACAGTAGATATATCCTCTTTCTTCTTTTTGTTCTGATTGATATAACCATATTGAATCGCTTTGCTTGCAGCTTGCAAGGCTGTAAAGTCTTGGATTCATCCTAATTTGATTCCTTCTTTCAAGATTTCTCCTATTTTGATGATTTCTGTGAACTTTTGTCCAATCATGGTTATCATTTTCTCATAGTAAAGACTGCTATCTTGGAATTCAATGAAGGTAGCAGTCATTTCACTTTCACTCATCGGTGGTTGGACTCTAGCTGCTTCTGACCTCCAACGTAGAGCATGCTCACGAAATGTCTCAGTAGACTTCTTTTTTAACTTAATGAGGTAGAACCAATCTGGTGTGATGTCGGTATTTAACTTGAATCGATCCATAAAGTCTTGTTCCATATCACTCCAACCACACCACTTACGGAGATCTTGTTATGTATACAAAGCAAGAGCTTCAGTAGATAAACTTCTCATGAACAACTTCATTCTAACCCTTTCATCTCTCCCCACTCCTACTAGTTTGTCACAATATGCCCCGAGATATGTATGAGGATCACTGATTCCATTAAATATGTCGAAATTTGGTGGTTTGTACCCTATAAGCAATTCGATGTCAGGTTGCACACACAGATCCTCATATTCAAAGCTTTTGTTTCCCCTGGTAGTTTGGAGATTTCTCGTTGTTTCCTTAAGATCACGAATCTCTCTATCTAGCATATCATCAGCCTTTGCCTTGACATCTTTATCC
Source organism: Solanum bulbocastanum (assembly GCA_037074985.1). NCBI lineage: Eukaryota > Viridiplantae > Streptophyta > Magnoliopsida > Solanales > Solanaceae > Solanum > Solanum bulbocastanum. The sequence goes on along the minus strand of CM073606.1, from coordinate 14,035,291 downwards.
ATATCCTCATATTGATCTACCTCGGCTTAAAACTTGACCGATATTGGGTTGGTGAAAGCTTGAGTTTCCACCGCATATACTGGAGGAACATGTTGCGCATAAGGAGTAGCAATATGTGCCCCATGTATATGTTGAGATGGATATGTTTGGACAATAGGCATATTTTGGTTTGGAGGTGGTAGATTCGATGGGTTTACGAGAGTAGTTGTAGGCACTGGATAGGTGTTAGTAGGTAGAGTAACATAATGAGTATGAGTTTTTGATTTTGTGGATTGGCGGGTGGTGGATTAAGAGGAGTAGCATAGGTAGTGTAGGTAGGTGGTTGACATTGTGGAGGAGTATAGATGGATGGTAAATTTGATGGATTTGCAGGGGTAGTTAGAGGAAGGTTGTTGTTGGTAGGTGGAGGTTGTTGTGCAGGAAAGTATGTAGGAATTGGTGAATTAAGTGATGGAAAACAAGATGGGTTTGGTGCGGTACTTCTAGGTTTAGGAAGCGGACTTTGGAGTGTGATGGATAAATTGGTCAAGTCTCTAACCCGAGTTAGTTCACTACGTAGATCCTCAATCTCTTGAGTCAAGCAGACAATGTGTTCATCATGTTGAATAGTAGTTCTATCTTCGGAAGTCTTGGGAGAATCATTAGGAACCATGATATGTCCTAGACCAATTGGATCAGACGAGGTTGGATCAGTCATTATGATTTTTCTTCCTTGAATAGCCCAACTATGCGGAGGTATGCTGATGACTTGGACCTTGTGAAGTAAGGATGGTCGGCTCGATTGTCAACACGAATCAACTTTTGTAGGCAAAAAATAAATAAAATAAAAATAATAATAAAACAGAAATAATGTTAGTTTTAAATGAAAAAGTAAAGTCATGTTCACTTAATTCAAATAAATCACATAGCATGCAAGTCATCAAGTAGAGTCAAATAAGTTGTAAGAATAAAATATAAACAATTCATCATGTAAAGTCAAATATATTGTAAAGATAACATATAAACGTGTCCTAATATGCTTTTGACCTCTTTATGCCGGAGGTAGGTCTAACGTAAATCTCAGGAATATATTTGCCATAATATGTCATTCCATTACTCTTGATTAATTAAACAATTTTTTTTTCAAAATAAGTTACAAAAGTAGTGAAAAATTTATTACATGTCGAATGAATACAATGTAAAGTACTTTTTAAATAAAATAAAAGAAATTTTTGTTATGTCCATTCTTCTTCTTGGTTCCTTTTGGTGATATCACCACCTCTTTGTACTCCAATGTCAAGTCTTCGTACCTGTCACAGAAAGGTTAGCAATACCATTCCCCTAAAAATTAATTAATTAGAGCAAATGGTCCATACATAGGCATAAATATTCCTCAAATATGCACATAAATAATGATAGGTCATCACTTGGGGTCGGAAACCCACTTGGACATTTAAGGTAAAGTCGACTAATAGACTTAATACACCAAGGGTATAAAGTCTCGTAGGTCATGAAATGATGTATGCTCCTTGTAAAGTGTGTTGGTTTAGCTCTACTCTAGGTAAACTAGGAGTGAGTTTACTAGAAACAAGGTTCATGTGTGGACTACTCGAATGAGAAGGCTACGTGGTCACACGGAAAAAGACCCAAACACCCTGCACAATGCCAACTCTCCTAAATTTTGGAATTTTTAAAGAAATTTGTGGGTGCGCAAAACACGCCTCGCGTGTACGTGTGAAAGTGTGAATTTCCAAGTGGAGAAATATGAACGAAATGACAGTTAAGAAAAACAGTAACACATAAAGAGTTATAGCAAATAAACAATTGATAACATGTAAAAGATAATTTATATCATGTGAAAATAATTCAAAGCAAACAAACAATCAATAGCATGTAAAAACAGTTTACGACAAATAATGCAATTAAAGTAAGCATATAAAAGCCTAATTAAACTAATTTCGCTGTGGTTAGAACCTAAAAAGTCCTTAGGGAAGTCGTCAATCTGTTATACCCCATTTTAACCAGGTCAAAATGGTGTACAACATTTTGAGGATTTCCAAATTAATAGCTTGGTTAAGAAGTCGCCACCTAATTAATTACGGTGAATTAGGGCACCTAAATTGATTAAAGTTATTGTCTAAAGCTAAACTTCATTTTAAGGTCTATTAAATATGAGATTCTAGATTAGGATTCAACTAATCTAAAGGAAAGGGGTTAGACATCCTTTAAGATCCATTAAAAATGATTAACCAGCCGAACTGAAATTACTTAATTAGACTAAGGTGTGAAGAAGTAAAAAAGTTGAAATGCTAAATGTCAAATAACTTTGAAGTCATTTCTTGGAAACACTATGTGGAAATTTGTCTTGTTGAAAACATACAAAGGGAAAATAGTTTTTTAGACATTTAAACTTGTTTGTTGGAAAATAAATAATGCCTCCAATGTCTATGACTTAAAAATGGAATACAAAATCTGATTTGTACTTACAGAGACTTGTATATTTTTTTTAAAAAATGATTTTTTTTAAAAAAAATCAATTTGAAAACAAAAGTTGATTCCTTTTTAAAATCTTATGAAAGTGGAAAGCTATTATTACATAGAATAAAATAATTTATTGATAACCATATTAATAATAACTAAGTGATTATGTCTAACATGCTCATTTCTTCTATGTTAGTCATTCATGAAAAACAAAATTAAAACATATCAAAAACACACAAGTTAAACATGTAAAGAAAAACACATAAAGATTAATAATGCTAAAATAGAAACTATAGAAGACAGTCCCAAGTAAATTTGCTTGGTTTGCTATTTGGACAGTTTGAAATATCATAGACTCCATGTGCGGGTATGATGGTATCGAGTCATGAGACTCAAATTTGCTAGAGTCCCGAATGAAGACTCTATTTTTGCTCCGAAAATGTTCAAGCAAATAAAATGAGAATGAAGAGATTAGTAAAACAATTCGACTTTAAATAAATTAGATATAAGATCAAATAAAACTATACATCAAAGATACTATTTAGAACAAGAAATATACAAGCATCTAAACAAGACACTCAATTAGCATTGATGATTTATTCCAACTAACAATAGCTATATCATAAAATGAAACCATTTTTAGTACAAGCTTAATCTCAAATATATTAGATTTTAATTTAAATGAAATATCATTTGTATCAAGCATGAACAATGGAATATGATGCATGAGTCTTGATATTTTGACCAAAATAAGCTATTTTTAAAACCAATTCACCTAACTAATACGTTTTTAAATTTTTTTACAAAAGTAGTATAAACGTACTTCATGGTAACGTTTTAGGTTATTTTCATTTAAAAATTCAACGAACAAAAACTGACGGAGTAAACGATGTTAAATGAATAAACGTTACTGTGAGTAACGTTTTAATCCTAAAACGTTACTCACAGTAACGTTAACATTTGTTGACCCCTCTTCTTCCTCATTTGCCTGATAGTCGATCGTCTCTCATTTTCTCATTCTCTCATCTTTGTCACTCTAAGCTGCTACTAACTATACTAATCTGGTGGAGTACACAAAGAGCAATTGTTTCTTTTCTTTAATCTTTTTTTTGTCTTACAGGTAAAGCTAAATCTTCCATTTGGGTTTACAAGGGTAATTCAGGTACTTATTTTTCTCTTGTAATCTACATGGGGTTGCTTCAAGATTCAATTTTGGCATTTGGGTTGTTGTTTTCATGAAGGATCTGATATGGGTTTTGCTTAAAAATGTAATCTTGATCAAGATCTGATTTTTAATTAATTAACCCTTAATCATGTTCACTATATTTGTGTCTGGTTAAGTTATGGGTTGCTGTCTAAGTCTTGATTTACTTTTTATGTGTGGGTTTCTTGTTAAACATATGTTTTTTTTTCTTTTTTTTTTTTTTTCTGATTCTTTGATGGATATGAAATCCATGTATGGTGTTGTATAAGCTTTTAAAATAATGTAATCTATGTTTTAAATGGTAAGTTAAGGTTGTTCACTCTATTGATATCTGTTTTTAGCTATCAGTTTTTTTAGTCAAAACCTAATTTCGTGGATAAACAATAGCTCTTTTATTTCAAAATCAATTTTGGGGATTTCTTGTTATATCGAGTTTCACGATAAATTACGGCTATAAATCTTCCTAAAAGCTTGGAATCAAGTTAGTTTTTCTGTGTTAGAGCCTAGAGGTTTTTTTTTTTCTTACAAAATAGTAGAAGGAATGCTTGAATTTTTGAATTTCTATCTTCTCGAATTTATATCCTTTTGGTTATATAGAATAATCACTCAAGAAATTATGATTTGTATGTTGTGTTTTCATTTTGAATTCATACATCTTGTTGATGCAAAGAGAAACAATGAAAAAAATGTTCACATGAAAATGGAAGGGAAGACTATAACAGGTGGACCTACAATCGACCTCTACTAAAATTGAGTTCATTTTCCAATTTTTTTATGAAACATTAGGTGATAGTACATTTATTTTGATTTGCTTGTTATATTTTGTACTAACATTTATATTTAATTTACTTTCATAAGTGTCTTTCATTTTAATAGATACATATATGGCTGGTTATAGTGCATACCAATTAGATCCCGGTCCACTTGAACCATCAGTATTAACTCAACAACATACCCATAGGTCACGAGATATATGGGATGGAAGTGTTAATATGATTTTAAATACGAGGAGGTGTGATGGAAAATTATGGGACCTTGTAAAGAAATATCCCATTCATCCACGAGTTTTAGAAGTGATTGAATTATCAGGATTATATGGTGTTTATAGATCAAATCGACCTATTATTGATCGTAGGTTGATCACTTCACTAGTAGAGAGATGGCGTCCTGAGACTCATACGTTTCACTTTAGGACGGGTGAGGCGACAATCACCTTGCAAGATGTAGAAGTGTTGTATGGCTTACCTGTGAATGGTGATCCAATACTTGGTGATGAGTTGATAATGACTATAGGGGATTGGCAAAATATTTGTCAAAGATTGTTAGGTTTTATTCCACGTCCTCAAGACTTCAACCATAATAGTCTCAAGGTAACTGCACTTAATGCGCATATGCTTGAGCAACTACCGTTACCTGACTTGGCAACACAAGATATAATCAATCAAATGGCTAGATGTTACATGTTTTGGATGATTGCTGGTATGATGATGGCAGATACATCTGGCAACTATTTAAAGCTTATGTACCTTCCTATGCTCGAGGATCTCAATGTAGTTAGCTCTTATAGTTGGGGTAGTGCGACCTTAGCGTACTTGTATCGCTTTCTTTGTAAGGCCTCACAGAGTAACCAAAACGAGATAGCTGGATTTCTACCACTACTCCAGGTATACTTAATAACTACATCAATTATTTATAAATATTTCTTCTACTTTATAATCACATAATTATATGTTTATATATTATGTTTAGATTTGGGCATGGGAGAGAGTTACCATCCTCAGACCTCAGGTAATAGCACAAAGGGATATCGAAAATAATTTTCTTGCTAGTTTACCTAGGGGTCCACGTGCTACTAGATGGTTTGCACATTTTAGTTGGACTGATACCACTAAGCATGTGTTGAAAGTTTTTAGGGATACACTTGATTCCATGACAGAGGATCAGGTAAGATGGTATACAGGTTTTTTAAAAAATTTATGTATATATTGTAGTTGAAACTCATTTCTTTTCTCTTTATGTAGTTTATTTGGGAACCATATTCGAATGACTTAATTGAGAGTCTTCCTGACTATTGTCGAATTGGACGAGACATATGGCGTGTTAGAGCTCCAATTTTTTGTTGGGATGTCATCGAGGTTCACTTGCCTGATCGAGTTATGAGGCAATTTGGATTGAAACAAACGATACCAACTTCATTTCTATTTGACGCCACACATTTTCACCATGATCGTAGGGGCAGACCAAATACAAATTGGAAGATAGAGCATGCACAATGGTTGCCTTTTTGGAACCAACGGCTTCAATATATTTGTGATGCACCGATCAATCGTGAACCACTTCGATATGATGACCCTTACCTTATTTGGTTTAGACGCATTACTCGTCTTGTTATCGGTAATCCTACTCAGCGTCCTCAACAACAAGAAGGTTATGTGCCAAATTCAACGGCATATGAAACAATGGTATGTATTAGATTATGTGTGTTTGTGATTTATCTTTTGAGGATATATCAATGGCAGGGTAAATATTACTTCTTCTCAAAAATTTTGACTTAGAAAATTGTTACCTATGTTTTTTCTTAGAAAATATTATATAAGTGCTTCAGACTGATCTTTGTTTGAGCATCTGTTACAAAAAAAAATGGAAAATGCTTGTTAGAAAAAGAATTGATCTTTGTGTAGGTACGTCATATTCACTCCATGGTTGATAAAGCAAAACCACTTGGTGATCAGCCATCAATGGAGGATTTATACATATTTCGTGCAATGGTTCAGAATGAAGGAGAAAAATGCTTGACATATGTGCACGAGGCTGCTAGGATTAATGTACAAGCTGATTATAGAAGAGATGAGGTACATAATGATCATTTACATCCCCCTGTTCGTAGGCGAGGAAAAGGTGGTGTTGCTGGTAGGATGGCTCGTGCTGTTGAGAAAGGACGAGCACCTATTGAAATGGACGAATCAGTCTCCGAAGATGATCACACAACTTCTGATATTGGTTCCATTCTAAGGGGCCAAACTCAGGAGTTCACTCCCGGGGCATCAGGTATGACATATCAACCAACAAATACTGATATTGTCCTATACATGACGCCACAAATTTCAAGGGATCCAAGTCTTTTGTCGCTTGAGAATGTCTTTGGTAATTATCGGCCTCAACATTTTGAGAATGCCCCAAATTTTACCTCATTACCTGTGCCAATGTCTATGGAGATCCCCGATGCCATGACTAATTTAGAGGACTCCAACATCGAGATAGAAGGTAATGAGTTGGATGATTCCAACAGTGAAGTGGATGGTAATGATCTCGAGAATGCAAGTGGAGGTGGTGAACCATCAGTGAAGAAGAAATGTATAATTTTTCCTAAGCTTTGTGGCACTGGTACAATTTTTTTAAAGCTTTGGTGAACCATTATTTCTTAACATAACTGCTTCTTTTTTGGTTGAATAATTAGAAATTATTTTTACTTGTCAGGGAGTCATCAACTTAACCAACATGGCATAAAGAAAACAACAAAAGGTAACAAAGCTGAAAATGTCACTAAATCTGGAAATCTGAAAATCTAGAAATCTGGAAATCTGGAAATTTGAAAATCTGAAATTTGAAAATCTGGAAATCTGAAAATTGGAAATCTGGAAATCTGGAATTTCAAAGTTCCAACTGCTGTAGAAAATATGGTTTCCAACTTTTCGTTCTCTATGGTCTAGGAAACAAAAATGAACTTAATTTTTCTGGCAGGTATATAACAATTGTTTCAAATAGTATTCTGTATCATCTTCACAATCTCCAATTGTCCCGTATTGTTGTTTTGTCTTTGTTGGAATTCTAGGACCAAATACATTCTCTTGTTGTCTTCATGTTAAAGAGAAATCTGATTGTTAATAATAAAAAGGAGATAATTTTAAGTAGATTTTGATTGTTGAATATTTAGATTCTGACTGTAATTTCTATCCATTGTGCTGTTTAAGATTTTCTGTAAAATCAGTACTTTCTGGTGTTGGAGGATCTTCCCTTTATTTTAGCTACTTGTGAAAGATCAGTTAAAAGGGGAAGAATCACTTTATTTTTCAATGTTTTTACTAATGCTGATTTTTTAAACATAAACTTTGCAGATTGAGAGACTTGCCGTGATGGTTCAAAAGGTGACTCCTTAAAACAGTCTTTCTCTTTAGAAGTAACCCATTTAGTGGTGTTTATAGGAGCAGGAATATCCACTTCTTGTGGTATACCTGATTTTCATGGCCCCAAGGGTATTTGGACTCTTCAGGTAGTGTTGTAGTTATATCAGTGAATTGCTTGTCCCTCTTTCTGAAATCACATTGCTTGACATGTTTCTACTGTTTCTACCATAATTGTCTTTTTATGTGTTATTGTTTGTGTATAGTGTCTAGTCGTCTTATTTCATTTTTAATATTGTATTGACTACTAATATCTTTACTAAGTAGGAAGAAGCTATTAAATACACTATAGTTCATATGTGCATATGGATTGCACAAGCAATTGTATTCTTTTCTATCTGATGTTGTCTTAAGTGTCATGGCAATTGCTGCAATATTATTGTTTGTCTTTGGAATCAAAGAAGAAGGTATGCAGAATGGTTGGTTTGAAGGAGCAATTTTGGTTGTGATTATATTTGTAATTGTTTCGTTTAGGTTTGCACGAAATTGGTACAAAGGACATCTCTGGATGAAGCAAAAAGATCACAAAGCAAGGATGAATTACAGCTTTGTTTGAGAGCTACAAAGTGGTCGTTGGACGTATATTGTAATTACGTTGTGATTCCTTCAAATTGTAGTCCTTTTGCATTTTGTGTCAATATTCTCGGTTATAAGAAAGGAATTCACTACGATTATTGATTCTTATGTCTTGGAAATCTGGAAATTACATTACAAATTACAGTAGATAACTGCTCGAAATCTAGAAATCTGGAAATTGGACATTTGGAAATCTGGAAATCTGAAAATTTGGAAATTTAAAAATCTGGAAATCTGGAAATTGGAAATCTGAAAATTTGAAAATTTAAAAATCTGGAAATCTGGAAATTGGAAATCTGAAAATCTGGAAATTTAAAAATCTGGAAATCTGGAAATTGGAAATATGAAAATATGGAAATTACATTACAAATTTCAGTAGATAACTGAAAGGAACTCTGGAAATCTAGAAATCTGGAAATTGGAAACCTGGAAATCTGAAAATCTAGAAATCTGGAAATCTGAAAATTTGGAAATCTGGAAATATGGAAATTAACACTAATAATTTTTCCTCTATTAGCAATCTGGAAATCTGGAAAAATTTATGCACTAATAACATAATTACAAAAGATTAATGATTATTTAGTTACATTACAGTAGCTAACTGAAAGGAAATTAACACAATTAGACATCGACCCACAACTATTCACTTAAATTTAATTATGATTGGGACATCGACGCCTATCATGTCCAGTCTGCCTACATAATCCACAGGCTCGCTCATACACTGTAGAACCATGATCCATTTCATTAGGTATTCTAGTTGTCCTTGGCCGATTAGGACGACGATAGAATTCATTACTTGTCATTGTAAAACTTGGAGATGGCCAATATGCCTCATGACCAATTGGTGAGAATGACCCAGAATATGTTGCAACATAATTCTCTATTGTGAAATGCTCGCTAACAAAATTTCTAGCTAGCCCTCCCATTCTATCAGTTACCTTCATGACATGTGAACATGGGAAGTGCAAATTAACCCATTTTCCACAATCACATTTTCTTTCACTCAATGAAACAAAATGAGGATTACCACCAGTACCATCAACCTGTATAGATCTAACCTCGTATACCCCTGTGGGTATATTCCAATAAAAAACAAAGTGCCTTTTTGAACTTTCATAGTTCTTCTCCCACTTTATTTTGAATCTCCCAGTCCATAATTCATTTTGTTCTGCAAGTTGGTGCGCTATTTGAGACCTACGGGTATACCGTTCAATAGTTTGCTCCATGAAAGTCTAACCATAGCAGTGACAGGCAAACCTCGTGCTTTTTTCAACACTCCATTGAATGACTCTGAAAGATTTGTTGTCAACACTCCCCATCTTTTTCCACCATCATGGCTAACAGTCCATTTGTCCAAGGAAATTTCCATGAGGTATTCATGTGCTTCGACATTTTCTTCTCTAATTTGCCACATAAAGCATTCAAACTTCCTTACTTGATGGGCTGAAGCAGCCCTCCATATCAATCTGCTGAGGTCTTTGTTTGGAAATTTAGATTGAAAGTTGCTCTTCAGATGCCTTATGCAAAATCGATGGAAGGCTCGAGGCTCTTGAAATCGCCGCAACTCCTGCAAACTAGTCAAGATTCCTTTTGCCCTATCAGATATAACACATACACCTTGTCTACTTTTTATCACATGTGCACTCAAATTTTTAAAAAACCACTTCCATGCCTCTTTTGACTCTTTGTCTACAATAGCAAACGCTAAAGGAAGAATGTTATCATTTCCATCAATTCCAACCGCAATTAATAATTTGATCTCATACTTTCCATAAATATGAGTTCCATCTACTGAAATAACAGGGCGACATGTTTGGAATCCATCTATGCATGGCTTGAAAGCCCAAAATACAAATTTAAAAGTTTTTACCTCTGATGAACTCATAGACTCTTCGTGTTTCCATTCCACAACTGTTCCATGGTTAAAGTGTTGAAAAGCTGCAAAAAATTTAGGTAGGTCACTAAATGATTTCTCAAAGTCACCATACACCAATTCAAATGCACGTTGACGTCCAAGCCACGCTTTTCTGTATGTCACTTGATGACCAAATTTTTCATGAACCTTTGAAATGACATCTACCACCAAGTACTTAGGATTTTTTCTAATTTGATTTAGAAACAGAGATGCAATCAAATTGGTATTTAGATTGGCGTGACCACTAGAAAGCCCTTCAGTCTCACATCTATGATTTTCAACATATTTTCCTATCTTCCAAAGGTTATCTCCAACTTTTCGACCTTGAAGAAACCACAAGCAACCAAATAAATTATAAAACTTACATCTCACAACCCATAGACTCTTGGTAGATGTTACCACCTTGAACTCCTTATTTTTGTGCAAACTCCAAGTACTTACCGCACGTTTCAATTTTTCTTTACTACTAAAAAACATACCTTTTTTCAAATCCTTTTTTGCTTCCTCATACCAAACCGAACAATATTCCATCTCAGATTCACATGTAGACATGAAAATGTCTTCCTCATTCTCTAATGTCCTGAAATAGGGTATGTCATGATTTTGTATTTCAGGCACGCCTTGTTCATGATTATGAAGATTTACACCATTCTGAGAAAAATATCTAATATCATCGATATCTTCATCAGGTTCACTTTCATCACCATCTTTTGAAGGTTCATCTTCCTCCGAACTTTCACCACTAATTTCAGCATTTACATCATTATATAGATCAACGTTGGTCTCATTATCTCTGTAAAAAAATATTAGTTAAATTCTAGCAAAATTATGAATATATAAGCTTGTTTTAAAAGCGATAATTTATACTCTAAAAGGTTATTTCTTCTAATAATAAGAGATAATTTATGTATACTGACAATAAAAATTATCTTATTGAATTGTTACACTAAAATTCAGTAAAATATAAATTTGTTGTTTTACCTGGCCTCATATTCCCTTTGACTATTATCAATATGCATTTGACTACTTGATCCTTCACCATGCATCGACAATTGTTGGAATGGTGGTTGAACAATCGGTTCTACAAAATGATATTGATTGGCCGTGGTAAAACCATAATTTTGAGCCAATAAATTCATCTGATAACCATGATGACCACTTACTTGAAATACAACATTTTGATCTGTTGATTTGGTCTTTACATACATCTCCAAAACATTTATATCAATTTTATCCGCAAATTTTTGAGGTATGAAAAGAAATTGTAACAAAGATTGGTCATTCTCAATTTTAAACTCAATGAACCTTGTATTGTTACCTTGAATTGAACATGGATATTTTCCAGAAATATTTATATGAATATTTTCACTATTTGTTCCCATTTTCTCATGCAACAATCCAACCAACTCAACATAGTTAGTTGAGGTAGACATGCTAATAATCATTCTAGCACATTCAGTATACCTAAATCCATTCATATCCGTAATTATTTCGCCACCCCAATACAAAGCAACCATCACATTATATTCAAAGCTCGTCATCTTTATCCTACACATACAAATAAGATATTTTTTTAAAAAATATTAATAAATTAGAAAAATAATTTTAAAGCTATAGTAAGAACTTAACATTATATGATAAACTTGACTTATTTAATTCATACCTGATGAAGTTTTGTGAATATTATTTTAACAATGGGCAACACAATTTTTGTGGTCACTTGTGGAATATGCAAAACCTTCCTTACAACAAAGTAACATTTTTGTGGTCACTTGTGCTCAGTTTTAAAAATGGAGGAATAACGTTTTTGAGGCTAAATTTGAAGGAGTTGAAGACCCGTGATTGGATTCTTGGTAAACATTACTCAAAGTAACGTTTTAGGTGTAAAATGCTACCATCAGTAACGTTTTAAATTTGTAGGATTTAATTCTGCTTTGCAGGGTTTGATGTGACTGGATTCCCAATAAACGTTACTATGAGTAACGTTTTAAATTTGCAGTACAAAATTCTGCTTTGCAGGGTTTGATGTGATTGGATTCCCAATAAACGTTATTGCGAGTAACGTTTTAGGTGTAAAACGTTACTATGAGTAACGTTTTAAATTTGCAGAATTTGATTCTGCATTTTCAAGGTTGGATGTGATTGGATTCCTAATAAACGTTATTACGAATAACGTTTTAATCCTAAAACGTTACTTGTAGTAACGTTTATTCATTTAACGTCGTCAGCTCCGTCAGTTTTTTGTCTGTTGAATTTTTAAAATAAAAATAACCTAAAACGTTACCATGAAGTACGTTTATACTACTTTTGTAAAAAATTTTAAAAACGTGTTAGTTAGGTGAATTGGTTTTTAAAATAGCTTATTTTAGTCATTACTTCCATGAGTCTTGGCGGAATTTTATGACGTTCTCTTAAAAATGACAACTTATACACAAGCTTATGTTAACCAAATATGCACCACAGGTCTAAAATAGTGTTCTCACAAACATGAACCAGAGCTACAATGGAATCAAAAGACGTGATCAACTAAGAAAAATAATGAAAATCCTTTTAAAACAAGCTTCTGTTTAGAAAAAATAAATAAACTACAAATACCTTATTATAATACAGTCACCAGATAAATATTAAAAACAACAACAACTAAATTAATGTAAATGTGTAATCCTAAAACCAACAATACTGTTAATATGACTAAAGCCAGCAGAGATCATTTTTTATATATATAACCTTCTCCAAATAAGCATCACGTTTAATACAGTAATCAAGAAGTAAATAGAGCAGACATTTTAACACGGTAATGAAGAAACAGAGAGAATGGGAAGGTGAATATCACCTGTTACGGGGCAGTGAACCTAGATCGTTGGCTTTGAATCTACTCTCTCGTTATGAACAGATTCGGACTTCAAAAGAAATGAGTTTTAAAGAAAAGTAAACAGAAAATGCAAGAGTTCCAAGGATGATGATTGCTAAATGTTATGTATAAGTTCGACCTTGTATGATGATGTTCTTGTGAGTATTTCTGCCCCTTTTCATTGAAGATATGAGGTTGTAGTTGTAGGAGATGAAACTGGGATTTTGGGCGAGATTTTGGGTTGAGAAAGATGTATTTTTGAAATTTGAACGTTGTTCGTTAGTCAAACTTCACGTCATTTTGTCAGATTCGAGTAGAAAGAGGGCACAGAATACTAACATTGTTGAAGAACTTTGGCTTTTTATTGAAAGAGGAAGAGAAAAGGACGTTCGGCAACTCATGGGGGCTTTGGGCTGAAACGCATGGGCCTATTGGGCTGAATTATGGACAGATTTCAACATTAAAAGATGCACTGAAATTGGATAGGCTTTCATGGCCTTTTTCCTTTTTTAAATTAAATCATTTGAGCTTCTAATTTAATAACCAATATAATGTATATTACGTAAAAAGTTTAGAAAGTAAGAAACTTGAAATAAAGTAATGACATACTATTTTAAACAAGACGACATTAAAATACTAATAGTAACGTTGATAAAAATTATAATTTTGAAATAGTAAAAAATATACTAAAAAGATGATAATCATAAAAATTATAAAAGTTAAAGTAATATAGATAATTACGATAGCAATGGAGATAAATGGAAAATAATAGTGAATTATAAAGTATTCGACTTATTAGCAATTTAGAAGCTCAACGAAATAAATTAGAAGAAAGGAGGGATAGAATTTGGTGTTAACACATTAAGAGTTTGGAAATTTTTATAGCACATAAGTAACAAACGATATGAGTTTGAATATAGTCAGACTCTATCTGAAGTTACTTGACATGAAACAAGGGTATCTGGGAATGAAGTAAGAATATTACTACTATGCCTTAAGCAATACAATTGCTAGCTTTCAAGCCTAGAAACACCTCTAAACCATGCTCTCCTTTATGAATGCCGCACCTCATTAGCTGCAACTCATCTCCTACAAGAGCTTTTGAATACTCTTACCAAGATCTAAGTTGAACTGGTTGCTCTTACTATATTCAAGCCTAACTCTAAATGACAATGTGCTAAACATGAGATGCTTATACTAATTGAAACCACATGATTTAGTTTTTAAACATCTGTATAGAATCTCATCCCAAGAATACTACTTTTTACCACCACATTCAACCAACCTCGATCCTAATCAAGAACCACCTAATGCATTATGCATTCTTCCACTTGTTATCAACACCTCATTCAAACCCATAACTATAACTCATCCATGGACTCCTACTAACTAATATTTCTAAGAATTTCTCATTCTCTCATCATCTCTACAATTTGAAATTTCAGACATTACTACCATGAATTGACTAACTACTCTCATCTAACTATTAGTCATATTAAAACTTCATCTCATCCTTTCTCCACCTTTATAACTTTAGATGGAATAAGCATACCATCACTACCAACACAAGAAACATTAACCTTCTTCTTCTATCACTACTTAACTATTATCATCAACATCACTCTCTAACTAAAAACGATCACCGAAATAGCTTTAGGGTGAAAGATCATAAACACTATTCATTCGAGAATTCTAATATAAGAATATGGATGACATAACATTATGTTGCTAGCTATTGAGAATAAATCATGAATTCATGACATGAGTGCTTATATGAATAGGTTCATATCAAGAGGCTGATATGCAAAACTTTATGGAGTAAGATTGAGATCAATGAGCTAAAGACTTTGCCCCCCATTTAGGGGGAATGAGTATATATAAATGTGAATCTGTCTAAAGTGTATGGACATAAGTTATGAACACAGTTCTTATATTGGGGACATCATTAAGATTTAGTAACAACTAAATTTTGAGTAATACACTAGTGTGTGAATGAATTTATATAACACCATAACTCTATATGAACACATCATTATATGATTCTCCACACTTGACTTTGTTTCTCATCTTATCACCTCCCCCTTAGGTTGAAGCTGACATATTAAAGTTATGGATTTATTACATCATCTCTATACTAATCTGCATTCATTTACTCTAATATTCGAGAAAAGCTAATATCATGGCTACGGACTCTCCTTATGTATGTACTAAGATTCCCTGAAAGATCTCTTTCTTAGATGATTCTCTTAACCAATTCTCAATGGCTTATAAAGTCACTTGGTCTAACTCTTAATAGTCTAACTTCTCCTTAGTCTGTTAATGCCACATTTCTATGTTCACATCTACCCAACTAGAGGAAACTCAAACTATATTTAAGAGGCTCATCATTGGCTACATATGATCCCTTCGACCAACCTCTAAAGGGAAGTAAATAATGCTCACATCAGCCTACTCCACACTGACAACTTGAAAAAACTATCTAAGCACTCATTAAAGAACAAACCATAAACTTAATTGGAACCTCATCTGACTACATACAATCTTAGGTACACCTCTTAGTGCTCTTGTTAATCTAATGGCGTAGCCACACTTCATTGCTCTCAAATAAGGGTCATAATACCGCACTTGTTAATTTAATTCCTCACCTATTTTTTGTCAAATCTACCAAATCAAATCTCAAAACTAACATCATCACCCACTAATACCTCATGAAAAGTAGTCAATCATTATCTCCCAATCTACCTATTTATAGTTGATCATCACAACCTTTTTTTACAACCTAAGTACAATTTACCCATTCACTACACATCCTATCTGAATCAATTCTATAACTCTAATAAATATCAAGGGGCTTTCCTTTCAAAATCATAAGCCTAAATTACATCTATGACCTCATGAATACTCTGTTGTTTTATTAAATACCTATACTTGGCCTTCACTGATGTAGTGTTACATTGGCATAAACTCTCTTCTGGTTAAATTATAGTCTAACTTATCCTGAGTGGTAACTATTCCTCTACCTTCTATCATGAAATCCCTATAAAATTAATACTCCTTAGCCTACACATAAGGGAAAACTTCTCATTAATGGCTTACTGGGTACATGACTACAACTATACACTTTACTCAATATATGTCCCATTTTCTTTAGGTTACTACACTTCCAAATGCATAGTTATAAATCTAAGCACTTCTACTACTACTGCACATAACATTTCATCTCATACTATCTTACGGGTGATAATACTATCCAAGCTCTCCAAAACACACTCCCCTCATATTGGGCATCACCTAAAACAAGGTTTTATGAAAAGAATCTGAGACCACATCTTACTTTTAGCTCGAATTCATGAGTCATCGGAAGAAAGATGCATTCTTTTGAATTAATACACTTAATGCACACTAATTGGCTTCTCTCAAGCCCTATGCAATCTCTTTACTTTCTGAACACTTTTGTTGAGAGTAACTTATCAATAAGAATATGGGATTTGCTTTTCAAACACCTTTAGTATGAGGGCTAATCAATTAAATTTGTGTAACACAGGAGTTTGAATAAGTTTCTCATGACTGAGTTGTATTGCAAGATTAAGATTATCGAAGAAGGGAAACTTTTCTTAAATGTCTATAGCCCGTGATTAATAGAAATGGGGCCCTCATAACCATAAATATTATCCTACTTCCACAGCTTCAAAGACACCCTAGGACACTTTAAATTTGTGCTCTAACACCAAGTTTTTCACGCCCTGAGCCTACACCTTAGACGTGGCCGGTACTCGAGAACCATTGTTGGTCACCAAGCGAACATTTGGCCTATCTGACTAATTAGTGGAAGACTTACTCAATCGAGAATAGGCTTAAAACAGTAATGTAAAAATCAATAAAAATATCTGAAAGTTCTCACTGCAATAATAATAATAATTTGCAAAACATATTTAAATGAAAAGAATGTACTAAGAAATTTCTCGAGTCTATCAATCTGTGAAGCCTCAAATATTTGAGATATATGTTTGGACAATACCCACAATACCTCCAAACAATAGGTTGAATGAAATTAATACATTTGAATGTACGAGTATGTAATCTAGCGAGGAGAAATAACTGAATGAAAGGATTGCAATAGGTAACAATATACTCAGTCTTAATGTGGATAAATAAATGAGTTAAATCATTTAATGCTTTACAAAATACTTTCTCATATCTGAACTCAACATAATAAGTGATATATAAACATACACATTAACTCTATTAGTACATCTTCTTACCAATAATCATCATTGAGCTATGTGATGATAACGTCTTGACCCCACTGCCAGAGTTTTCCTATATCATGTCGACATTTAGAATCTCTCAACTAAGTAGATCCACAAAGCAATGAGAATTTATATTAAAAGTATGATCATGTACCCATATTGAAGACATGGTTTATTGGAACTATGAGTTGTTTGAAGTCTCACCTATACCCGTGTTCAATACTTCTCCTAATAATATACTATTTCTCAAATGTATAAAGCATACTCTTTTTCTGGTTTGAGATAATTGCTCAAACTATCCTCTTAAAAGAGGTAACTATGCTGAAATATCTCTGAAACTCATTGCACATTTAGAAAACATGGTTTCTCTTTACTCAATGTAAAAATACTCTAACACCCATAAATTCTAACAAGAGTCGCATGTCGATTTATCGTTTCCTAATTACTACATTATGTTTTAGTCTTATTTTGGGAACTTGAAATGTTATGATAATTGCTAGCTTGCTTAGCATAAATTGTATCGTAATTTAAGGGTTTGTATTGGGGTATTTACGTAATAGTCTAATTAGAATTTTGTATACTTTTAAAAGGAAGTGAAGGATATACACACACACACACACACACACACACACACACACACACACACACACACACACACACACACACACACACACACACACACACACACACACACACACACACACACATATATATATATATATATATATATATATATATATATATAAGGGTGTATGTATGCATTTTGGGCAGCACACAACATTCTTTGGGCAGCCTTGAGGGACATCTGTGCATTTTGATAAATATCACTTTTGAGCTTATATTTTGACATCTCCTCTAGAGAATTTCGGTTCCTTCAAAGTCTAAACATCTTAGAACCTTAGTTAACCATTTGTTCATCAATATCACAAGAGAAAAACTTGGTTCTTTTGGCTGGAATTCAAGACACACACTGATCTCTGGTAAGTAGTTGAAATTTGTTTTGTAGTGTATTACTTTAGAATATCTCGTTCTATGGAACTCATCTTTTGGTGAATAAATATGATTTGGAAAGCTAATTCGTATATCTACAACTCTTATGTTTAGGTAAAACTCGAATTTAGCTATTATGGATTCGAAATATGGGATGCAACATAGGACAAGGTTTGTCTAGATTTCGGGTTTGGAAATCCTGTATGGACAAATGTTAGTGTTTTGAATATATATTTTTCTACAAAATAGATTTTGTGGTGATTCTTATTTTTTTGCAACCTTAAGAGAGGTACCTACATCTTTCATGAAGGTTATAAAGTTAGTTTTGTCATATTCC
Source organism: Solanum bulbocastanum (assembly GCA_037074985.1). Classification (NCBI taxonomy): domain Eukaryota; kingdom Viridiplantae; phylum Streptophyta; class Magnoliopsida; order Solanales; family Solanaceae; genus Solanum; species Solanum bulbocastanum. Next base: position 14,016,524 of record CM073606.1, on the reverse strand, counting down.
TTTTCAAATCTAAGTTGCAACATGAGGTACTAGGCTGGCTAGAATTGCTGTTTTGGGAGCAGAGTCGTTTCTGTACGGGCTAAGCTTACTTGTGATGATAATTCCATTTTACTTCAACATTATTGAGATACTAAGAATTAAAGAAGCTATTTAATTGTATTTTTTAATGTTGTATACACTCGTGAACAAGTTGAGGACCTTGATACATTGGTTGGTCTACAGTTTGAACTTGCGAAGTTGTGTGGATTGATTCTACGATAAAGTATTGAGGTTTGTGTATAAACTTGTAACTGCACTCTTTTAACTGTTGGTATATCTTAAAGTTGATCTTGGTACTTTGGTTACCTCTTGGTATTTTGGATTGTCGTGTTGGTATGACGCTTGTGTAACTCGACCACTTGTACGGATTGTTTGATCACTTGGCACTCTTGTCGAGACCTTATCCTTTTTATGGCTGTGACTTTGTCCCCATTGGCATGACTCTTGATTCGGATCATTTGCCATCTTGATTCTGTATTTGTAGTACGTCTTAAGAATGGAAGTTGTTCATTTTAAGTACGAACTAGAAAGCCATTTTTAATACGGCTCTTGGTTCTCTTGATTATTAGGCTTTGACTCTTCTTGATACGGGGCCTCGGCCCTTCTTGATGCTTTCTTGTGCTTGGTGTGACGACCTGATGTATACATTAGGCGAGTCTTATTATTGAATCTTTTGGAAAATGGTGCCTTGAATATCCTTGACATTTGGATATTTAAATATCGAACTTGATACTCTTTATATATTGTTACTTAATGTATTTATTATGTTTCAATTGCACTGCTCATGACTTGAGAAAGATTGCTTGGTAAATTTAGAGGGCACCGAACCTATAGTTTTTAAGCTAAATACTTAGCGATATTTGTTTCTACTGTAGGGAATGATCGAGAGGAGGCATGATGCTGGCCATTGGAGATGAAAATTTTGAGAGCCTTAAGGAAGATCACATTTGCATATAGGCATCTATATTTTGTATAAACTTTGGGACTTTTACAAGATGTATGTGTTGTATAATTGCATGAAACTTTGAGGGCTAATCGAATTAGGTCACCATGGTTTGTAATATAAGTATGGCTATATGTTTTGTTCATTTGGGGTGTGTAAGGCCAAGTCTAGTAATACATTAATTTTACTACTTGTTTTTAAATGGTTGTATGAAGCATGAACCACTTGATTGGGTATATAAGTATGGCTACATGTTTTGTTCATTTGGGGTGTGTAAGCCCAAGTCTTGTAATATATTAATTTTACTAATTGTTTTTAAATGGTTGTATGAAGCATGAACCACTTGATTGGGTACTCCAAAGTTGATAATATTGGTTTTATATCATTTTACTAGTGTGAGGACAATATATGCATAAACATTTCGTAAGTTATTGGCTTATGTTATTTCGGAAGGGTCGTTACAAATACATTCTGGGTTGTGATAATTACTAAAAAGAGGCCTCTTTAAGAGGTAACTGCTATGTACTCAATCTTTCTTAAAACTCTTTTTACACTTTTATCAAAATAATATTGTCTTTCTTCATGTAAAAATGGAACATTTGGGAAATACTTAGTTTCCTTATGCTTAAATCGTGGTTAAACTGTTTCTAAAACTCCTCTTGATTTTCTCAAAACTCGGTTTAAACAAATATATTTTGTTTAAAAGATTCTCAATAAGACCTCAATGAATATATAGAAAATAGGATTAATGTTGAAAAATAGCCACTCAGTAATAGGAACTACAATTCAATAATTAGTAACTCAAGAACTCGAAATTCAAGACCAGCAGGTGGACCTTGTAGCGACAAAAAATCCATGCCACAAAATGACAAAGGTCCAAATAATAAGATACATATTACCATGAATATTTTCAGCAAAACTATATTTTCAAGAAGGATATACATGAAACAAATTTAATAAAAGCTATGTATACTTGTTTCTAGCTACGTTGTATATATTATCAACCACGTGTAGTCATTATCTGTAATGTGTAATATTTAGTAGCTACGTGTAAAAATAATAATTAGTGTATGCACACATGTAAAAGATATAACTTAATAAGTTAGATTAGTCAGCACTGGATCTTCGATATGCTCAACTATTTCAAAGAAAACTTATTTACTACTGCTAGTAATGACATGTATGGAGTTGTCTTGGCAGGTGCAAATTGGACCACCAGATCCACAGTTTGTTGAATTATTACTATCTGAACTATATCACATATTAAGTTGGTCATCTTCACTAGGATTCCTTTCAAAAGAAGAACTAGTTTGATTTTTATGAAGGATTGAATATAATTTATCTTTTAGTTCTAACATATTTATCTTATCCTTATTTTTATTAAGGACCGGACAATCTGTAGCACGGTGTCCGATTTTACCACAATTCCAACACGTATCAGTGTTGATATTACTTTTATTATCTAATTTATATTTTCTAGATTGTTTGTGTAATAATGAGGTTTGTCATGTTTATTCTTATAAATTTTACGATGTTGTTTACCCTTCATAGAAACATTATTTGACAGTGCAGATAATTTGGTATATCAAAAGTCTTTACAAAAATACCCTAATTTATTTTGTGATAATTTACTACCATTTTTCAATTGAGTTTTAAGTGTCATATCCATATATAATTTTAATCCGGTAATATTTATAAAACTTATGAGGTCACCATAGGTTAATTAATTATACGAGATTTTCCCCTCAAACCTATCTTTTAAATTTATCCTAGCCTTTTCAACAAATAGTATTGGTAAACCACTAATAATTTTTTCCTTCCCATAGTCATGATTAAAGTTTTTTCTAATCATAACTTTGTTTTGGTAAATATCTTTATAACATCTAAAATTATCAAACTTCGGACAACATAGATTAAATAATATTTTTAGACTTCTATCGTGAAAGAGTTGAGGTTCACCTATAAAATGTTTAGCTATATTATAAATTAAGGTGGTGGTGGCATCTTCCAAGATTTGATCTTTTATGGTTTTTCCCAAACGATTTATTCTTGATAACTTGGTTAATAGTTGTAGCATTTAATATTCCTTGCCTATTATCTTCCGTGAGATAATTATTCCACCAACATTTTGCTGTACCAATAAACCCAGTTGTTATTAATGTGGTGCGGTCAGTACAATAAGTTCGGAGTTTGGTAGTTGTTGTTGTTCTTCCACTTATTTTCTTAGTGTTATTCCTTAAAGTAGGGTAACCGGTTAACCGCGGTTTAGACATTGGGAGGCCTATGCTTTTTCGTTGGATTAGCTTAGAATGTATGTGTTGTAGAGCCGGACCTGGGGGTTTTCCCGTCGCCAAGCCTAGTGGAATAAAATCTAATAAGGTTAGTGAAAAAGGTAACAATAATTACTACACAAAGAATTTACAATTCCAAAAGTAACCTTTAAAATAGACAATTAAGCCCAAGGATAGTGTTCTTCTCTCTTAAATATTCATGTCTACACTATCATTTGTAAAATATTTAGAATATTTAATAAATACTACCACAAACAATAAAATGAAAAGTAATGATACTACTTTGATGAAGTCCATTAAAAGAACTAAGAATTCTATTAACATGATTAGATCAGCCGAAACTTTACCCAATTTTAACTAATTAAACAAATTATGGAATAATTCAGAAGAATCCATTCAAAATAGTGGTTTATATAAAGATATTCAATAACAAAATGATTATCCTTTAGAGCTAAGTGGTTTAGTGATATGAAAAGATAAAAATGTATCATAGAGTTTTTTAAATGGTTTGGATGCACATGAAAAGATTGAAACCTTAGGATGCTTAAAGAGATCTTGAACTTGGGGCATTTAGAACCTGAAAAAATGGAAGAATCCCTTTCTTGGAGTTCTTGGTCTTTAGAAGAATGCGAATAGGGGATTTTGAGAGTTGTTATACGTATAATAATGTAATTAGGTTGTAAGATGGACTTAGGGAGGTTGATTTAGGGTAATAATTCAATATTATACTTCTACAAACTGAAGAAAACCATAAAAATCAAGGAAACAATCTTTTAATGAATCATGTCGGCCAAATTGGCGATCTAGATGTCTCCTCGCCTTAAATACTTAGCGGATCGCCCATTGGGACTTTAGATCGCCCAAATGGACATAATCTTATGGTTTTCGGGTCAAATCAGTGAGCTAATTTGGTGATTTGCCAACTCATTTAGCGGATCACCGATTGAGCAGGTGAGTTCGCCCAATTACCCAACTAGTATGTTCTAGTAAAACAATCGTAAGTATTTAATCTAAACACGGAACAAGGCAAACTTGGTGGCATTGGAAATAAGACTCATTGATCTTTAATTTGGAAGGTTGTAAGCCACCTAATTCATTATATGTTGAGATATATGAGCTATTGAATTTTACCTTTATATAAACTCATGCAAGAACTTACCTAATAGGAATTCTTTGAACATGGCTTACTGTTTGAGGTCCCTTATGACTCTAGATCACATTAGATATATGTCATGTGCTCACTAATGCCTCTTATATGCTTATGTATATATGCTAGCCATCATATTTAGTACATTTTGTACTAACACATACTTTTTCCAACATTCTTGTCAAATGTAGAGTTCGGCGATATCGAGTCCCATTCTCGTGGCTAGGTTCCTAGTAGGGCAAGGAGTTGAAGACTTGGTGACTCCTCAGAGCATCGAGGATATGATCATTTCTCCTTTATTTCTTTTCTTTATTTTTTATACTATTTTATGGGCTATGTCCCAAAGAATATTCATATGGTTGTAGATTGTTTGACACAAAGTTTTGTAGACTTTCGCTTGTTTTTATACAAGACTTCGATTGTAAGGAAAATATTTTAAAATTTCCGCATCATTTCTATTACCTCATGTTATAATATGCTAAGGGGGTTGTATAAGACCCTTCGGGGTTAAGTGTACGTTGTTTCATCTAGGGGGTACCCCTGGGTCGTGACATAGAAGATGGCGAGTTGAAGTTTTGAGTTAATGCCGAAGTAGTAAGCTTTAATATTCATAGATCGATGAAATATCCAAGTCATATGTGCGTTGTATCACATTTGGATCAGATTGATTAAGCCATGGCAATTATTAGGATGTATCATTGTCACGACCCAAAGTATAACTTAGGCATAACATGACGTATAGGATTTCGAGAGGCCCCACATGTAACACCTCAGAAATCAGAAGGGGTTCACGGGCCATGATCAAGACCACTGTTTGTCACCCTTATTGTGGTTCACACCCACCCAGAAGTGGTGGACCATGGAGCTCTTCACAGACAGTAGACCACCACACCAGCCATGGGGAAGCTCGTGGAAGCCAGGTAGAACTAACCCAGCTCAAGCACAAAACCACAGAGCCCACCATGGGTCGTGGTCTCGATGACAGGCTATGGATGGGTCCATCATCTTGATCCAGTAGACCCCAGCCCCAAGTGAAGAACCACGGTGGCCTTCACACGGTCCGTGAAAGGGGCCGTAGTGGGGAAATACCAAGAAACCAGTAGACCTTGGCCAAGAACCACAACCCACTTGATGGGCCGTGGTCCTGATGAATTTCCGTCAGTGGCTCCTTGGTTGGCCTCGTCATCTTTTAAGTCAGGGTCATTTTGGTGTTTTCCCTATGTGTTGGACATTTAAACTATGGTGTTTAACACCTAAACTACGTCGTTTTACTTAGTTTAAGCCCATTAACTTAGTCAAAATGTAACAAAAACCTTTATTCGCGAAAATATATCAAAATTAGAGAAAAAATGAATAGGAAAGTCAACCAGCCTCTCAAGAACAAGTAGAAGGTTTTCTTCAAGTTTCAACCCCGAAATCAAAGGATTTCTCTGTAGATTTCGTCACCAAGTATGTGGGATTTCACTAGTGGGTTCCTTTCATCCACTAAGTCCCTAGAATTCAATTAGATCATTGATTCTCCATATCTTGTTTAGAACTAGGGTTTTTAAAACCTTGAATAATGTTTGTGATTTAACAGTTATAGTATCATAAATTGAAATAGCTTGTTTCTTGGAAAGTTTGCTTAGTTTCTTGCTTGAAACTGAGAACCCAAGTTGTATAAATTCTCTTAGTTCATGAATTATACTTGCTAGGTCATATAAATAGATAATCACGCTCTAGATTTCGAATGTTACATTATTAGTGTATAAATGTCACATTCTGATATTGCATGTTAGTATTTTGAGCTATTCAATATATCAGTTACATTTCCGTCATATACATATTCAGTTGGGAGTAGACTTAGCATCGAGTTTTACTAGGGTTCAGTGTAGTCTTATAGCCCAGAGCTACGTGCCCCCGTAGGTTTAAAAGTCTCATCTGTTGGGCATCGAATTTAGTGATCACACCAACCATGCCTTTATACCCCTGACAAGGTATATTGGGTCCTCTCGATTGGGCATATACAACAGACTCCATGTTTAGCTCACGTGATTTTATGTCGGTTAATAGTAGCTTCCACAATCAGACTCTTAGTGCATTTGACCAGGTTATCATTATATACCTCTGTATTCAATTTAGCATGTCATGGTCATGATTAGCACATGGTCAATGCATTCAGTTTTGCTTTTCAGTTATGTTTTCAATACTTACATTCTTACTTGGTTAGGTCATTGCTCAGTTATGCTTTTTTTAGCTTTTATATGTGTAATTTTTCAGCTTAGTATCTATATCCTGCATACTCAGTACATTCCAAGTAATAATGCATAGTTTGAGCAACATCATTTCATGATGTAGGTTCAGGTACTCAGCATTCAGACCGCACTTAGATAGATTCTTGATCTGCATTCAATAGTTTCAGTGGAGAGTCCTCACTTTTCAAGGATAATAGACATGCTTTTATTTCAGCCTTTACATTTAAGTTTCAGTTTTTGTGAGAGTTAGCTAGGGGGCATGTCCCAGCAACTCAACTTAGTTAGAGGCTTTTTCAGACGTAGTAGTAAAATAAACTTGAATTGTTAAATTGAACTTTCAGTTTCTATTAAACTCTTATTATGGTTTACACATTCAGATTAGTTGGGGTGTCTCTTTTTTCCAGTTATATATTGTTTTAGCTTTCGCAGAGTAAATGTATGATTCCATTACTCTCAATATGCTTGATATAAGCAAGACACACAGTTAGCTTGGGCTCACTCATAAACCTATGTCTCGTGTAACGTCAAGGGGGTAGTATTGTGGTGTGACAAACTTAGTATCAGAGTATTAGGTTCAAGAGTCCTAGGATGTCTGAAAGCCGCACTAAGTAGAGTATCTTTCATGGGTGTGAAGTGCACCACATCTATGAAAGGGAGGCTACGAAGTGTTTTATAAAAAACTTCACTTTCTTTGTTATTATTATCGTGCGTGGGTATGATCTAACAAATATTTTCTAATTGATTGTTATGCATTTTAGATCATGCCTCATCATAGAGCTAACACATGGAATGCTAATGCACACAATGCTAACATTGTTCCTCTAGTCCTAAACCATGAGGTTAAGAATGATGAATTTCGGAAAGCGATCCAACTCTTGGCTCAGAATTTGTCCAATCAGAATAATTAGCAAGTCCCGGTTCCTACTAACACAAATGGTGGATTAGTGGAAACTAGGGTTCAAGATTATTTTCGGATGAATCCGCTTGAATTTCTAGGGTCAAAAGTTGGTGAGAACCCACACAACTTCATTAATGAGGTAAAGAAAATCCTTGGTGTAATGCAAGTGACTGGAACTGAGAATCTTGAGTTGGCATCCTACCAACTTAAGTATGTGGCTTATATCTGGTTCACTAAGTGGAAAGATAACATGGATGCGGATGTAGCTCCTGTGACTTGGGATTGTTTTACTAGAGTTTTCCTAGACAGGTTCTTCCCAAGGGAGTTGAGAGAGGCTAGGCATAAGAGTCTATGAACTTGAAGCAAGGTTCAATGTTCATCCAAGAATATGTGTTAAAGTTTACCTAGCTCTCCAGGTATGCTCCACACATGGTTACCAATCCAAGGGGACTAATGAGTAAGTTCTTATCTGGGGTATCCGACCTGGTGAAGATGAAGTGCATGAATGCTATACTTCTAGGGGAAATGGATATCTCAAGACTAATGAGTCATGCTTAACAGGTTGAGGAAGATAAGCTTAGGGAATTTGCTAAGGATAACAAGGGGCAGAACACGAAACTATGAGTACTCACTACAAAATTTGGATGGTGGGAAACGCTCACAATTTCAACAGAGGTCTAAAGCCCCATCACCTTCATCAACTAGTACTCCATCCCCCAGGTTTTGACTGGATTAGAATGGTAGGACATCAGGTTCTAAGTCTCAAGGGAGTGCTTTAGGCAATAGGACTTTCCCAACTTGTCCAAATTGTGGAAAAAATAATCTGGGCAAGTGTCTCATAGGCAAGGAAGGGTGCTTTGGGTGTGTTCAGTCTGGCAATAAGTTTAAGGATTTCCCTTCTGCCAACCAGGGGCATGGAGGTAAGAACAATAGGGCTCAATCTACAACTTCATCAGCACCAGTAGGTTGCCCAACTCAGTGGGGTGCTTAGTCTCGTACAGGTGGCGTTCAGTGCCAGAATAGGTTGTATGATCTCCAGGCTCTCTAGGACTAGGATGATTCTCCTAATGTGGTCACTGATACGATATGAGTCTTTCATTTAGATGTTAATGCATTGTTAGGTCTAGGGGCTACACTGTCTTTAGCAACTTCTTATATAGTAGTAAACTTCATTGTTAGACCAGAAACTCTCTCAGAACCTTTCACAGCCTCTATTCCAGTTGGTGACCTAGTTATTGCTAGATGGATATACAGAAATTGCTCTGTCACAATCTCTTAGAAAGTTACCTTAGCAAATCTTTTAGAGTTAGAAATGGTAGATTTTGAAATCATTTTAGGCAGGATTGATTACATTCTTGTTATACCTCAGTTGATTGTAGAACAAGAATAGTTTAGTTTCAGTATCAAAACTAGCCAGTTGTAGAATGGAAAGGTAATAGCACAGTGCCAATGGGTCGATTCATCTCTTACATTAAGGCCATATATATGATTTGCAAAGGGTATATCTATTATCTTGTTCGGGTTAAGGACTTAAACTTTGAAACCCTAACTCTTGAGTCAATCCTAGTAGTTAATGAGTTTCTAGAAGAGTTTCCAGAAGATCTTCTCGGAGTTCTTCCCGAAAAGGAAATCAACTTTGAAATAGATATCCTCCCAAATACCTGGCCTATTTAGATTCCTTCTTACACAATGGCTCGAACCCAGCTTAAGGAAATAAAAGAGTAGTTAAAAGACCTTCTAGATAAGGGCTTCATCATACCTAATATCCCTCCATAGGGTGCTCCAATGTTGTTCGTTAAAAAGAAAGATGGTTCTCTCAGAATCTGCATTGAATATCGTCAATTGAACAAAGTCACCATCAAGAATAAGTATCCCATCCCTAGGATGGTGACTTGTTTGACCAACTTAAGGGTGTTTTTTAATTTTCAAAGATAGACCTCAGATCCGGCTATCATCTGCTCAGAGTCAGAGACAGTGACATTCTGAGCATACCTTTTAGAACTCCGTATTGTCACTTTGATTTTGTAGTTATGTATTTTAGACTAACAAATGCTCCTGTAGCTTTATAAACATAATGAACGGATATTCAAACAGTATTTGGACTTGTTCGTTATCATCTTTATTGATGATATCCTTGTTTATTCGCAGAATGAGGAGGAGCATGCGACTCATTAAATTGTTGTTCTGCAAACTCTCAAGGATCACAAGCTATTCGCTACATTTAGTAAATGTGAATTTTGGTTACAGTCAGTCTCCTTCCTTGGTCATGTGGTATTTAGCAAAGCGATCCGAGTGGATTATCAGAAAAATTCAGGCAGTACAGCACTTGCCCAGACCCACCTCTCCAAAAGATATTAGAAATTTCTTGGGTTTGATCGATTATTATAGGTGGTTTTTAAAGGATTTTCATCCATAACATCCCCATTGACCAAGTTGACTCAAAAGAAGTTTAAGTTTCAATGGTTAGATGAGTGTGAAAAAAGCTTTGCAGAACTGAATACTAGGTTGACTACAACTCCTATCTTTACTTTACTAGATAGTTCAGACGGTCATGTGATTTATTGTGATACATCCAGGGTCGGCCTAGGTAGGGTGTTGGTGAAGCGAGGTGAGGTCATAACTTATGCTTCTAGATAGCTTAAAGTCCATGAGATGAACTACCCGACTTATGACCCCGATCATACAGCCGTAGTATTTTCCCTTAAGATTTGGAGACACTGCTTGTATGGTGTTCATTTTTACGTGTTCATAGATCATAAGAGACTCCAATTCGTGTTCACCTAGAAAGAGTTGAATCTTTGTCAGAGAGATTGCTTGAATTCCTAAAAGACTATGACATGAATGTGCTTTACCATCAGGGTAAGTCCAACATAGTGGATAATTCTCTTAATAGACTGCCTAAGGGTAGTGTAGTATATGTCGAGGAAGAAAAGAAAGAGTTAGAAAAAGATGTTCACCAGCTTTCTCGCTTCGAATTTGGCCATATGGACATATCACATAGTGGGGTGATAGTTCAAAATGGATTAGAATCTTCACTGGTATCGGAGGTTAATGAAAAACAACATAGTGATCCTATATCACTTCAGTTGAAAGGCAGAGTTCATCAGCAAAGAGTTGAGGTTTTCTCCCAAGGGGGAGATGGTGTACTTAGTTATCTATCCTAATGTGGGTGATTGAGTCAAAATATCCTTACAGAGGCTAATAACTAAAGGTATTCTAATCCTTTAGGTTCCACTAAGATGTACCGTGATCTACAGGAAGTCTTTTGGTGGAGCGGCATGAAGAGGGACATAGCACACTTCATGGCTAAGTGTCTCAATTTTCAACTGGTTAAGATAGAACATTAGAAACTAGTACGTATAACTTAGGAGATTAGCATTCCTACATGAAAGTGGGAAGTGATAAATATGGACTTCATTACTGGTGTACCTCATACTCGTAGACATCATGACTCCATTTAGGTTATAGTAGAAAGAGTTACTGAGTTTGCTCACTTTTTTGCTGTCAATACTACAAATTCAGCGGAAGACTATGCTAAACTCTACATCAATGAGATAGTCAGGTTGCATGGGGTTCCCTTATCTATCATCTCAGATAGAGGTCCTCCATTTACCTCTCAGTTCTTGAAATTGTTTTAGAAAGGTCTTGGCACTCAAGTTAATATCAACACAATATTTCATCCATAGACAGTTGGTCAGGAAGAATGTACCATTCAGACTGTAGAAGACATGTTAAGAGTTTGTGTGATCGATTTCAAGGGTAGTTGGGATGATCATCTATCTCTCATACAGTTTGATTATAATAATAGCTTCCATTCCAGTATTCAGATGGTCCCGTATAAGGCACTATATGGGTGTAGATGCAGGTCCCTGCTTGGTTGGTTTTAAGTAGGTGAAGCAGTATTGATTAGGCCAGATTCAGTTCATGAAGCTATGGAAAAAGTTCAGCTCATCATAGATAGACTTAAGATAGGTCAGAGTCGTCAAGAGTCCTATGTAGATGTGTAGAGAAAGGACTTAGAGTTCGTAATCGATAATTGGATTTTCCTGAAGGTGTCACCTATGAAGGGGGTGATGAGATTTGGCAAGAAAGGGAAGCTCAGTATGAGATATGTAGGTCCTTACAGAATCCTAAAGAGGGTTGGTGATGTAGTTTATGAATTAGAGTTCCCAGCAGAACTAGAAGCAGTCCATCCAGTCTTTCACATTTCCTTGTTGAAGAAGTGTGTAGGTGATCTAGCATCGATAGTTCCATTAGAGAGTGTGGCTATGAAGGATAGTCTCACTTATGAAGAGGTGCCAGTTGAGATTCTTGAATGTCAAGTTCATAGGTTGGGAAATAAAGAAGTTGCTTCAGTGAAAGTTTTGTTGAGGAGTCCGTCCGTAGAGAGAGCTACTTAGGAAGCAGAAGCAGCCATGAAGGCTAAGTATCCTCATCTCCTTACTTTCGATTCTATTTCAGCTTGAGGTAATAGTTCCTCTCCAATCTCTTAGCTTACTCTTGAGTAAATTTGCATGTTCTTGGAACTCAATTATGTTAGATATCAGTTTCTAGTACTTAGTGGTAGGGAGTGCAACTCATTCCCTCCATACTCAGCTTGTTTAGACTTCATTCGAGGATGAATATTTCCAAGGGGGAGATATTGTAACACCTCAGAAACCAAATTGGGACTTTTCAGAAAAAAAGTGAACCATGGAGGGGTTCACATCTTGACTAGGACCACAGTCCGTCACCTTCATCATGGTTCACACCGACCAGAAGTGGTACACCACATAGCCCTTCATAAGCCTTGGACCACCACACAAGTTGATGGAAGGCGTGTGGATACCAAAGAGAACTTACCTAACTCAAAGCACAAAACCATGGAGCCCAGCACGGGCAGTGGTCTCGATGACGAGTCATGGGTGTGTCCGTTGTCTTGATCCGGTAGACCCTAGCCCCAAGTGAAGAACCATAGTGGCCTTCACGGTCCGTAGTCCTTCACACAACCGTGAATTGGGTTGTCATGGGGAAATACCATAGAATCAGTAGACCCTGGACAAGAACCACGATCCACTTGGCGGGACGTGGTCTTGATAACGGTCCGTTAGTGGCTCCGTGGTAGGCCTAGTTAGCTTTTAAGTTAGGGTCATTTTGGTTTTTACCACTATGCATTAGATATTTAAACTATGCCGTTTAACACTTAAACTACGTCGTTTACTCAATTTAAGCCCTATAACATAGTCAAAACCTAACCAAAACCGTTATTCACTAAGATTCATCAAAATTAGTGCCAAAAAGAAGAGAAAAGTTGACCAGCCTCTCAAGAACAAGCAGAAGGTTTTCATCAAGTTTCAGCCTCAAAATCGAAAAATTTCTCTGTATATTTCATCACCAGCTATGTAGCATTTTAGTAGTGGGTTCCCTTCATCTAGTAGGTCCTTAGAATTCTGTCAGATCCTTGATTCTCCATATCTTGTTTAGACCTAGGGTTTCTAAAACCTTGGATAATGGTTGTGATTTTACTGTTGTAGTATCCTAAATCGAAATAGCTTGTTTTTTGGAAAGTTTCCTTAGTTCCTTGCATGAAACTTAGAACTCTTGTTGTATAAATTCTCTTAGTCCGTGAATTACAATAGCTAGGTCAGATAAACAGATAATTATGCTCCAGATTTTTAATGTGACATTATTAGTATATAAATGTCACAATCTCAGATTGCATGTCAGTATTTTGAGCTATTTAGCATTTCAGTTGCATTTCAATCATTTACATATTCAGGTTGGAGTAGACTTAGCATCGAGTTTGACTAGGTTTCAATATACCTTAATAGACCCAGGTGAGGTATATTCTTGGGTATTGATTAAAAATATTTAGGGTAAGCTACTCTTACACTAAAATTTGGGGTAGGTGAGGTATAAGACCATCCGGGAATCGGTGGGGTGATATGTCTCGGTTTGATTTACATTTTCTAGTAGACAAGACATTAAGGAATTAGTAGGGCTTTACGGAATCAAAGTTTTTAACATGTAGGCTCGGGTTATATTTTTTAATTAGAATTGCCAGAGCTATGCCACTAGAGGAGCATAATATGCCCAAAATGTTCTTTAGATTGTCACCTTCGAGGTATTCCGGGGCCATTTGGAGAGGATGCCCATAAGTTTATCACAACTTTCCTAGAGTGGCTATATACTTTGGGGTTGGTGAAGTCAAGAGGAGCTGACTTCACGGCTTATCAACATGATGGGCCAGCTAGTAAGTTCTAGCATTCCTACTTAGAAACTACACAATTTAGGTCTCCTCCCAATAAAAAAGACTGAGTTTTCAAAGTCTTTATTGGACAGGTTGATCTAATGGATAATAAGAGATAGACTACATGATAAGTTCTCGAGGTTGGACCAAGGCTTTATGACATTGTATGAGTATTCATAAGCTCTGTTGTGAGTCTACGATAATATTGCTTACTAAGCATAAGAGGGTTTGTTATATATCATGTATCCATAGGTGTAGTAGGAAGCTAAAAGGTTGCTACAAAGTTGTTGGTGTTAGTTTGGGGGAGACCATCTATGATCCATAGAAGGATCTACGATAAGTAAAAGTTGGTTGTAGAAATTGAGGTGACTAAATTGAAAATGTCAAGTCCAATAAGAGTTCATATGGACCAATAGAATGGTCTATAAAAATTTATAAGGCCCATAAGAATTGGTCCTAGAAAGGTTCAAGACATGGTGAAATTTCACTAGATACAAGGTCAATGGATGGGCTTACGGACCGTACAAAGTCTTACAGTATGTAACTAAGAGCTCATATGAAGGAGGTGGGACTGAAAGGGAATTTTGACCTTGGGTTCCATGTAAGTGACCTACAAGTCGTAGAAAGGTATATGGATTGTAGACCTTGGCTGTGGAATTTATAAGAAAATTGAATTCCTAAAAGTCCTTCTATGGTTGATGAGTATGGTTCGTAAAAGATTATACGGACCATATATAATGTCCATAGAAGTGGTTCAACACTTTGTAAGTAGGGCTAGTTTTGTCTTTTCCCACCCTTTCAAAGACTAAACCAAAATTTTTCACACCAAATTAAGGATCTGAACAATACCGTTCGACCGTAACATCCCTATAATCATTCCCAAGACATAGAGCAAGGATCGAAGAGGAGAAAGCTAGTATTTTCAAGCATTCGTCAAGTTTCTCCAAGAACTTTGGTTTTCAAGGTATGTAAGGCTATTTATAGTGTTGGAATAAGTGATTTAACGTTTCAAGCACACTTCTTCCAATTCTAAGTGTCAACGAACGTAAATCAGTATAAAACCCAACTGAATGAGTTGGGATTGAATCCCAAAGGGTGCGGTAAGTGTTTTAAATTGAATTAAGAATTATGAATGCAATCTAATCAGCCATAGGAATAGACATTATCAGAAAAAGAACATTAAACAAATTAAAGGGGTGACACGAATATTAAATGAGGGTTTTAGTTTTGAGTTATCAACTACACAATAGTCACAAACAATTCGAAATAATAATAGGGAGAAGGATTCTCGAGATGTGATCAATTATAGGACAATTCGATATATGGGTAATTGAAACTACTAGTAAACAACTGAAAATTAGTGAGTAGGCTAGACCATAATGGAGATAGCTTTATCTCAAACAACTACCCCAAATCATGTGATTTCTTTCGAACATCAACAAGCATGACAATGAAGAACAATCCGCACATTAATACATCCACTCATTCAAGGTAGATTAGTAGGATTGGCTTTAGGATTCACTCTCTCGAGCGAAACCCATCTCAACCCAATATCCACAAATCATTAATCAATAATCTTAGTTCTAAAACCTCTCTCGCAAGCAAGCCAAGAACACTAATATAGAACTGCATTTGCAACTACAATTCTTAAATTAAATCTTAATTAATGATTAAACTCACTTTAATTTAGCATTTAAACTAGTAAATAACAACACCCATAAACAAATTCAACCCATAATCATATGATCACAACCCAAAAATTGGGGTTTTTGCCAAACATCATAAAAAGGTAAAAAATCATTACCAAATCGATTAAGCATCAACTGGATAGGACGAATTCAAGCTTTACAATGCTCCAATTCAAAGAAAATTCAAAAGCCACTTGCAAAATCTCCAAATTGAGTCTCAAAAGTCTACTAGAAACTTCAGAGAAAACTGTTCTATATTAAGAATGAAATAAAAATTCATTACTATGTAAATGTTCAAAATCTAATTTATAGTCGCCAAAAAATAAACTTAGAAGGGCTCTTCGGCAAAGTAAGTCGGGCATGCCAAACCACTCGGTGAGCCTCCGTTTGATATCTTCCATCGCCTTTTCACCTTGACATTTATCATCCTCAAGGTCTATAACTTTGGGTGATCTATCTTGGCCTTGTGGAACTACTCGATGATCCAGCGACTACTCTTTTTCATCGCCGACTTGGTTCTTTCCTTCAGGGCTTTGCACACTTGAATTTTAGGCGGTCTGGTAGCCACTTCGTGATTCAACAAATGCCTTATGTGATCACCATGATTGCCTTTCTTCATTTCTTTAGCTTGTTTTGTTCCTTTTTGTCTGTTAGTGTCCGTGCTTTGCTCCTTAATTTATAGCATAAATTAGGCACTTGAGGACACTAAATCTATCAGAACAAAGCCCTAAATGAGTCCAAATCCAAGACTCATCAATAAGCTCATCCTCACTCCCTATATCTAAATTCAGTTAATGAAGAGAATAATCTAGGGTTCTACCCAAAGTTCCATGAATTTCCACATTGGGTTATGCTCTTTTTTCGAGTTCAGATTCTTGAGAATTGTGATAATGCTACTTTATACATATGATATTTTGAGTTCTTGTTTATGGTTATATTATCACGTGAACAATACTTATTTACTTTTCTTGAAAGCTTTTGTATAAATATTCCTATTCATTGACTTTCAAAATATAAAGTGAGTCCTTGGAGAAGCTTTAAATTATCTTTTGATAATCATTTATGGGAAACTAATGGTTCAAAATGTATTATTTTATACTTAGGAAGAAAGTACTATTTCGAATAAAACATATACAAATTTCAGAAGCATTTCAGATAGATAAAGTAAAGTTTAATTACCCGTCAAAAAGGGTCTTGTGAGTATCAACTCAACCTAGAGAGTTCTTTTATATAAGCATATATAATAATATTTTGGAAGTGATATTGAGCAGAGAGTTACGTATGAATTCAAACAACCCAAATCCCGTAAACTACATTTGTTACAACCCGACTTATTGAGTCATGTTTGCACCTACTATAACCCACCAGTATGTAAGCCAACTTGTACCTGGAATGGAAAGTAATGAGTAAAATGGTAGGACTAACTAGAAAATAACACTAACAGTAAGAAAATATAGAAATGAAGCAAGCAAAAATACTATATACTATAGAAACCCTCAAAGATCCTGGAAGTCATAAGTCTAGAGCTGTCTAATATGAAGAAATACAAGTCCAAAAAGTAGACCACAAAAAGCCATCTCAAAGATAAAAGACTAGCTAACATATATATTAAAGGAGATATGTTGATCGAGGATGCCAAGTGCTCACCCTCGTCTCCAATATCCAAAAGCTACAAAAGATGGCATGAACAATAACCACTAGTAGCTGTTACTAGGAGATGCAACATGAAAAAGATACAGAGTGTAGCCTGAGTACCAAGAAAAGGTATATAGTATGCATCATAGGCCGATTGAGTAAGAAAGGTAAAAGTAATAAGAAAAGATACAATCTAGAAACAGAAAAAGGTTAATACATATATGAAAGAAAGCACACAAGAATACCAAAAGTAAATCTAAATTAAACCTAACTGGACCCTGTAAGCCCAGAAGGTACACTCATGCACAAATTAAAATAAAATCTAAATGGACCTCCATAAGCCCGAAGGGTACATAGAATAGCTAAGACTACTAGAGTGAAGTGCCTCAATCCAGCTCCAATAAATGTACTCCAAGCCTCAAACCTCATGTGGTGCCTCTAACTAGAGGTGATAACCTCAAACCGTAAAGTATCATCCTTAGACTGCGAATAACGGCCTTACACCATCAATATTAACCCCAGATTGGAGATAATGGATTTCAAACCATAAACATCGGCCTCAAATAAAAAACAATCACGATGTCTAGTCAACTCCCAACCCAACCATCAAGAGTGACAAAAGGGCGGGTCAACCCTAAATGATTCGAGTGTTAGGACTTACTCATCGTGGTATGATGGCCACCCACAAGCATCAACAAAGGTCTCCAAGAATAGGGCAATCCTATCCTAAGTCACCGTGAAACCACATAAAACTTCTGGTAACACATCAAAGCCATATAGATAGGGAGAGAAGATAAAAAGTTTACAAAGCTGAGAAATGGCCTAAGCTAAGGCTTATAGTACTCGACTCAAATTTGTTATTCTAGTCTACAAGGATCTAGTTTGTCCAAAATAAGTGGTAGATTTATACTCATTTGAGGCCTATTAAGATCAATAACCAGTATCCTTAATGCCTAATTATGTAATATTCTAATGATATTTTGATGATTTGCAGCTATGAAGGCAAAGGGACAAGGCAAGGATGAATATTTTGAAGGAAGGCCAAAAACATGGAAATAAGTATTAACTCAACATTGTTTATCGCATAACAAGAAGGGCGGATCGCCCAATTGGTACGACCTCACTAAAAGTGACAATTCTTAACACATGAAATAATTGAGGCAGGTCAGCGAACTTAAAAGGAAAGGTGACTCGCCAAACGGAGAGGGTGAACATGCTGACCATCACCGAATGTGACATGATTGGGAAGAAAATTATGGGCGTTAAATACAAATAAAGGTTGTACTTAGTGATCTGCCAAATGTGAAAGGTTGATTCAAACAACCTTGCTAATAGAGGTTGAAACACCTAAAGCTTAAAGCAAGAGAAACGTGAGTTAAGGAGCAATTGATGATCCATCGAATGTGCTTAGAAAGCCCGACTAACATCATTGTAATGGTTACAGATTGAATTTTGGGCCAAATTTTGGTAAACTATAAATTTTCCAATGGAGAGAGAAAGAAGGGTTCAAAAATCTTTCCTAGAGACATGTGTTAATACTCTTTCTCTAGAGTTTTACAGTGAGAATTACTTTACCTTCTAAAGAACATCTTTAAATTTGGGCTTTTCAACTTTGTTCTTAAAATTTAGAATTTGAAGATAAATTGAAATTGGGTGTTGCTTATAATTGATTTATTTCACGTCATACGTGGCTGCTTTCATTGAAG
This sequence comes from Solanum bulbocastanum, assembly GCA_037074985.1. NCBI lineage: Eukaryota > Viridiplantae > Streptophyta > Magnoliopsida > Solanales > Solanaceae > Solanum > Solanum bulbocastanum. Next base: position 13,997,714 of record CM073606.1, on the reverse strand, counting down.
GTACAATTTCCTTACACTCAGTGATAGGTGGGTAAAGCCCCAAAGCCTAGTGGTGTAATTATGGGTTTGGGTGTTGATTTAATGTACTGTGGTATTTTGTTAAGCTCTGTTTTGTTGCTGGTCATCTATCACTTTGGGATAATTATCACTGGGTTAACTGATGGGTTAAAGTTTAAAATTGAACCCTACTTCTGATCTCCGATTGATGCTGAAAAGAGATTGATTGGAGTGGGTAATTGTTTAAAACTTGCAACTTACGCTTGATGTCTATAGTTTACTTGAAAAAGAGATTTATAGGTCGGATCTATTTTCCCTATTTTTGCATCAAAAGAGAGTAAGGTAATGGGTTTAGTTATGCACATAGTTGAGACCGAAAGGAGATTCTATGAAATGATAGTAAGAGATAGAATAAAATTAGTGTCACTGAAGATGACCGAGCCTATCCATGAGTGTTCAACATTATAGAGGAACATAAATTTCTCTGTGTAATATCAATTTCTGATCCCCACACTCCTAAACTACATGCTACTTATTTGAGTTTATGAATTTTTTGTTTAATTGTTATTTTTGATACTAAAATCCTTTTCATAAATTTGGTGGAATTATCCACTCATTGTTCTTATTGCTGCAAATGAATTAATATACATTCTAAATTTCTTAATAGATTTACTTGCACTTTACTACACTCTATGAGATTCAACCCCGATTCTTAGTTAGGTATTTTATATTGACGACGGCCACTTACTCATTGGATTTGTTTTATAGAGTATTTTGAGTGCTATCAAAAAATGACGATGTTCTTGGGGAGTGATGGCTAATAATTCCATTTGAGAAATTAGTTTGTAAATTTTTCTAGTTATTATAGAGTGTTGCTTGGTGTTGTGGTTTGCTGATTTGTAGGTTGAGAGCAATAGTGACCACGGTAGTGAAAATGATAATCACTACGGACATAACAATAATATATGTGATTTGAATGACATGCATATGAACGTCATTCAAATCACAAGAGCCATCCGGTTACCTCCTATAGATTGGAGGGAAGTTTTCATGTAACTGGAACAATGCTATAGCTCTTGCAATTGACAAGAATGTTTGGGGGTTTAGCTCATGAAGAACCTCATGAACACCTTTAGAATTATGTGGATGTATGTGGGCCGTTTGTGTTCAAGAACATTTAACAAGAGTTCATAAGGTTAAGGTTATTCCAGTTTTATCTGACGAGTAAAGCTACAAAGTGGTTGGTAGAATTCCCAAATCTTCCAATCATATCACAACCTAGTTCATGCAAGATTTAAAGGGTCTTTTAGGCTTGTAATGGGTTGAGGGTTAAGGTATGGTCAATTTGGCTTAGTTGCTTCACCTTTCCAAAGCATTGTTGCAATTATCTTCACCTCTTCTCAAGTAGTTTTCATTCTTTTTCACTTGAGAACTCAAACTTTGACTTGTTAATTAATTTATTGGGAACATATTTTTATTTTACAAAAATTTCTTTTTCATATCAATTTTCAAATGGTTGTTCATCACAATCTCTTTTTTTATAAGGAGGGTTTCCTTTATTTTGTATCACACTTCAAAGATGAGTCTCACTTTATCTTTCATTGCCTTCCACTTAAATTTTTTTCCTCCTTTCTTTCCACACCCCAGCTTACGCTTTTGGTTGAAGTTGGCAATTCAAAAAAAAAACAAAGCTTCGAAAAGAATAAATCGGTTAGACGTTACAGATAATTTGGCTCAAGAGGTTTCAAAACGGTTGTCAACAAATGATTTAGGCTCAAATGATGTCAAAATGATTGCACACCCCCACAAGGAAGTCACAAAAAGGGATGAACATTTGGGTTCCCTTTCAAAATTTCTGCCCAAGATCATTTCCAACATTCAACAAGCATGCTTCCAAGTAAAACTTTACAACAAATGGTACTTCAAACACTACTCTTTAGCATAGCCTGTCAAGATAAAAAACATACATGTGATGTTCAATACAAGGATCAGATAAGAACTGCAGCTAGTCAACACAAGATTCAAAAAGATCATTCAAAAGGGAAGCCACATTGATTTCTTCTTGCAATATTAACACTAAGCACAATGCTCATCATGAGTTATATACAAGACATGTATACTGAACACAAATGATCCTCAAATATTTATCAATGAATACTCAAGGATTTCCAAAACTCATGGGGAAAGTGAAAATGGAGAGGCATAAAAGGAACTACTAAACTATCAAACAACTAAAATAAAATAAAAAATAACAAGATACTACAGTTATCCAAAAGTAAAACTGAGAGTAACAAAATACAATAAAAAGGGAATATTGGCACAAATGCCCTCACCCCCACTAAAATTAAAACAACAGTGTCTACAATGAAAAATAAAAGAAATGAGTAATGGATAAGAGGTAAAATTCCCCGTGGCATTCTACGCCTATGAAGTGCTCGCATCTGGAGTCTTAGGAGCAGTGACATAACCCTAGTCATCAGTGCCCGAAGAAGTAATCACTGGAGGCAGCAAAGTAGGCTCAACAGAGGCATCAGTGCAAGTACATAAACAAGAGGAATGGTGTAGTTTGAAGAAACTCCACTATTGCAACTATAAAGGTATTCTCAAGGGATCTCTCCAATATAGCATGGACCAGCATCTCCTCAAGATCCTGAAGTTTTGTAAGTCTCAGAGCAATTTGTTTCTAATCCTCATCTCTCCTAATCTCCTACTCATCTTTCTCTTTATCATTCACATCCTCAACTCTCTTTTCATTGGCATCATCAGCATCAAAATCTAAAACCTCACCAACAGTCGTACCACCCACACTCAGCCACGTTTGGCACACTAGTAGGGCTATTCTCGAGTGCATCAGGAAAGGGAACCTCACCCCACAACATAGAAATATCCGTAGATCTTAGTTGGTTTACATAAATCTTAAGAGTACCTATCTCAGCACTCATCATAGATCGAAAATCTAAACTACCCTCAACCTTTTCTTAGGCCTCTAACCTAGTAGTGAGGTTAAAAAACCTCTCTCCATGTGACCCTATAGTGGCCTCGTACTAAGTCAACCTATCTATCAAGGGGGCAAAGAAGCCTCAATCGCCCGATCAATCATCTTGGGCATAGCCTTTCAACGCTCGTTGTCTTCACATTTGCTTACCAAGAAAGATTGCCTATTTGGTAGATCATGGCATGGGTCAAGAGGGGTCGGGAGATAGGAGTTGGGGAGGTGTAGTAGAAACATAAGCAACGGTAAAGGGAATATTAAAGGACTGGGGTGTACCTGATTCCTCCAGAGAAAGAGCGGAAGGAGTGTCCTCAGATTCAAGAGTAGCAAGACCAACAACGGGCATATTATCTAGTGGTGGAAGCTTACTCCTAACAACATTATTCTGTAACTAATCATCCTCGATCCTCTGAATGTCATTAAAAAAGGCTAGGGTGATGCGTACGTAAGTCTTCCCCCCGAAAGGGAACTCTTGGACCTTTACATAGCTCTGTGATCAAAGTCGAAAATGAAAGGGATGTCTGATCTTGTCTGGCTCTCATCAATATCTCATCAACAATAAGCCCACCAACACTAATTGTTTTCATGTCCATGATATAGCCAACTAGTACGACTTTTGGAAGCTAGAGAATGGACTGATTATGAGATTGAATGATATTGCTACTAATGAACCCGAACCAGTATTAGGAGTCGACTTTCAAATCTTTCTTTTTAATCTTTGTTCAATCATCCACCCATGGGGAGGAGATGTTAGAGATGAGAAGAGTTAACCAACCCTTCCATTCATCTAAACCTATGTTTATTATGAGTCTAAAATTTGCATTACTAGTGCCTTTTGTACCCAATATCTCATTTGTCATTTCTTCTTGGCATTACACCATTTTGCCATGAACTTTGACTTCTTCCATGGGCTTCTAAATTGTACCCTTCCTCTTCATTGGCAAAACTTTTGTGTAGGTTGCACAGAACTCCCGTCATCATGCTGGGACATAAATAGGTCAAAGTCTTGTGAACCTCTCAAACCCATGAAATTTAATCATATCCCATAGAACTAGGTCATTACTCATTACCCTATTAGTGTAGAGTCTTCTCTTCTCTAAAATAGCATGTTCTGTAGCAGCCTTAAGCCTTTTGAGGGCTCTTGTAGTGATTATCGAGATAACATGAGAAGTGGATGCCTGATCTTGAGAAGGTTGCACCAACTTGGATCAAATATCAGTCCTTTTTCTAACAACTCCTTATCTCGGTTGGTCACTCCAACGCAGCAAGGAGCGTGGAGTGGTTTTTTGTTGAGAAGGCTTATTCACGGCTATCCTTTTCTGCCTTTTTCGAAGGTGAAGAGAGGATTCCATGTCAAATTTTATATCACAAGTCACAACTTGCTTCCCTTTCGGTTTAGCCATTTCCTGCAGGGCACACACATTCAACATAGATTTGTTGAAGTTTAGTTTTAACCTAACCCTAAAGAAGACACATTTATAATTTTTTTCTCTAAGGCTCACCTATTGGGAAGGCAATCTACCTATCAAGTTTGGAGAGCTCGTCGAAGTTGACAGTGCAAAATTCAAAAAAACATAGGGAAGATGTGCGGAGTCATCTCTAACTTGGCGATTCACCAAATTAGTTTTGTTGGGCTAAGAAAAATCCACCAAAAGTGAGTGGAAAATTAAAAGAACAGGCACAAAGGTCGATGCCCACTCCCACTCGGTGATACACCGAGTGAGTTTCGGAGGACTAAAACAAGCCCACCAAATTAGACAGTACCCATGTCACATATTCAAGCAAGAAAGGCAAGAAATGAATTACTCGACGATTCACCTACTTGCCTTGGCGAGATAAGAAAAGCCCGTCAAATAGGCTGTATTCAACCCATTGCCTATTTTTACAAAATTAAACACGATACGCACAACACGCAATTCTCAATTAGCTCTACAATCTACAAACATGCTTTCTACCCTTGGGTACTCAAACTTCCCCCAAATATCACAAAGTATTACCCAACATGAATATTTTCTCTTAAGAAAGTCATCACTCCATCATTATTGATTAAATTAATGTAATCAGAGCAACACTGGGCAAAACAAATTTTACCCATACAAAATTAAACAAACACCCAACATACAGAAGGTTTCAATTTCACATTTTTCACCAACATAAGAAATTTTACAATGTTTGGGAACAAACTCAACTAAGTAAGGCTCTAAAATGCACAATTAGACCCTAACACCCCATAATCATTCCAAAGACTTAGACCAAGGATCCAAGAAAAGAAAGCTAGGGTTTTCAAGCGTTCATTAAGTTTCTCCAAGAACTTTGTTCTTCTAGTTATGTAACGCTATTCATAGTGTTGGACTATGTTCATCCTCACTACTTACATCTAAATTCAGTTAGTAAAGAGATAAATCTAGGGTTCGACCAAACGTTTCATGAGTTTGCACACTAGGTGGTGTTCTTATTTCGTGCTTAGATTCTTGAGTATTGCGATCATGCTACTTTATACAATTGATATTCTGAGTTATTTTTCATCATTTATATTATCATGTGAGCCATAATTATTGAGTTTTGTTTAATGTTTTTTTGACTTTTAGAATTTAAAGTAAGTCCAAAAAGAAATTTTATAGTATCAATTGAGTGAAATCCTCTAGTTTAGTGTTTGTTTCATTCAGCCTTATTACATATCGTACATTTCATGTACGAATGTCATTTAACCTGAATCATTTTATGATTCAGATACATGTATTGAGGATCTTTAATAGGTTCTTCATTGAGATCACATCATCCATCCATCATGTTTCGGTGAGATTTCCTTGCAATTGGAAAGCTCTAGTTTATTTCTTAGTGGTAGTAGCAGTGTTTTGAGATATCGTGGGTCTCTTCTTGACACATATGCTCAAACATTAAAAGCTTAATAGATTGGCAGAGTTAGAGAGCTTTCCGTATTCAATTGAAAATATGTTGTTAAACTTTACTAATATTGTAACACCTCAGTATTTGAAAGAGCTAAAAATAGAAAAAACTAAATTGGAAATAGAAAAATCTAAAAATATGACGGGCATTCTAGTCTTTTCCTTACCCAATCAGATTAAAATTAATTAGAGATGAGTTCTTGAAGAGCTTTCTTGAAAAATCTATGAATTTCATGAGTAGGAGATATTAATTCATGTTAAGATGCAGGAATTATGAAGTTCTATGGTAAAATTTTATCTTGGATGATGGATGAACCTTAGAGAAAGTTAGTTTCTTGAAAACATCTCTTTCTATGGTAAATTTATGAACTAAGAATATGAACTACATATTTGGGGGGTTTCTAAAAGACCCAGACGCTTGCACACATGTGCAGAAAATGCCTCTGGCACACAATGATCCGTGCAGGAAGGCAGTAGCTGCTGCCACACTGCGCCTGCACTAAAAATGCCTCAGCCGCACAACCGACACGTGGCAAGATAGTGCCTAGTAAAATAGGCAAACTTTTTACTTCAAACTCCAATTGATGCAAACTTTTTGGCGTTCAAAAGAAGACTCATAGATATTTAATTTGATATGTTATGGGCTGCGTAACTATGCATATTCTAAGAGATATGATTGTTTGAAGTTGACCCTTGCATAAACTAATGCGAAAAACATAGCTGGTAAAATAACTTTGAACTTGACTTAGTATTAGAGGTCCCTTATGACCCTAAATCACTTCCGATACCCTTTCTACAATTGGTAAAGAACCTAAAAACACATTATCAAGTAGTACATCAGCTTGTTCAAGCTCATATACTTAAGATAAATGATTCGGATTCGAAGAGTAAATATTTGGGGTGTTCCATCTCATGTAGAGGTTCACCTTCAATTCTCTTAAAGTTTTGGATCCGGTCCCTATGATTTACCATCTTCGAGGGAGAAAAGAATCTATCCAAGAAGGCTTTAGTTAACTCCTGCCAAGAAAGGATAGAATCATTGGACGATTTAGCCAACCATCTTATAGCTTCACTTGTCAAATAGAACGAGAATAACCTCAACCTTATGGACTCTTGTGAGATGTTCTTGAACATAAATGGCCCACATACATCTACAAAATATTGAAGGTGCTCATGGGTTCTTAATGAGAAAAACCCCCAAATATTCCTCTCAAATGGAGTAGTTGAAGAATTGTCCCGATTACATGAAAAACAACCCTTCCTATTGTAAGAGGTAGCCAAGTGGCTCCCATTGTTTGAATTACTTCATGTGCATGTAATTCAAATGACTCATATTATCATTTTATTTGTAGTAAATATCATTGTCACTACTGTGGTCACTCATGTTTTGCACCTACAAATTAGCAAACCACACACCAAGTAAAAATTTGCTACAATTAAACAAATTTACAAACAAATTTCTCAAATCAAATTCATAGCGAGCACTTTCCGACATCAGTGCTATTTTTGATAATGCTCAAATGACTCTCTAAAAAAAATCTAAAGAATAAGCAGTCGTCATCAATAAAAAATACCAAACTAAGAGTCACAGTGGAATCGCACAGAGGGTTATATAGTGCAAGGAATTCTATCAAGAAATTTAGAATGTAAATCAATTCATTTGCAGCAGTAAGAACAAAGGGTGGATGATTTCACCAAATTTACAAAAAGGATTTTGGTATAAGGAAGTACTATTAAACTTAAATTTCTGAAATTCTAGTAAGTAACAAGTAATCTAAGGGTAAAAGAATTGAAAATTGATGTCACGTAGTGGTAATTATATTGCTTAATAGTGTTAAATATTCATGGGTAGGCTGGGTAATCTTCAATGACACTAATCTTTTTTTCGATCTCATAATGTCAGTTCATAGAATCTCCTTTCGGTCTCATCTATGTACATAACTAAACAACCCATTTCCTTAGCCTCTTCTTTCTTTTGAACATAATTATGTCAAATAGATAAGACCTATAAACACTTTTTCAAGAATACTATATATATCAAACCTAAATTACAAGTATTGAACTAACTAACCACTCCACTCAATATCTTTCGAGCATCAACCAAATATTATAAGAAGGATCAAGTTTTCAACCTTAACCCATAAGTTAACACAATACCCACTACATTAAATCAACATCAAACCCCATAAGTATTGCCAAATACATAGATGAACAACAACAAAATAGAGCAAAACACAATACCCACTATATTAAATCAACATCAAACCCCATAAGTTCACCCCTTGACTTTAGGGTTTTAGCTAGCAACCAGTCACAAAATGTAAAGAAATTACATCTTTCATGAAATCAGCAATGGGTGACTTGAAATTAAGCAATTATAAGCAACACCCACTTTCCATTCAACTTCAAATAGTTAATTTTAAGAGCAAAGTTTAAAACCTCAAGACTAAAGATGTTCACAAGGTAAAATATTTCACTCCTTAGAAGGAAAAACTCTCACTTCAAAAGTCTCTCCAAAACCCCATTTTCCTCTCTACTTTGGACTATTTATAGTTTTCCAAAATTTGGCCAAAATTTCGCTGCGTGACCACGTCAACCATGTTTGTCAGGCTCACCAAGCTAATTCAGTGAATCATCATTTACTTCTTCGCTCGCCTTTCTCTTGTTTTCGGCTTCATGTGTTTAAGCCTTAATCATCAAGCTCATTCGAGTCTACCTTTCACAATCGGTGAATCACCGAGTACCACATTTGTTCACCTTTCAAACTTGTAATTTTCCTCAAAGTCCTATCGTTTCCGGTGATGGTCAGCATATTTGCCCTTTGCATTCTACGAGTCGCCTTTCATTTTAAGTTCACCAACCTACCTCAATTATTTCAAGTGTTGAGCATTGTCACTTTGGGTGAGGTCATGCCAATTGGGAAATCTACCTCTCTTGTTAGGCGATTAACAACGTGGAGTTTACATTTTTTTTCCCATGCTTTTGGACTTTCTTTCAAATATTCATGCTTGCCTTAGCCCTTAGCCTTCATAACTATAAATCATCAAAATATTTTTAGAATATGACACAATTAGGCATTAAGGACATTAATTATTGAAATTAATAGTCTTAAAATGAGTGTAAATCTACCACTAATCACCAAGTTCCAGAAGAGCTCCTATGGACCAATAGGTTGGTCAATAGAAAGTTATACAACCCATAAGAAGTGGTTCTAGGAAGGTTCCATACTTGGTGAAATATTTATAGATGTAGGTTCTATGGATGGGTCTACGAATAGTATAAAGTCCTACAGTATGTAGCCTAGGGCTCCTAGGAATAAGATGTCACTTAGAAGAATTTTCACCTTGGGTTCCATGAAAGGGACCTACGAGTTGTAGAAAGGTCTACGACATGTAGACCTTGACTATTGAATTTATCAGAAAGTTGAAGTCCCCATAGTCCTTCTACGGTTCACCAGTATAGTTTGTAGAAGTTTATATGGACTGTACATAGTGTCAGTAAAAGTTGTTTGATAGTTATTAAGTAGGTTAGTTTAGTATTTTCCCAGCCTTTCAAAGCCTAAACCCAATTTTTTCACACCTAATGAAGGCTCTAAACAGAAACATTTGACCCTAACACCCCCATAATCATTCAAAGGACTTAGAGCAAGGATCCAAGTGGAGAAGCTAGGATTTTCAAGCATTCATTAAGTTTGTCCAAGAATTTTGTTCTTCTTGGTATGAAGTATATTCATACTATTGGACTAAGTTCATCCTCACGCCCTACTTCTAAATTTAGTTACTAAAGAGATGAATCTAAGGTTCTACCCAAAGTTCCATGAGTTTCCACACTAGGTTGTGTTCCTATTTCGAGTTTAGATTTTTGAGTATTGCGTTCATGCTACTCTATACATTTGATATTTTGAGTTCTTGTTCATGGTTTATATTATTATGTGAACTGTAGTTATTGAGTTTTGTTGAATACTTCTGTTTAAGTATTCTATGCATTTACTTTCACAATTTAAAGTGAGTCAAAGAAAAAAGCTTTATAGTATATTTTGAGAAACATTTAATGTAACACTAATGGTTCCAAATTTATTAATTTATACTTAGAAAAAATGTACTATTTTAAGAAAATGATATACAAATTTTAGAAGCATTTCAGACAAATAAAGTAAAGTTTAATTACACAATAAAGAGGGTCTTGTAAGTATTAACTCAACCTAGTGATTACTTTTAATAGGCATATATAGTAATATTTTGAGACTGATATTGTCCACCGATTTAGGTAAGAGTTCATATGACTCAAACCTCATTTACTATGTGGCAATGTGGGATAGGATCATATAGACATTGGGACAAATCTTCACTGCTTCTGAGAAGTTTTATTCGATCAATCCAAAAGTTAACGACGTGTCCTATAACCTGGAAAGGCATAAGGTGTCTCTGGCAATATGGATATGACGTTATATCATCATGAGGCTCATAGTGATTTTTGCCGGTTAGAGAAACTCTCCAATAAAGTAAAGTATTTATGTATTCATACATTGTAGTATTTATTATTATTTTACCCTTATAGGAAGACTTTAAATGGTTTTCATCATGATCCATGTTGTACTTCAATTGTGTTACTTTCAATCCTCTAGTTTAGTGTTTGTTTCATTTAGCCTTATTACATATCGTACATTCCATGTACTAATGTCATTCAACATGTATCATTTTACGATGCAGATATAGGTATCTAGGATTATAAATAGCGCTTCATTGAGATATTATTATCCATTTGTCATCTTTCAATGAAACTTCCTTCCCTATAGAAGGCTCTAGTAATTTTTTTTCTAGTAGTAGTGTTTTGAGGTGTCATGGGTCTTTCATTGACACATATCTTCAAACATTAGAAGCTTCATAGATAGGCATGGTTAGAGAGTCATTCACTATATTTTTTTGCAGATTTGTTACTAACTTTACTATCATATTCTTTAATTTCAGCAGTTTTAGATTCAGATCTGTTTGAAGTATCTTCTTTGGTCCTTGATGCTAGTGTATGCTTGAGTTAGTATTCCTATAAGTATTCACCTACAACAAGGATTCGCTTGGGGACCAACAATGGTTTCTGAGAGCTAGATACATCCAAGGTGTAGGCTTGGGGCATGACATTTGCTTTGTTCGTGGGTTAAGATTTTTGGAGTAGATTGAGACTAGGACTTTGGCTTCAATGGCCTGCTCCTTCTTGGGTGTAGTTGACAATGACAACACTATGGAGGAGCTCCATTGTGAGGCTCACAGGACAGCGACAAGAGGGCTCAACATTGGGGTAGCTATAATGGGTTCCATTCAAGAGGCAAGTACTCATATGATAGACCTAGAAAAAGGTTTTAGCATGGTAAGTCTAGCTTGCATATCTAGGCCTCACTTTAGGCTTTTAGGGTAATAAGTACAACTAGGGTGATATTGGTATGGGTCAGAGTATATGAGGTTCAGTGTCGAGTGCTTCAGGTTATGGTGTCTTTACTTTATGGGCCAATCTTGAAAAGGTTTCAATGAATGTAGGGAGCCTGATCAATTGTCCAAGGATTATCCCTAGCGAGGGATGATAGCAAATGCTCCATCTCTAGCTAGACTAGTTGTAGCGGTAGCACCTCCTGCTAGAGGTGGTTCCCAGGGTTAGGAATAACGTGGCAATAATTAAGGAGTACGGGGTGGACCCTGGGAAAAAAGTCTGGTGCTAGGGCTGATGCTCTGTGTAGAGGAGAAAATGCCCATCTATAAGATGGTCTACTAAGGGTGGATGCCAAGGCAATAGACATTTTTATCATATATATGATTATTTTATGCCATCAACCCGCCTAAACTTTATTTGATTCAAGCTCTAATTTTTCTTATGTATATGTGTATTATATGCTTCCTGTTAGAGTATGAGTTAAGAGACCTTTGCAGCGCCATTGTGTGTTTCGACCCCAGTGCATGCATCTTTAGTAGTTGATCAATGTTTCGATATTGTTTGGTGACTATCAAAGGACGTGACACCTGTACATACATTATATTGTTTTATCTATTGCATTTTGATATCATTCTAAACATGGAATATTTATCCCCATACAGTGTGGTCTTGGATTTTTTTCTAAGAGTTTTTCCCAAGACATGCCTAGCGTTCATTTGTTGGTATGGCAGGGTTCCCATATTCAGGGGCAGTTGGGGTTATCTCTTTTATTCAAACTTTGAGTTTAATGGCTACAGTGTGTCTTGCTTATTTGGATTATTTATAGGATATGCACAAGGAGGTTCCTTCTATTGATTCAATCCAGGTTATTGGTGAGTTATGGGTGTTTTACCTATTGACTTACCAAGCCTTCCCCCTGGCTGTGATATTGACTTTTCTATTGACGTTGAGATAGGCACTCATCCTATATCTATTCCGCCTTACCGTATAGCCCCCGTAAAGCTCAAAGAGCTTACTGTTTAGCTTTAGGATATCTCTGGTAAGGGATTTATTCAGCCTAAATGCAAGCTGATCTCTAGAGGTTGATTTGTTTGAGATATTGTTTTTATGAAAAGACCTCTGGAGGTGTTGTTTTTATACGAAAAATAATTTTGAGGAATATTAATTTTTTAAAAAATTTATTAAAAGAATAGCTCGAGTATTTTAGAAAATTAGGTGAGTGATTTTTTTTAATTTGGGTTGGAGTAAACAATGGGACCAGTAATAAAATAGCATGTAGAATTTATATATAATTTTAATGCATTGTTGATAACTAGTCAAGTGATATGACTGAGCCTAAAATGTAAGAAGATGGGTATTTCTAACTAAATAGAAGGATGTAAAGTATATTTAGAAATTTTTGAGATAATGTCGGTCATAGTTCGATCCTTTTCTAGATAAACTAACCTATCTATGAAGTCTATGAGTAAATGAATTTTTGCCAAAGTCGAAAATTGATGTCCAATTAATGAATAATTTAAAAATAAACAAGTTTTACTTTCCTTAAAGTAGGAAAGAGAATTGGTGTTTCTCATAGAGACATTGAAAAAATCTTTCCACAAATAGAAAGATATGAGTTCTAAGTGACATAGACATAAATAGAAACGAATATGTTAAACTAATTTTTGTATCAACATGAAACCAAATCTAAAACATAATTTAAATTGATTTTTTATATCAAGATGAAACTAATCATTTATTTAATACATAAGATCTAAATTGGACTTAGAAATTACAAACAAAAGTAAATAACAATAAATGTGCAAGTACTAAATAAAGAACTCTTGTGAGCTTGTCGAATGTATTAGTTAAGGGTTTGCCTAGAGATCCTCATAATGAGAAAATCATATAGCCAACTCTTCCTTCTTCTTTTTTTGCAACCTAAACATAACTTTTTCTTTGGCGTCGTCTTGTTCATCAATGAGAATATTTTTGTGTGCATGGCGCAAACTTTTTTTCATCGATATTCTCGTGCACTATTTTGTCTACTTCTTTTTGGGGATGGAACCCATAATCTTGAAAATGAAGTCATTTTGTCAAATTTATCAAAGTTTCAACAAACATAGATACTTATATTTGTAAATGCAATGACCAAGTGATAGAAAATTAAAACACATGAATATGAACAAAGAACCTTCTTTAAATAGGATGAGCTGTGACTTTTATGTTTAGCAACAAAAGTTGTGTGTTGCGAATATCTAATTTTTTTCATTTTTTAATTTTTGTATAACTGCATTAGTAATAGTTGTCTTAACATGAGTTACCTGGTTGTTGTGTAGGTCATCCATGTTCATAAGGCTATTCTAGGCATCATCAAGAATTTTTTGAGTCTCAATCTTGTCTGGATTGTCGTGTCCATTTCTTTTGCACTTCTTTGCTGCAGATTCCCTCTCTGAGATTGAAGATTCTCCTTTTCTTTTCTTCAATTTCTTTTCTATAACTCCAACCTTAAATTTAATAAAAGTTTTTTTGTAAAAATAATATAATCGTCATGAGGCGTTAACATGAGGGTTAAAGTTACCATTTTGTAACTTTCGGTTATAGTGAAGTTCAAGTTATGAAAATAATTTCTTGTGGACATATTTCAAGGAAAGAGTACATACATAAGATCCAATGTGGTATAACTCCTTTACTTATCACTTATATTTTGAAAGTGTTTGTTTTTGTTAGAGAAGGATTTTTTAAAGGCAATTTAGGAATGTAGTAAATTACTTTGTGTTTTCCTAATCAATATGAGAAGAATTCTTTTATCACTATTAGAGCAAAAAATTTGGAGCTCAGCTAAACTTTCAAAGAGTAAAAAGTCAATTATTAAGCTTAATTTTGTAGAACCATAACTACTATACAACACAAAAATCCTTGTTTTTTTCTCAATAGCTTGACCAAATACTTCAACTCTCTAAATAAGTAAATTTGGTTTTCTAGAAAGATGACCAAAATGACTATCAGTATAAATGAAAATTCATGTAATGTAACTAGTACCTTTGACTCAATTACTACATTGGTTTCTGGCTGAACATCTACTTTCAAGTTTTCAAAACCTTCGAAGATATATCTTCTTACATCCCCAATAGATCGACACATACTACGTTTGCTTTCATGGAAGTAAAACTGCAATCCAAGATGAATTTCCTTAATTTTTATATAAAAATTACATTACAAAGAAATTAAAATTACAATATTACCAAATAAATTATAGTAAAAATTACAAGAAACACGATTGATAATTTTTGATACATACAAAACAAATGATACCTTAATTATTATTATTTATAGGAAAAAGAAAAGGAAAAGTAAGTGCAATTAAATTCTAATTTGATTGTGAATAACTATCACAAAATCTCAATTGTCTAGAAGGACATAAAAAAATAATAAATGTTGAAGGTTCATCTAAAACCTTCATTCTGAACAATAAATATTATTAGATAAATAGATAAATATGGGTGTACTTTAGGAAAGTAGTAAGACTCAATATTCAAATAAAAGGAATTTTTTTTTATAAAAGAACTTATATTACCGTTTCACATCTTCCATTTTGACGTTGTCTCCTTTCAGCTTTCCATCCATGTAGCATGTCATAATATTTGCGATTAAGTCCGTATGAATCACTTGCCATGTCTTCATTCTATTATTTTAGTACATAATGAAACATTAAATTAGTCTAACCCCTCCATTTACTAAACATCTTATTTACAACCTTTACTATAACAACCATGGTTTTTTAGAACTGCTTTTTCATGTTATGTTATATTGTACGTCTTTTTTTTTTATATATATAATATTTCATTATTAATAATAAAATATCCAGACAAGTGAATCTACTACAGAATTGTCTAACAATATTAGTGTCTTTTACAAAGAAATAGTCTTAGTAATCAAATGTACTAACCTTTTTTAGTTTAATAGTGTAAAGGTTTGCTGCACCTTTAGAAGGTACAATTACAAAGCCAACCAAAGTATTTTCTATTGCTTTGGTAGTAACTAGAATTTTGTTCTTGCTAGCCATTTTTTCGGGTACTGTGATAGTTTCAACATCGTTCTGCAAATAAGAAAATATGTTAATTTTTGTAACTATAAATGTAAAAAATGAGAATCTATAGTTAAAATATTTTAAAATATATAAATGTATCACTTTTTCAAAGTAGAATTAAAAAAATCAAGGTTACATTAATCTAAGTAAGGGAGAAAGATTTTTGCTTAACAACAAACTAAGAGAGTTGAATGACATGGTAAAATTGCTATAAAGTCCAAGTGTATCAATATTCTGTTCTTTTTACACCTATAATTTTTCTTTTTCATACCTAATAACAGACACTAGAAATATCCTCGTCACTTTCACAATAAAGTTTCAGAAAACTAAATAATTTTTAAACACAAATTATTCTCAATAATCAACAATAAGAGACCATATTTATAAGAAAACTATTATATATGCTCTAATAATGTCTTCTTATTTACAAATAAGTATAAGAAACCATGAATCACCCTCAATTGATTTAATATTTAATGCAAGAAAATTAAAACAAATTAGTATTATATAAGACTCCGCCAAATGTTCTATCATATTAAATAGTTGGCTAATCTAATATTTTCTATAAATAATTAAATAGAAAATCAACAGTTACAAATATCGAATATTTAAAATTTTTATTTAAATAGATTATAAATGGGCCATTTTGAGAAAACTTACAAATATTTAAATATTAGTTTATTAGTTTATCTATTAATTTGATTCTTTTAATTTTGCATTAGTATTAAAATTGATTCGATGAGATAACATTAAGATGTGAATGAGTATTTTACATATGATTACAAATTAATAATCTTGACTTCATTAATATCAAATTTAGGTTAAAAAGCTTGATATACCCCTTGACATTGTGAATTAGTATTGATATACCCCCTCGTTTATAAAACAATCACCCATATACTTCTACGTATCTTAACACAAATGAGCAAATATACCCTTTTCGACTGAAGTAACTATAAAAATAAAAAAATCTTTCATTTCCTAGTAAAATAAAATCTATAGAGGGGTGTATTTGACCCTTTCTCACAAAGCACAAGGGTGTGTCTGATCCAGTATACACTGTAATTTCTTTCAATATGTATACTTAAGAAAAACTATATGAGGACAAAGTCCAAATGCCAGAAACATCCAGTGTTATTAAATGCCCCCAAATTCTATAACGAAGGTGGAAAAATGACTAGCAATTAAATATAACATAGGGAAATTAAAGAATCTGACATGATAATAAATAACAAATATTGTTGTAGAAATCTTACTTGTATTGGCTGACTTGATATAGGAGTGGGTGCTAGTATGAATTTTGTGTTATCAATTTGGTTTTGTAGAACCTGTAAATAATGCACTTAATCTTTAATTATTTTAAAAGAAAAAATAAAAAATGATCATCTTTTGAATCTATTCTCTAATTTTGACTCATTTAAAAATAAAAATGGTTTATCAAATTTCATAAACTCTTTTGCTTTCTGAATTGTCAATACTAAAATGTTTTAGCTATTATCAATGGTAGAAAAAAACAATCAAGTAAGAAAGGTTTAAGGAAAACATAATAATTAATGAATAATTTTCTTAAAATAATAACAGGATTTTTCGTATCTTCTAAAAAACAAATATAGAAAACCTAACCCAAAAATTTCTCAAATGATTAATGCATCTCAAAGAACAAATAAAAAAAAATATTGAGTGAGTAACTTAGTTAGAGGCAATGTACCACAACTTGAGCACCACTAATTATTGGCATATACGAAATTATTTCGCGACAAGTGTTCATTTCAAGATGTGAGGAAGCCATGTATATATGAATATGTAAAGAAATAAGCATTCAACATAAATCTCAAGAATGAGAGGTGAGAAGAATATGGGTTGAGGTATTAGTATATATAGATAATAAAAAATGGAAGAGAGAAATTTTTATTGAATGTAGATGAGGTCACAATTAATAGAATCATTTATGTTGAATATGCTCTTTTGAAAATATGATAATTGTATTCCTCCTATTTGGACTATTTTTAAAAAATTGAAATCTTGTAAATTACTTATTTATTGCTTTAACATGTAGATAATATGACAATTTATCATAATTTCTCTTTTTATGTGAACATAATTAATAGGTTAAGCTAAAATTTACTTGTTCTCCGTTTTTGAGATTATTAATAATCAAAATTTTAAAGTTGAACTTTAAGTATCTCATATTTGCTTACTTCACAAAATTCACTTTGGATATACTATACCTTTTGGACACTTAAAAACGTCTGATTTATAGGTTAATACATACTATTTGAGTTGAATTCAGTCAAGTTATTAATTTATGATATAGATTTATGAAATTCGTAACGACATAAAACATATAATTTATAATAATTTTTTTTGATGCATGATGAACACTAAACACTTTATAAAATAAGCTCGTGTTGCATTAAAGATAATGTAGAAATATATCTTCTTCAAAGGGATTAGTACAAACAATGTTCAAATAATTCTTGGCTTAACATTATTTAGGATAATTAATTCATTTGATGGAATGGTTACAAACCACAAGTGATTGACTCAAATTGTAAACAACTAGAACTAATTATGAAAAAATTTGAGAAGCAACAATTTATTATCAATGAGAGTAGTTAAGTCAATATTAAACTTAGTACCATAATTGAGCTTCTAAACTTGAAGGGTCTATTTAAAGATATAGCGGGTGATGATCTCAATCAAAACTTAATGCACTTATGGGCACTTTCTAGTGTTTTGAGATACCCACAGTTAGTCAAACTACCACCCTTTTGAGATTGTTCCTAGTTTAACTTTTTGGAGAAATAACAATATGGTTTTAACACCTCACAACTCTACTCTTAGAGTCAGAATCATTCACCGTAAGTATATGATCTTGAGTTGGATGATGTCCGACTTTATCATATGTTTTAAGGTCCTTTAACAACTGTAGCACGGGTATCAGAAGCAATTTAGGGTTATAAAGGACCTCTAACAACAAGCTAGGACATTTCTATCAGCTAAAGTTTTACAAGATTCCCTATAAGGATCAACTTCAATAGACCGCATCTCTTAGAATATGAAGATTAAGTGACCCAGAACCTGTCAAATCTTAAGTCTAAGAGTGTTCTTTCCAACTCCGCAAAGTTTGCATCAAACTGAGTTCGGTATAAAACTTTATGGCTGGTTTACTAGAGACACTTTAACATGGTAGAAGTTTTATGATGGCTCTATGACATAGAGTAAATGTGGACCTCACTGTCCACTAGAATAAAATTTTGACCTCCAACTCTTATAAATTTTTTTCTTAAGAGCATTTTTGTCCCAAAAACCTTTAGGGAGTTATCTAAATTTCCCTAAACATGTAGAAAATGATTTTTCTCATAAATAAAACTCTCTCATTCATCCTAAACTCCTACACTAAAAAAGCATGGCTAGGGTTCATTTTCCAAAATTTTACTTCAAGATTCGCCACCAAGGTATGTAAGGCTTCAATGTGAGTATTCCTTTCTATCTAATGCCTAAAGTGTTTTGATTCTCGAGAAACTCTTCAGTATTTTAAGATGGAAAGCTAGATTTCCAATGAAATTATTTTTTTCCTCATGAACTCATATTTTCATTATTTCACATTGATTTAAAAAAAAATTTCACTAATTTAACATGATTCCTATGGTCTCTTATGCATTTTTTAGATTTAAGCATTAAATTAAGCATGATATGATTTACAACCTAAATAGAGGTTATTTTTTATGGCAGGAATATTGAGCTTAGCCGCACATGTGATATGAATCATAAGAGATTTATATACCTATGAGCAATAAATAAATACATATTGTTTTAGGAGGACTATTTTGTATAGAGAGAATGGAGGTTTTAAAAACCAAAGTCTCATAACTACGCGGCGATGTAGGATTATGTTTTACCACTTGACCTTTAGCCCTTTGTGGCACATGTTCGTGGATCCACATAAGATAAGGTTCTATACCCTGGAAAAGTGTAGGGGCAACCCATCTACTTAGAATTATATGTTGGGCTTCATGAGCTCAAATGACATATGTCGGTTAGAAGATACTCCCAAATTTATACATCTTTTATGATATTTCATTACCTACATTTGATGTATATTATTTATGCTATTTTATGTTATGATAATTCAAGGCTACTGATTTAGACTCATCTTTATGCATATGTTTTTGAAAGAAGGTCTTCAAACTAATATGTATGCATATTTTCCAATTATCTCTTTTCAGTTCATTTATTACGATTATAAATTTATATTTTAGAAATAGTATTCCATTGTTTCCTCCATATGTTTATTTATATGAATATGTTGGTTCCCTTACATTCTCATTACAGTCCATGTAATAACACATACGTTTCTCTACATTGCATCCATTTATGAGGTAGATTTTGGTACTTGTACTCTGACTTGTGGCTAGTAAGGTTGCAACATTTATAGTTAGAACTTGTTGAGCCCTCCTCAGTTGGGAACGAGATGAGCCCTTCTTAGTTGAGAACGAGATGAGCCCTCCTCAGTTGGGAACAAGAAAAGCAGACTCAAACGGTATCATCAACTCAGGTTCAAACACCAAAGTATGGAGCAAGAAGAAGGCGAGGTGAAGCATGATTGGCAATTTACCGTATGATCACAGTGAGCCCGACTAGTGTCATCAAGCGAGTAGTACATTAAATTTTTGGCTGAATTAGGAAACAATAATATCATGCCAAGAGCCTACACCCCGGACGTGTCAGACACTCGAGAACCATTGTTGGTCCCAAAGCGAACCCTTGGCCTTGTTGACTACCTAGTGGAAGACTTACTCAAGTGATAATAGGCTTAAAACATAAACCGATCTCAAAGTAAAACTCAATAAGAATGGCTTAAGGTACTCATTTAAATAATAATAATAATAATTTGCAAAACATATTTGAAGCAAAGAATATACTGAGAGAATCCTCGAATATATCTATCTATGAAGCCTGTAATGTTTCAGATAGATGTCAGGACAAGACCCATAATGCCTCTAAATAACTAGACTGAAAGGAAATTTGAAGTCCTCCGCAATGCAAGAAGGCCCACCAAAATTGTCTGGAGTGTAGAGTGATCTCAACAGAGTGCCAATTGATGATCCTAAACATATGTATCTACATCATAAAAAGATGGAGGTTGAATGACATCATTACATTTGAATGTAAGAGTATGTAATATATATGAGGAAAAATAACTGAATGAAATGACTACAATAGGTAATAATATACTTAATTTGAATATAACGAAATAAAGGAGATAAATCATTTAAAGCTTTACAAAATACTTTCTCATTTTTGAACTCAACATAATAAGTGATATAAAAAAATACACTGTAATCCTATTAGGACATTCTCTAACCGATAATCATCACTATGATCTACATGATGATACAAAGTCTTGTCCATGCTGCCAGAACTATCCTATATTGTGCCGGGATATAAAGTCTCTCAACTAAGTGGATCTACTAAGAAATAATGATTCATCTGAAAGTATGATCATATGTCCATGTTGGAAAGACATGGTTTATGGGGATGGTGAGTTGTCTGAACTCCCATATCAGTACTCATTACTAGTCTCAATAATATATACTCTTGCTCAAACGTATCAAACATACTCTTTCTCTAGCTTGAATTATCATCTCAAAATATTCTTTTAAAAGAGGTAACTTCTTTGAAAAATTTCATAAACTTATTGCACATTTAGAAAACATGGTTTCTCTTTGCTCAATGTAAAAATACATTCTAGGTTAAGATATTTACTTAAAAGGGGCCTCTGTAAGGGGTAACTGCTCTATACTCAATCTTTTTGAAAACTCTTTTTACTTTTCTCAAAATAATATTCTCTTTTTTCATGTGAAAATGAAAAAATTCAGAAAAACTTAATTCTCTTATACTCTTGCTTAAATCTTGGTTAAGCTCTTTCTCAAACTCCTCTTTACTTTCTCAAGAATCAGTTTAAACAATTATGTTTTGTTTTAAAGATTCTCAATATGAAGTCAATGAATACCCATAAAATTTGGTTCATGATAAATAAATAGACATGAGCAATCAACTCTAGAATCTCAATGCAAGATAAAGGAAGTCAATAATAGGAAATGGAATTCAATAATAAGTAACTGAAGAACTCAGAACTCAATATCAACTTATTTCAAGAATACTCAAATCTAAGGCTAGAACCTTAGATTACTCTTTTAGGGATTTCAAAAGTAGATGTAGGGCGTGAGGAAGAACTTGTGCAACACTATGATAGCCTAACATACTTAGAAGAACAAAGATCTTGAAAAGATTTGAAGAAAAACTTGACTGAAAGACCTGAAACCCTAGCTTTTGTCTTTCTTGTGACTTTCTTGGAGATGAAGGGTGGATAAGAACCTTGGATTTTAAACCTTAGGATTCTTAAAGAGAATCTTGAATTTGGGGCCTTTAGATCTTAAGAGATTAAAGAAATCCCTTTCTTGGAGTTCTTGATCTTGGGAAGAATGTGTATTGGGGATTTTGAGAATTGGTATGTGTATAATGATGTTATAAGGTTGTAATATAAACTTAGGGGAGTTGATTTAGGGTAAAAGATCAATAAAACCCTTCTATAAACTTAAAACAACAATAAAAATCAAGGAAAAGAACCTTTTAATGAATCTCATCGTCCAAATTAGTGATTCGAAGGTCTCCTCGCCAAAAATACCCAGCGGATTGCCTATTGGGACTTTAGATCTCCCAAATGGACAGAAGCTTAAGGTTTTTGGGACTATTTTATGAGCTTATTCAGCCATTTGCCAACTTTTTCGGCAGATCACTGATTGAGCAGGTGAGTTCGCCCAATTTCCAAGCCTAGATATATTCTAGTAAAACAATCATAACGTTTTATTCGAAACATGGAATAAGAAAAACTTAGGTGAATTGGAAAGAAGACTCATAGACCTTTAATTTTGCAAGTCGTAAGCCACCTAATTAATTATATTATGAGAGATATCAACTTTTGAATTTGACCTTTACATGAACTCACAAGAACTTAGCCAATAGGAATGTTATGAACTTGGCTTGGTTTTTGAGGCCCCTTATGAGTTTGACCCTTGATAACTTTAGATACTCTTAATACACTTGGTAAGGATTTTATAACACATGACAAAGTAGAAAATAACTTGGTTCAAGCTCATATACTTAAGACGAACAATTCAAATTTTAAAAGTAGAGTTGCGAGGTGCTTGAAAATGATTCGGGTCTTAGCTTAGAAATTTTTAGGGTGTTACAATATCTCCATCTTGGGATCATTCATCCTCAAATGATGGATGAAATGAGCATGGAAAGGGAAAGCATTTACTCTTACAATCTTTCTAACTTTTAAACTTTTCTAGTAACATAGGCAGAACTATTTCATACTAAGAATTTGGAAATTTTTATATCACATAAGTAACAAATGATATGAGTTTAAATATAGTCACACTCTATCTCAAGTTATTTGACATTAAACAAGGGTATCTGAGCATGAAGTAAGAATATTACTACTATGCCTTACGTAATGCAATTGCTAGCTTTCAAGCATAGAAACAGCTCTAAATAATGCTCTCCTTTATGAATACCGCACCTCATTAGCTACAACTCATCTCCTACAAGATCTTATGAGTACTCTTACAAAGGTCTAAGTTGTACTGGCTACTCTTACTATGTTCTAGCCTAACTCAAAATGACAAGGTGCTAAATATTAGATGCTTATACTAATCTAAACCACATGATTCAGGTTTTAAACGTCTATAGAGAATCTCATCCCAAGAATAATGCTCTTTACCACTGCATTCAACCAACCTTGATCCCTAATAAAGAACCACTAAATACATTATGCATTCATCCACTTGTTATCAACACCTCATTCAAGCCTAAAACTATAACTCATCCATGGACTCCTACTAACTAATATTTCTAAGAATTTCTCATTCTCTCGTCATCTCTACATATTAAAATTTCAAGCATTACTACCATGAATTGACTAACTACTCTCATCTAACTATTACTCATTGTAAAGCTTCATCTCATCCTTCCTCCACCTTTATATCTTTAGATGGAATAAGCATACCATTACTCCCAACATAAGAAACATTAAACTTCTTCTTCTGTCACTACTTAACTACTATCATCAACATCACTCTCAAACTAAAATCGACCACCGAAATATCATTAGGGCGAAAGATCATAAACACAATTCATTCAAGAATTCTAATAAAATAATATGGATGATATTACATTTTGTTGCTAGATATTGAGAATAAATCATGAATTCACGAGATTGAGCATACTACGAGAGTTGAGTGCTTATATGAATAGGTTCATATCATGAGGCTGATATGCATAACTTTATGGAGTAAGATTGATATCAATGAGATAAAGACTTTGCCCCTCATTTTAGGGACTGAGCATAAATGTGAATCTATCTGAAGTGTATGGGCATAAGTGATGAGTCTACCAATTGGACTCATTTAGTGCTTTATTTAGATAGATTTAGTGTCTTCAAATGCTTATTGTGTGCAAATAACTGATTTAAAATCCTTGTTTTCTAGGTATTTGGATTAAGGAACAAAGCATGGACACTAATGGGTAAAAAGGAACAAGGCAGCTGAAAGAACAAAGAAAAGAAGGCCTGATGATCACCTAATCCATTGGGCAAGTCACCGAGTGGCTACTTCCTCACCTAACGTTCCAGTGTGCCAGCCCTGAAGGAGAAAATCAAGTTGGCTAGAGAAAGGAGAAGTCGGCATGTCACCGCACGGTTCCGCGATGTAGTGATTTGATCACCCAAAGTTACAAAACTTGAGGATGCTAAAAGCCAAAGCAAAAAGGCGATGGAACTAACCAAAGGGCGGATCGCTGAGTTAATCGGCGATCCCTGCTTATTACACCAAATGGTCCTTCGCAACATATTTTTGGCAACTATAAATACAATTTCAAACATTATCTTCAGAATCTTTCTTAATTAGGAGTTTTCATAATATAGAATTTTGGAGTTAGAACTCTGAGTTTGGAGAAAAAACTTTTCCTTAGCTTTGAAGAATTGAAGTTTTCCATTTTTGAGAAATTGGTAGTGGGTCTTTGAGATTCTTCAATTTGGACCTTTGGAAAGGCAAAATAATCTTACTCAATTGATGGAAACATAATTTAGTAATGATTTCTATCATTTTATGATGGCTAGCTAAAACCCCAATTCTTGGGGTGTGATTATATGATTATGGGTTGATTTAGCATATGGGTATTGCTAATTGATAGTTTAAATGTTGTTTAGAAGTGATTTCAATTAGTATTGTGGTTTTATTTAAAGGGTTATAGTTGCAAATGTAACTCTACCATTGTGTTTTTGGCTTGTTCGAGAGAGCTGTCTTAAAACCACGTTTACTGAATTGATGGCCTGTGGGTATTGGGTTGTCATGGGTTCAGCCCGAGAGAGTGAATCCTAAACCCTTTGCCACACATTTAGCTCGAGAGAGTGAATGGAATAAGCATTGGTCGTTCTTAACTGCTGCTTGTTAGTGTTTGAGAGAAACCAACTTGATTTGTGGTAAATTATTCAAGAGAAAGTTTATCCCCTCGAAAGTCTAGCTTATTCACTGATTTACAGTTATTTACTGTAAATTGTAATTACCCATTTGTCTACCTTAGCCTATAATCCCATCACATCCTAAGAACCCGTCTCATTACTTGTTAGTTCGTCTTAGTTGTTGCTGCTATTATAGTTGATTATGTTTTTATTGACATCCCCTTAACTTGAATTATGTTTTTATTCATAAATATCTATTCCTATGATTGAGTAGAACATATTTGTATTTTCTCTTGATTCTCAAACACATGCCACTCTATGTGGGATTCGACCCCAACTCATTTAGTTGGGTTACATGCTGACTAATGATCATTGAATCGTAGAACTAGTATAAATGTCTTTGATAACATTATTCAATCAAAATGGCGCCACTGTCGTGGAGTGGTGTTGGTTGAGAATCTTGAGTTAAGTTGAATTTTGTTCTTGTTAGTTGTAGTTAAATCTACTTACTTTCAGTTGTGGTTTTCATGTTGCTGTTTTGAGCACAGAATTGGAGCATATCCTGTATCAACGGTGACCCAATGGATCACTCTCTTTTGAGAATGATTATTCTTAGGGATAACATCCTAATATCCAGACAATTGGATGGAGAGTCAATTTATGAGTTATGGCTGAGATTCGAGGCCTTATTGCATCAGTGCCCAACTCAAGAAATTCCATATAAGATGCTTCTGGAATTCTTCTACCAGGGTCTTGGCCTCAAAAATAGAATAATGGCTGACCAAATCTCTCCAGGTAGTCTCATCCAACTACCTTATGCTAAAGCAGCTTAACTCCTTGATCACGTGGCCAAGATCAACAAGGAGAAAGAAAAAGACCACAAATTGTCCACATTGTTGACTCAGCTGGATATCTTGGCCAAGAAATTCATGGAATTGGAGGTAGTGTCCAAGAAGACGGACATGTACACTCCCCCTCACGAGCATCGAATGATGAAGAAACAAGAGGGTGGACAAATTGAAGAGATCCTCTTGCGCATTCTTCTCAAAGTCAAAGAGCATGACAAAGTGTTGGAAGATATAAGAGAGAATGTCTTGATACTAAATTAGATGACAACCTCTCATTCCGTGTTCATTCAGCTACTAGAGTCACAAGTGGACCAAGTGTTGTCTTGTCTCTACCCAGAGCCAGAAGAGGGGTTACTAGTGGAACTTCAGTGGGGACTTGCATCGTGCCTCGATGTTAACTAACGCATTTATTGGGAGGCAACCCAACTGTTTATCGCTTTATTTTTGTTTTAGAAATAATTGTGTGTTGATTTTCCCGCTTAAAGTGTAGGATGTGTTATAAAGGCAGATATTGGTGAGCTAAAAGTCCTATTGGTGACTCGCTGAAGAGGTCAGCCAGCTCAACTTGGACTGTCATTGGACTCAAGAAATTTTAAAATTAGATTCTCTAAACTCGGCAAGTCGAGGAGCATATTGGCGAATTGTTGACCAGGTCGGTGATCGTGATTTTGTTCATTGTTTGGACCCTTACATTAACTGGAGGACCTATAAAACTCGATGAGGTAAGTGCCCACTCGGCGTGTCACTGAGCGGGTCGACGATCAATACTGATGTCACCGAATGGGTGAGAACTAGGCAGTTTTTAAAGACCAAAGGTTTAAACTATGAAACTCTTTCATATCCCTCACTTTTTAACTTTCCAAAATCACACCCGCACTATAGTACTCTATATTTCTTGCATTTTTATCGCATTTTAGTCGTCAGATTTGTGATTAGAGTTGGATTTCTTTGCCGCCTAGCTTTTCAAAGTATTTATTCGGCATCTAAGTTTGGTTTTCGGAACCCCGAATTCATTTTTAGCAATGTTTACTCATTTTCAATGATTTTTGTCTTAGTGATGTGTGCTAGGCCTCTCTGATCATAATTGTTTGTATGTGTACCTTTGTTAATTTGAATATAATGCTGATAATTCTTTAATGAAAAATTCCCGAGTTTTTTGTGCTTTAAAAATGATTAAAATCGTGGGATTGTGCTTGAATGTTTTTCGGGTCTAGTCGGGTGAAGTTTAAGTAACCACTTTTGTGCCAAATGATGTATTTTGCCCAATGAGGGACCAGTTGATGTCATTCTTAAGGGCAAAAGTTGTCAAATGGCTAAATTTGGCCAAACCAGGAGAAGTACGAGTATCTCAGGGGCATGGGTGTGTGTACTGGGTCTTAACTTAAATGTAAGAGTACATGTTTTGATTTTGTTTTCGGGGGCTGCGGGGTTGAATTTGGGAAATTGGGTTGAAAGTACGCACGTTGGGTCATTTGGTGAGCTGGGTCGATCTTGCTGAACCACTTGACGGTTCACTGAAGTTCCCTTTCTCGCCTTTAATTTCTTTCATAATCTTGAAAAGTGTTCTGTAACTTTTTGCGAGAATTCTGAGATCGTCAAGTGCTTTCGGCGACTCACAAAAGGTCATCGTTGATCACCCTTTGTCTGCACCCCTAATCCTTAAAAGCATAGTAACTTTTGGTGGGCTAAGCCTTGCTTGCCAATCGGTTCGGTGAGTCCTTCTGCAACTCTTTTGTTCTGTGCTTTTGCTTGTATTATTTCTAACTTTTCCGGATGTTTTGCAGATATGGCAAGGGAAAACATAGGCATGCCACCCCGCAAAAGACCACGGGGTACAGTGATAATTGAAGGGGGAGCAAATCCTCCGAACAAAAGGAGAACAAAGCCTCCAATAGGAGGTTAGAGCAAAGGCAAGAGCCCCACATTTAAAAAAGTGACTGCTGACTCCTGAGCTACTTTATATGAGCCTAAGGATGACCAGCCATTATGTATCGAAGAGCAGAGATCTTTGCTAGATCCCATCCTAACTCAGTTAGAGCCTCAACAACCTGTTCTCCGATATTATAGTGCCAGCTCCGGCAACTTCTATGGCTCCAGCAACCAGTAGTCCCTCTTCCCAGACTTCTCAGTAGACTAAAAGCTGATGGGTTGTAGACTATTCTCAAGGAGAAGTTGTTGTCTATAGAGGGTCTTAAGGGTAAATACTCCTTAGTGAGGGATACTCTTCATTATCACCGATTTGAGCAGTTAACTAAACCTCAAGGCTCGTACATACCTACATGGGTCTGGGAGTTCTATACAGCATATGGAGAGTTGGTACCCAAGGGGAGGAAGAAGGCAAGTGAGCTCAGACTGGTTACGTCGGTCATGGTCCGGGGAAAAGAAGTTGGATGCAGTAGCTTGTAAATTAATAATGTACTCAACAGGGCTCTAGGAGCTACAGTGGCATATGAGGGCCTGCCTACTACTCAGTCCTTAGATGACTTGAAGGGATGGCTTGCTCCATTGATTTTCGATACAACCCTGAGGTGGATCAAGGTAGGGGTCCCCATTGAGAAAAGGGATTTAAATATAGTTGCTTGGTTCTTGTTTGGCTTTATTAGCAACACCATCATACCATCACAGAACGAGTCCATTCTATACCTCCCTAAGGTGGCCTACCTTGGGTCGATCATATCCCAGAGGAGCATCAGCCTAGGACTCCTTATTGAGCAGGAGATGGCCATGAGGGCCAAGCAGAGGCAGACTTCCCTACCATTCCCAGTCTTGATCATGAAGTTGTGCCGGCTTCCTGAAGTGCCCCAGGATGATACGAGAGATATTGAGGTCACTCCCTCCTCATCCAAAGATATCAGGTGTATAGAGGCTGAATACACATGAGAGGAGGCAGCTAGGAGGAGAGCAGCTTCGGTAGATATATCCCCAAAGGTTGCCATTGATTCAATACCTGCAGATGCATCTTTGCCTACTCTGGCCTCCAAGCCTTCAGGTACATTTGCTCTTACTTCTTCTTCACAGGCTCTAGATGCTTCTACCTCGGCCCAGCCCACCAATATCACTTAAGCCATTCTCCTGAAGATGGGACACTTAGCCTACTAGGCTGATGTGAGGTCTACTAGACTAGAGACTAAATTGACTTAGATGATTGACGCTACTATTTTAGCTGCACTTACTCCCCTCCAAGCATCTATTAATGATTTGACTATGAGAGTCACAACTTGTGAGAGCAGAGAAGGGGAGACCTCCGAGTTTACGGCTTTGAAAGTTGAAGTTCCGGATCTGAGGAAGGACATAGACTATCTAGAGTCTACTGACTTTACTTCACTACTGGAGTCCACTGATGATGTTGATTCCCTATAGACTTCTGAGATTCCTCTAGCCACTACCGAAGATGTACATATAGATGGCACAACAACTGATGACTCAGAGGCAAAGACCGACGAGAATTAGATAGAGGTGAGGGAGGAGTGCATATATGGAGATATGCCAGATCTAGAGGAGAAGATTGTACAGTCAGTGATCCACACATCACTAACAGAGACGTCCATGACAGCTCCTAGTAGACCCACTACTTCTGATGTAACTCCGGGAGCTGAGAGCCGGCTTAGAGAAATACACCGAGCACTGATGCCCAAACATATGGAGTAACTATTTAGACATGATTTCTCTTTACCTCCCTCTATGTCTTATTTTTGCTGACTTTTTCGATACTTTTTGCATTTGAGAACAAATAGCTTTTGTTTTGTAGTGGGGTGAGACCAACCTTTTGTGATTATTATTCTGTCTATATATGTGGGTTCTGGAGCTATAAATTATGTTGATACTGTATTTTGTGGGTTATTGAGCTTGTGGCTCCTTGCTTTAATTGCAAATGATTTTTTGACCGTTCCAAAAAAAATTGTGACACCGCTTGTTTGTGTTTGAATGTGGCTGTTCCCTTGCAAATTTGAGTATCAGTCTTGATCAATACCGATGACTTGAATAGTACTCATAATAAAAAAAATAAATGTGCGGCTATGATGAGACCAAATGAAGTTGCATAGACAATATGTGAACTTTTTGCATTTCGTTATGACTATCTAATTATCAAATTGAATTTCTTGTGATGATCATTGCACACTAGTGAAAGTGTTGAGTCTTGTTTGACATTGGTGGCAATCCCTTCTATGATGAGCTTATCGTGAACCATGTGTGATGACACATAGAATTTGCCCCGTTGGTCCCGCTCACTAAGTGATGCGAGATCTTGAGATGATCTTAGGCAACTTTGAAGAGTGTGAAATAATTTGACATTATACCTCTTTTGTGGCCTACCTTGTAAGTGTGTGCACTATGCTTGAACACCTTTTAAGCCTTAACCTTTTCTTGGAAGAAATTTGATGTGACCTTTCTTTATCCAATACCCATAATCCTCATGATTTGTTGTTTGTTTGAATTGCCAACTTACGCCAAAAGACTAAGTTGGGGGTGTGGTAAAAATAGAATGTAAATCAAGAAATGCAAAGAAGTCCCCTTGACCCGTGATTATGAGAAAGATGGAACTCCTCCATACAAAAAAAAAGAGAGAGAAAAAGAAGAAAAGAATGAAAAAGTTATGGAATAAAGTTGTGAAACTGCAAAGAAAATGGGGTGTCCAACAGTCCATGGAAAATGAATAATGAGGTGACTTTTAAGCATGAATGAGAATGATGAAGAAAAGGAAAGAAAGAATTGTTCAGACCATATTTCACGAGGATTACAGTCATTAGGCCTAAATGACCATGCCTTTGCACTCAGCCCCGTTACAAACCTTGAAAGACCTTTTTGATCTTGAGTGAGCTGTAACAATTGTTGGTTGGCAAATAGGAGCAAACCTATAGGTGAAATCATGCATTGTGTTTATCTTTGTGAGTGTGACTGTTGCATTTGATTCAAGAGCTTTAAATTTTTGAACCATTGTGTGTGAATATGGAATCATTCTTTGTGTGAGGGCATTTGTGTACCTTTGTTGAACTTGAACTCTCATTTGAAGCAAGTATTGTGAACTTGAGAATCTTTGATAATGGTGAGTCACAACTTGAATCTTTGAGTGCACAATTGATCCTTGCATGACTAAGTTGAGTCTCTTTGTGTGCATTCACGATTGAGTCTTGTGTAGCACTATTTGAGACATCCTTTTTGAACTGTAGAACTTGACTTTTACTTGAGGAGAAGCAAAATTTTAAGTTTGGGGTGTTGATGAGTCCACGAATTGGACTCATTTAGGGCTTTATTTGGATAGATTTAGTGTCCTCAAATGCTTATTTTGTGCCAATAATTGATGTAAAATCCTTGTTTTCCAGGTATTTGGATTTAGGAACAAAGCAAGAAAACTAATGGGCAAAAAATAACAAGGCTACAAAAAGAACGAAGAAAAGAAGGCCTGATGATTGCCTAATCCATTGGGCGAGTCGCCGAGTGGCTATTACCTCCCCTAAGGTTCCAGTGTGCCAAGCCTTAATGGAGAAAATCAAGTCGGTGAAAGAAAGGAGAAGTCAGTATCTCGTCGAATGGTTTTGTGATGCAGTGATTTGATTGGCCTAAGATACCGAACTTGAGGATGTTGAAGGCCAAAGTAAAAAGATGATGGAACTGATCAAAGGGCGGATCGCCAAGTTGATCGACGATCCTGACTTACTACGCCGAATGGTCCTTCAGAGCATATTTTTGGTGATTAAAAATAAATTTTCAAACATTATGTTTAGAATCTATCTTAAATAGGAGTTTTCATAATATAGAATTTTGGAGTAAAACTCTGAGTTTGAAGACAAAACATTTCCTTAACTTTGAAGAATTGAAGTTTTCCTTTTTTGAAAAATTGGAAGTGGGTCTTTGAGATTCTTCAATTTGGACCTTTGTAAAGATGAAATAATCTTACTCAGTTGATGGAAACAAAATTTGGTAAGGATTTCTATCTTTTTATGATCTCTAGCTAAAACCTCAATTCTTGGGGTGTGATTATGTGATTATGGGTTGATTTAGCTTACGGGTATTGCTAATTTATAGTTTAAATGCTGTTTAGAAGAGGTTTCAATCAATAATTGTGGTTTAATTTAAAGGGTTGTAGTTGCAAATGGAACTCTACCTTAGTGTTTTTGGCTTGCTCTAGAGAGAGGTTTTAAAATCAAGATTACTGAATTGATGGTCTGTGGGTATTGGGTTGTCATGGGTTTAGCTCAAGAGAGTGAGTCCTAAACCCTTTTCCACACATTCAGATCGAGAGAGTGAATGGACTAAAGTGTAGATTGTTCTTAATTGCTTGTTGTTGGTGTTCAAGAGAAACCAACTTGGTTCGGGGTAAATTGTTCGAGAGAAAGTTTAAATCCCCTCTAAAGTCTAGCTTATTCACTAATTTACAGCTATTTACTATAAGTTGCAATTTACCATTTGTCTACCTTATTTGTACTTTGCTCTTGCTTCTCAAACACATACCACTTTCTGTGGGATTCGACCCCAACACATTTAGTTGGGTTACATGCTGACTAACGATCGTTGACTCTTAGAACTGGATTAAGTGTCTTTGATAGTGTTATTCAATCAATAAGGCATGAACACAATTCTTATATTGGGGACATCAATAAGATTTAATAACAACTAAATTTTGAGGAATATACTAGAGTGTGAATGGATTGATATAGCATCATAACTCTATATGAACACATCATTATATGATTCTCCACACTTGACTTGGTTTCTTATCTTATCATCTCCCCTTTAGGTTGAAGCTGACACATTAAAGTTATGGATCTATTCCATCATCTCTATACTATTCTACATTCATTTACTCTAATACTCGGGAAAAGCTAATATCATGTCTACGGACTCTCCATATGCAGGTACTAAGATTCCTTCAAAGAACTCTTTGTTAGATAACTCTCTTAACCTCTTCTCAATGGCTTATAAAGTCACTTGGTCTAACTCTTAATAGTGTGACTTCTCCTTCTTAGTCTGCTAATGCCACCTTTCTATGTTCACATCTACCCAACTAGAGGAAACTTGAACTATATTTAAGAGGCTCATCATTGGCTATATATGATCCCTTCGACCAACCTCGAAAGGGCAATAAATAATACTCTCATCATCTTACTCCACACCGAAAACTTGAAAAAACTAGCTAAGCACTTATGAATGAACAAACCATAAACTTATTTGGAACCTTGTATGAGTACATACGATCTTAGATACACCTCTTAATGCTCTTGTTAATCTAATGACGTAGCCATACTTCATTGCTCTCACCTAAGGTTCATAATACCACACTAGTTAATTTAATTCCTCATCTACTTTAGTGTCAAACCTACCAGATCAAATCTCAAAAAAAAAAACTAACATCATCACCGACTAATACCTCGAGGCAAGAAGTCAATCATTATCTCCCAGTCTATCTATTTATAATTTATCATCACAATATTTTTTCACAACCTAAGTACAATTTGCCCATTCACTACACATCCTTTCCTAATCACTTCTATAACTCTATAAATATTAAGGGGTTCTCCTTTCAAAATCATAAACCTAGATTACATCTATCACCTTATGAATACTCTTTTCTTTTATTAAATAGCTAGACTTGGCCTTCACTAGTGTAGTGTTACATTGACATAAACTCTCTTCTAGTTAAAATATACTCTAACTTATCCTGACTAGTAAGTATTCCTCTACCTTCTATCATTAAATCCACATAAAATAATTAATCCTTGGCCTACACATAAGGGAAAACTCCTCAATAATGGCTTACTAGGTACATGACTACAACTATACACTTTACTCAATATATGTCCCCATTTCTTTAGGTTACTACACTTCCGAATGCATATTTATAACTCTAAGCACTTCTACTACTACTGCTCATAACATTTCATCTCATACTATCTTATGGGTGATAATACTATCCAAGCTCTCAAAAACACACTCCCCTTATAATGGGCATCATCTAAAACATGGTTTTATGAAGAGAATCTGAGAGCACATCTTGCTTTTAGCTTGAATTCAACAGTCATCTAAAGAAAGATGCATTATTTTGAATCAATACACTTAATGCACACTAATTGGCTTCTCTCAAGCCGTGTGCAATCTCTTTA
The DNA here is from genome assembly GCA_037074985.1 of Solanum bulbocastanum. NCBI lineage: Eukaryota > Viridiplantae > Streptophyta > Magnoliopsida > Solanales > Solanaceae > Solanum > Solanum bulbocastanum. The sequence goes on along the minus strand of CM073606.1, from coordinate 13,963,856 downwards.
CTTTTTGGACACTTTTGCTGAGAGTAACTTATCAATAAATATCTGGGCTTTGCTTTTCAACCAGCATTAGTATGCGGGGTAGTCAACTAAATTTGTGTAACGCATGAGTTTGAATAAGTTTCTCATGACAGAGTTCTATTGCAAGATTTTGAGTATGAAAGAAGGGAAACGTTTCTTAAATGTCTATAGTCCTTGTATTATAGAAATGGGGCCCTCATAACCATAAATAAGATCCTACTACCACAACTTCATAGACACCCTTGGACATTTGAACTTTGTGCTCTGATACCAAGTTTTTCCCACCCCAAGCCAACACCTGGGACGTGGCCGACACTCAAGAACCATTATTGGTCACCAAGCGAACCTTTGGCCTAGTTGCCTAATTAACAAAAGACTTACTCAATCGAGAATAGGCTTAAAAAGGAATGTGAAACTCCATAAGAATGTCTGAAAGTACTCATTGCAATAATAATAATAATTTGCAAAATATCTTTAAATGAAAGAATGTACTAAGATTCTTCTCGAGTCTATCTATCTATGAAGCCTCTAATGTTTAAAATAGATGACTGGAAAATACCCACAATACCTCCAGACAATAGGTCGAACGATATCAATACATTTGAATGTATGAGTATGTAATCTAGCAAGAAGAAATAAATGAATGAAAGGATTGCAATAGGTAACAATATACTCAATATTAAGGTAAAGAAATAAAGGAGTTAAATCATTTAAAGTTTTACAAAATACTTTCTCATTTCTGAACCCAACATAATAAGTGATATATAAAAATACACATTAACTCTTTTAGGACATTATCTAACCAACAATCAACATATGCTATGTGGTGATAACATCTTGACCCCGATGCCAGATTTGTCCTATATTGTGTCGACATTTAGAACCTCTCAACTAAGTAGATCCACAAAGCAATGAGAATTTATCTTAAAAGTATGATCATGTACCGATTTTGGCAAAACATGGTTTATGGGGACTGTGAATTGTCTGAACTCTCACTTATACCGGTGTTCAATACTTCTTCCAATAATATACTCTTTCTCAAATGTATAAAACATACTCTTTCCCTGGTTTGAGATAAGTGCTCAAAAATATCCTATTAAAAGAAGTAACTGCGCAGAAATATCTCTGAAACTCATTGCACATTCTCTCTTTTCCTGCTGATTGTTCTTTCCTTTTTTTCCTTCCTCTTTTTGTTTTTTCGTCTGTTGTCGTGTGCATAGGTAGTATGTAGTATACAGTGTGTAGGGGTGAGTTTGATGTGTTGTGGGTTAGTGGGGTGGGAAATGAAGGGGTTTATGGGGGTGAAGGTAGTGGGAAATGAGAAGAGTAAGGGTTAAGGTTATTATTATATTTTAATAATTAATATAAAAATTATAATAATAAAAATAATAGATAGTTATAAAAGTAAAATAATAATTGAATAGATAATCTAAAATTATAATTAACTAATACTAGCTTATTATTAAACTAAAATTAAAAGAAAACATATAGTGCTTAATATTTTCAAATCTTTTAAGATAAACATACTAAAATAAGACAAAAAAATGAAATATCTAGCTTAGACATAAAAAATACTATTTAAGGAATAAAAATAGTGTAAAACCTTATATTTAGTACAAAATTGTGTGCCTACAGTTTGCCCCTCTATGAGTGGAAACACAAAGAGTTTTCATACAAAGAAGTAAACAAAGCAACAAGTTTTGACCGGACTCTTATTTGAAAAAATAATAATATGCGACCGAGTCTTGGTTTTGGACATCCTACATATACCAGGTTATAAGGGAATCAAGTCACATATAGTTCAAGGAGATGAGGTGATGAGTTGGAAGTTAAGTGAGGTTCCATCCAAGCTCCAGATCGTGGCACTTATCCTTATATAAAAAATGAAAGCTAATTGTCATAAGGAAAATAAAAGTACAAGCTCCTACCTATGCAGGTTCTCTTGAGTCTTCACTCAAGTCTTGACTTTGAGATATCACCTTGATTTTTGGTGATCTTAATCTTGAATGGAATTCGATGCTTAATTTGCTACTTAGAGTGAGATTTGGGCACTCTTTAAAATGACAATTTGAATATGTAAGTTCTTGCATGTGCATGTTTTCTTGATCAGTAGTTGAATAGAAGCAACTGAATAGAAACAGGTGTCAGGAGGTCAGGTTGCTACATGCATTGAAGCAGCTGATTCTGACTATCATGGAATTGATTATTATGAAAAAAGTTGAACTTTTTTCTTGAATTTCAAATCAATGTTTCCCTTGAAGATACCTGAAAACCATTACACACAAAAGAAATATACAAAAAAATTTCCCTAGTTTTCACTTGAAATATTTTGTGAGTTATTAGCATATGTGAATTTCATAAAAACACAAATTCAGGCAATGAAGTGCTTATCCTAGGAGAAAATAAAAACAATAACGGTCTCAGACTAGGAAGTGTTTATCCTAGGAGAAAGTAACCAAATATCATTATGTAAGAGGGTCCTGCTAATCCCATTTTCTAGAAGGGTCCTGCTAATCTAAATCCCATTGTTTAGGAGGGTCCTACTACACTAATTCCCATTGTTTAGGAGGGTCCTACTACTCTAATTCTCATTGTCCAAGAGGGGCCTACTACACTAATTCCCATTGTTTTGGAGGGTCCAGCTACTCTAATTCCATTGTTCAGGAGGGTCCTGCTACAGTAATTCTCATTGTTTAAGAGGGTCTTGCTACACTAATTCTCATTGTTCAGGAGGGTCCTTCTACATTAACGCCCATTGTCCAAGAGGGTCCTGCTACACTAATTCTTATTGTTTAGGAGGGGGGTCCTGCTATACTAATTTCCATTGTTTAGGAGGGTCCTCCTACACAAAATTTCATTGTCCATGAGAGTCCTGTTACACTAAATCTCATTGTCTATGAGGGTCCTGCTACACAAATTCCCATTGTTTAGGAGGGTCTTGCTACATTAATTCCTATTGTTTAGGAGGGTCCTACAACATTAATTCCCATTTTCCAAGAGGGTCCTGCTACAATAATTCTCATTGTCTAGGAAGGTCCTGCTATGGTAAATCTCATTGTCCATGAGGGTCCTGCTATACTAATTCCCATTGTCCACAGGGTCGTGCTGTACAAATTCCCATTGTACAGGAGGGTACTGCTACAATAAATCCTATTGTCTAGAAGGGTCCTGCTACACTAAATCCCATTGTCCAAAAGGGTCCTGCTGGACTGATTCCCATTGTCTAGGAGGGTCCTGCTATACTAATTCCCATTGTTAAGGAGGGTCCTGCTATACTAATTCCTATTTTCCAAAAGGGTCCTGCTACACTAAATCCCATTGTCCAGGAGGGTCTTGCGATACTAATTCTCATTGTCTAGGAGGGTCCTATTATACTAATTTCCATTGTCAAGGAGGGCCCTACTACACTAAATCCCATTGTCCATGAGGGTCCTACTAGACTAATTCAAATTGTCCAGGACGGTGCTACTATACTAAATCCGATTATCTAGGAGGGTCCTGCTAATCTAAATCTCATTGTCCATGAGGGTCCTACTAGACTAATTCCCATTGTCCAGGAGGGTCCTTCTATACTAATTATCATTGTGCAGGAGAGTCATGCTTCACTAAATCTCATTGTCCAGGAGGGTCCTACTACACTAATTCCTTTCTCCAGGAGGGTTGTGCTATACTAATACCCATTGTCCAGGGGGTTCCTGCTATACTAATTTCGATTGTCTAGAAGGATCCTGTTACAGTAATTCTCACATTTAGAAAAGTCTTGCTAACTAGAATCTTCAAATGGAATCATCACAACATTTCTTTTTTGCCCTATTTTGCACCAGAAAAGTTCTGTGAGTTATTAGTAATGGCAAACTTCAAAATAATAAATGTCTCAAATTAGGAAGTGTAAATATCCCAAGAGAAAGACAAAAAATAATGTCTCAGACTAGGAAATGTTATCCTAAAAGAGAATGGAAAAAAGTAAATGACTCAGACTAGGAAGTGATTATTCTAAGATAAAAATAAATGTGATGCATGAATTTTTCATTTCCTGTAATGACTTTTCAAATTTGAGGTTTCAAGATAACCTTTAAGTTAGCAATATTTTCCTTGTTTACAAAAAGAAGAAGAAAAATTGTGAGTTTTTTTTGGGTGGTGGTCAGTTTGTGGCATTTGCTTTGCGGATTATTTCTCTTGATATTTTCATTTTGAAGTCAACTTCAGGTAGGATACACTGCTTTTGTGGGCTAGCTAGACTATCTTGCTAAACTTTATCCCTGAAGACCTCTTCATTTGATTTTTAAAACTAGAACTTTATGTTCAATATATTGTTCGCCCATTCTAATAAATCACTAAATTTAGAGTCAGTCAACTGCAACAAATTATTTAGAATATCCATCCTTCTTGAATCATGTCACTTTAGATATGTTGGCTAGCCTTTAACTTTGTGCAATCGAAAAAATGATAGTAAATTTTGAAGGCATTTCTAGCTTATTTTAATAAGCCACAGTGAACCGCTTGAAAAGTTGTGTCAGACTCTCATTGAGAGAAGTGAAATTTTGAGCGGGCTTCTTCTCAAATCTTGGATGAGAAGGATCATAATTGCCTTGTTGGGGGGAGCCATCTGACGATAATTTGGAGTGTTTTGGCGAGGAGCTTGATACCTCATATATGAATTGGTTAGGTAATTTGGTTGTGGGGCTTGGTAGTTTGGAGGGGTATTTTGGTAATATGGAGGTGCGGTTAGATATACTGGGGGAGGAGCTTGGTAGTTTGTCTTGACATCTGCACAGTTTGAGGTGCATTTCTATAAGGAGGAGGTGGAGTATGGTATACTAGAGGCAGAGTTTGGCAAAAGGAAGAGGATTTTAATAAATGGGAGGAGGGGCTTGATAATTCGGGGAAGGGGTATTTTTGTAACTTGGGGGAGGATTTTGATTATCAGCCTGAACATAACCACTCGGGTATGAATTCTGTGAAGGTCAAGAATGACCTTTATTCGACGAGGATTTTCTTGAGTGCTTCTTTCCCTCAGATGCGTAAGAAATAGAAGACACGTCTTTTCTCTTCTTCTTCAACAACCCTGAGGATCCAGAAGAGGAAGCAACGTGGGAAAACTTCCCTATTTTAAGCCCATCTTTGATAGTCTCACCTATCTTGAGTATCTATGCAAATTTTGCTGCAATGAGCAACATTATCCTGTCATAACACACTGGTTCTTGAATGCGTATGAACACTTCAACAATATCTTTCTCAGACATAGTATGCCAAACCCTTGCTGCCTCTTTGCTCCATCTATATGCAAATTCACAATACCTTTCAGTGGCTTTCTGTTTGATCTTTTCATATGAATATCGATCAGGAACGATCTCCACATTATAGCTGAACTATTTGACGAAATCCTTAGCCAGTGCATTCCAGCTAGACCACTACTTTATCTCATGGGAGGCAAACCATTTCAACGCTTCACTTCGACTAAATAGTAGCATTAACAAGGCTTCATTCCTGCCAACTCCTACAAGTTGGTTACAATAAGAACTTAGATGAGCCAACAAATTTCTAGTTCCTCCAAAAGTGTCAAACTTCAGCACTTTGAACCCTTCTAGAAGGTCTAAGTTTGGATGGATGCACAAATCTTCGTAATTGAACCTGGTGACTTCAGGAGCATAATGCAACTCCTTCATGGCTTTCACGATCTCCTCTTTTATATTCTGCTTGGCCTTTTCTTCCATGGATATTTACTCATTTTACTGCATCTCGTAATGATCAAGTTCAGATAATTAGTAGAAGGTTAATTTTGGACTAGAATTTGGAAAGTAAGTTTTGGAGGCAAAGGTGAAGCGTTGGAAGGATTTTGGGTGTTTTGAGGAGCTTGGTATATCTGGGGGAATGTTTAATGGTTGATATTCTTATTTTGAGGATGAGGAAAAGTCTGAGCATCATTCGCATTTTGGTTTTGAGGAAGAGGGAAGGTTTGAAGGTTGGTATTTTATGAAGTACGCGGTGCTTGATACTAGGTGGAGGCGTGATGGGGGTTTGAGACAGTTAGATCAATGAATGGGGGATTTTGAGTGGGGTTAGGGAGTGGGTTTTGAACATGTTCCGTACTTGCATTTGGAGGAGGTAAATGTAGTGAATGTCTTCCCTCGCATATAGGGTTGACAGAAAAAATTGGATTCGGTAGATCATTCTTCCTTTACATCTCAACCTTTAAATTTACAATATTCTGCATCAGTTGCATAATCAACTCTTTCTATTCAATGGCATAGGGATGAGCAATGACAACATCAGTCAAGAAAATATCAACACTATTATTGTCCATTGTTGATTTTCCTTTCTGAAAATTTTGATTAGGAAAGGAATCTTTGGGAGCTTTTGATCTAGTAAAATAAGGGTGTTCAGTCAGTTTGTCAACAATAATCAATTCTAAGTATCTGTAAAATAAAAACAACTCACAGACAAATCTGTTAGTTTTAGTTCGGGACATATAATGCATAATATCACATAGAAAGTATATAAACACATAAGAGTTGCTTCATTCGAGGACATATTGATCCATAAGTAACGGGGACTAATTTTTTGAATAAGCTGGAATTTGATCATTCTATTTTGGAACTAGTGAATCAGGATGGTTGATTCGCGTTGTGCGAAGGTCTTCCTGCTGCATTTCTCGGCAACTATTGATCTGAACTCAAAATTTCCTTGTAGAATAAACGGGTAAAGAGAATTTTGAAAGGATGGGGGTCGGGCCTTAAAAGGATGCCTACGTTTCTCCATAGGAGAAATTAGGCCCTACGTAGTTCGAACACAAGGATGATTTGATTTTAATTTCTTGATTTTTGTATTACAAGGGAGTTGAGAACATACAACTAAAACTCCTAAAATATAAATTGTGCCTTTGTCAAGACTTCTTCTTTCTGCAAGCGACACTTTTCTTTATCTGCATCTTCAACAATGACAATTGGGGGGGGGGGGGGGGGCGCGGGGGGCTGGAGGGGAACTAGACCTGTATCCTTCCTTTCATGATCAACTATTCCACATCATAGTAAACACGAGGCATTTTTCAATGTTGTGATCCCCGGTGCTGTGATAAGGGCAAGCTTCAAAGATTTCACCTCCAAAGAAAGATACCATTCGGACCTTCTTTTTGTTAGGGGTCAGCATCCCGCCTCGAACAAACTTGTGGTAGATACTCTGCCACGAATCTTCAAAAGGTGTGAAGTAGTAACAACGCAACAAAGTACACTCCGTGACTGGTATACCAGGCTCCAGCTGATCACAAGTAAGGAGAGTGTAATGACCCAACATATAGCTAATTTTCCCAATGTTGATTAGGGTCGTTGATCGCGGTCTTCAGCTCCACACATCCCTCTATGGTGTGCCTCTTTTGGTCTGTAAGGTAGGCATATGTTTTATGTACATCCTCAGGTTCAACCTTTAAAGTGGTCCCTTCGAGGGGATTCAAGATGCCTAACGCCTCAAGATGCTTGTAAATAAGAGCACACGGAATGACTTTTGCCTCCACGCTATGGTTCTGATGATATGCCCAAAGGGTGATTTTCTCATCTCCATCTTTCAATTGTCCTCGAAAAGGAGTCATGTAATTGACTTTTTCCTCAGGTTTTCTTTAGCAACTTTAGGTTTAGCGTCTTTGGGGATGGTGACATTAATTTCTTTATCAAGGAAAGGGTATTTTTCGTATAGCTTCTAAATTTCCAGTGTTGGATCCTCTTTCTTCTTCAGCGTAGCAATTATCTCTTCATCCATTATAGCCAATCTCACCTTTTTAGTCTCTATCTCCATATTTAATGCTGCACTTTTGGCTAGTGCAACTGCGATGGCGAATTCTACTGCTATTTCTATTTCCTTGACTCTCAAATCTCCTAGTTGATCTGGTGTAGTTTCAACATCAATTCTTCTTCAATCAGCTCAACTTTGACATTCTGGCTTCTTTCCATCTTCACAGCAGTTCAATTATCATGAGATGATATGGTAAGGTTTAGGATTTGGTAGTGGAATTTAGTTTTGGGTAGGAAACTCAGGACTCGAAGAATTTTTTGGTCGAACATTGAGGTAGTGACATATATTTGGTAGAGATTTTCAAAAAACTTTTTAGAAAGGGGTGAGCTAAAATGTCCTCATTCAAAAAAACACATCACATAAATAGTTAAAACACACGATCAGATATCATGCGTCCTAAACATATATGTGGCCCTTTTATGCCAAGGGTAAGTCTAGCGATTTGAATGATGTATTGCGCCACTTCAGAACAAATCATTTCACCCCAAAAATAAGATTCATAAATAATTAGAGAAGTCATTACAAAGTTATCAAAAGGGATACATCTTTTAGGGCAAGGGATAAAATGCAACTACAACAAAAATCAATCCTGCGTAAGGAAAAGGATAGTTAGAAGGCCAAAGGTCTCGCTCCTCTTTCTGCTTTCTCAATTTCTTCTCAGATGAGATGCTTTCTAGTCACCACATACGGTTCAGCGAGCACAGCTTTCAAAGGCATCAGTACATTCTAGAGAGTGTCAAGCTAACCATCCAAATTTGAGTCCAAACACATTAAGCATGCTCTTGCATTGGCTAACTCCTGTGCATTTAATGTAAAGCTAAGGCCCTGTGGCTTTGATTCTCTTTATTAGAACTCTTGTTCTCTATTTAGATATTCTTGCTTTCTATGATGAAACTCTTGCTCTCTTTGGTCCAAATGTTGGTGAAAATGGTAGGATTGAAGTTGGAACCTCACTTGAATATCTTCAATTTGTCGACCCGTACATGGTGTCGGGTTGAGTTTACTAAGTAAATCATTCTGCAACCATTTCTTGTACTCTCCCACATGCCCAGCTAGATACATGTTTGCGGCCATGCTTTCTTTTAGGTTGACACGCCCATCTCATTCTTGGAGAATCTCCTTAGCATGAGGTATCTTATCACACTCATTGTAGTCGATGATGTATCGGCTAATATCTCCTTTCATAAGTAGGATCTATTTTCTACCAAACTACCACATTACCCTACTAGAATTGTATGGTCGTACCCTTCTAATGCTCGGGAGAATCAAGAAATGACACAAAGCCCTTCGATTGACTATTTTTCTTACACAAAATCCTGACACATCCTTTGAATATTTTCCTCTCTTATATCGTAGAGGACTTGAGCCCACGCCTTCCTCGTGTCGTGGATCTTGAACTTGTGGATGCTTAAATGGAGTTCGTAGTGGTCAAGGGCACTCAACACTTTTGGGTTGGCTAACTTCTGTTTTTGAGTCTCGTTTGTTCTAACTAGATGTTTAGACATCCACCATTGATGTAGGATATTACACCCTTTAATAAATGGAAACCCACTTTTGCATTGACTTAAAGATTGGTATATGTCGCCCAAAATGACCGGGGCCATATTGAAGTATTTCCTATCTTCTCCTTCTTTAACAATACACTCAAAGATAGCATGTGTAACCATCACAACCTGAGCATCAATTTCATTCCCTCCATCTAGAGGAAATACCATTGTTCCTACGAGGCATATGGCAAATGTCAGTGTTTGTGTCTGACTACAGGTACCATGATTGAGAAACTCATTTGGAAAATTTTCAGAATAATTCTTATGCCCCCATTGTTCAAAGAATTTCACCAATAGGATACCCAGGGTGTTAACTAGTTTGCATTTACTAGTAACAACATATTTTTGAGTTTTAAACTAGTCAACTTATCCAGTAGTAAAATATGATGATCTGGATGTCTTTTCCTCTTATTGAACATCTCAAAAGTGTCAAGGCAATCTCTAATCTCCTCAATAGTTGGTGCTCTTTTGAAATTCCCAAATCGAAAAACCATTCTCTCATCATTCCAGAATAGAGTGATCACTTCAATGAACTCATGCCAAACTTTAAGGTCCATTATCGATGGGAGGTGGCCCAAGTGGATTGAATTTCCCTTTTCTAATATGAATTGAGGTGGTTCCATAATGAACGCAAGAGGTTCGGCGTCTCGGTAACCGTTTTGAAACATAGGAATTGTTTATCCATCTACAAAAACATACAAAGAATTAGCAATCCCCCCAAACCCAAGGCACAATAATTTGTTAGACAATGCATACATCCTTCAAACACGTAAGTATAAGCATTCGTTAGGGCCGGGGGCCCTTGGGACTAGAGTTAGCTTCCTAATGGACACAACACGCCTTGTGTGTTGGGTCATCTTAGGACAATGCACTACTTTTCAGATTGGGTTTCGCTTAATTCTAGTCAGTCTAAGAGTGGGATTTTTATTTAGTGGATTGTTGACCCAAGCAGACTACTTGGTCTGTGCTTCATTGCTGCTTATCGGTGTTCAAGAGAAACCGATTTCATTCGAGGTAAATTATTCGAGATATAAAAATTTACCACCACTACTGTCTAGCTTAGTTACCAATTTGCAGCGAGCTACTATCAATAGCACTTACCTGGTTGTGTATTTTAGCCCATATTCCTATCACGTCCCATGAATCCTGTCTCCGTATTTCATTTTTGATTTTTAGTTATCATTTTAATTGATAGTTGATTACAAAACCCCTTTTGATAATTGACACTTGTGTCACCCTTTAATTTATCATGTTTTTACTCGTAAATGTTTATAGCTATAATTGACTTGAACACATTTATGCTTTTCTATTGATTCTCAATTACGAACCTTGGGACTCGACCTCAACTCACTAGTTGGGTTATATTACTATTGAACGACCATGGACGCTTAGTATTGGATGAAGCTCCTAGATACGTCAAGTCAGTTATTATAGGGTTATGACCTGAAATTTAGTTTGTTGTCTTGTCGTCATGTCTTTCAATCATTTACTTAATATAATCTTTGTTTTGTGTCACTTTGATCTACTCTATTTAGCTTTTCTATATACATATCCTTTCAATTCAATTTTTGTTACATGTTATGCAAGAGGATGTGATTAGATCTTAAGGTTATATCTAGTCATGAAATGAATATACCAAAGAAGTCAAAAAAGAAATACATTAGTGGAAATGAATAAAGGACTAAAACACCTTGATATGCTCTTTAGTAATGAATGGTTAAAATATTAAATTTCATTTAAATTAATATATGTCATTTGTTGTTAAGAAGGTATTACTCAAATGAAGATTACAAGCAGAAAAATATGGAACAAAAATGATAAACATATCCATGAATGCATATTTTGCAAAGAGATATTGTATGATTTTCACATCTTAAAGGGCATGCCTGTATTTGACACCTGTAATAATTGATATGGCAAAGACATTTCATTCTACTATCTGATCACCGTGTAATCCTTTGCTACCCCTTTTGAGCCTTAATTTTATTTTCTTTCATACCCCTTTTTTGATTTCAAAGTACAGTCAAAAAAGAAAAAAAAAATAAAGAGTCACAAATTCAAAAAAAAAAAAAAAAGAAAAAGAAAAAAGAGAAGTAAAAAAAAAAGAGTCAAGAAAAACAAAGTGAAAAATAAGGATTGAAAAAAATCAATAACAACAAAAGAACAAACATCCTGAACTGTGTTTGACTTGATTCTTGCTTTGACAAGATACGTAGGTAGCCTTATTTTAAGGTTCGGTCCAACCAAGAAAAAATCTAGAAAGTCCTCATCACAAAAACTGAAGCAAAAAAAAAAGAGTTTTATTTTTCCAAAAAGAGTCGATTCCAAAAGTTGTAAGTCAAAACCATGTTACAAGTATTATATTTAAGCTTTCCTCTCTTTCTTTGTAATTCTATCCAAAGTCACGGTACAATCCAAATAAAGACCTTTTGATCAATTTTTAACAATAACAAGTCAAGCAAGCTTTTGGGTATTGATTATCATATAAGAAAAATATCATTTCATGTCATAAGGATGGAAAATGAGAGAATCTTATCAATAAAAACCCTCACAAGTGCCGCAACACATCATTGTAGTTGAGAGAAAAAAATGAGAGTTTTATTGGTGAAAACTCATGATACCATAAGACAATGGTAAGTTAGAGACAAACTAAATGAGAGTAACCATTTGAGGCACCGCATGTCAAATGTGAGGCGTTAACCTAGTGCAAAAGTTGGATTATAGAAATTAGACTTCAAAAGTTGAAAGTTTGATAAAGATAAAGTTAGATTGATTGGAAATATTACGCCATTTTTTTCAAAGTGCATGTCATGATCATCAAAGTTGACCTCCGTATTCCACTGAGCCATTTCTTTCTTTTCTTTCATAAAGGGACACACATTGTTTCTTTTCCTCATAGATGTATATATATATATATTTTGTAATTTTCTTTGTGTTTATGCTTCTTCACCTTTTTACGCTCACGAGGGGGAAAGTACTTGCCCTTTTTCGTGGACAGTGCCTCAATTTCCATGACTCTCTTGGACAAGACATCCAACTAAATCAATAGTGCGGCCCATTCTTGATCCTTTTGTGTATCCTCGTTGGTGTTAATCATACCATCAAGGATTTGGGCTACCACTTCATAGGGTTGTTGTGTCAAACAACCTGTAAAAAGTTGATCTACAACACTTCTACTATCAGAACCAAGACCCTGATAGAAGCATTCTAGTAATTTATCGGGCATTCCATGAGTTTGGCACTGCTGTAGTAATTCCTTAAACCTAGGCCACATCTCATGGATATTTTGACCCCCTATTTCCTTGAACCTTAGGAGGTTGTTCCTAAGAATCAATAGTTTCAAAAGGGGGTGATCTGTTTGGTACCCATAGTTAACATTCACACTCATCTTTCCTGTTGTAATACACAAACAAGCAAAACAAAACTACAAATTAAGTAAGTAGAACTATAACTAACAATAATGAAATACACCTTAACTAAAAATTCTCAATTAACGCCGCTCCCCGGCAACAGCGCCATTTTGACTTAACATATTCGGGCACTTTATCCAATAATAAGTGTCCATGATCATTCAATAGCAATATAACCCAGCTAGTGAGTTTGGGTCGAGTTCCAAGGGAGCGGTTCGTAATTGATAATCAATAGAAAAGCATAAATATGTTCAAGTCAGTTATAGTTATAAACATTTATGAGTATAAACATGATAAAATAAAGGGTGACACAAGAGTCAATTATCAAACGGGGTTTTGTAATCAATTATCAATTAAAATGACAACTAAAAAACAAAAATCCAAATATGGAGACGGGATTCTTGGGACGTGATAGGAATATGGGCTAAAATACACAATCGGGTAAATTCTATTGATAATAAGTCGCTGCATATTGGTAACTAAGTTAGACATTAGTAGGGGTAAACTTTCTCTTGAACAATTTACCCCAAATCAAATCGATTTCTCTCGAACACCGATAAGCGGCAATGAAGCACAGCCTTCACCTTAGTCCATTCACTCTCTTGAGATGACTGTGTGGGAGAGGGTTTAGGATTCACTCTCTCGAGTTGAACCCACTACAACCGAATAACCACAGACTATCAATTCACTAGTTTTGGGTTTAAAACCTCTCTCTCGAGCAAGTCAAAAACACAAAGATAAATTTGTATTTGCAACTACAACCCCATTAAATTCAAATACAACTACTGAATGAAATCACCTTTAAACAGTGTATAACCAATCAATTAGCAATACGCAACAGTAAATTCAACCCATATTAACAAAATCATACCCTAACAATTGGGATTTTAGCTAGACATATTAAAGAGATAGAAATTGATACCAAAAAGTCTGTCCATCAAATGGGTACGATAGATATTTTGTTTAAGCACGTCTAAGATGAAGAATCCTTAATACCCACTTTCGATTGCTTAGAAATGGAAATCTTCAAAGCTAAGGAAAATTGTCTCCAAAAACTAAGTTCTAAAATTGAGTAATTCTAAAATGGTTTCTGAATGTAAAACTTGATACTAAACTAAAAATTAAAACAGGTTTTTATAGTTATCAAAAAATGTTTTATGAAGGATCACTAGGTGCAGTTAGTTGGGATCGCTGATCCACTCGGTGATCCGCCCGTTGGTCTGGTTCATTGCCTTTCTGCATTGGCTTCAGCAACTTCAAGTTTTGTAATGTTGCACGATGCAGTACTGCATCGCAAAATTGTTCGGTAACTCACCGACTCCTCCTTTATCTCACTGACTTGATTTTCACGTTCAGAGCTTGGCATACTGGAACATTTGGCAAGACCATAGCCAATCGGTGAATCGCTTAATGGTTTAGGCAATCCTCATGCCCTCTTTTCTTCATTCTTTTCAACTGTCTTGTTCCTTTCTGCCCAATAGTGTCCATGCTTAGTCTCTAACTCCGAAACCTCAAACTCAAGGATTTTCATCAGTTATTGAGACAAAATATGCACTTAAGGACACTAAATCTATCAAAATAAAGCCCTAAAAGAATTCAAATGGTGGACTTATCAACAACCCGAACTATTACAATACTAAAAAAATAAACTCATAAAAGAAATGACAGAAGGATCTGACTCACTAAATTAAAATAATAATTTGAATTGCGTACCATAAATGACGACAAAATTAACTATCCATACGCTCTTTTCTAGGGAAAAGAAGAGTGTATCTCAATCACCAAGTTTGACATCTTAGCCACTACTTTGTACTTTAGTTACTACAGAAGCTCCACCAATTTCAATTGTCTTTTCCTGAGAGTTTATAGAATTTTTGCACCTATTTTCATTACGTATCATATGAATAATGTGTAAGTCAGTAGGCGCTGGCGGCTGATTTTGAGTAACATTTGGTGGGTCATCATTTTGGATCACAATCGTCTTTGCTTGGATCATTTTTTCCACCTCCCTTTTTAAAGTTCGACAATCTTTAGCATTGTGCCCTAGAGCATCATAGTGATATGCACAACGTATTGTGGGACAAAATCTTTTGTATGTGGATCTACATACTTTTGAAAAATTGGATTTATCATATTCAAATATTTCAATTTCTCAAATAAACTTATGTAAGACTCTCCAAGTGGGTGTGATCCTAGGCCTCTTATCTCCCCTAAATTCATGTCTTGGATGAAGATTGTAGGGCGCTAGAAAATTATGAGAAGATGGACGAGCATTTTGATATGTTGGTGCTTTCCAATGAGGATAGTTAGTTGGATGTGGATAAGAATGTGGACAATAGACTTCATATTGAGGTGGGACCATAGAGTATTGTATGCCTTGCATGGGGTGATAATGATGAGATTGAGATGGTGCATATTCATAAAGTGGCCCCCTAGAACTTTTTTGTGTGTCCGACACAACATTTGCTACTTCTTCATTTTCTTTCCCCCAAGATTTCTAGACCCATTTTTAATTACTTGTGTTGTGGACTTCAAAGCAGCTTGACTTACAATCTTTTCGGACTTCATTCCATTTTCCACCATTTCACCAATATTATTAACTTCGGTGAATGTTTTTTCAACAACGGAAAGTAAATAATGAAAATAGTCGGGTTCTTGCACTTCGAGAAAAACATCAATCATTTCAGACTCTTTCATTGGTGGCTTAACCCTAGCAGCTTGCTCCCTCCACCTAATAGCATATTCACGAAAATTTTCTATGGTATTTTTCCTTATATTGGCAAGCGAAGTAGGATCTGGAACTATGTCAATGTCATATTGAAATTGTTGAACGAAACATCTAGCCATATCATCCGATGTATGCCCGTTAGAAGTATCTTGATCTATGTACCATTCTGAGCCAATTCCCATAAAAATTTCACCAAAATAATCTATGAGCAATTCTTCTTTGCTTCCAGCCCCTCTCAGGTGATTACAATATCTCTTTAAATGAGCTACAAGATCTCCATGTCCATCATCTTTCTCGAACTTTGGAGTTTTAAAACCGATGGGTAGATGAACGTGGGGAAAGATGCACAAATCATGGAATGAAACACTTTTGTGACCTCCGAATCCTTGCATATCTCTTACACTCTATTCCAAACACTTCATTTTTCTTGCCATTTCTTTATATTCCTCAATCTTAACAGCTTTTTTAGCTTCAACAAGGGAACTATACTGATGAGTGTGAGGGTAAGAGACTGGAATTTTAAAAATTAAATCAAGGCTATAATCTCAACCATATTGAACTTAGGTAGAGGATCACTATTGGATTTGGCTCCATTATAGGCTGCGAGACACTTTTAGTCAGCGCAGTTGGCACGAAGAGTGGATTACTCATCATAGGTATACTCAAAGGCCGCACCGTAGAAGTTCCACCTACGTTGGATTTGTTAGCATAGGGACCGAATCCATGTGGATAAATTGGATCACTTATCGATTCTTGGACAGAGAGTGGCATTTTGCATTTAGATAGTCACAGATTAAAGACAGTGGAGCTTTTCCACTCATCCAAGCTTCGTACATCTCCGCCAGTTGCTGTCTTAGTATCCTTACCTCTTCAGTTGACACTGTTTCTTGTGGCATCATTTGGTTCTGGACCTCATCATTGTCTGGCTCATTTCTGTCTTTGTGAGTCTCTTTTGACCTTGTATTATAGGGATGGGCTATCAGCTTAACCACAAACCAACCACCTTAATTTAAATGTGCATGGATAATAATGCTTGTTAGGGTTAGACCTTCTTTAATTATAACCACGTGTTACACGTCATTCATATGCATGTCTTTTTATATATAGAATGAGCTTAGAGAACCTAATGTTTAATCCTCACTAGCTCAACTATATTTATTGCTTTATTATTATTTGATTATTTATTTATATTTTTATCTATTTAAAAAATGATGCATTGATCAATTTCATTTGGATTGTGTACATAACACGCTTAAGAAAATTATTAAGATCTTTGCATAATTTATTTTTACTAAACAACTTTTTCTTCTTCAGAATTTTAAGATAAAATCTTTTGTTTTCTTGATTTACTAAAAGAAAATTAAGAAACAATCTATTTTTTATCTTGAACTTCATGCTAAAATGAAATAAAAATAAACAAAAAATAATAATATTTTTTGACTTTTTCGTTTGAGTGAATAATTCAAAAAGTTCTAACATTATAAAGATAAAACTTTTTAGTTAAGAATAAAAAATATTAGTTGAATAAATACAACAACTGCTTCGTTTTTTAAATATTTGAAGAAGGATTTTTTTTAAAACTTTTTAAATAAATATCACCAAATCCAAAGAGATTTGCCTACGTATCTCATTGAGAAGAGAATCAGGTGTGCATAGTTCGTTCAGATTGGACCTTAAGAAAAACTTTAAGATGTTAAAACTTTTTGTTTTCACAAATGAAATATTTTTATATGTATAATGAAACTAAAATATTTTGATTTTTTTTTAATTAACTATACAAAAGAAACCAAAATAAATTTGTCATTTTATTAAGTTGTGCAAAATCTTTTATTTTATTTTTAAGAAATGTGTAATAACATCTAAAATAATAAATGTTTTTGTGTTTTCTCTTTTTTTCTTTTATAAAAATTGAAAGGCAACTTTCTTTTTCACTACACTAATCACACTAAAATGGGTCAAATTATAAAGAATTCCTAATTAACTGCATTTTCATGAAGCATAGAAACTCATCTAAGTGGTCAACTAAGAGATGAATATTTATCCTAGACGTACTCAATTCTTGTTTTGAGGCTAACTAAGTCACATGCAAATTATGCAAATAAGCAGAGTCTTCTAGGGTTAACCATGTGTATGTTCTAGTTTTACTAGGTTCAAACCTGAATAAGATATGTATCTAGACTGGCTTACCCGAATAGACAATTGGAGCTAGGGAGGGGCAACTTATCAATAGCAGTGCTTTTCCAACTTCATTGCTAATCCAACCCTGTCTAATATGTTTGACTAAAAATCCTTCACTGGGTGTCAAGACACTCCAACTTTATCTCAATAGAAGTAGGATGCATAATTGCATTCCTGTGAATGTGTGTGAAGTGTTGCTAGAAACTCAGAGAAGTTGAGTAAGAGAAGACCATTTAATACAGTTCAACAAATATAAAAGCGATAAATGGGTAGAAAGTATCACATTAGGCCATCATACACAATATATCCAATAATAATAATAATAAAATCAAGAGCCAGTAAAGTAAAGTTCAAATTCTGGTTATTTCCCACAAGAGTCGCCTGTGACGCCACACCCCTTTTTCGCACTGATGGAGGCAGGGGGTTTTTCCAATTTAAGCGACGGTATTGATTAGGGATTATTTTTAATTTTTCAGAGTCGCCACTTGGAATTGTGTTCCAAGTCACCCTTTCTTTTTTTAACTCCTAACCAAAAGGAAATGACTCTTTATTTGATCTACGAACTAGAAATTCAGGTAAGGAATTATGTTGACAGACGGAAAGGTATTAGTCATCCATCGAGTCCTGTGGTTCTAGCACGGTCGCTTTTATTAACTTATATTTATTTTAAGTATCTTTTGGATATATTTTATAGGTCATGATTTGCTCGCAATTTTTATTTGTTGAACTTTTATTTAGTCGACCTAGATACGTAATCGCATTCTTGGTCTTCACATTTAGAGACATAACTATCTTCTTTGCATCATACTGAATAATCTTATTTTTTATAAGTCTCTGTTTTGCATTAATAAAAGTTAATTATATTATTGGACAAGGTGTGTCACCATATCCTTGAGTTTATTTTTAATTGTCTCTAAAAAAGATGTGCAACCACATTCTTAATTGAAAGGAATATTTTCAATATACCTAAAAGTTCATCTAAAGTTAAGAGAAAATATTTGGTCCTTATAAAAAATAATAATCAAATAACATAAAACTAATCTAAACTTTTAGGGTGCATGATAAAATTTTAGATCAATATTACATCTTTTTATTTTTATTTACTCTTAAAGTAAACGTCAAAATTAAGCATTACACAGATAATAATTTCTTACTAATCTAACAAAACAATGACGAATTACTAAAAAAAATCTCTTTTTTTTTTGTTTGATAAAATAAATGCGACAATCATTTTTTGAGTCTAATAATCTCTATTTTATCCTTATTGGCATCTAAGTTAAAACAAGAACACGACCACAATCCGTTCATTTTAAGAAATAACAACTAAAATAAATCAAGATTGCCACAAATTAAAATTATCCCAATTTCATTAAATAGAGATATTCTTAACACTTAACTCAATATTTAATCAAATTATAAATTAAAAAAATACGAAAACTTGTCATAAAATTACATCAAATTCCATAAATAAATAAATAAAGAGATAAGGTAAAGTCGAATACCACAAAATCTTAATCGAAGCTCATTTAGAACACCCACAAATTTTTTGTAGGTTGTTTGTGATGGTATATATATTTGTCTTGATATGAAAATAATGGGTAAGGAAGAAAAGATGTGAATGTGTTGAATTTTTAAAAGGAAAATAAAATGAAATGGGAAGGTTTTTTCTTCTTTTGGTTTGCTCGTCTGTTTGTGTGTGTTGTTGGATAATTTTTCTTCTTTTTTTTGTGTGTGTCTTGTGTGTTGTGCCGTATGTGAGTTATTATTCTTTCTTTTCCTGCTGATTGTTTTTTCCTTTTTTTGCCTTCCTCTTTCTGTTTTTTCGTCTGTTGTCGTGTGTATAGGTAGTATGTAGTATATAGTGTGTAGGGGTGAGTTTGATGTGTTGTGGGTTAGTGGGGTGGGAAATTAAGGGGTTAATGGTGTGATGGTTGTGGGAAATGGGAAGAGTAGTGGGGGTTAAGGTTATTATTATATTTAATAATTAATATAAAAATTATAATAATAAAAATATTAGCTAATTATAAAAATAAAATAATAATTGAATAGCTAATCTAAAATTATAATTAAGAAATACTAGCTTATTATTAAACTAAAATTAAAAGAAGACATATATTTTTTAATATTTTTAAATATTTAAAGAAAAACTTGCTAAAATAAGACACAAAACCAACATATCTAGCTTAGACATAAAAAGACTATTTAAGGAATAAAAAATAGTGTAAAACCTTATATGCAGTCAAAAATTATGTGTCTACATGGGGTTCATCCGAACCCCCTTCAGTGAAATATTGTATTGTTTATATATGATTAAAACATTTTTTAGATGTTGTACCCCCTTCGACTACTTCGTGTGTCTATTTTATCAGATTTTGAACCCCCTTATTAATTATTTAGGCTCCGACACTACCAAAGTGATGGTGCACAATTATTGTTTCTATCGAGACAAGTTGGCAAACCCCAAAAGGTAAGGCGATTCATCGAATTAGAAAGGCGACCTTGCTGATCATTGTCGAAAGCAACAGTGCCAGAAGGGAAATTGAAGGCTTGAAAGGTGAATCAAGGTAGTATTCGGCGATTGCTAAACGTGAAAGGCAGACTCAAACGAGTTCACTGATTGAGGTTCAAACACCTAAAGCCTAGAGTAAGAGAAGGTGAGCTGAATCATGATTGACAATTCAATGAATGAGCAGGCAAGCCCGAATAACATCTCCCAAAGGGTAATGTGTTGAGTTTTTGATCAAAATTTAGGGAAACTATATATAGCCCAAAGGAGAGAGAATGAAGAGAGTTGCGTTCAAAGTGACAAATTGTACTTTTGAGAGAAATACTTTACATTGTGAAGAATATTTTCTAGTTTTTGGGCTTTTTCAGTTTTGCTATTAGATTTGACAAATTGAAGTAGAATTCATAGTGGGTTTGCTTGTAATATTTTAATTTCATGTTAACCATAGTAGTTTTCATGGAAGGTATAATTTGTTTACTTTTTATGATGGGTGGCTAAAATCTCAAGTTTTAGGGGTGCAATTTTGGGGTTTGGTGTTGATTTTATTTCGTGGGGATTGTGTTATGCTATGTTTTGTTGTTGTTCATACATGAACTTGGGAAAATTACCATGCAGTTAATTTATGGCTTAAGGTTACAAACTTAATTCAAACTATTGATATTCGGTCGATACTCAAAAGAAATTGATTGGAGTGGATAGTTAGTCCGATACTAGCAATTTAGGTTTGATGTCTGCAACTGCTTGAAAATATATGTTATCGGTCAAATCTATTTGCCCTATTTCTGCATCGAAAGAGAGAGTAGAGTAATGTATTGAGTTGTTTAGATTATCTTGCAGATGAGAATAAAAGGATGTTCTATGCAAGGATGCAATGAGATCGAAAGAAGATTAGTGTCATTGCAAATGACCTAGCCTATTCATGAATGCTCATCACTATATAGTAGCACAATAATTCCTACGTGACATTGATTTCCAATTCCCGCACCCTTATTTTGCTTGTTACTTCTTGAATCTCCCATAATTTTAGTTTAATTGTGACAATTGATAACCAAATCTTTTTATTAAATTGGTGGAATTACCCACCCACTTATTTTTAATACTACAAATGAATGGTTTTATAACCCAAAATTCTTAATGAAATTCTCTACGATATACTATTCCATGTGGGATTAATCTTGACTCTTCGTTAGGTATTATTATTGACTACAATTGTTTTCCCTTTTAATTGATTGTAAAGAGGACATTTGAGCATTATCAAATACGCTTAAGAATATATTGATCGACTGAATAACACTTATAAACCGAATAGCTCTACGGTACTAAAATATGAGACTGAACTGATAAACATTTGATTTGAAAGCATCAACATGTGGAATTGAAATACTGATTGCGCAACTCATCATGACTAACTTTATCATTCTAAATTGTGAAGAGCCAAGCTATCCTCTACACTTGATATGTCGAATACGATCCCAAGAGACCCTAAAATTAAACAAGTCACTTGACATAAGCATGAGCCTAAGATGAGCAATAAAAGAAAACAAAGCAAGAAAGAGAGATATAAGTCTCAACCTCAACATCACAAGCGATATCAAAATTAGAGTACAACTAACTGATAGACGGGAACATACCGAGTCTAATATCAAGCCTTTATTTCATAGTTTTCACTAGGACAACCCCAACCTCATGAAAGATTTGTGAAAATTGAAATGACATGAAATAGAATATAACTCATAACATCATGTGATCATGAATCTAACCATGAGGACTCACCACAAGCTAACCAAAATTGAATCAATATGCTAACCACGACAGGATGGAGGAACACTGGACCCTATAATATAAAACAATATAGGCACAAGAGATATATGTGTTAGTACTTTGAATGTACTGAATATGAGGAACATGCATAAACATAAACGTGAAACTTGCTAAGTCTTGAAAACATTATAATGTATGACCAAGTAAAACATATCAAATCTTGATAAGCTAAAATCATAAATCATGAGGCAAGGTCAATGCAACATTTGAAAATCATAACATAAGCTTAAATCTTCATCTTTGAGGAAGTCATAAACTCTTTGAGAAAAATATAATCTTTTTATGAGATGGTTACCATTAACCGACACAAACCATGTGAGCTATAACATGGAATCTAGTGTCTTTCCCACATTGAAAAGAGATTATCCTACTTGTCAAGGTAAGGACCATGCTCTTAAGCTTAGGTGGATCCACTAGCTAACTTGTCCAATCGGGACATCCTACGTGGGCACGTAGGTCGAGGACTTTGTGAATCACCCAAATCCACTCGGTGTTAAGTAAACTTCCAATGGAAATCATAATAAAATAATATCATAATCATATCTCTGTAGTCTTTGAAATAATGAAAATCTAGTAACACCAACTCAATCACAAAGACTCGTAAATCATAAAAATATTTTCTTTAAAATATCATGATTTCATAACATAATTGATGTTTAAAAGACACTTAGTCAAAAATATCTAAATCATAATAATCTTTTCATAGTAAAATAACACTTCAATCGGAAGTAGCTAATCATGGATATATTTCATAATGAGAATACTTCAATCAGAAGCAACCTAATTTCATAAAACATGAGATGCTTTATTTGAAAGTACCCTAGAAACATAGTCACTACAATTTCTTATGCATGCCTAATTTCAAAAGTTCATTTCACAATCATAAGATAGGCATATAACATGGGTTCACTGAAATACTTTGAAAACATGTAATTTGGCTCAAACATAATAAGATCAAATATAATGAGTTGAATCATAAAAAATAAAACCCATGAAGTATCATATCAAACCCTAGAAAATTGGGTTGAAACCATAGAAGAAGGTATAGAAATCTTTGGGACTCAATGGATGAAAGTGAATACATTGATGAACTTCCACATACCTTGATGAATCATAGCTTTGGAATTGGAAAAGGAGACTTGAAATCTTGAAGAACCCTAATCCACTTGAGAGGATTCTTAGAGAGAATTTGGAGAGAAAATGTTGTGAGCATTTGAGGATTTGAGTGAATGAGAGAGAATTAGGTAGATTTTGAAGAGTAAAAAGAATTTATAGGGTCAAAACGACATAGTTTTGGTGTAGAATAGGTAGGAAAAGACCCAAATAACCTAAAGTTAAAACTATCGAACAAACCTATATGGTCCGTACAAGCTTCCACGAACTGTCATGGTCATCCGTAGATGGAGACCAACTTTTGGGTCAAATTCCATGAACACCTCTTACGGTCCATAGGTTCTTCTACAGTTCATAGGCCCTACCATAGAACCCAAGGTCAATTAAAAAATTTCACCAATTTTGGAACCTCTCCTACGACCACTTTCTATATGCATTTACACTTCTACAGATCATCTTGTAGGTTAGTAAGAACTTTTCTGGGAGTTGTCAAATTTTCATTTTTGAGGACCCATTTCAAGACTATCTTCACAGATTGTAAGACCTTGTATGGATCATAATTAGGCACGTAGGAACAACATAAGTAGTCAAATTTTCATAGTTTCCTTTCAAACACAACTTACCAAGTTCTGAGGTTTTACATAAATATAGTATGTAATTCAATTAGCACAAGTTTAAGACATGATTTTTTCCTATTATGAGGGCTAATTAAATTACTATATAGAGATAGTAAATCATAGGTGAATCATGTATTGATAGACTATTCATGAAGAAGAATTGAAATATGCTGAAACTCATGCTTTTCATTAGAACCCTAGATTATGCAGATTTAATTAATCGAATAATTAAGTTTACTTTGGGAATCAATGGGTGAAAGGACACCAATTTATGAAATCTAAAATACTTGAAAGGGAAAACATTGGTAGTATACTTGAAACTTGAAGATGAAAAACATTAGTTATTGCTTGAGTGTCACGACCCAAGGGTACCCCCTAGATGTAACATGGCGTACAAGACCCGAGAGGCCTCATACAAGCAACTTAGCATATCATAGCATAAAGTAATAGAAAATAATGCTGTAATTTAAAACATTTCAATACAATCAAAGTCTTTATAAAATGAGCGGAAGTCTAATACAATTGTCTCAAACCATCTAAACATGAACAATAAAATATCCTTGGGACACAGCCTATGCAATAGTCCAAAATATATAAAAAAAAAAAGGCATAAGGGAAAGTGGTGATCAGATCCTCGAATGTTATGAGGACTCAGCGAATATTCACTCTTTGATCAACTATGTGCCTAGCCATGCCACGAGTGTGATAATCAATGTCGTCCGACCCTACATTTTGATAAGAAATGTAGGCAAGAGTATATGTTAGTAAAAAAATATACTACGTATGATAACTAGCATAAACAACATAAACATAATGGTTAGTCAATATTAACCATAAGCATAATCAATCATATAAATCATCATCATGATAAAGGAGGAATACTTCTCAAGAAACCTCTAGTTAACCTTACCCAAGACTAGGGTTATCCGCCTCTAGTCATGCTTACATCATTGAAGGCATATCAAGCAACACTCCAAGCTAATCATCTTCTTAACATAATCACTTTACTCATACTTATTTTTAAAAACATGGGGATTCCCCTCCTTCTATAACTTACAATGGCTAATGGGATTCCCCTCTTGCCTTACTTTAAGATCAAGGGTATTTGCCTCCACAATCACATCATATGACACGGGTACTCACCTCCACATCATTTCATAAGGATCATTGGTACTCGCCTCCATGTCAATTTATCATAATAGGTGCGTGGGGATTCACCTCTTGTTCAATTCTAAGGAGTATGGGAAATCACCTCATATCCTTCTCACATGGAGGTCAAGGGAAGTCACATCTAGCCTCATCAATTACATAGTAGTTTAGTCTAGATTCATTTTAGATAAGGAATCCTTTCAACCTAGAATCATTCATGTGAGTAAATCTTTTACGTTCACACAATCATGCTTAGCTATTCATTATGGGAAGTATCCCTTCCACACTTCAATATCATCAATCAACAATTCATAGTCTAGGCTTTACTCTCAAAGCATCACATCTCATGATCATCATATATGTTGTAATCTCATGAAATTAACATCATATACAATCAATCTTAGAAGGATATATCTAAACCCACAAAGTTTCCCTTCATCGCATCAACCCAATTATATCAATTCTAGGTTAGAATCATGGAATATGCATGTGTACAAAAAAATTCATCCTAAAAACATGTAATCCTATCAATCCAATCATAAACAATAATAATCCACTCAATTGGATCAACATTCATCATAACCCATAATTTTAGAACAAACCCTAACTAGAATTGGGGATTTAGACTTCACGATTTGGGGAATTCTAGGGGACTCCATGGTAGGAAGGATCCCATGGATGAAAAAAAATCATACCTTAGTCACATAGCCCACAAAAGCTTGAATATTAGGAGACTTGGTCTTGACCTAGATTCAATCTCTTCGTTCTTCTTCTTCTTCCTTTTAGAGAGAGAATATTTGACAAGAGTGTAGGGTTTTCTTTTGGGCTTTGAGAGAATGACTTAATAGGGGTATTTTGGGGGTTAAAGATACTGATATAGCTGGTCTAGAATTAGGAAAAATGACACCACATTGATTGAATTAATACCGAAAAAGTCCCATAAGTCCCTAAAAATAACCACCAGCTGTGAACCACGGAACCCCGACCGACGGACCAAAAGCCTAACTTAAGGGTGGGTAAGTCAAAAGTAATCGTGATCTTGGCCTTGGTCTGACATCGGACATTGTGCACCTTAACTAATGAAAAATTCATAAGTTGAGGGTGGCTATGAAAGAGGAAACCAAATGGAAAAATGGGTATGAAAAAAGTGTAGTGTTGAAAGGAGAAAAAGAAAGAAAGAGGATGTGACTTTGTGCGAAAAAGGCAAAAGAATATGATAAGTGGAAGTGTGAAAAGAAATACAGAAAAATAAATTGAAAGAAAAAGAAAAAAGTGAAAAAGAAAAGATAAACAAGTGTTACAAAGTCAAAAGTTGAAAAGAGAAGGGAAATAAAAAGGGATGAAAAGATGCCAAAAGTAGGTCAAGGAAGAGGTAAATAGCCAATGTAATATCAAGGAGGGCAGAAAGTCACTAAAAAGTACCCAAATGTACCACACTTGACCCTGAGCGTACATTACAAGCTAACAAAGTCCTATAGTGATCCTAGCAACTAGTTTGGAGTGTCTAAGCAGTGAAAATAAGGGCAAGCCTATGGTATGAAGCACTAACTGTACTTGAAGCTACTTCTGGGCATGAGTGTTCAATGAATCCTTATACTCAAAATCATATTCATTGTGTGAAAAATGATTTCGTTTGAAGTGAGGGCACTAGTTACATTGTCAAAAAGTTGGTACCTTAGTGATTATGAAAAAAGTGTATGTTGTGTGTCTATGGTCGATATTTGTCATATTTTGATCCGCATGAGTTAGCTTGTTGAGTCTAAGAGAAACGATTTGCACTATAAAAGAGAGTTGGGATAGAAAGCCATGTGATTACTTGAGTTTGAATGGATGCTTCTACACAAGTGTCGTTTAGAGTGTAAGTGCGTCGCTTGAGGACAAACAATGAATTTAAGTTGATGGTGTTGATAGACCGTGAGCTTACAATATTTTTAATACTTGTCACATAAGAGTTGTGTCTGTCTAGAGCCATTTTGTATTGGTACTAATGTGTTTTTTTATCTTGTTTTGCAGGAAATAAGTTTGGACGTGGAAGTTGACAGACACAATTGAAGAATGTAGCAGAAAAGGGCATCTAAGGACATGACCTACGAACCGTATGTGGTAGGCGTAGATGGATAGGCATGGCTTGAAAAAATAAGGGAATTCTTGACCAAGTTTGGAACCATGACAAACGACGGATCGTAGGTCAACCTACAGGCCGTCCTACAGGTTCGTCAAATGATTCAAAGAAGGGGGTTCCAGTACCTGAATTTGAAGGTTGAAGTATGGAGCTATGGTGGAGAATCCACGGATTGTGGACTGAGTCACGGTCTGTCCTGCTGATCTGTCAACCATTACTAAGAGTTAAAGATTTCGAGTTTTGAAAAAATGCCTAAGTCCCAAACCACGGAAGGAACCTACGGAACGTAGGTTAGTCCACGGTCCGTAGGTCAGTGTCGTAGATCGAAACCGCGTGTTGAAACTTTATTTACTTATTTCGTTTCCATGTTGTTTAGGACTATGTTTTCTATAAATAGGATATGTAAACCTCATTTTTGGGGGTTAGCCACTATTGTTTAACTCTAGTTCTTAGTGTGTTCTTGGGAATTAACTTGCAAACATTAGAAATTTGATTTCCTACTTTCGGTTTATAAAGATTCTTGCTTTGAATTTCAATTGGAGATTATGGATTTCTTCTATTCATTAAGTAAGTTCATGAATTCTTCTTCTAACAATATGAATTGTGTTCTTGCTAGTATGGGTAACTAAATCCACAACTAGGGTTGTTGGAACCATGTGCAATTAACAAAGTATGAATAATAACTAAGTAATTCTTGAAGAGTGCTGTTGAATGCATTTATAATTATTTTGTCTAGAAGTCTTTTTAACGGTTGCAAATGTTAGAACTTGCCTTGTTTCTACTTGCTGGACCAAAGGAGGTAGTTAATAAAAAAAGAATTATCAACATAGATTTAGTGTGATACTATCTAATAGTCTAATGTTAGTTGGTGTGAGGGTGGAAACTAAGTCATACATTGATGTGATGTCTAATATGAGGTAAAGCTATGTGTTAGTAAATTATACACACGTAACCGAACTAAGGTGCGGGGTGAAATTCTCTATTTTCCAGACCAAGGATTTAGAGATACATAACTTTCCACTTTGCATGTGTTACACTAGGATAGGATTGCTATTACTAGGATTACCACATTATGAGCTTATGGGGAACACATTCACCCTAGTTACTTTCTCTCATTGATAATAACTAAAGTTCGAATCTTGCTAAATTGCTCCATAAACAACAATTGGTTATTTGTTACATAAACCACCCCCCTTTACTTACTTGTCTCGGAAATACGTTGACTAAACAAATATAATTTTAGGTTAAAGATAAGTCTAAACCATATTCCTCGTGCGATCAACCCCAACCTATAAGTTGGGTTCTTTACTTGATAACTATCGCTTATACTTCTTCGGGGAGGTATAATTTGAGTGTATCACTTAATTGTAATACTAAGTCGGTAACTCTAGAGATCCATGGTAGGGAAAGATTAGAGTGGGAATGGGTGTACAACTCTGGTAGGGCAGGGTTGTTTGGATTATTTGGCTCATGTTTGGGATGTTGAGCTTGAGTCTCTCTTTATTCAGTCTGTTCCTGTGGTTTCTGAGTTTAAGGAAGTGTTTCCATCCCTCCATATCCTATGGCTCCAGCAGAATTAAGAATACTTAAGTCTAAAAAATAAAGAGCTTCATGATAAAGGTTTCATCCGTCCTAGTGCTTCCCCGTGGGGTGTTCCTGTCTTGTTTGTTAAGAAGAAGGATGGTAGTATGAGGACCGATGATTTTATCTTAAGCCATAAAGGAGTGGATTGATACCAGAATGACAAGCTTATGGATAAAGAAAGCTCCATTGAGTATACTTCAGCGAAGGAAATTGAAGATTTTAGTATGAAGGTGCATATAAAAATTGGGTTAGTCCTTTGAATTTGATGAGTATACTTGAGTTTGAGGTGTCGTGTTGATGAAAAGGTTGACTTCGTGGTGATCGTTACGGATTACTTAGCATAATGGTAATAAGAGTTTGTGATGGGATGCAACTACGTAATAAGATTGTGGTTAAGCGAATTTGGTGTATTAATTATGACCTGTGAGTATCTAATATTGTGGCTTCATAATATTTGGAGAGTAACGTGGTTGCAGGGAAGGTTTTGATAGATGGTGGGACACCACTCAAATAGAATTTAAAAAGAGCTAGAGTCATAACGAAGAAAAATAATGGGATGTAGTACAACCCTTAGAGAGATGCGAGTGCAAGAATATTTTAATGGATTCTTAAGGCTAAAGAGGTATCTTTAGAGCGGTAGATTATTGGGTTCAGAGATGTGTGATTTCATTTGTTTTGTTGTGGCTATAGTAATAGTGTCATGGGTCCATTTGATAGGTTAGAAACTATTGAAAAAGACTTGAGAAAAGATTGTGCAGACATTAGATTGAGCGTGATGATAAGTGCTTTGTTTTTGTTTAGAGTTTAGTAATGAGTACGATTGAATGTTTAGCGAAAGATATTGTAAGATCGATGAAGATGCGATCAATGATAAGCAAAGATCCATAAATTCATAAAATATTCAAGGTATAAGTTAATATTGATAGATAAGGGGATTGTGTTATATGGTTGAATTTACAATTCAGGTTTTTCTTGGTAAGTCTACATTCGTGATGATATATTTTGTCGATGCATGAATTTGTAAGGTGAGAAATGATTAATTATATCAGGTATTGAGCCTTTGAAAGGACTTACACCTGGGTTAAGTTGTAAAGTTCATTACTATTGATTGTTAAGTACCTAAGAAAGATTTCATCTAAAAAGTATTGGTTTATAATAAGCTAAATGGTTGGAGTGTTCTGATGGTTGTCAGTATTGTGAGTATGATTCACTAGTTATGGTCTTGTGTGTTTTCACTTTTGTGGGTGGATCCTTAGTGATGGATCAGGGTACCAAATCCTACGATGTTCTCTTGGTTAAGTGGGAAGATTGGGAAGATTTGGTTATTTCCAATGACATAATTGGTGTTGTCTTGGAGTTGTTAAAGTATTTTAGTGATTCTACATGTACCACCTTGCTTCTGAGAATTCATAGAAGTGCCACCATGCATATTTATGATTGTTCGACAATCTAATATTTCATCCTGTTGTCGAGGTCATGTATCAATTATGTGTGGTTAAATGTGGGGATCATTGAATACAATTCTACTATTCTTAAGAGGTAATCTGTAATAACTAAATCTAGCATTTTGATAGTGTTGTTAGAGGGTTTGTATGCTTGGACATATCCCTCTATAAGTATCTGATTTCTAAAGACTAAACTTTTATAACTTAAGCTCATGGGAATTTGGGTTGTGAGATGGAGATGTTGATAAGAACTATTATTGTTTAGGTATTATGAGTGTCTGTTGGTTGGTTCAGGTTCACCTCTAATTGTGGCAAGTTTTGATTTAAGATTTTATCATGGTTATGTGAGAAAGGATTCTTCGTGATGTTGTATAAAAGTCCTTGATAACATGTTGCAGACATGTGAATGATCAACTTCGGTGGTTATAGGGAATATCTTTTTTGTTAGTTAAGTGTACATACAACAATAATTATCACTTGAGTATTGTGATGACTTCATGGAGCCATTATATGGGAGGATGTGTAGGTATTCAATTGGTTGGTTTGGGGAAGTAGATTATATCATAAGTAAGACTTAGTTGTGTTAGACAAGACCTTCTGCATGAAGAAGAATCGATTGAAATTCTTGATCGCAATGTCCGAAAGCTAAGGACATGCAAGAAAAGTATCCCTGTTGTTCAGTGATACAAGTAATACTCTACCCTTACTTTAGCCAGTCTTCCCCAGTTGATCACTCGACGATGAGTGATGGGTAAATTGGTATCTACTGTAATGACCTGATTTTCGTTGTTAGGGAAAAGCCAATGGAGAAAGAATTGGGGTCAGAAAACTTTTGGTAGTAACTTGAATTTCCCAACATAGTCCAGATCAGACAAAATCAGAGTCAGTAAAATCTAGAAATATCTGGTGACAACTAGGTGATTTAATTATGATATTGATTACATGAATAGATAGCTAAGACGTTAAGGAACCCGTACGACTTTACATAATTGAATTCTGGGAGTAGAACTCCCAAAAATGATCTTAGCGTGAATGGGAGGTTTCCGAATGTCATGGGTTGAAGGTGTATTGTGAAATGGGGGCTTGAAATTCAAATTCCAGCATTCTGTCTCCGTGTATGCCGCCATAGTGGGATGGCTTCCACTGTAGCAGAATGGGTCTCGCCGTAGCAGGACATACATGACTTAAGTCAGAAATAAAACCCCAAAAACATTTTATTCTGCACTTTTCAACTTTTAGAGCTAAGGAACGACCCCAAGGGTTTTCTTGACAGTTTTCCACCATTCTTGAGGTGAAAAGTAAGGTTTTCAGTCCCCGAATCCATTTTTTTGATCTATAGAACTTAGTTTCTTGGGTGATTGTTGTTGGGGAAGGGTTTCAGAACTGATTGGATGGAGGGAAAAATCCCTAATCTGGGTATGTGGATCAAGGGTCTGACTAGGGTTGATACTACTGATTATGATCCGGGTAATTGGGTCTTGACAGTTGATCCTTGCGTATAAATTATTGTTTGTAGACCTAGAACAAGTGAAAAGAATCCGGAAAGGGAAGATTCCAGTGCCTTAGGGGATTCAAGCTTGGATTCGAGGTAGGTGATCATCGTGTTTCTGTGATATATGTTTGTAATTGCTCATTATAATGCATACATGTATGCGAATGTTGCCTTATATATCACCCTAATCGTAAATGAGGATAATTGAATAATTGTATCTCATGAATCACTTCTTATTGTATGATTGTGAGAATATACATTGTGATTATGATTGTGGTTGTTGAATGGATTGGGTGTTATGTTCCAACACACTAACTTGGATCGGTTTCCACGTTCCGACATAAACATGGGATCGATTGCCACGTTCCGGTATAAACGTTGGATCGGTTGCCACGTTCCGACAGAAACGGTGGATCGGATACCATGTACTAGTATGCTAAAAATTTGAGTGTAGGTTTCATGAGAGGACCATTGAATTGGGTTTTGTGAGAGGACCATTAAATTGTTTTGTGTATCTACTTGTGATGATTACGTTCATATCTAATGATAATTGATATTGAAAGACTGTATGTTGTTCTAAATTGATTACCAATGTGTGTTATTGAGAACGTGAGATGATACATTGATCCTAAAGAGATGACTAATATTATATATGTTCTGTATATGCTTGTTTAGAATGTTGTGGTTACTTCTATATGTTTCACCTTTTGGGATAGCCGCTTGATCCTACCAATACACGGTGGTTGTGTACTGATACTGAACTTTCTTGTTCTTTGTTGAGTACAGGGCATCTTCAGGCGACTTTAGATAGACCTCAGTTAGGTGACTATTGAGCATGACCGGATTCAAGGGTGATCCAATTCTTTCAGTTTGACATGGAACTTTCTTGTTTAAGTGCACTCTTTTCGGACTCAGTCTATTGTTAAGGTTATGTTTAGTTTTGGGGTTGTACCCCTTGTTCTTAGACTTGCTGTTAGTAGAGTTTTAGTACAATGACTTTCAGGTTCTAGGGGTCGTTCTTCCACATTAGTTTGGCTAGTTGTTTGTTAAAACTTTGGAATTTATGGGGACTCCATTTTATTGCCATTTAAACCTACTTTCATAACTTTAAATGCCTTAGTTTTTGTAAAATTTGTTTGTTTGGGTTGTAGTAATGGTTCTCCCACTGGAGGGTTAGTGTGGGTGCCAATCACGATGGTCTGAGTCGTGACATTTAATTACTCCATTCTCATAATATTTTTTACATGATTTTTATTTGAGGAATAGTTTTTAATATTAACAATTAAGGGTCAAAGGAATTCATAAAGAAACACCCAAAATGTCCAAAATCAAAATTGTCATCCTACCAACCATTTGAAATTTAACACTACGGAAAGCTACTGTTAATATAGAATGCTTATGTTGAAGAAAATTATTTGGCTTAGTGTTTGCATAAATGTAATGGTAACTTTTAGTTTCATTTGAAAATTAAATTGTTAAATCCCATATTGTATAAATTGTTGAAAAATAAAAAATTAAACAAAAGGAGTGAAAATGAACAATATATGCATGTGTTCGCAACACTATGTTAGATAGACGATAAAGTAACACAATCAAATTCTTTCATTCAAAGTAATAATATTTTAGTAATCTTTGGTTAATTTACTTGTATTTAAATAAAAGCATATTGCATAAACTATTCAAGTATTATCAAACTCATCATGTATTAATAGAAGTTTTATCAATTAAGTAGCAATTAAATAATAATAACACAAAAACAAAGGAAAAAAAATTCCATAACAATGCAAAATGATACAAAATTACATAAAAGATGAGTTCCATACTAAATTTATTTTGGACAACCATACCTTAACTTCAAAATGGAAAAGAAAAACTTAAAATTATAAGCTAACATAAACAAATCTAAAGGAATATATAGGTCATATCTTATACTTGTAAGCTTAACACTTGAATTATTTTGTAATAAAACTTCTCCTTTGAATTTCAGAATGAAGCTATCTTTTCTTCCCGTCACTTAGCTTTTTGATGACATGTATCTATATCATTATCTAGGAAGAAGAAAACAGAACAATAAATAATAGAAAAGAAAAGAATATGATGATCTAGGGAACAATTTACTGATATTTATAGTGATTTGACTCTCTTTTCACCTACCAAAATTTATTAATGGAGTACATTGAATTAAGATACACAAATTTTATTTTGGTTTCTAAATTCAAAGAGTTGCCGAATTGGAAGAGTTGCATACATTATTTTGTCTTCTACTCTAGTTGAATTTAACCTTATCAAATATAATTATAATGGCATAACTAAAGAATTAAAGTGTAGTTGTTGGACTTCATATTCCACCGTGATGTAATTAAAATATTAGTATTTAAGAAATAAATTAATTTTATTTTAATTTAGTGGAGGAAGTGGCAATCCACCTTTGAAGGTTGGAGCGTCCCGCTTTTAATAATAATAATAATAATAATGATGATGATGATGATGATATATATATATATATATATATATACACACACATATATATATTGATTTGATTACTATTTTTTGTAATAAAATTTTACTATGCCTCTATATATAAAATGACAATATAAAATATCAAATGATATTACGAACATAACTATTAATATGAAAGAGTAACGTATGAAATCTGAGAGAAGTTAAAGAGGTGTTATTAACTTCAAAATTAATGTGTATTCATATCACAATGAAGAATGTCTATTCATTTATAACATTGAAGAATGTCTATTCATTTATAACATTAATATATATTATTGAACGAATCAATTTAAGTAGAATGACAACTAACATACATTTACGTGAATTTGGTCTACATTGAACTATTTTTACAATTTTTGAAATTCTTCATAATTTGGTCATCATGACTAAATAAATTTGATGATTGATGCGTATTTATTTAATATTAAAAAAATATCATAAACTCAATAAATAACTACAAAAAATTATACAAATTTTATTATTTTTTTAACTATATATTTTATTAATGATATTATTGTGGTAACTCAACTTTATAGGGTTATTTTGGTATATCAATTTTTAATTTTTTTTGTTCCCACTTATAGTAAAAGATGATGATGATCTATGATATCATAAATTGTACTTAGGTGTTGAGTCTATTCAAAAGGTGAAAATTAAAATAGACTTCCTCAAGAGAAAATTTGTTCGGGATATAGGGATATGCAAGTTGGGAACTGAAATTCCAGACATAATGATGCATGACTTAACGAATTGAGACACAACATTTAGATTTGTGTTTATTATGCACAAAACAAAAGGCATAATACATTTCAAAAGGAACAAAACAAAGGTAGATTAAAGATGTTATCAATGAGGCACTGATACATCATAGAATTAAAAGTCCAAAAAGGCAGGTGTAGCATGAAAATTATGCAAGAAAGGTAACTGCTGTGAAATCCTAGTCATACAATGAAATAATATCTCCCAATGCAAATGATTCTAGGAGATTCAATTTCCAAATCATGACAAGTATTTTCCTGTCTACCATTTAGATAAGAGGTTCATGTTGTTGTTTCAAACATGATTATGAAACATAGGAGACAGGAAAAGTCAGTTTTTGCACACATTTTCAACTTCAAGAATGGAGAATCAACTCATTACAAGACCTATTAAGATGAATAGAAGTTTCTTAGGAACACAAATTTGATTTTAATCTGCTATAATTTGTACCATTTCACATCATCTGAATTATCCAATTTAGGATCTACAAGCAATGGATTGATATAGGTGTGATTACTTTTATCTTTCTCATGTAACAAGCCTTTGATTATAAATAGGTAGTTGTTATACATGGAAATTCGTTAAGACATAAAACTTATTTACTTTAATTTATTTACCTTTTGTGATTTCAACTAGCTAGATCTAATAAAATTGAAAAAGTCTAACTTTAAGGAAGTTTGTATCTTGTGTACCATCACTTTAAGTTTCACACTGCTACATGGCAGAGGTCAATCTCCTCTTTCTAAAGTTTTGATTTTACTAACTCTCTCAAATTGATTGATGTTTCATTTATCCCAGTATTTTGAATTCATGATTTCCAGCTAAGATATTGTTTAATGGTATAATAAAATAGGATTTAATATGAAAAAACTAAAAATTACATGTGGGCTTTGGAGAAATGTCATGCTCTGAGCCTACACCCTGGACGTGGCCAACACTTAAGAACCATTTTTGCTCCCAAGCGAACCCTTAGCCTGGTTGACTACTTAGCGGAAGATTTACTCAAGTAATAAAATGCTAAAAAACAGAATTTTTAAACATTTAAACTCAAACCAAACAAAACTCTACTCAAATTGTCTGTAAAATACTCACTAACATAAGTATAATAGTTTGCAAAAATATCTCAAGAAAAGTTAAATACTGAAAGGCTCCTCAACTCTATCTATATATGAAGCCTCTATTACTCAAGATGGATATCAGGACAAGACCACGACATCTCAAGACAACTGACTAGAAAATAAATGTGAAGTGGCCTAGAATGCAAGGAGGCTCACCCAAGTTATCTAAAGTACAAACTGATCTCAATGAAATGCCTATTGATGATCCTAAACACCTATATCTACATCATAATAAGACGCAGGTCGAATGACATCATTACATTGAATGTACGAGTATGTAACATGGCTGAATAAAGAAATAACTGAATGTAATATAGCTGAATAAAGAAATAACTGAACTGGATGACTCAAAGCCACTCAACCGAATCAACACATGAACATGAAGTGAAAACCATTTAAGCTTTACAATAAGATATGCAATGAAAGCAATATGCAAATGATATACCTTTCTTTGTGGGTAGTTTCTCTAACTGACAACCATCACTATGAGCCTAGCAATGATAAAATGTTCCACCCACGTTGCAAGGGCCATACCATATGCTATCCGGGTACTGTAACTATTGATCCATCTAATAGGCCTTTTGGGAGGCAATGAGAAGTCACACGAAGAATTAGTGCTATATTTTTATATGCTGGCTACGTAGTTTTATGGGACTTTTGAGTTATAATAGACTCTTAACCAATTCGATGCTCGATACTACTCCCAAAAAAGTTCAATATAACTTTATGCTCAATCACCCTTTACAAAGAAAGAGTCTATTACTTTACTTTACTTTTCACTTTGCTCAATCATCCTTTACAAAGAAAACGACTGTTGCTTTAATGAAGTACTTTTGAAAAACATCAATTATAATCTTTGATTTTCTCACATGTCAAAGTACATATGAAATCATTTGATTCTCTTATATTCAAAACGTACACTTTTAAAACATATGCTTGAAATTATCTTTCAAGCCCAAAACCAATATATGAGAAACATTCATACAATTTCCTTCGAAAACATAATTTTACTAAATCAATAGGGTTCATGCAATACTAAGCATGAGCAAAATTATAAGATTCACGTACAAAAATATGAATCAAAACCTCATGTTTTAAAGAATTGAATTCCAATATCAAAAACAATGAACGGATTTTTTATATGTGATGATTTGTGACTGAAATGAGATGTAGAGTGTGAGGAAGAACTGTTCCAACACTATAAATAACCTTACGTGCCTGATTATGAATATTTTAGAATGGAAAATTTGGTGGAGACTTGATTTATCTTGCGCTTGAGTTCGAACATGAGCTTTTGGTGGAACCCTTTGATCTTGGAATCTTGGTGCTTGCTCTTGATAAAAGAACTCTTTTTTGAAGTTCTTAGAGTGGAAGAACATGGAAAACCTGGGGTGAAATGATTTTCTCTATATCTTGGATTTCTGGCTTGAAGGTTTTAGGTGTTGGAATATAGGAACCCTAGGTGAGTGTTAAAGTGTCACGCCTTGAGCCTACACCCGGGCGTGGCCGATATTCGAAACCATTGCTAGCCCTAAGACAACCCTTGGCCTGACTTACTTACTCAGGGGAAGACTTTACTCAAGATAAATACTTTTAAAACAAGTAAACTGAACTGCTCAAAATATAACTTAGAATGTATTATAATAATATTCACTGTCGAAGTGGCAACTCAAGTCTCAACTTAACTGAAAAGGGAAAGTAAAGACTCATGAATTAACATCACTAACTCTGTCTATGAAACATCTAAACAACTGAGATGTACGTCAGCACAAGACGCACGACATCCTAATAAAAAAATATACTAAAAGCAATAAAAGGACCCTCCGAAAAGCTAGGAAGCTCACCAACTGACTCTGAGTGCTCAATTGGATCAACGAGGTGCTAGATGCTGATCCCAATTACTTGGGTCTACATCATAATAAGATGCATGCCAACCGGAATCAATACATTGAATGTACGAGTATGCGAGTTGGAATGCTAAACATAACTTAAGGTTGAAAAGAATCTAAAAGAAACACTTACCATGGCTTTACTCAAATCCTGAATAACTTAACTCAATATAAAGCAATAAAACATATGCAATATGTAAAAGGCCTTTAAAACAGTAGTAAACAACATAGTTCATTAAAGAAAATGCAATAACAAACTCAACTTTACTCATATAATAAATTAATATAGTGTATGTGGGAGTTTCTCTAACTGACAACCACCACTATGAGCCTAAGTGGTGATACAACATCTTGCCCATGCTACCAGAACTGTCCTATACTTTGTTGTCGTATAGAACGCATAACTAAGTGGATCCACTAGTCTATGCTAAAAGTATTTTAAGGAGTCATCTAAAAAGTATGATCCTTTACTACCCATGATGAATACATGGTTTATGGAGACATGAGTTATCTGAACTCAAGCTCGTCCCTATATTGGTGCTCAATACTACTCCTAAAATATACTTTAGCTCATATGTTTGTAGAAACAAAACTCTTTCTTTGGTTTGAGATAATTACTCAAAAACTTTGCCTAAAAACCCTCTTGGAAATCTCAGTTTCCTTTCTTTCTCAAATGTGAAAATATTTTTAACTCTTGAGAATACTTAGTTCCCGTATAATCTTTGAAGAATGAACTTTACTCTTACACTTTACTGAAAACTAGATCAAAAGCTCTTTTGGAAATCAAGGTTTCCTTTCTTATTTAAATGTGAAAACATTTACTCTTTGATAATACATAGTCCCGATATACTCTTTTGAAGAAATGAAATTCAAACTTTACTCTTTACTCAACTCAAAACTCAAGTCTTAAAACAAAGTTAAAACATTTGTAAAAGACTTTTGGAAAACTTTAAGAACTTCTCTTAACTTGACTTCTCTTAACTTGACTCTTAACTTCTCTTGACTTAACTCTTAACTTTCCTTGAATTGAATTATGGATTTAATAATTGTGATTTGTGATAGGAAAGATCTCATGATGTTTAGGAATGATTTTAGATAGCTAAAATTAGAAAAGATCAACAAAATCCCTTCACTTGGCTTTCTTTCATCCTTTCTTTCCACACTCCAATGTTATCTATTAAATTATAATAATGCTTCAAAAAGGATTTTGCATGAGAATGTGGGGACAATATAGGCTCAAGAGATTTCAATGTGGTTTTGTCAACAAATAGTTTAGGCTCAATTGGTGCCAAGACAGATGCACACCCTGACAAGGTAGTCCCATAGGATATGAAAACTGGGTTCCTTTTTAGAATTTTTTACCCAAGACTATGCCTTACACTTACAAATGTTTAGTCAA
This sequence comes from Solanum bulbocastanum, assembly GCA_037074985.1. Lineage (NCBI taxonomy): Eukaryota > Viridiplantae > Streptophyta > Magnoliopsida > Solanales > Solanaceae > Solanum > Solanum bulbocastanum. The sequence continues at coordinate 13,924,677 of CM073606.1, read as the reverse complement.
TTAGACTAACAAGGAAAATTCTAGGATTCCATATATATGGTTTCAGGTAAGACCTCACCATATATGACACTTCGAATATACTCATTTAGCACAGTCCAGAAGTATGAAAATTATACGTGTGATGTTCATTGCAAGGCTCACATCGAAACGTAGCTAGTAAACAAAAGATTCAAAGAGATCACCTAAAAGTGCGACCACATCGATTTTGTTCTTGCAACACAATGCTCATCATGATTACTATTCAAGACATCAATAATGAACCCAATCAATCCTCAAATTATTATTAGTGGCAACTCAAACATTTTATTATTTTCAAAACTCATAGGGAGAGCATGGTAAAGAGAGAACAAAGTAAATGAATTAACATCAAAATAACAAACATATCAAAGGAGAGTATTAGCAGAAGTGGCTTAACCCCACCAAAAAGTAAAATATAGTGTCCTCAATGCAAAGAAATGATATGATCAAGCGTACATGGAGGAACTCTCTAAATGAGCGAGACTTGAGAGTGTTGAGTTATTCGGCGGATCGCCAACCAAGGGATGGTCGTGGACTATACCAATAGCATAAGGGAATTTTTACTCAAATTTGGTGAGCAGCAACATGATCCCCCATAGTCAATAGGAGAATCCTCAAAAATCCATAGTCAACACCAAAATTATGCAATAATCCTTTTTGCAATTCCATCCTCATAATACTTCCAACATTGGTGGTAGGTAGATGAGACTACTTTGTTCTCATGTACCCCCGGCGTACCAAGTAAAATGACGTACAAAGTCTTTGCATCAATTACATGTAACCACATGTTTGATTGCAACTCTTCGATGGTGAGTTTTATTATGACAATCCCTTTGGTCCTTTGACCTCCTTGGTTGAGTCCTTGAATCATCAAGTGTCAGTAAGATCTGCAGTTGAGATCCCAAGTTCTTTCAATGTGCGAATTGGAAGGATGTTTATTCAAGATCTTCCATTGACTAGGATTCTGTTTAACCTTTTCTCATGTGCAAAACAAACCATGAATTAAAGGCGATTATGAAGTTTGTCATCAAATAGAAGATCATCGTCAGATAAAGTAATTTTGGCCATACATGCATTCTCACCTTCAGGAAATGACTTTGGAGCATCTTTTGGTGATGGACATGATAGAGTTGCATCTTTCGCTTCCTTCTCATCGACATATAAACATAGAGATTTTGTGCCATCATATGCGAACGTGGTGCAAAACCATCTTGGAAAATATTCTCCTAATGTAACTGGTTCACGCAGCACTTGGCAGTGGTACACCTTTATTTCTTTCATCTTTGAGAGCACAATCAGAGTATTTTTTTTGGATCTCCTTGTCATCTTTTCCCTAACATGTTTCTTTGCTAACTCCTTGTACAAATTATCTTTCCAAAGTTTACAGTCAGTCATGGGAGTTCAATCACAATTAGCAAGATCATTTTTCTGGTTTCCACCTTCTTTTGTCGATGCTTTTCCTACGGAAGCCACATCACTTAGGTATAGGAAGAGACAAATAAATTATTTACATCAATGGGCTCAAAGTCTAAAAGCTTTATCATTCTTGTCTAATTAATTTTTGGAATGTCTCGCTCCCAATATAATTCAACAAAATTGCAATTCATAACCGGATTTGGTAAGTCAGAAGCAAAATTGACTTGGTTAAATGTTTATATTTAATGAATGTGGATTGCAACTAATTGTTATTGATTATGGTTAAACAAGTCTCCTAATGTACGAATCGATGTTAATCCATGATATTTATTTTGAATTGCATTGACCCATGCTCAAATTATATTTTTCAACTTTGATCCTATGATAAACCCATAAATCTATGAATTATGAAATTATAAATATGTGCAAGTTTTTATGAAATGAATATAAATGATTTGGGGATGCTTTGAAAGGAAAGTATCAATGCTATTGTGAAAGGATTTCTTACTTATTATGATGCTCATGATTGTGAAAGGTATTTCTTATAAATGAATTCACATGGGTAAAAATGTATTCTCATCCATGTTGATTATTTTTAAGGAGCTATTCTATGTTTTGATCTCAAAAGTGTGGATTCGTATTGATCATTACATTTCATATGTTAAAATGATATTTGAATTTTATCTGTTTTGTTGGGATTTAGACTTAGCATCGAGACGACTTTGAGGTGGACGCTCAAATAGGGTTGTCTCTATTGGCAACCTCGATTCCCTAACTCGTGCCCCCGTAGAATTGTCATAAATGACGTAGCGAGTGCATCCACTTTTGCAAATGATGACATATATACAAATTCTATCTAAACAAGTAGTTTCCCCTTCTTTCAGCATAAGGGATATACCGGATTTCATGGTATAGCTCTCATGGTCTTATTGTCGGTTAAAGTGAATATCCCATAAAATATTTGTGTTTTCTTCAAGCTTTTCTTATGTCCTTTATGATAATGTATTTTTCACTATATTTTATGATTTTTATGCCACTTCTTCTCTAAAATCTTTCAAATGTTTTATTATGATCATGCTTACACATTTTAAGTCATTCATGTTATCATACCAATGTTTATGAATATTACCTAATACTTGGTGCATTCAATGCACTAATGCATACTTGTGCCTACATTGTTTCACTAATTTGTGGTCCGATGCTCTTACCTCTCATACTCGTGGTAAGTTGATGGTTGAGACATCATGTTCCACGGACCGATATTCTTTTATTGCTTTCGTGTACTTTAGTTTCATACTTTGTATGTGATGTATGAGTTATGTCCTAATCACTTTCCTTATAATGTTTTAGATGACTTTTGAGAATCTTGTAGACTTCTACTTTGTTAAACTCATAAGAGGTGTAGAATCCTATCTTTTAAAGTCTTTATTTCTATTATCTTGTACGATTCATGCTAAAGGGCTTGTGCAGGGCCTCTCAAGATCCTATACGTCATGTTACCCCTAGGGTATACATTGTGCCGTGACAATGCTACATCCCAATACATGTCATAGCTTCATCAATCTTATCCAAATGTGATAGAATGTGCATATCACTTGGATATTTCAACGATCTATGAATATTGAAGCTCACTACTTTGTCATTAACTCAAAATTTCAACTCACTGCCTTCCATATAAAATAAAGCTTTGCCTGTGACCATGACTGGTCTACCATGGATAATCGACATATCAATATCAATCTCACAATAAAGTGCTTCAAAATCAGTGGGGAACTAAAATTCGTTAATCTTCACCAAAACATCATAGACCAGCCAATGATCAATCATTAAGAGCTTCATATTTCTCAGATTTGGTTCATCAAGCCCAATCTTATAAAATATCATCAGCGGCATCAAATTTATACTCTCACAAAGATCGCATAAGGCTTTTGCAAAAGTGCATGCACCAATAGTTCATGGAATAAGAAAGCTCCTAGATCATCATTCATAAGGATTGTATTCTTTGTCATCACTGCATCACATGTTTGCGGTATTTCAATTGTTTCACAATCTATCACCCTCTTCTTTGTCACCAATTCTTTCATATATTTTTCATAACCCGACATTTCGGTCAAGACATCAACCAGTGGAATATTTACCTTTGAATCTTTTAGTATCTCCACGAACTTTTGGTATTTTGCACTGTCATTTTTCTTCCTTAATCTTTGAGGAAAATGACGCTTTATCTTGATTTGAAGAAATGTGGATGAGGCTTCAACACCATCTTCCTTCACATCTTACTCCGGCTTACCTTCAAGCTCTTTTTTTTGTGTCTTACCGATTCCCTTAAGCGATTCATCATTGGAAATCACCCCCTTGAGCATCTACATTATCAGGCCTTGTTATTTCTTTCAATGTCGTCCCACTTATAGTAACTATAGACGAAACTTGGATAGCAAACTTACTATTTTCATTTACATGAGTCATCGAATTCTCATAGGGATTAGCATACACAAGAACAATAAGCTGCCCCATCTTTTCTTCAAGAAACTTAATGGAGGATGATTGTAAGATTATAGTGGTGGACAAAGATGAAATGTCACTCGTCATTTCTTGCAAAATTATATCGGAGCCCTCCATTTTGTTGAGATATTTAGTCAACAAATCATTGGTTGGATTATTTATCGTATAATGTAGATTGAAAGGTGATACACATTTAGCATCTTCACATTCCCTTTGATACCAACTTTCGACATTATTTTTTTGTCAAACTTTGATTTTCGAAATGTCTTGGATAACTTAGCTGCAAACCCTCTGATTTTTCACGTCTCATGTGAGCCCCATCACCATACATTCTCTAGGACATCGCATTCACTGAATTTTTCCCACCTCCCAGAACACAATAGGATAATATTTCAAGTTATGCAGTCAATTAAGCAATACTTTTGTTATGCTCTTGGTTTTTCTCTTGTTGTTCCTTAAAAATTCCCAAGTGTGGAAGTGACTCATAATCTTCGCTCGTGTACCAAGCTTGGTTAGTTTTTGTCATCTTATTAAGCACCCTTGATGCTTCAATGAATGGTTTCTTAACTATGCCGCCCCAACAAGATGATCAACCAATCCTTTCTTTACAACATCAAGACTTTGGTAAAAGTATAGTAACAATAACTTATCAGCAAAACCATGTTTTCGGCATAATAATAACACTTTCTTAAAACGTAACCACACTGTATGTACGGGTTCTCCAGTCAATATTTCATAATTCTAAATATCTTTCCTTAATTTCATTACTTTAGATGGAGGAAAGAACCTTTCAAGGAAAGCTTCAATCAATTCTTCCCATGATTTAATACACTTACTCGTCAATTCAATCAACTACCTAGTCGATTCCCCCATTAAAGAAAAGAGGAATAAGCTCAACCACAGTGACTCTTTTGAAATACCATCAGCCAAAAAGGGTTGCACACATTCAAAAACTTGTGGTGGTGATCATTAGGGTCTTCATGTTCAAAACCCCAAAATAATGCTCCAAATTTAATAAGTTGCAGCATGGACTAGGCTACGACATGTACTTTGTTACAACAAATTGATATCCTTATGTACCGGTGGTAATCAAATTTCTCCAACTTCATTGGTGATATGAGAAATCACAACTTCTACCTTTCTAATTTCATTAACTTAAGCATGGTGACTAGAGTCGTCACCACTATATATATTCATTGTTTCACCTAACAAAATAACAAAACAAGAGGTTCAAGACTAAGTTTGTTCACCTACAAAACAAATTAGTGTTCAAATTACTTCTCAAATTGAATTTTTAGCTACCATTCCCCAGAATCGGCACCACTTTATTAAATGCTCAAACTACTCCTCAAATCTAATCAAAAGAGTAGGTGTTTGATGCCAACTAAAATACACAACTAAGAGTCAGGGTCGAATACCAAAAGGAATGGTGTGAAGTTAAGGATTCCATTAGGGACTTAAATCACAACAAATCTTAATGTAGTAAAGAGGGCAAATAAGTGGAGGATTCCACCAAATTTACCAACACGAATTTAGGATCACAATTGTAACAATCTCTAAGCAAGCAAAGGTTCACAAATTTTGTAAAGTCTAGGGGTGTGGGAAATTGAACATTGATATCACTAGGGGCAGTCATGAATTTATCAATAAGACTAAAAAATCCATGGATATGTTGGGTCCTCTTTAATAGTGTTAATTTTCTTGTGATCTAATTGTCACGCCCCGAGTATACACCCAGGACGCAACTAGCACTCGAGAACCATTGCTGTCCCCAAACGAACTCTCGTCCAAGCTTAACTCTTAGCAGAAGACTTACTTATAAATAAGATGAACTCAAAAGTACAACTGTACTTAATGTCTTAAAGAAACACTCAGAACATTTCAAAAATAAAGCATCCAATAAGCCAAAGAGGCAACTCATGTCTCAGCATAAACAATTGAAAATGAAAAGACTCATGATCTATGTCTATCTATCCAGGAAGCCTCTAATACTATCAGGGATGTCCGAAAAAGACCTCCGATCATCTAACAACTGAAATAACTAAAAGTAAATAAGGGATTCTCCTAAAGCAAAGAGGCTCACCAATAACTCTGGAACTTAATTGGATCAATGAATCGCTGGATGCTAATCTAGGTTACCTGTATCTGTTCATAAAAGTTGCAGGCGAAATGGCGTCAGTACATGAAATGTGCGAGCATGTGAGGTGAAATCCAAAACATAACATGAGCTGGAACTGGAATTGAAGAAACAACTTACCTCGTCTCAACTCAACTCATTTCAATATAAAAGCAATAAGAATAATGTGATATAAAAAAAAGCTTTTTAAACAGTAGATAGCAACTCGTTGTATTGAAAAATACAATATATATCACTTTCTATGTAAAAATACAACATAAACTTGGTTTGGGAGATTCTTTAATCGACAACCATCACTATGAGCTATGTGATGATACATCATCTCGTCCATGCTGCTAGAATTGTCCTATCCTTTTAGGGTTATTGAAATCCTCAACTAAGTGGATCCACTAGTATATGCTAAAAACCAATAAGGAATCATCTAAAAAGTATGACTGTTTCTATCCACGTTGGCTACATAGTTTAAGGGGATTTTGAGTTGTTATAACTCTCCATATCGGTGTTCAATAATAATCCGAAAATATAACTTAGATCATATGGTTTAAGGAAAAAACTCCCTATTCCTTTACTTTGAGATTATTACTCAAAAGGTTTCTCTTAAAAGAGATAGTACTCAAAACTACTCATAAACAATTTTAGAAATCGGTGTTTCCTCTTTTCTTAAATGTAAAAACATTTCTCTTGGGAATACTTAGTTTCCATATATCATTTTAAATAAAATGAACTCAACTCTACTCTTCCTCAAACTCAAATGCTCAAGTCTTAATTTTTTTAAGAGATTGTAAAAAGACTTTTTAAAATGACTGGAAGAACTCTCAAGACTTGTGTCTTAGCTCTACCATGAATTTAAATTATGAATTCAAGATTATGACTCATGTTATGAATGATTTTTATATGTTTAGTAGTAGTTTAGAGTAGTTAGAATCAATGAGGGGGTAAAGGTACCCTTTGAAAGAACTCAGACGGGCAAACCAATGGAGAACGAGTGGGGTCAGGTGACACTGGCGCACTGAGTGGTGCAAGGTGTTAACCCCTATCATACAGACACCCTTTGCTGGCCCGTTGGTGGGGCGGCGTGCCAACCCTTGCCCAAAAAACCCCAACAAACTTCTTTTATCATTTTATGACCCTAATCCACCTAGAATCAACTGGTTTCTTCCCCAATCACTTAGATTCGAATAGTCAAAATAATTACATGAAAATCTACTCAAAATCACCCTCAAATCACTAACTCTTATATCAAGAACTCAACAAAATCCCAGCAATCAATATTGCAAATGGAAATTCATGAAAACTCATCAAGAACTCATATACTTCAACTTTGAGAATGAAATTTCATTAAAATAGCATGATTGGAATGTGGGTGAACAAATCCAACCCTATGAGAACTCATATACATCATAGGGATCAAACCCTTGGCAAAAGAACCTTCGATGACCGCGTTGAATCATCCCTCTTTTTTTTTTTAACTTTCCTTATCTAGACAACCTTACTTCAAATGAGTATATCTCCTTCATACGAGATCGAAGTTTCACAAACTAGTGGCGTTGGAAAGAGGATTCCAAGACATTTTATTTGATATCTTTTGAGCCACCAAACTTATCATGTACTGAAAGTTATGGTCATTTGAAGTTTATCCAAAACTCATAACTTAAGCATAACATGAAAGTTTTCAAAGTAGCTACTTTCCAAATTAGTTCTTTCTAATTGTAGCTCTTTCTAAGGCAGGATTTCACAATATCTCTCCCTTGGGAAGATTCATCCTCGAATGAGATCACTCTAAAGTAGAACTAAGGGTGGAAGCATCTAACACCCAACTAAATCATTTAACATACTACTTAACATAGTATTTCAACTTAAAAAGTAGTAAGAAGAGAATTAGTACATTCATTGGGAGTATATCTTGGTTCAAAGAGATGTGGATATCTCTTCTACATATCCTCCTAAGTGTCCCAAGTTACTTCCTCAACAAACTAATTCCTCCATAAGAACTTGGTTGATGCTACCTCCTTGGTCCTCAACTTGCGAACCTGACGATCTAAAATCTGAATGGTAATTTCCTCATTAATAGGTTTTCCTTAATACCAATATTTTCAGTCGGTATAGTAAGTGAAGGATCGCCCATACACTTCTTCAACATTGAAATGTGGAATAACGGATGGAATACTGCTAATTTTGATGGTACATTGCCAATCCTTTTGGATATCCTGTAAGGACGAATATACCGGGGACTGAGTTTTCCCTTCTTGCCAAACCTCATAACACCCTTCATGTAAACCCAATCATCCTCCTCAAACTCCAAGTTTCTTCTCCTAACATCTGTACAGGATTTCTGATGACTCTGTATTGTTTTCAACCTCTCTTGAATAACCTTCATTTTCTCCATAACTTGATAAACCAAGTATGGTCCTATCAATCCATATTTGCCAACCTCAAACCATCAAATAGTTGATCTACATCTTCTCCCATAAAGAGCCTCATAAGGCGCCATCTGGATACTAGAATGATAACTATTGTTGTAAGAAAAATCTATGAAAGGTAAATAATCAACTCAATTACCCTTGAAATCGGTCACAGACACCGTCAACATATCCTCTAAATTATGAATTATGTGCTCTGCTTGACCATCTATCTAGGATGAAAAGAAGTACTAAGGTTCACCTTCGAATCTAAACCTTTCTGGAAATACTTCAAGAATTGAGCACCTCTATATGAAATAATGGACACCAAAACTCCATGAAGTCTGACTACCTCCTGAATATATAACTTGGCATAATCCTCTGTTGTAAAACTAGTGTTTAATAGTAAGAAATGGTCTGATTTAGTCATTCAATCTACAATCACCCAAATCAAATCATGCTGCCCGCTATACCACGGTAAGCCAGTAATAAAATCAATATTGATCATCTCCCACTTCCATTCCAGAAGGTCTATGTTCTGAGCCATACCACCAGGCCTTTAGTTCTCTATCTTGACTTCATTGATAATTCGGGCTATTAGCAACGAACTATGCAATACCTCTCTTCATACTACTGCACCAATAAACTTCTCTCAGGTCAGGATACATCTATGTAGAGCTCAAATGGATAGACTATCTAGAGTTATGAGCTTCTTCCATGATCCTCTCTTGAAGTTCATCCTTCCTTGGCACAGATAATATAACTTGATACCTTAATACATTATCTCCCCTTTGTTCAAAAGCCATCACTTTTTGCTTATGAAAATTTGCCTTTAACTCAAGAACAACAGGATCTTGGTCTTTTTTCTCCTTCACTTAGGACATTAGTGATGATTCAATCCTATTCATCACCACCACTTTACCTTCATTGGAATCCATTAATCGAAATGCTGATCATACACGTCTGTGCACATATTTGGCTAACTCTTTCTTGTCCTCCTTAACATGGGTGGTACTACCCATAGACAACCTGCTCAAAACATCAACAGCAGCATTAGCCTTACCTGCGTGATGGAGAAAACTCATGTCAAAATCCTTGAGTAACTCCAACCACCTCCTCTATCTGAGATTAAGCTATTTCTAATTGAGCACATACTGAAGACTTTTGTGATCAGTGAACATATCTACATGAACACAATAAAGATAGAGATGCCATATTTGCAAAGAAAACACTACATCAACCAACTCTAAATCATGGGTTGGGTAATTTCTCTCCTGAACCTTAAGTTGTCTAGAGGTATAATCTATAACTTTGCCACTGTACATAAACATACAATTAGTCCAACTCTGGACACATCACAATATACCACGAAACCTTGCGTACCTTCTAGTAACGCCAATACTAGGGAAGTAGTGAACCTAGGTTTCAATTCCGTAAAGAAGCTTCATACCATTGAAACTTAGCTATTTTCTGAGTCAACATAGTCAATGGGGATGAAATAGATAAAATACCCCTCAACATATCTTCTATTATAACCATCCAATCCCAAGAAGATCCTAATATATGTTGGAGATGTGGGTCTTGATACACCATGAGTTTACTATATTTTTGATGTATTTCACTTCAAGTTTATGTGTGTCTTGGGCTAATTTGTTATTAGAAATAATGTTTTGTAGGTAATTCCTGCATGAAATAGGCTTGGACGTGGTTTATGAAGATGCGAGCTAAAAATTATAGAAGTATACTGTGACGGAGCCAGCCATGGACCATAGGTCCAGTGACAGGCCGTAGATGGGCAGTCGTAGGTCATGGTCAAAAATTGGATTTTTAGTACTCAAACCATAGAGTGACAGGACCGACCATAGTCCAATCCATGGATCGTAGGTGGATTCATCATTTGAAGGCACTGAAATAATGCATTAGTGTAGAATCATGGAGGGTGACCTACGAATCGTTGGTCGACCCCTGGTCCATAAGTCGAAGCGTTGATCAAAAGTGCGTCTGACTAGTTATTTCCTTATTTTGTTTCCTACTTAGTTTGGGATTTGTTTTCTATAATTATTATATGTAATTCTCATTTTTGGAGGTTAGAAACTATTTTAAGGGTTTAGTTTGATTCTTTTGGGAATTAATTTTGCAAACACTTAGCAATTTAATTTTTGGAAGTTGGTTTATACTATTTTTTATTTAAATTTAAATTGGAGATTTCTCGTTATATCTATACTAACTGTAAGTTCATGAATTCTTCTAATCTAATTATAAATTGTGAACAGTCAAGCATGAGGAGCTAAATCCATAACTAGGGTTGTGGGAACCATGAGCAATTAACAAAGTATGAATAATAATTAAGTGATTTTTGAATAGTGTTTATGCATGTATTGTTAATCCTTTCATTTAGAAGTCATTTTAATTATGGCCAATGTTAGAACCCGCCTCGTTCCAACTTACCAGACCAAGGAGGTAATCAATGAGAAAAGGATTAAACACCAGAGATATAGTGCATACTACCTAATAGTCTAATTTCAATTAAAGTGAGGGTGAAAACTAAACTAAATTGATATGATTACTAATATGGGGTAAAGGTAAGGGTTAGTAAAGTATACACCCGTAGACAAACCAAGTTGAGTGATGAAATTCCTTACTTGGAGGACCAATAACTTAGGGATACCTAACTTACCAACATTGCATGTCAAACCCTAGGAGAGGATTACTATTATTAGGATAACAACGTTAAGAGCTCGTGGGGAACACATATACCCTAGTTTCCATCTCATATTGATAACTCAAACTTTGATACTTGTTTACTTGTTACTTAAGCAATCAAATCTATTGCCTTTGTACAAAAATCCCCCTTTTTACTTTTCTCGTAAATAGTTTGACTAAACAGAGATAATAGTGAGTTAAGTTTGGATCCTTTATTTGGCAACGGCCGCTTATACCTATTTAGGGAGGTATAATTTAGGCGTATCAAATTTTGGCGCCTCTGTCGGGGCATACGACTTTTATATTAAACTAACTACATTGTTGAACTTTTGTCAAATATTTCCTAATTTTACATATTTGTTCTCCCCACGTTTCAACTCTAGTGTATGCCAAGAATACTGAGTCGAGGTGAACCATAGACCCCATACGATCCCGAACAAAAAAGAACTTTGAGAAAATGGCAAATCTTAGGGTTCATAATAATCCAATTATAGAGTGTCAGGAAGAAGAAGCTGAATTTCAACCTAGAGGAGTTGTTAATGTGTATGCCCTGGTTCAAGGTGGTAGTCTGGTCGAAAATGCAGAAAGGGTGTCGAATCGGCCAACACTAAGGTTTCATAATCACTACAGGGTCGATTATGTTGCGGTTAGACCGCCAGAACATACATTCCTCATGACCAATAGCCTTTTACAGATGCCTATAATGAGAGAGTTGCTTGTTGGGTTGCCTTCAAAAGATCCATACACCCACATAGATAAATTGTCTAGTGACTCCAAGAGTTTTGTGGGACGACTAGAATTAGATATGTATGTGATAGGGTTTCGAGAATTCCCATTGTCATTGATCGGTGATGCTGCTGTGTGGTTTTATGAGTTCCCATACAATTCTATCTATACTGGGGATCAGTTACATAAGTTGTTCATAACAAGGTACTTTTCAATGTCTAAGAAGCTAACTCATAAAGATAAACAGAATAACTTTGTAGAACTTTCTGAAGAGTTAGTAAGCAGTTCGTGGGATAGGTTCACTATGTTCATGAGAAGTGTTTTGAATCACCACATAGATGATGAGTCATTGAAGGAGTACTTTTATAGAGGAAAAGATGACAATGAAAGAGCTATGTTAGACACCATTGCTTGAGGATCATACTGTGAGTGCACTTTTGAGAAGATCACTAAGAAACTAGAAAGGATTTCCTAGAACAATAAGTCATGGAGCACTAGAAAGGCCAATACTGGTAGGAGCACCTTCGTTGTCCAAGCTGCATCAGACAAATCTAATAATGATATTCAAGATGAGGTGGTTCAAATGAGGACATAACTGGATTTGGTATTGTAACACATGAGTGGAAATGCAGAAAAGGTGAATGTAGTAAACTATCTTACTAGACCTCCACCACAACCAGCTAAGGAGGACTACTATAACGAGGATATGAGTTTGATGAATGATTAGACAGGGGTTTTCGAACCAACCCAAGGTTCCAGCTCGGATAATTGGTGCCAAGGTGGAGGAAACCAAGGTCCGAACTATGGAAACTACAACTATGAGGGAAACTATATCCAGGATAGAAACTACAATCGTGATAACAATTACAACCAGAATAATTATGGTAACAGAAATGATAAAGTTGGGCCTTATGTTACCCTTGGTAATAGAGATGTTGGTAATAATATGAATCGTATTGGGGATATGATGAAAAAGATGATGAAGAGATTTTATACAACATTTGAGAATGTGAGAGAGATGTGTAACAACTTTTCTGGAATCAGTCAAAAGGTGGATGCCTATGCAGTGTCAATCAAGAAATGTCAGCAGCAGTTTAGTTAGTTGTTCGGTACAATAAATCCACACTAACGTGGTACACTTCCTAGCAACACCATCCAGAATCTGAAGAATGATGGAAATTGTATGACAGCCACGACTCGTGGAGGAAAATAGACTATTTATCCCCCCATGCCATCTGATGTTGAAAGAGTGGTAGAAAAAGATGTGGATGAGACTGAGGTTACTGAAATTTCAAAAAGATGATACAGAAAAGAAAGCTGAGGTTACCCAAAAAGTTGTTCCTATGCATTGACCTCCATCTCCATTCCCACAAAGATTTTTCAAAAAGTACTAAAGAGGGAAAATACCACAGGTTCATAGCTATGTTAAAGTAATTGTCCATAAATGTCTTGTTGATAGAACCTTTGGAGCAAATGCTTGGGTATGCTAAATTCATGAAGGACTTGGTGACCAAAAAGAGGGTTGTTAGTTTTGAGAATGATAAGAGGGTGCAGCATTGTAGTGCTATAGCTACTAGGTCATTTGTGTAGAAGAAAGAGAATCCTGGTGCTTTCACTATTCCTTGCACCATTGGAATCTGACACTTTGCGAAAGCTTTCTGCAACATGGGTGCTAACATTAATTTGATGCTACTTTCCATCTATAAGAAGTTGGGTTTAGGAGCTCCAAAAACAACTGCGATGCATCTACTTATGGCCAATAGCACTTTGAAGACGCCCATTGGAGTGCTCCAACATATCCTTGTGAAGTGGACTCATTCATCTTTCCAATAGATTTTGTGATACTTGGTTGTGAGGTTTATTTTGAAGTGCCCATAGTCTTAGTGAGACCATTCCTTGCTATAGAGCGCATCTTAATTAATATGAAGAGAGTGCAGATAAAGTTCTGTCTAAATAATGAGGAGGTAAATTTTAACATCTGTAGGTCTATGAAGCACGAAAATGATATTAAATTAGTATCAGTGACAAATCTTACTGTGGTGCAAGGTTCTGAAGTATCTATTGAAGATAGGTTGGGTTTTGATACACTAGCAGTGATAATGATGAAATTTGATAGTGATGGTATTGATGCCTATGATGAGTAGGTACTGCACTTGATAGGTTTGAGTTCCACTCCAAACCAAAAAGAATGGAGTTAGATATGAAGAATAGAGACTCTTTGCCTGCAAAAGCATATGCATATGAGCCTCTATAACTGGAACATAGGGCTCTACCATCTCACTTGAGGTATGTATTCTTGGGGAGAGATAGCACTTTACCTATGATCATTGTTGTTGATTTAAGTGAAAAACAAATAGAGGCCTTGGTATTTGTATTAAAGAGGTTTAAGAGAGCCATAGGATGAACTATTGAAGAACATTATTGGGATCCCACCAGGCATTTGTTCTCATAAAATCAAACTCATGCCGGACAATAACTGATGTATTGAGCATCAAAGGACACTAAATCCTTCTATGCAAGAAGTTGTGAAAAAGGAAATCATTAAGTGGTTGGATGTTGGAGTGATATACCCTATTGTTGATAGTAGTTGGGTCTACCCAGTACATTGTGTGCCAAACAAGGGAGAAGTCATTGTGGTTCCCAATGCTAAAAATGAGCTTGTTCCAATGAGGCCAGTGACTGGTTGGAGAGTGTGAATGGACAACTGCAAGCTAAATTCATGGAATGAGAAGACCATTTCCCCATTCCATTGTAAGAGTTGGTACTATTTTCTAGATGGTTATTCAGTCTACAATTTAATCTTCATAGCACCGGAAGGCCAAGAGAAGACCACCTTCACTTATCCTTATAGGACTTTTGCGTTCAAAAGGATGCCATTTGGGTTATGTTATGCTCCAACAACCTTCCAGCATTGTATGATGTCGATATTTTAAGATATGGTGGAGGACACAATTAAGGTATTTATGGATGATATCTCTATGGTAGGTGACTCGTTTGATGGTTGTTTGATGCATCAGGCCGAGGTATTAAAACGTTATGAAGAGTGCAATCTTGTGCTCAATTGGGAAAGTACCACTTCATAATCCAAAAGGGTATAGTTCTGGGTCATCAAATTTCGCAGAAAGGTATTGAGGTTGATTGAGCGAAAGTTGAGGTAATACAAAAGCTTCCACCACCCATCTCTGTAAAAGGTGTTCTGAGTTTTCTTAGGCACACATATTTTTAGTGGAGCTACATAAAATATTTCTCAAAAATTGCACATCCATTGTGTAAGCTACTAAAAAAAGAGTGTAAGTTTTATTTGGATGATGCTTGTCTGGAAGCATTTGGGGAGTTGAAAGCTATGTTAACTTCCGTACTTATCATTATTTCACCAGATTAGGGGTAACCGTTTGAAGTGATGTGTGATGCAAGTGGGGTGGCACTTGGGGTAGTATTAGGATAGAGGTGAGAGAAGATTCTTCATCCGATTTACTATACCAGCAAAGCTGTGAATGTGGCTCAAAAGAACTATACTGTGACCGAACAGGAACTTGCTACGGTTTTCACATTTGAGAAGTTTAGGTTGCACTCTCTCGGTTCTATGGTCATAATGCATACTAACCATTCTGCATTGAGGTATCTAATGGCTAAAAAGGATGCAAAACCAAGGTTAATTAGATGGGTAATTTGGTTTCAAGAGTTTGAGTTTGAGGTAATTCATAGAAAGGGGACAGAAAACTAGGTTGTTGATCATTTTTCCATATTAAAGGAAGAGGCTATGACCAAGTTTGAGGATTGATTTGAGATTAATAATGTGTTCCCTGATGAACAAGTATTGGATGCTTCTTGTTATCTTATCCCTTGGTTCGCAAATTTTGCTAACTACTTGGCAAGTGATTCAGTTCCGTCGGATTTGTCATTCAACCAAAGAAAAAAATCCATGTTTGATGTGAAGAAATTCTTTTGGGATGAGCCTTACTTGTTTTGTGTTTGTGCTGATGGGATTATTCGTCTTTGTGTGCCCGAGGTTGAGATGATAAATATACTAGAAGCGTGTCATTCATCACCTGTTGTTGGGCACCATAATGGTATTCGAACTGCCCATAAAATTTTGCAGTGTGGGAATTACTGGCCTACCATCCATCAAGATGCTCATTATTTCGCCAAGTCTTGTGACCGTTGCCAACATGAAGGAGGAAGTTAAAAAGGCAAGAATTACTGATTAACCCAATACTGGTAATTAAGACTATTGACGTTTGGGGTCGTTATTTCATGGGTCCTTTTGTGAATTCAAATGGGCTGAAGTTCATTCTGGTTGCGGTTGACTATTTATCGAAATGGGTGGAAGCAGTTGGGCTTTCAAGCAATGAGGGAAAGAGTGTCACTACATTCATGTAAAAGAATAACTTCTCCATATTTAGTACACCAAGGGCAATCATAAATGATCGAGGTTCTCACTTTTGAAATAAAGTGTTTAAGGTGTTGCTTGAGAAGTATGGTGTTTGCCAAAGCATAGCAACCCCGTATCATCTGCATTCAAGTGGGCAAGTTAAATTTTCAAATCATTAGATAAAGCAAATTCTTGCAAAGGCCGTAAATTTGAATACAACTGATTGGTCCGGGAGGCTTGATGACACCCTATGGGCTTACCACACTGCATTCAAAACTCCCATAGGTATGTCCCCCTACCAACTTGTATATGGGAAGTATTGTCATCTACTTGTGGAGCTAGAGGATAAAGCAATGTGGGAACTAAAGAAGTTGAATTTGGATTGGTACATCGAATCGATTGTATTTTTCCTAAAAGCATATGAGAGTTCAGCCTTGTACAAAGAGAAGATGAAGAAGTACCATGACAAAAAGTTCGAAAACCATAAATTCATTGTCGGTGATTTGGTGCTCTTATTTAATTCAAGGTTGCGCTTGTTTCCTAGCAAGCTCAAGTCCAAGTGGACCTGGCCATTCAGAGTAACTCAAGTATTTCTGCATGGAGCAATTGAGCTCGAGAACAATGAAGGAACAAGGTTCATGGAGAACGGAAAAAAGATAGAAATCTACTTGGGGAAATCTTAGAGTATAAATGAAGTGATAGAGGCTTGGCACCTTGACGAAGTATTAGTAATTAAGGTGTTGCGTCGTGCTGCGACGTTAAATCAAGCAATGCTTGGGAGGAAACCCAAGATGTACAATTTAGCCAACTATAGGAGTTTTATTTTTAATTTTGTAGCTGTTTATCATGTTTTATGTTCGTGTTGGCTAGCTATAGATATAATAGGGTCCGTGTCTAAAAGTAGTTTCCAGAATATTTTACAAAGAAGGCCTAATGTTTGTTATGTGTGTAGGGACGAAAAGGCAAAATCTACAGAAAATAAGTTGTTGAAGCGGTCTACGGGTTTCATCGACGGTTTGTCGGTCAATCCATTGACCCTGGATGGCATCCATAGATCTAGGGTAAGTTTTTAATCTTTTCTAAGATGTATAGTGACCTACGGACTGCATTTATAGACTGTAGGTCGACACACAAACCATCGATGAGGTATTTTGGATCCATGTTAGGGTTTCTGCGTGACTCGACCCGAACCCCAAATAAATAAAATCATTCATTTCCCACTTCCATTTTCTCCCCCAAACATTTTTAAACTTTCTATTTACCCCATCATCTTCCATTAAAACCTCCCTATCTATCGGAAAACCAACTCCCATTTCCTATTCCTAATCCTTCTTCTTTTCCCATATTCCCAACATTCTTCCTTACTTCCATTTTTCTCTCCTAAAGTTTTCACGATCCGGGTTCTGTGTTACCCTTGGTCTAGGAGCATTTGCACGTGATAGCACACTCACCATCATTACTTACTTCTCAGGTAAATCGATTTCTCCTAAAATTTGAACATTGCGTTGCTTCAAATTGAAGGCACAACGATGAACTTGATCTCAGTATAATTGGTTGAATATAAGTTAGATAATACCCTTGGAATGATTGTGTTTGAGTGTGTAGGTAATTTTAATTGAATAAATAGGTTTGCTAGGTCTTGTTTGAAGTTTTGAATTAGGGTTTCGTTGTTTTAGTTGTGTTGAAAGTAGAATTATGTGTAGTCGAAACCCTACGGATGATGAACTATTGAAAAATATGTTGAAATGCATGTGTAGACTTATCTTGTTTGAGTGATTGTTGAAATTGATGGTTGAATGAAATTTGAACTTGATGCCTGGCACAACACTAATCAACGTCTATAACCAATGGACTGTAGGTCGTTGCCCATCACTGGCTCTTCTCAAAAATCTTGCTAGGTTGTGAAATATTGTGTGGACTACGGTCCGTCATTCCATTGATGAATCATTCTGCACATCCGTGGTTCCAACATCAGAGACCCAAAAATGGGCACTCTAACTTACGAAGGGGATCCACAGGCCGTAAATCCATCAACGGACGGAAGGTACCCACCGTGGGTAAACAAACCTGGTACTGTCTAGAATTATTGATTTTTTTCGGCTAAGAGTAATTCTTGTTTTAAATTTTTTTGGGTCTTTTCTGTGTTCTTTGGGTATTAAATAAGCTTTCACAAGGACCATGGCCCTGAAACAAGCTCTTGTCTACTCAAGGAAAGGAAAGTCCAAGTCAGTTGCCCCTTCGCGACTCCTGTTTGATAAGGAAACTGATAAGGAGTACATCTCAAAGACCACTAGAGACTCCCCTATTACACCTCGGACCAATATGAGTCTGCCCCAGCAGTAATTTCTATGAGTGATGAAGCCAAGTTCATCGCCCTAAGGAGGGGTTTTCTTATATAGAAGAGTCTTATTCAGGCTCTGAGTCACATTCCAACTCACATTTCAGTGGCAGCCCCATTTCATCATCTAAGGCCAATAGCTCAGGAGACATCCCGGTACCTCCTAGAGTTGAGCCAACCAAAAGTGCCACTGAGCCAAACATGTAGTTCGTTAAGGGCCAATACCAAATCTATTATGATGCCAAGGTGGTTAATGAGCATCAGAAAATGGCCCACATTGTTACGGAGGAGCATCGGGTTCTTACAGGTAGCCTGCACACCATGCCCAGCATTAAGGATCTATTCAAGAAACACAACTGTGAGTGGACGGCATGGAGTCCGGGGAAATTTAGTGAGGAGATGGCTCGAGAGTTTTATGACTCCTATGCTTCCACTGTCCATAGCTCGATCTCTAAATGGGCTAAGCTAGTAGCTCAACCTCCACATCAGGCGACTCTAGTGCGAAACTTCTCGGTTGATATATCTGAGACTATTATCCACCGATTTATCTATGGTACAACCCACACTCTGCCAATCAATACAATGGAGTATGACAACATGATAGTCTTGGTGCAGAGCGGCACTTTCCAGAAAGATGCTGAGTAGAGAGAAACATTACTTTGGTGGATGGCCAGTCAAATTGTAAATGAGGGGGACCGTACCAGGTGGATGTAGAATATGGCTTTGCGCATCAGAAAGGTTGCCCTAAGCTTCAATGCAAAGTTGTTTTGGAACATTGTATATACCAGATTGTCCCCCACTATGGAGGACAATGTGGTTACTTGGGATAAGGCTGTGATGTTGGCAGAACCTGTGGTAGGACTAGAGGTGGACTTCGATTAGATTTTGATCGCGGAGATACATGAGAGGGCCTTCGAGACCTCCACCACCTTGCCTTTTCCTTGTCTCATATTCTATATTTGAAGGGTTGTGGGAGGGCTTATTTGGCATTATGATAGTTTGATAAAGGCCACCAAGACATTGAACATTGGCCTTATAAGAGATGATGCCAAACTTGCTTCACCATGAAGAGACCCCCAGGTTGACCTACCTCCTTTAGGTGTTGATATTGCTGATGATGTTGAGCGGATAGAGGATGTTGATACTTCTATTCCTCTCACTACCACAAATTCACATGCCCCCTCCTCTGCCTCCACTAGTCAGGCCGCGAGCTCATCCAGAGCCACTCCTCCTTCAGGGTATACTATTGTTCCTTTGGCTTGAGTCCAAAAGTTGGAGGTCCATATGGCTACCTTACTGCAGCACATGAGGCCTTGGATATAGTGTTTTGTTGAGGAGTCTGAGGCTAGGATGGAACAAATGATGGATAAGAAGATTTACGCCATTCATAAGTGCTTGGATGTATTGGAGTTATAAGTTTTGGAGAGGCCAGGCCCTACTATTTATATCTTCACCTTCAAAGCAGAGTTGGCTATCCTTCATTCTTATGTTGATGCCCCTTGGCCCATGCTGAGACTATCCCGGAGACTGCACCAGTGGATGTGGCAGATGATATGGTGATAATTGACTTGTTTGGTGACTCTATGCCATCACCGAACCCTTCTCTTGCGGCTGGGAAGTGCCACCACTCCTCCGATCACACTTTTGACACTGAGGAGGTTCAACGGATGAGGAAGAGGGATCGCCAGCATTTTGAGGTATCCTAGAGACAGCCCATCATTGATAAGGTGATGCATTAGCAGCGGGTTCATAAGGTGGATGTCGGCCCATCTGGCCTATTGAGCACTACTAGGGTGTTCCAACTACTGATGAGGGCGCTACTAATGGCATTCCTAGTTCTGATGCAGCGGGTTCCGAGAAATCAGACCCACCCACTTCTTGATGGGTCTTCGATGCATTTGCACCACAGATTTGCTTCACGTTATGATTTACATTTTATTTTGTTCATTATGGGAAATTGCACCTTATATTGTTGGGGGTGGGGTAAATGGGTTGTGAGTGATTGGGTGATGTCTGAGTAACCCAACTCATAATCCTTCGTTGGTGTTTCTTGCCTATGTTGTTTTTCCCTGAGGGACTTTTTTACTTTTATATTGAATTGGCATGTTTAGGATTGTATATGTAGAAGTAAGTAGAAGAATGTAAGCATGATGCGCACGAGCATAAAATAGATACCCGTCCAAAACTTTTGAAATATGCTAGATCTATATTCTTGATGAGTTGAATGTGTTGGATCATCATAAAAAATGATAAGGAACCTATATGATACCATGACTTAAGCTAGAACTTCAACTGGGTAAGTCAATGATCTAGTAATGAAACAATGTGCCAAGTGTGTGAGTAAAGTTTTAATGTTCATGTAGTATTTGTCAATCTAGAACTGGCCCTTTTGGTCCTATTAACATATTCTAGGCTAGAAGTTGAAAAATGATCAAATAAGTCCACTTAGGTCTAAAAGTCAACCAAAAGAATTAAATGCTCCACTTTGATCCAAATGATTGAGCCTAAAGAATACCAATTCTTTCAATACACCTAGCTCACCTTCCCGAATATAATGTTTTGGTCCTGGTCCCTTCTTGGACATGTGCACCATGACTTAGGCCAAAAGCCTAAGTTGAGGGTGGCTAATTCAAAAAGTAAACTCAATCTTAGCCCTGGTCGGACATCAGATATCGTGTACCCCAACTCATGTAAAATACATGAGTTGAGGGTGGGTATGAAAAAAGATAACCCAAAAGAAAAGGGTATGAAAAGAGTTGTGTCTAGAAAAAAGAAAGATAGAAAAAGATGTGACTGAATTAAAAAAAAAAGAATGTTAAAGATGCTGAAAGAAAAAGAAATATGAAGTAAAAAAAAAACAGTCAAAATAGAAGAGCGATAAAGTCAAAGTCAAATTTGTGTTGAAGTTAATCAAGGAAAAGAGTTGAAAATAAAAAGATATCCATAATTGGTTGAGAGAAGAGGTAAAAAGAGAAGAGTTGAAAATTAAAAGATATCTAGAATTGGTTGAGAGAAGAGGTAAAAAGTTAATGTAATCTCCAAGAGGGTAGAAAAGTCACTAAAAGTACACAAATGTACCCTAACTGACCCTGAGCTTACGTTACAAGCTAAGAAATTCCTATAGTGATCCTAGTGACTAGATTGGAGAGTCTATGTGATGAAAATAAGGGCAAGCCTATGGAATTGAGCACTAAATGTACTTAAAGTCACCACTGAGCGTGAGTGTTGAATGAATCCTTAAAACATGAAATTCAGAATGATTGTGTGGAAAAGGATTTCTTTTGAAGTGATGGCACTAGTTACATTACCTTGGTGATTGAGAAATGTGTATAGTGGCATGTCTACTAGTCTATGTCATGTTTTGATCCACATGACTTGGCTTGTTGATTCTAGATGAAAAGATTTGCTCTTAGTGATGGAATTGATTGAGAGAGTCATGTGATTGCTTGAGTTTGTATGTTTGCTTCTACATAAGTACCATTTATAGTTTAAGTGTGTTGATGAAGGAAAAACAACAAGTTTAAGTTGAAGGTGCTGATATACCGTGAGTTTACGGTATTTTTGATGCATTTCACTCAAAGTTTGTGTGTGTCTTAGGCTAGTTTCTTATTAGAAAAAATATTTTGTGTGTCATTCCTGCAGGAAATAGACTTGGATGCGGTTGATGAAGATGCGAGCTAAAAATTGCAGAAGTAGCAAAGAGCCAGCCACGAACTGTAGGTCCACTAACGGGTCGTAAATGGGCAATCGTAGGTCCTGGTCAGAAAGTAGATTTTTAGTACTCAAACCATAGAGTGACAGGATGGAGCGTAGTTCAATGCACGAATTGTAGGTGGAGTCATCATTTGAAGGCACTGGAATAATACGTAAGTGTGGAACCACGGAGTGTGACCTATGGACCATAGGTCGAAGCTTCAATCGATACTGCATTTTAGCAATTATTTCCTTATTTTGTTTCCTACTTAGTTTGGGATTTGTTTTCGATAAATATTAGATGTAATGATCATTTTTGGAGGTTAGAAACTCTTGTAAGGTTTTAGTTTTATTTTTGGAATTAATATTGCAAACACTAGCAATTTAATTTTCGGAAGTTGGTTTATAAAATTTTTCCTTTGAACTTCAATTAAAGATTTTACATTTCCTCTATTCTAACTGTACATTCATGAATTCTTGTAATGTAATTATGAATTGTTAACTCTGATGCATGAGTAGCTAAATCCACAACTAGGGTTGTGGGAACCATAAGCAATTAGCAAGGTATGAATAATAATTAAGTGATTTTTGCATAGTGTTTATGCATGTATTGTTAATCCTTTCATTTATAAGTCTTGTTAACGATGTGCAACATTAGAACCCATCACGTTCCTACTTGCCGGACCAAGGAGGTAATGAATGAGAAAAGGATTAAACAACAGAGATTTAGTGGATGCTAGCGAATAGCCTGATTTCAATTAAACTGATGGTGAAAACTAAACTAAATGGATGTGATGACTTATCTCGGGTAAAGATAAGGGTTAGTAGAGCATAGGCCGTAAATGGACCAACTTGCATGGTGAAATTCCCTACTTAGGGGACCAATTGCTTAGGGATACCTAACTTACCAACCTTGCATGTCAAACACAAGGAGAGGATTACTGTACTAAGAGCTCATAGGGAACAAATATACCCTATTTTTCATCTCATATATAACTCAAATTGTGAATCTTGTTTACTTATTACTGAAGCATTCAAATCTATTACTTATCTACAAAATCCCCCTTTTTTACTTTTCTAGAAAATAGTTTGATTAAACAGAGATAATAGTGAGTCAAGTTTAAGTTTGAACCATATTCTTCGTGGGATCGACCCAACCTACAAGTTGGGTTCTTTATTAGGCAATGACCTCCTATAATCTTTAAGGAGGTTTGGGTGTATCCGGTCTAGGCCAGTTCTGTACTGCCTCAATCTTTTGAGTGTCAACTCGAATCCCATCACCAGAAATAATATGGCCTAATAATGCCACAGAGTAAAACAAAAAATCACAATTACAAAATTTGGCATACACTCGTTATCCTTTAGGGTTTGGAGAACTATTATGAGATGACTAGCATGATCTTCCTCATTTCTTGAATAGATTAGAGTGTCATCAATGAATATGATAACAAACATATCTAGATAAGGTTTAAAAACTCTGTTTATAAGGTCCATGAACGCTGCAGGAGCATCAGTCAAACCAAAAGACATGACTAGAAACTCATAATGAACATAGCGGGTCCTGAAAGATGTCTTATGGATGTCACTTTCTCTTAGTCTCAACTGATGATAGCCATATCTAAGGTCTATCTAAGAAAAACAAGTGGCACCTTGAAGTTGATCGAAGATATCATCAATTCTCTAAGGATGATACTTATTTTTTATAGTGATCTTGTTCAACTGATGGTAATCTAAACACATTCTAATAGAAACAACTTTCTTCCTAACAAATAAGACTGGAGCGCTCCTAGGTGAGAAACTTGGTCGAACGAAGCCTTTTTCAAGGAGATCTTCGAACTACACTTTTAACTCTTTCAACTCAACAGGAGCCGTTCTATATAGAAAAATATACATAGGATGTGTGTACGAAGAATATCTATACTGAAGTCTATTTATCTCTGAGGAGGGACTCTAGGAAGATCATCTGGAAAATCCTTTGGAAACTCACTCACAATTGGAACTGATTGACCAGGTGGTGTCTGAACACTAGAGTCATTAACTCAGACAAAGTGGTAGATGCACCCCTTGGAAACTAACTTTCTTGCCTTAAGGTATGAAATAAAATGACCCTTTGGCACGATTGCACTACTCCTCTTCTCTATAACTTGCTCATCAGGAAATTAGAAGTTAAAAACTCAAGTTCTACAATCGACTAAGGAAAACTAGGCATGAAGCCAATACATACCTAGAATAACATAAAAATCTACTATGTCTACTCGACTAACTCAACTATGGTGTCCTTGTGATTGATAGAAATGACATAATCACAATAAACTCTCTCATCCAAAATAGACTCACCAAAAAGTTTAGAAACACAGTAGGGCTCAAGAAGTTGTTCGGGAATAATATTAAACCTCATAGTTGTACCTGGAGTCACAAAAGATAGAATTGCACCTGGATCTAGCAATGCGTACACATCAAAAGAAAAGGCTTTATTCATACAGGTGGCATCATCCTGCCAATTCTCTTTCTCTTGGAAACATGTTATAGCATATAGATGGTTTGCTCCTCCGCATGTCCCTAAAGTGGCTCCTCTAGGTTCAACTCTGTCTGGTGGAGCCCTTGAAGAAGATTGAGCTCTATTCCACATTACATTTTCCTGCCTGTTCTTAGAGCACTCTCTCATAAGTGACCATTCTGACCACACTTGAAATAACCAGTGGAGCAATTAAGACACAGTGGTTCCTACCACACATAGTAGATGCAAGAGTCTCATTACCTCCTTGTGCTACACTACCTTAAATCTGTGCAAGTCTAGCTTTAATGTTTTGTGAATTATGATTCTTGAACTCACCTGTGCTCGTTGGTGCAGGTGAAATAGAAAACGATGGAGTAAGTCCATTTTTATTTTTTTTGAAAGATGACCGATTCACATTACTTTTCTCTTGTTCGAATTCCTTTCCAGTTGTCTTAGCTTTCTTGTTTCGAAACTCTTTTCTATCTCTCAGCTTATCTTCCTTGACCTGCTGCACATGAATCATAAGTCTTTTTATGTCCATATATCCTATCAACATAGTTGACTTACCCTCTTTCCTTGAATGAAGAGACAACCCAAGAACAAAAAAAACTCATCCTGCTCCTCATATCAGCAACCATCTCTGAAGCATAGCAGGAAAGTTGGGTGAACTTCAGGCTACACTCATGCACACTCATAGATTCTTGCTTAACTGAGGAATTACCTTACCTTTGCCTCTCTTAGTTCAAAGGGAAAGAAATGCCCCATGAAGGCCTCTTCGAAAGCATCCCATCTCACAATTGGTGCACCCGTAGCTCAACTCTTCTTTCACTAATCATACCATGCTCTAGCAGCACCATTTAGTTGGTATGCAACTAGTTCCACTTGCTCAACATCAATAGCACGCATAACCTCAAAAACCATATGCAACTCTTCTATAAAATTTTCAAGATCCTCAGTGACACTTGAACCGGTAAAGTCTGGAGGATTTATCCTTAAGAATTCACATATACTGGATATATGAGTCATATCCTATCGATTCCCTCTCTGTTTCCTAGCATGGTTGGCCACAACCTGACTCAACATTCGGATAGCATCTCGAAATTATGCATTTCTAACCTCTCCTTGGGGTTGAACTTTTGTTGCATTGGGTACCCCTTGTTCCTCTGGATCGACATTATTCCTAGAAAGATGACGTTAGACAAGTTTGCATAGAGGCATGATCTTAAGGATATGCACAAGCACGAGCTAGAAAGAAAATATTGTAGAGATGAACTCTATCACACAAAAAGAGTATGAAGGAAGTGAAATAGTTCTTAAATGTCGCAACCTCCTAATTATAGATGTGGTGTGGTTCAAAACAATAACTAGGACTCAACAGACACGGCTTCATAGAAACCGTAGGACTCTTGAACTAGGGCCACTAATACCCAGTTTGTCATGTCTCGAGCCTACTCCCAGGATGCTAAACCATTGCTTGCCCCAAGAGAACCCTTGGCCTGACTCAACTTTTAGCGGAATACTTACTCATTAATAAGATAAAATCAAAAACATAACTTTACTCAATCTCTCAAAGAAACACTCAGAACATTATAGAAATAAAATATTCAAATAGCCAAAGAGGCAACTGAAGTCTCAACATAAACAATTGAACATGAAAAGTCTCATAAACTATATCTATCTATCTATGAAGCCTCTAATGCTATGAGGGATGTCGGGACAAGACCCTAGATCATCCTAACAACTAAAATAAATGAAATAAAATAACGGATCCTCCAGAAGCAACGAGGCTCACCAACAACTCTGGAACTCAACTAGACCAACGAAGCATTGGATACTGATCCTGGTTACCTGTATTTGCATCATAAAAGATGCAGGCCAAATGGCGTTAGTACATGAAATGTACGAGCATGCGAGGGGAAATCTAAAACATGACATAAGCATTAGTGTAACTGAAGAAACAACATACCTCGTATCAAATCAACTCATTTCAATATAAAGTCAATAACAATAGTGTGATATAAAGAAAAGCTTTTTCAAGTGTAGATAGCAACTCAATGTATTGAAAAATACAATATATCTCAATTTGTATGTAAAAATACAAGGTAAACTTTTTTTGGAAGATTTTCTAACTAGCAACCATCACTATGAGTTATGTGATGATACATCGTCTCGCCCACGCTACTAGAACTGTCCTGTGCTTTGCCAGGGTGTAGAAATCCTAAACTAAGTGGATCCACTAATCTATGCTAAAAAGCAATAAGGAATGTTCTAAAAAGTATGACCATTTCTACCCATGTTGGCAACATGGTTTATGGGGGCTGTGAGTTGTTATAAGTCTCCTCCATATCGGTGCTCAATACTTTTCCCAAAATATAGCTTAGCTCATATATTTTAAAGAAAACATTTTCTCTTCCTCTAATTTAAGATTATTACACAAAATGTTTCTCTTAAAAGAGATAGTACTAAAAAATGCTCATGAACTCTTTTGGAAATTGGTATTTCCACTTTTCTTAAATGCAAAAACATTTCAGTTAGGAATATTTAGTTCCCATACATCATTTTAAAGAAAATGAGCTCAACTCTACTCTTCCTCAAACTCAAATGCTCAAATCCTACGATAATTTTTAAGAGATTGTAAAAAAACTTTTTCAAATGACTCGAAGAACATTCAAGAATTAGCTCTTAGCTCTACCTTGAATTGGAATTATGAATTCAAGGTCATGATTCATGCTATGAATGATTTCTAGATTTTTAGAAGTAGGTTAGTGTAGTTAGAATCAATAGGGAGTAAAGGTACCCTTTGAATGAATTCAGAGTGTCTAAACAATGGAGAATGGGTGGGACAGGCGACTATGGAGCACTGAGTGGCACAGGGTGCCAATATTTATCCTAGAGACACCCTCTGCTAGCACATTGGTGGGGTGGCATGCCAGCCCTTGCCCTCAAAACTCCAATGAATTTCTTTCTCATTTTCTGACCCTAATTCCCCTAATATCGAATGGTTTCTTCCCAAATAACTTAGATTCGAATACCCAACATAGCTACACAATAATCTACTTAAAAGCACCCTCAAATCACTAACTTTTATCTCAGGAACTCATTAAAATCCAAAAAATTAAGATTACGAATGAAATTTCAAGAAAACTCATCAAGAACTCAATTCCTTCGGCTTTGAGAATGAAATTTCATTAAAATAGCATGATTGGAAAGAGGGTGAACGAACCCAACACTATGAGAACTCACATATCTCTGAGGGATCAAACCCTTGGAGAAACAACCTTCGATGAACAACTTGAATCTTCCCTCATTTCTCCTCTTTAGGAATAAAGTAAGAACATAAGTGGAAGAACTGTAGCTACCAAAATCAAAACTTATTATACCGACTGCACCATATGAATTACATTTGGGTTTGTTGGCACATCAAAAAACTGGTGCAACAATTATTTCTTGCTAGATAATAGGAAAGGAATATTAAATACTACAACTATTAACCCACTTATTAGGAATTAATATTTGAGGAAAACCATATGAAATCAAATCTTGGAAGATGCCACCAACTTAATTTATATTATAGCTAAACATTCTATATGCTAAACCAGACACTTTCTGGATAAAAGTCTAGAAATATTATCTAATCTATCTTGTTCGAAGTTAGACAATTTTTGGTGGTATATAAGATATTATACTCAATAAAGCTATGGTTAGAAAAGATTGTAATCATGACTATTGGAAGGAAAAAATTATTAGTTGTTTACTATTACTATTTGCTGAAAAAGCTAGGATAAAATTAAAAGATAGGTTTCAGGAGAACATTCCGTATAATCAATTAACCTGTGGTGACCTCATAAGTTTTATAAATATTACCAAATTAAAATTATATACAGATATGACACTTAAATATCAATTAAAAAATTATAGTAATTATCACATAATGAATGAGGAGATTTTTGTAAAGACTTTGGATATACCAAATTATCTACCCCTTCAAATAAAGATTCTAAAAAGGGTAAATACCATCGTAAAAATTATAAGAATAAACATGACAAGCCTCATTAATAAAAAAATCTAGAAAATCTAAATTAGATAATAAAAGTAATATCAACACTAATACGTGTTGGAAGTGCGGATAAACCAGACAGCATGCTACAGATTGTCGGATCCCTAATAAAAATAAGGATAAGATAAATATGTTAGAACTAAAAGATAAAGTAAAAAATAAATTATATTTAATACTTGATAAAAATCAAACTAGTTCTTTTTTTAAAAGGAGTCCTAGTGAAGATGACCAATTTAATAAGATACATAGTTTATCAGTAATAACTCAATGAATTGTGGATCTGGTGGTTCAATTTGTACGTACTAAGATAGCTCCATCAATGTGATTAGCAGCATTAGTAAAGAAATTTTCATTGATATAGTTGAGCATATCGATGATCTAGTGCTGACTAATCTAACTTTTTATGTTATGTATTTTACATGTGTGGATAAACTACTACACAATTATTCTTTTTACACATAGCTACTAACTGTTAGACATAATTGATAATGACCATACGTGGTCAATAATTTATGCCACGTAGCTAGAAATCAGTGCACATAGTTGTTGTTGAATCTGCTGTATGCATATCCTTGTTCGAAATATATTTTTGCTGAAAATAGTCGTGGAAAAATGTATATTTTTATAACTTGAATCTTTATCATTTTGTGGCATGAATTTTTAGTTCCTGTAGGGTCCACCTGTTTTTCTTGAATTATGTGTTCTTGAGTTACTAATTATTGAATTCTATTTCTTATTATTGAGTTGTTATATCTTACATTGAGATTCTTGAGTTGATTGTTCATGTCTATTTTTAAGCATTAATCCTATTTTCTAAGTATTCATTGAGTTCTTATTGAGAATCTTTTAACTAAAATGTAATTATTTAAACTAAGTTTTGAGAAAGTAAAGAGGAGTTTGAGAAAGTACTTAACCAAGAGTTAAGCAAGAGAATAAGGGAACTAAGTTTTTCTCAATTGTTTCATTTTTACATGACGGAAGAGGATATTATTTTAAGAAAAGTTAAAAGACTTTAAAGAAAGATTGAGTATAGAGCAGTTATCTCATAAAGAGGACCCTTTTGAGTAAATATCTCAACCCAGAATGTATTTTTACATTGAGTAAAGAGAAATCATGCATTCTAAAGGAGCAATGAGTTTCAAAGATATTTTAGAGCAGTCACCTCTTTTAAGAGGATAGTTTGAGTAATAATCTCAAACCTAAGAGAGAGTATGCTTATTGATACGTCAAAATTACACCTACCTAAAGAAGTATAAGCGGTTGTTGGCAAATAAAGAACACAGCTTGTAGGTTGGGGTTGATCACAAGAGGAATATGGTCCAGACGTAAACTTAACTCACTGTTATCTCTGTTTAGTCAAACTATTTCTGAGGAAACTAAACAGGGGGGATTGCAAATAAATAACAAACTATTGATTCAAGTGATTAAGTAAGAAGTGAACAAAATTCACAATTTGAGATACCAATATAAGATGGAAACTAGGGCATACGTGTTCCCCACAAGCTCTTAACACAGTAATCCTAATAACACTAATCCTATCCTACTATTTGATATGCAGGGCTAATAAGTTATGTAACCCTAAGTTGCTGGTAACCATCATAGGAACTTTCGATTGCGATTTGGTAAATCTACGAATGTGTGCTTTATTAACCATTAACTTTACCCCATATTAATCATCATGTCAATTTAGTTAGGTCTTCACCCTATCATCAATTGATTAAAGTCAGACTATTAAATAACAACAAATCCTTAACTAAATTTCTATTGTGAAATCTTTTTATCATTCATTACTCCCTAGGTAAGGTCAAGTAGGAATGAGGAGAGTTCTAATGTTGCGCACTGCTAGAATGATTTTTAAACAAAAAGATAAACAATACAAACATGAACACTATTCAAGAATTACTTAGTTATTATCCATGCATTGTTAATTGCTCATGCTTCCCACATCCCTAGTTCTGGATTTAGCTACTCACGCTTGAGAATTCACAATTCATATTTGAAGTAAAAGAATTCATTAACTTACAAATAAAATAGATGAAACCCAAATCTTGAATTTAAAATCGAAGTGAAATTTTATAAACCAACTTCTAGAAATTAAATTGCTAAGAGTTTGCAAATTAATTCCAAAAGACCAAAACCAAAATTTTACAATAATGTCTAACCCCCCCCCCCTCCCCCCAAATGAAACTAACAACTAATATTTATAGTACTAATGCCCTAAACTAACAAGGAACATAAAATAAGGAAAATTGGGTCAGATGTAGATTTTGATTAATGGTATGACCTACAGACCGTGGATAAACCTACAGTCTGTGGTTCCCATCTGTGGTTCAGCAGTTAGACAATATTTCAACAGTTTCAAAGGATGGTCCCACGTACGATCTGTGGATTGGACTATGGTCCGTCCTTTCACACTGTGGTTCAAGTACTGAAAATCAACTTTCTGATCAGGACCTACGATCGTCCACCTACAGCCTATAAATAGAACTACGGTGCGTGGTTTGACTCCATTGACTGCTGTTGCTACCACTTCAATGCTTTTGTCCCTCAACCACTTCTGAACCAATTTCCTACAAAGAATGGATAAAAACCATAAATTCTAATACTAATATAGCCCAACAAACACACAAACTCTAAGTGATACACATCAAAAATATCGTAAACTCATAGTATATAAAAACCCTTAACTTAAACTTGTTGTTAGTCCTCAAGCGACACACTAAAACTCTAAAAGACACTCATGTAGAAGTAAAGATACAAACTCTAGTAACCACATGGCTTTCTCAATCAATTCCATCACTTAGTGCAAACCTTTTGTTCTAGACTCAACAAAGTAACTCATGCGGATCAACATATGACATAGACAGACCAATAGAAATCACAACATACACTTTTCAACAATCATCAAGGTAGCAATTCTCCAACAATGTAACTAGTACCCTCACTTCAAAAGAAATACTTTTTCACACAATAAATCTGAATTTCATATTTTAGAATTCATTCAACACTGACGTTTAGAAGTGACTTCAAATACAGTTAGTACTAAATACCATAGGCTTGCCCTTAGTTTCATTGCATAGACTTTTCAAACCAGTCACTAGGATCGCTACATGACTTTATTAGCTTGTAACGTAGGGTCAGGGTAAGGTAGGGTACATTTGGTTTGTTTTAGGGACTTTTATGCCCTCCTTGACATTACATTGGCTATTTACCTCTTTTCTCAACCAATTTCAACTTTTTTTTATTTTCTGCTCTTTTCCTTGACTTTGACTTTCTTCAGCACAGATGTGACTTGAATTTTTCATTCTCCTTTTTCCACTTTTTCTTTTTCTTTCACTTCTCTCGTTGCTTTCCGACATCTTTTTCATTATTTTTGTTCCTTTAAATTCAGTCACATCATTCTCGATCCTTTTCCTTCATTTACACACAAGTCTTTTCATACCCTTTTATTTTTGTTTCCTTTTTCAAAGCCACCCTCAACTCATGTATTTTATGTGAGTTAAGGTGCACAATATCCGAGGTCGAAGCAGGGCAAAAATTAAGGTAACTTTTGAATTAGCCACCCTCAGCTTAGGCTTTTGGCCTATGTCAAAGCACATGTCAAAGGAGGGACTAGGGCCAAAGCAATCTGTTTAAGGGATGGTGAGTTAGGTGTATTGAAAGAAGTGGTATTCATTAGGTTCAAATATTTGGATCAAAGGACCATTTATTTCTTTTGGTTGACTTTTAGGGTTAAGTGGCATATTTTAACAAGTGCCTATGATCATTTCCCAACTTCTAGCCTAGATTAGATTAGCAGGACCAACACAACAAGTTCTAGATTGGCACATACTCCATGACCATACAAAATCTACTTACATACCCTTGGCACATTGTTTCATTATCAGATTATTGAATCACCCAGTTCAAGCTTTTTAGCTTAAGTTATGCTATCATACCAGTTCCATATCATGCCACATGAATATCTAACACATTCAACTTATTAAACCTATAGATCTACAACAATTTTAAAACTTTGGACATAAATCAATTTCAAGCTCTTATGCCATCATGCTTTCATTGTTTTACTTACTTCTACATATACAATCCTAAACATGTCGGTTCAGCATAAAACTAAATTAGTCCGTTGGGGAAAATGAACAACACAAGAAAACCCCAAGGGAGGGTTATGGGCAAGAAAACCCCAAAGGAAGGTTATGCGTTGGGTTACTCAGATTTCACCCTATCACTCACAACAAATTTAGCCCACCCCGAAAAAAATATGGTCCAATTTCCCTCAGTGCACTAAATGAAAAAGTAAAGCATAGGGTGAAGCAAACTTGTAGTGCATATACGCCAAAGACCCATCAAGAAGATGGTGGGTCTGGTTTTTCGAAACCTGATGGATCAATACTAGGGACACAATTAGTAGTGCCCTCAATAACAATAGGAGCACCCACAGTAGCGTCCCTCAAACCTGACAGGCCAAAACCAACCTCACGAGCACGCTGCTGCCGCATCTTCTCATCAATGATAGAATACTTCTGGGCTGCTTCCAACTGCTGGTGCTTCCTCTTCCTCGCTCTTCGAGTATCCTCAGTGTCAAAAGTGTAATCATAGGAACAGTGGTGCTTCCCAACTACATGAGAAGGGTCGGGTGATGGCATAGTATGGCAAAAATCATCCTCTGCAACGTCGGATAGTTCTCTGGTTAAACCTCAGCAGGGGCTAACAGGGCATAAACATCAGCACGGAGGCTAGCCAACTCCATTTGGAAGGTGGTGATATAAATAGTAGGGGAATTCCTATATAAAACTCTCAGCTCAAATGCATCCAGGAGCTTATGGACTACCTGAATCTTCCCATCCATCATCCGCTCCATATGAGCCTTGGTCTCCTCTACAGAGCACTGCATGCAATTCCTCATGTGCTGCAATAGGATCGCCATATGGGTCTCCAACTTTTGGACTCAGGCCAGAGGAACTAAAGTGGACCAGAACAAGAAGTGGCTCGGGATGAGCTAAGAACCTGGCTAGTGGCTGTGGAAGGGGGAAACTATGCATCTGTGGTAGTAGGAGGGGCAGGGGTATGATCAGTATGTGTCATTGCAACATGCTCAACCTCTCAAACTAAGTCATCACCCAGGAGAGGAATGATAACTAGTGCACTCCTACGTGGGGTAGCGGTGTTACTATCATCTTAGATGAGCCTCACATCAATCGTCTTGGTCACCTCGACCAATCTATCACAATGCCATCTTGGCACATTAGAGTCTCTGCATAACCAGTAGATCAAGTATGGGAAGGGTATGGTTGTAGTTCTCCAGAAAGCTCTCTCATATATCACGACAAGAATATTTCGAGTGAAATCAACCTCCAATCCCGCTAGTAATATAGCAAGCATCACTGCCCCATCCTAAGGAATGTATTTTTCTGCCTGTGTGGGGGACAATCTGGTATGACCGATGGACTACCAAAAGTTAGTCCCAAAACTAAGAGTCGCCTTCCTGATCGGCAACTGCATATTTTGCTTTCACTCAGTGCTCTCTCCCTTCTTAGCAATGTGGTGGGTCATTCACCTAAGTAATAATTCCCTCTGCTTGGGATATATGAAAGAATGACCTTGAACGATGAACAACCTGTAATCGTACTCCGTCGTATTGATTGGAAAAGTACGTGTCAGTTGTAAATAAAATTTTGATGGTGATTTTTGAGATGTCAACCGATAAGTCCTATACCATAGTAGTCAAGAGATCTGGCTGGGCTAAAGCTTTAGCTTGTGATGGCAAGGAACTAGTGACAGTGGAATCATATAAAGCGTAGAACTCATGCACCATCTCATTGCTATATCTCCCTAGACTCTCGGCCATCTAGTTGCATTATTGCTGCTGAAATAAACCATGGATGGAGGGCATAGTGTCTAGACTTCCTATGAAAACCCGTCGCTCCTCGATAATTAGACATGCTACCTTTTCTTGCTCATTCAGGGCCTTCCCCTCAGTGGAAATCTCGTAATACCCTCAACACACCACTTATTGGGCTCGGTGGCACTAGGAACTGGCTCAGTTCTAGGTGATACATGTGTATCCCCTGTGCGATCGAAACTTGAAGATGAAGTAGACGTGGCTCTTGAATAGAAGTTGGAGTGCGACACTCCTACATGTGAAGCCCCTCCTCAGACTGGGGGGCAGTGACCTCGACCTTGTCACTAGATGTAATAACTTGCTAGAACCTGTTCCTCGTGGTCAAGGGGTTGTGGGGGAGACTCTGGTAGGACTCGGGACATATTCGTCTGTCACGACCCAGTGGTACCCTCTATATGTAACACGTCACATAAAACACCGAAAGGCGCCATATACGCCACTTAGCATATCATAACATAAGTATAAAAAAATAAAGAATAAAAATGCATTACGAGTCCAAAATTTTCATAAAGGAAAGAGGAAGTCTAGACTTGTCTCAATATAGCTATCTATTACATTAGTGGAATCAAATAGGGTCATAACCCTTACAACATAATCCGAAATGGAAATACAAGAAAGGAACTACAAATGAAACAACCATCCTTGAATCATGAGGACTTACCACAATCTAGGAAAATAGTGTGAATCCAAGCTTGAACCAAATGAAGATCGACTTAAGAACCGGACCCTACACATGGGAAAATGTAGGAAATATGGGTTAGTACAAAAATGCACCAAGTATGATAGCCATGCATAAAATCATGAAAACATGCTAAAAGGGACATTTTAGTTGAATGTATCCAATTTACTAAGTTAAAGCATCATTTTGAAGATAATGGAAAAAACATATGGTATAAGCATAATTAACTCATAGATCACCATACCATAAGATGAAAATGTCATATATACCCTTAAATCATACTTGTGCAATGCATGAATAAGATCTGATAATCCCACCCATACATAGGTAGAGCTTCTTGAGTAACTATAGTTCATAATTCATCTTTTTGCTCATCCTATCATAATTGGGAATTAGCCTTAACCCACACAGACCATGAGAGCTTACCACGGAATCTGGTTTCTACCCCACATGGAAAAGGGGTCGTCCTACTTTCCTATGGTAGAACCATACTCTTAGCTTAGATAGATCCACTACCTAAATACCTATGAGGGAACATAGTTTATGGGAAAAGGAGATTGCTACTAGAAACCTGGACTCAAATAAGGTAGAAGGTTTCCATTTAATGAGATGCATACTTTGGGAACCCAAAATCAACTAAGGTAGAAGGAACCCATTTGGAAAGATAGACTCAACTACTGTAAAAACTTCCATCACATAATCATATTCACTCGGTACTAAGCATAAATTCCCATAGATTACATATTAAGTCTTGACTTAAGTCATATTCACGGAAGAATGTATTGACACTCAATCCTACATAAATTGTACTATATCTTATAGATTTAATAGGTTAGAATAGCCATTCAACTTTAGAATAATCATATCGTGAGAAATCCTTTCACATCATATCATAATCATACATAAGTGTGTCTATGAGGATAACCTTCCAACACAACAACAACTAGATCTTAAAGCATCTACATAACCCTCTTAATCATGAATAATTCTCATACATTGCCCTTTAAGATCCATAGATCATAATCCATCAGCACATCTAGAATTACTATATTAGACATGGATGATAACATGATTCAAGTATTTCAATTACTACATGCATAATTCTATCATTTTATACGTGCATCAATCAACACCCTTACTTTAAGATCCAAATTGGGAAAATAAGGAAATTCGTGGATTATTGAGGAATTCAACATAAAACCTTATAAAAACATGATTATATCAATAAAAAAACATAATTCAGTCATTAAAAATGAATTCAAAAGGTATCCATGAGAATGAAGTCAAACCCTAACTTTTGGGATTTCTTGCTTTGAAATTGGGGATTTTGAAAGGGCTTCATGGATGAATTCTATCCAAGGATGAAGAGCTAATATACCTTATCTATGAGTTCCAATGAAATTGAGTAGAAAACCTTGCTCCTTCATCCCTAACTTGACCTTCTTTTTTCTTCTTCCTTGGAGTTTTAGAGAGAGAATTTTTGGAGAGGGTTTGGGTTCTTATTTTGGAATTTGGAATTATGAGGAAGATGACTTAATTTGGTGACTTGAAAACCTTATATAGCTAGTCTAATTTAGTCTAAAACAAAGTCACTTAATAATAATTAAAAATGGAAAACCCCAAAATGCCCCTACATTTAACGGCCAAAAATCAGTTCCAGGCCTCACCTACGCCCCACCACTGATGGACAGTGGTTGGACCGACGACCTGTGCTAGTGAATGTCAGTTGGGGTTCTATGACTTGCTTCCTTGGGCCTTGACCTACGACCCCCCACCCACTAGGCTTGGGGGGGACCTACGGGGCGTGAGTGGCCCTCGTGGGTCACTTCCCAGGCACATTTTGGTTGTCTTACTCAAGGACCCATTGTTGGAATTTGGGGATCGTACCTTGACGTTCTAACACAAAACCCTATATTTTTAGATACGGGGAGGTACATTTAAGACTCTTACCCTAACGTCAAGCTCTAGTTAAGCCTTCTAGTTTTCGAGGTGTTACAATATCTCCCCATTGGGAACATTCATCCTTGAATGATGATCCAAACACCTTATGGAATTAAAGACTCAAGACATGCAACCCATCATGCATGAAACATCAAAATAATGCACAATTCATAGGAGGAAACTTCAAATTCATCTCAAACATAATCAATGCAACATGAGGAAATAGGAACTAAATCTAACAATTCATTATGCATGAAAACTCAACATTTTTTAAAATCATAGGAGTAACTACCTTTTCCAACTAAAAGCATGCTCACCACAATATCATGGAGCCAATATGCAATTACTCTCAAAAGCATACTAAAGCATGTTCATCAATTCATCTCATGAAGTCAAATAGGCAACTCTTACTTAATGCACAACAACATGAGGAAAATCAATGATAAAAACTCATTTTCTTACTAAACATGAATTTTATCAAGAACATGCATAACATAAGGAAATCATGGAAAACACGTATACTCACATGACTCCCAAAATACTAAAATTCAAGAGGAACTACTTACCTCAAGCTTGAATAGGACTAGAAGGAAAGAGATGAGGGTTTCAGGACTTCATATCGGCCTCAGCCTACAAAGTAGAACCCTCAACTAAGTGATTTCTCTTCAAGACCTTTTACGAAAGCTATTTCCTTGTTTCTCAATCTCTTGAATTGCCGTTCTAGGATCTCTATCGGAACCTCTTCATATGCAAGACTTTCGTCAACTCCCAACACTTCTAGGGGAATAATGGACACCAGATCACCAATACACTTCTTAAGCATAGAAACATGAAATACTGGATGAACTAGGGCCAACTCATTTGGCAAATTTTACTCATAGGCAACTTTCCCAATACGTTTCAAAATTTGGTATTGCCCCACATACCGGGGACTAAGTTTTCCATTTTTGACAAACCCCATCAAACATTTCATAGGTGGGATTTTTAGATAGACCAAATCATTAACTTCAAATTCTAGATCTCTTCTTCTCACATCGGCATAAGACTTTTGTCTACTTTGAGCCATTCTCAACCTCTCTCTGGTAAGCCAAAATTTCTCAATGGTTTCATAAATTAGCTCAGGACCTATTAAAGTAATTTCACCAACCTCAACCCAACCAACCGGAGACCTACATCTCCTACCATACAAAGCTTCAAAGGGAGCCATATTGATACTTGAGTGATAACTATTATTGTAGGCAGACTATATTAAAGGGAAATAGTAATCCCAATTATCCTTGAAGTTAATAACACATGCCCTCAACATATCATCTAATGTTTTGATGGTATGCTCTGCTTTCCCATCGGTTTGGTGATGAAAATTCTTAATCATCTTAACCAATACCTTTGTAGAATGACTTCCAAAAGTGTGAAGTAAGTTGAGTACCCCGATCAAAAATAATAGATAAGGGGACCCCATACATGTTCACTATTTCTCTTATATATAACTTGGCATAGTCTTTTGCCGAAAAAGAAACCTTGACGGCAATAAAGAGGGCTCTTTTTGTCATCCGATCTATAATGACCCAAATAGAATCATGTTGCCTTTGAGTACGAGGCAAACCCACAGTAAAATACGTATTCACCTCTTCCCATTTCCAAGTGGGAATTGCCATGTCGTGGGATAAGCCTCCCAGCCTTTGATGTTCAACCTTTAATTGTTGCCTATCAGACATTTGGCCACAAAACCAGCAATATCTTTCTTCATTCCGTTCCACCAATAGACTTTCCATAGATCACGGTACATCTTGGCGGCTCTCGGATGAATAGAATACCGAGAACTATGAGCTTCTTCTAGAATTTGCTCCCTTAAGCCATCTACATCAAGAACACATAAATGACCTTGGTTCCGAAGAACACCATCTCCCCCTTGGGAGAAATCGTCAATTGATTTCTTAAGTACCGCTTCTTTCATTTCTACCAAAAAAGGATCAAGGTCTTACATAGACTTCACATCCATCACAAAGGACGATTCAGAACCATTATGAACCATGACTCCACCCTTGGTGGAGTCCACTAGTTGAACACCTAACTGAGACAACCTATGCACATCATGAACCAATTCATACTTTTCATCGTCTACATGAGCCACACTACCCATATAGAATCTACTAAGTGCATCCGCTACCACATTAGCTTGGCTGGAGTGATAAAGGACACTTATGTCGTAGTCTTTCAATAATTATAGCCACCTCCTTTGGCGAGGATTCAAGTCCTTTTAAATACACACATATTGAAGAATCTTTTGATTAGTGAAAACATCCATATAGACCTATACATATAATGCCTCCATATTTTTAAGGCAAACACGACCGCCACTAACTCAAGGTCATGAGTAGGATAATTCTTCTCATGGAATTTATGTTTTCTTGAAGCATAGGCAATCACCTTACCATTTGGAATAAGCACGCATCCCAACCCATTTCTAGAGGCATTACAATATACCCCAAAACAATTCATACCATTTGGTAAGGTAACACCGGAACGTAAGTAAGTCTATATTTTAATTATTGGAAACTCTTCTCACAAGCTTCCGACCATACAAACCTAGCTTTCTTTTGATTCAAGGCCGTTAAAGGAGAAGCAATAGAGGAAAATCGCTCAACAAACCTTCTATAGTAACCAGCCAAACCCAAGAACCTTTTAATATCAGTCAGTGATAGAGGTCTAGGACAACTCTTGACCACATACGTCTTCTTAAGATTTACCTCAACACCCTTGTTTGACACAATATGAACAAAGGAATGCTACAGACCTTAACCAAAACTCACATTTGCTAGACATTGTGAAAAGTTGATGGTACTTAAGAACTTGCTATACCACTCTCTAATAGTAAACATGCTCATTCTCACTCCTTTAATAGGTTAAAATATCATTGATAAACATGATCACAAATATGTCAAGATATTGTCGGAACACTCTATTCATTAAGTCTATAAGCATCGCCGAAGCGTTAGTCAAACAAAAGGACATTACTAAAAACTCATAGTGACCATATCTTATTCAGAAAGTCATCTTTGGAATATCAGCCCCTATCACCCTCAATTGGTGATAACTCGAACGAAGATCAATCTTAGAGAAATAACTAGCCCCTTGAAGTTAGCCAAACAAATCATCAATCCTTCGAAAGGGATACTTGTTCTTAATGGTCACTTTATTCAATTAATGATAATCAATGTACATTCTAAGAGACTTATCCTTCTTTCTAACAAACAACACTAGAGCATCCCATGGAGAGATAAATGAAACCCTTGTCTAATAAATATTGCAACTGTTCTTTCAACTCCTTTAACGCAGCCGGAGCCATTCTATAAGGAGGAATAGAGATAAGTTGTGTATCCAGAAGAAGATCAATACCAAAATCTATTTCCCGCTCGGGAGGATTACTGGGAAAATCATCGGGAAAAACTTCCAAAAACTCATTAACTACCATAATCGACTATAGAAAAGGGGTTACAGATTCAATATCCTTCACTCTAACAAGATGGTAAATACACCTCTTTAAGGTGGTACAAAAATTGACCTCTAGGCATAGAATTTCCTCCTTTCCACTCTAAAATAGGCTCATTTGGAAATTGGAATTTAACCACTTGAGTTCTATAGTGGATAGAGGCATAACATGCATGTAACCAATCCATACCAAGAATCACATCAAAGTCTAACATGTCAAGCTCTACCAAGTAAACCAAAGTAAATATATGGGATAAGGAAATGGGGCATCTCCTATAAACTCTCTTAGGCACCACCGAGACACCAACCGGGGTAGAGATCGAAAAAGGCCCTAATAATACTTAGAGGAGTATATCAAAATTCCTGGCAACATAAGGTGTCACAAGGGAAAAATTAGCATCGGGATATAACAAGGCATATACATCAATAAGAAAGACTTTAACATACCGGTCACCACATTTATGGAGCTCTCTGGTCACCTCAGGATTGAAGAGCATAAAAGTGGGTTTGCTTTTGGGCGTTGTAGTTTGAACAACTTGATGGAACTTGTTTATCTTCCCTTCCCTTAACTTTGAGCATCGGACAATCTGTCATCTTATGGCCAATAATCCCACTACTAGGTGCCAACTAGGCACTTACCATTATGCTTTTTACCATATTTTAGACAACTAGGCCTAGCAACATAAGAACAACCACTATTACCTCCTTGAGGTTTAGGGTTGGAAACACTATCCTTTTTTACCCTTGGAGCACTAGAGGAGCCTTGGTTGGAAAACGCTTGTCTAAACCTTGGTCAACCATGTCCATCGAACTTAGCATTGGAGAAGTTCCCATCACTGGTTTTAGCTCTTTTCACCTCTTTATTATTTTTCTTGATATTTGACTCCTCAATTTGTTGAGCATACACCATAAGCCTTGAGATATCCATGTCATGATGGAGCATTGCCGTACAATATTCTTCTTCAACCAAGTCATAAACACCCATCAAAAGCATACTCATCTCATCCCTCGAATCCGACACCAAATTTGGAGCATACTTGGACAATTGAGTGAATTTTAGGGAGTACTCTTTCATGCTCATACTTCCTTGGCCAAGGTTAATGAACTCTTCCAACTTAGCTTCCCTCAACTCTCGGGGAAAGAATCTACCAAGAAATGTTGATTTGAACAATTTCCATCCTATCGGGCCCTCTCCTACATACCTATTGTCCTTCCATTGAATATACCATACTTGAGAAACTCCCTTCCATTGGTAAGTCGCTAAGTCTTCTTTCTCTACCGATGTCACCCCCATAATGTCAAGTATTTTATAAACCTCTACCAAAAATTCTTGAGGATCCTCTCCCACTTTGGAGCCCTGAAATTTGGGAGGGTTCATTCTATCAAAATCCCTAACCTTTGAAGTAGCCCAATTCATAGTAGGATTCACCGGAGCTGAAACTTCTCTATTGTCATGAGCCGTCATGACTTAAGACAACATTTGGATAGTAGATCTAAACTCCACATGAGTAACATTTTGTACCACGGGATCAACTAGAGCTTGACTAATTTAAGGAGGAACTCCTTGATTCACATTCTCTTCTTACATCCTTTTAGTGTTGGACCTTCGTGAATTCATTTCCTGAAGACACAAAAGGATGATAATAGGAGGGACTTTATATACTTAAACTCTAAGGCACGACCTAAGAAATAATGAAAGAAGTGAAATTTCCTAAACATCTTATTGCCTCTCATTCAAAAATGTGGCGTGATTCATAGTCATGAACAAGACTCTACTAGACATCGCTTATGAGACATCATCTTAGAATCATTTTAAACCTTTTGCTTTGATTACCAAGTTTGACACCACCCAGGGGTACCCCTTAGATGTAACAAGGCACATAGAACCCCTAAAGGCACCATGTAAGTCACTTAGCATATCATAACATAAGTATAGAAGAATAAAGATTAAAAATGCATTTCAAGTCCAAAATTTTAATAAAGGAAATTGGAAGTGTAGACTTGACTCCTTATAGCCATCTATTAAATTATTGGAATAAAATAGGGTCACAACCCTTACAACATAATATGTAACAGAAATACAAGAAAGGAACTGTAAATGAAACACTCGTTCTCATATCATGAGGACTCACCACAAGCTAGGAGAATAATCAAATCCAAGACTGAACAAAATGAAGACTGCCTTAAGAACCGAACCCTACACTTGGGAAAATGTAGGAAAATATGGGTTAGTACAAAAATGCACCGAGTATGATAGTCATGCATAAAATCATCAAAATATGCTAAAAGAGACAATTTAGTTGAATGTATGCAACTTACTAAGTTAAAGCATCATTTTCAAGATAATGGAAAAAATAGAAGTCATACTCATAATCAACTCATAGATCATCATATCATAAGAGGAACATGTCATACATACCCTCAAAGCAAACTTCTGTAATGCATGAATAAGATCCCGTAATCGCACCCATACTTAAGTAAATCTTCTGGAGTAACTATAGTTCATAATTCATCTTCTTGTTCATATTATCATAATGGGGAATTAGGCATAACCGACAGAGACCATATGAGCTTACCACGGAATTCGGTGTCTACCCTACATCGAAAAAAGGCTATCCTACATGCCTATGGTAGAAACATACTAGATCCACTAGCTATATACCTATGAGGGCACATAATTTATGGGATAAGGAGATTGCTACTAGAAACCTGGACTCCACTAAGGTAGAAGGTTTCCATCTCATGAGATACATACTTTGTGAACCCAGACTCAACTAAGGTAGATAGAACCCATCTGGAAATCCAAACTCAACTAGCATAAAAGCTTCCATCTATTAATCATATACACTCGGTGCTAAGCATAAATTCCTATAGATTAAATATTAAGTCTTGACTTATGTTCATATTCATGGAAGAATGTCTTGACACTCAATCAAACATAAATCATACTATAGTTCATAGATTCAATAGGTGAGAATAACCTTTCAACCTTAGAATCATCATATCGTGAGAAAATCTTTCACATCATATCATAATCATACATAAGTGTGTATATGAGGAAAACCATCCAACATAACAACTAGATTATAATCATATTCACTTTACTCTCAAAGTGCTCTTAAAGAATATACATAACCCGCTTAATCATGCATAATTCTCATACATTGTCCTTC
This sequence comes from Solanum bulbocastanum, assembly GCA_037074985.1. Taxonomy (NCBI): domain Eukaryota; kingdom Viridiplantae; phylum Streptophyta; class Magnoliopsida; order Solanales; family Solanaceae; genus Solanum; species Solanum bulbocastanum. Next base: position 13,880,635 of record CM073606.1, on the reverse strand, counting down.
AAAGACCATAGATCATAATCCATCAACACATCTAGAATTACTACATTAGACATGGATGATAACATAATTCAAGTAGTTCAATTACTATGTGCATAATTTTATCATATTCTACTTGCATCAATCAGTAACAACACTTTAAGATTCAAATTAGGAAAATAGTGGAATTCATAGATTCTTGATTAATTCAAATAAAACCATATAAAATCATCAGTATACCCATAAGAAAAATATAATTCAATCATTAAAAATGAATTTGAAAGGAATCCATGATATTGAAGTTGAACCCTAACTTTTGGGATTTCTAGCGTTGAAATTGAGGGTTTTGAAGTGGCTCCATAGATGAATTCTATCGATGAATGAAGAGCTACCATACCTTAGCAATGAATTCCAATGAAATTGAGTAGAACACCTTGCACCTTCAACTCTAGCTTCACCTTCCCTCTTCTTCTACCCTGCAGCTCTAGATAGAGAAATTTTTTAGAGGGTTTGGGTTTTTCTTTTGAAATTTTGAATAATGAGGAAGATGAATTAATTTGGTGAATTTAAAACCTTATATATTTAGTCTAATTTAGTGTTAAACGAAGTCACTTAATATTAATTAAAAATGGAAAACCCTAAAATGCCCCTACTCTTAACTGCCAAAAAGCAATTACGGGTCTTACACACGCCCCACCACTGACGTACAGTGGTTGGATCCACGACCCGTGCTTGTGAACGTGGGTTGGTGTTTTGAGAATTCCTTCCTGGGGTCTTGACCTACTATCTCTCACCCACAGGTGTGGGGGGCCTATGGGGCGTGAATGGCCCTAGTGGGTCACTGCTAAGGGACATTTTTGGTGTCCTTCTCAAGGACCTATGGTTTGTCCTTAGGGGTCATACCTTGACGTTCTAACACGAAACCCTGTATTTTTAGGTACAGGGAGGTACATTTAATACTCTTACCCTATCGTTAATCTCTAGTTTACCTACTAGTTTTTGGGGTATTACATCATTTCCACTTGACTCCTCTTTCATATGTCAGGAATGCGCGACAGACTTTGATTTTCCCTTCCTGGAGTGAACTGGAGCTTGCTTAGGAGCCACGGTACATGTGGAAGTTGAGTTAGTAAATAACAATCACAAAAAGACCAAAGAAAGAATTTAAGAACACCTATTAGGCTTAGACAAAAATTGTTAGAAGTGTTGGAGTGTAGCTGTTTTGGTCACCTATGGTGGGTACCTACATGCCGTTGATCGAATGATGGACCGTTAGACCACTGCATCAGCTTGTTTTCTACATATTTTTCTTTTTTGTCCCTGCACACATAGCAAACATTAGGACTTACTTTTTACATTTTTTGGACACTTTTTAGACACGGACCCTATTCTATCTACCTCTAGCCAACACTAAAAATAAAAATTAATAAACACATATATAGCAAGCTATTGATTTATAAAAAAACTCCCTATATCCAAAAAAAAACTCCTAAGTTGGTTAGAATTTACATCATTGACACTCTCAGATTTCCCCAAGTAGATATTTTTCCTATGTACGTTCACCTTGAACCTCATTCCTTCCATGTTATCTAGCTCAACTAATCTATATGGAAATACTTGATACACTTTGAATGGCCCGGTCCATTAGGACTTGAGTTTGCCACAAACAAACACAAACTTGAGTTAAATAATAACCCCAAATTACCGGCAACAAATTCACGGTTTTTCATCTTTAGATCATGGTACTTCAACATCTTCTCCTTGTACAAGGATGAACTTTTGTACGCTTTAAGGAGAAAATCATCAAGCTCATTTATGTCATTCATTCATTGACTCGATGCGGTGCCCCAATCCAATTTCATCTTCTTTAGTACCCATATTGCTTTAGGCTCTAGCTTTACATGCAAATGGCAGGACTTCCCATATAAAAGTTGGTAGGGTGACATACCTATGGATGTTTTGAATGCAGTGCGATAGGCCCATAGAGCATAATTAAACCTTCTTGACCAATTAGTTCTGTTAGCATTTACAGTCATTGCAAGAATTTGCTTTATCTCACGATTCGACATTTCAACTTGCCCACTTGACTGCGGATCATATGGGGTTGCTATGCTGTGACAAACACCATACTTCTCAAGAAAAATCTTTAAAAATTTATTAAAAAAGTTAGAACCTCCATTGCTTAAGATTGCCCTTGGAGTACCAAATTAGGAAAAAATATTCATTTTGAGGAATGCGGTGACACTCTTTCCCTCATTATTTGAAAGTGCGACTGCTTCTATCTATTTAGATACATTGTCAACCACTACAAGAATGTACTTCATCCCATTCTAACTCACAAACGGACCCATGAAATCCAGACCCCAAACATCAAAAATATCAATTACCAGTATTTGGTTCATAGGTAGTTCTTTCCTTTCTGCAATTCATCCCTCATGCTGGCAACGATCACAAGACATGGCCAAATCATGAGCATCTTGGTGCATGGTAGGCCTGTATTACCCATAGTGCAACATCTTATGGGCATTTTGGATACCACTATGGTTCCCACCAATATGTGATGAATGATACGCCTTTAGTATACTCATCATCTCAATCTTGGGCATACATCGATGAATAATCCCATTAGCATAAAGTCAAATCAAGTAAGGCTCATCCCAAAAGAATTTCTTCCCATCAAACATAAACTTTTTCCTTTGGTGAAGTGACAAATCCGATAGAACCAAATCACTTTCCAAGTAGTTAGCAAAGTCTGCGAACCAACGGATAAGATCATACGAAGTAGCCAATACGTGTTCATCAGGGAATATATCATTTATCTCAATTCCATCTACTGGCTTGATCATAGCTTTCTCTTCCAATCTAGACAAGTGATTAGCCATTTAATTTTTTGTTCCCTTTCTATCTTTAATCTCAAAGTCAAACTCTTGTATTAGGAGCACCCATCTAATCAACCTTGGTTTTGCATCCTTTTTAGCCATTAGATACCTCAATGCAGAATGGTCAGTATGCACTATGACCTTAGTACCAAGCAAGTAGGATCTAACACCACATCAAGTACTTCCAGTTTAGTCACAAAATACTTCTCTTGAGCCATATTTAGAGCTTTGCTAGCATAGTAAATTAGATGAAGAATCTTCTCACGCCCCTTTCCTAATACCACAACAAGCACTACTGCACTCACATCGCATATCACTTCAAACAGTTGCCCCCGATCCGCTGAATTAATGATATGTATTGACACTAGTTTCATTTTCAACTCATCAAATTCTCTTAAAAAGCATCATCAAACTCAAATTTACACTTCTTTTCAAGTAAATTGCACAATGGGTGTGCAATTTTTGAGAAATATTTTATGAACCTCCGGTAGAAACCTGAATGCCCAAGAAAACTTTGAACACATTTAATAGAGATAGGTGGTGGCAAATTTTTTATTACCTCAACTTTGGCTCTATCAACATCAAAACCTTTTTGCAAAATCCAATGACCCAGAACTATATCCTCTTTCTCCATAAAGTGTCACTTCAAGATTGCACACTTCACATCGTTTTAGCACCTTTGCCATATGCATCAAACAGTCATCAAATGAGTGACCTACCACAGAGAAATCATCCATGCATACCTCAATTGTGTCCTCCACCATATTTGAAAATATTGACATCATACAATGCTAGAAAGTAACTAGAGCATTACATAATCCAAATGGCAAGGTTATCTTCTGTTGGTCTTCCGGACCTATAGAGATTTGATTGTAGCCTGAATACCCATCTAGAAAACAACACTAACCCTTACCAAAGAGACGATCTAGCATATGATCCATGAATGACATTGGGAAATGGTCTTTCTCAGTCCATGTATTTAACTTGCGGTTGTCCATGCACACTGTCAATCCAGTCACCGACCTCATTAGAATAAGCTCATTTTTAGCATTGGGAACCACAGTGATTCCTTCTTTATTTGGCACACACTAAACTGGGAAAACCCAATTACTATCAACAATAATGTATATAACCCTAGCATCTAACCACTTAATGATTTCTTTCTTCATAACCTCTTGAATAGGGATATTCAATCTCTTTTGATGCTCAATACTTGGCTTACTATTTGGCATGAGTTGTATTTTGTGAGAACAAATGACCGGTGAAATCCCAATAATGTCTGCAATAGTCCATCCAATAGCCCTCTTAAACCTCTTCAATAAAGATACGAAGGCATCTATTTGTTCTTTGCTCAAATCAGCAATAATGATTATTGGTAAAGTGCAATTTTGTCCCCAAGAATACATACATCAAGTGGGGTAGGAGAACCTTAAGTTTTAGTTTTATAGGCTCATCTAAAGACGGTTTTGCAAGTGGGGACTCGAACATATAAAGTGCATCAACTAGCTCATCATAGTAATCAATACCCTCACAGTCAAAATTTATCATTAGCACTAGTAGTGCATCAACACCCGAACACTCTTCAATAGACACTTCAGAATCCTGCTCCATAATATTATTTACCACTGATACCTACTTAAGATCACTTTCTTGCTTCATAGACTTACAAATGTTAAAAGTTGCATCCTCATTGTTAATCGAAACTTCATCTACCCTCTCTCTATATTGACCAAGGCACGCCCAGTATCAAAGAATGGTCTCCCTAACATAACGGGAACCTCAAAATCAACCTCACAATCAAGTATCACAAAGTTTGCCGAAAAGATGAACAACTCCACTTTCACAAGGAAATATTGGAGCACTCAAATGGGCATCTTCACAGTTCTATCGGCCATAAGTAAACACATCGCAGTCGGTTTTGGAGCTCTTAAACCCAATTTCTTATAAATGGACAATGGCATTATATTAATGCCCCTAAATCACATAAAACTTTCGCAAAGTGTAAAATCCCAATGGTACAAGGAATAGTGAAAGATCCAGGATCCTCTTTCTTTTGTACAATTGACCTAGTAGCGATAGCACTACGGAGTTCCATCCTCTCTTCATTCTCAAAGATAACGGACCTCTTTTCGGTCATAAAGTCTTTAATGAATTTCACATACCCAGACATCTATTCCAAAGCTTCTATTAACGGGACATTTATGGACATTTGTTTCAACATAGCTATGACCTTGTGGTATTTTCCCTCTTCAGTCATTTTCACCAATCTTTGTGAAAATGGAGGTGGAGGGCTAGGCATGGGAACAACTTTTTGGGTCACCTCAACTTCTTTTTATGTATCACCCTTTGAAGTTTCAGTAACCTCATTTTGTTGTTTGCATAATCAACGATACAACTTTTGATGCAAATGTCTATGATTGTGCAATAGTATAGTAATCCAACCAAGGGTTGGGGTAGAGTCCCAAGGATGTGGTCATGAAAATTAGTGGTTAAGCACAAATGTGGTAAAGCTAATTGAAGCTAAAGAATTTCACAAGTGAATGCATAGCAAATTAAAGGGGGTGACACCAAAGTGTCAAATATGAATGGGGGTTTGTCACAATCATAGCTATAACAACAAAAATAAAGAGAAAATTCTAGTATGGGGATAAGTTCTTAGGATGTTACTGCAATATATATTTGTATAAATCGTTCGGTACATGTTTTCGATAGGAAGTTTTCAAGATAATAGTGACTAGGCTAAGCTTTAGATAGAAATAAGTTCCCTCTCGAGCAACTTACCACATTTCAAATGGGTTCCTCTCGGACACCATTTGCCACATGAAGGCTAGCCTATGCCTTACCCCACTCACTCTCTAGAGCTTAGTGTTAGGATATGGGATTAGGGCTCACCCTCTCGGGCTATATCTCATGGTGACCCACTACTTAGGCCATTAGTCTATCAGTCTTGGTTTAACGACCTATCTCTCGAGCAACCCAAAAATACATGGGTGGTTTGTATTTGCAAATTCAAACCCATTAAATTAAACCACAACCGCTAGGTGAAATCACCATTAAAACACATCTAACCTATATGCAAGCAAAACACAATAATAATATCAACACATATTTGCTAAATCACACCCCAAGAATGGGGGTTTTTAGCCACACATCAGGAAATAAGCAATTATGCCTAAAATGATAAAAAAATCAAGTGGTTATAAAAAATTAAACCTTCATATAAGCAAAGGAAGAAGAATAGAGAAGACCCACTTCCGATTTGAGCAAGATGGAATTCTTTGTTCAAGTCTCCCAAAAAAAAGCCCTCTCCAAACTTGAGCGAAAAAAATATGAAAACTAGTCTTCTAAGGTAAAATAAAAAAAATGTTCCTTTCCTCTTATGTTCCACACTAAAAATTAATAAAGAGTTTAGTATCTATAGACTTCAGAAAATAGTGCTGGCAGATCTCTCGATGAGGTTAGTCGCGGATGCCGAATAACTCAGCGATTCACCCTTCTTCTAGTTCATCGCCATTTGTGGTTTGCCTTCAACATCTGTGTGTTCTGGATCTTTGAGCAATATACTTCTGCTTCACAAATTGATCGGCAAAATGCCCATTGCTATTTCCATCGCCTTTTTGATCCTTCTCCTTCAGTACTTCGCGCAGTGGAACAAAGGGAGTAGTGCGTCCCTTCGGTGACTCGCCAATTGGACTCGGCGATCCTCAGACCATCATTTTCTTGTTCTTTTCAGCCTTCTTCGTTCCATTTTAAGAAGTAGTGTCCATGCTTTCAATGAAATTTCAAATACCTGAAACTTAAGTGTTTTCATCAGATATTGATACAAAATCAACATTTGAGGACAAAATTTCTATTAAAATATAGCCGTAAATGAGTCCAATTTATGGACTCATCAACACCCCCAACTTAAACTTTTGCTTGTCTTCAAGCAAACTCAAGTTCAGCTGTTCAAAAAGGGTGTCTTAAATATTGCTACACAAGACTCAATCATGAATGCACACAAAAAGATTCAATTTACTTGTACAAAGATCAATTGTGTACTCAAAGATTCAAGTTGTGACACACCATTACCAAAGATTCTCATGCTCGCAATACTTGCTACTTGTGCAAGTTCAAGCTTAACAAAAAGTATCTCAATACCGGCACATAAAGAATGATTCCATATTGACACACAGAGGTTAATAAATTCAAGATCAGGAATCAAATGCAATGCTAACACTCAAAAAGAGGAACACAATTCATGTTTTCACCCATAGGCTTGCCGTTATTTTCCAATCCATCTTCGGTTCGGCTTACTCAAATTCAAAAAGGTCTTTCTAAGACATGTAATGGGGTTGAGTATGAATGTATGGTCATTTAGGCCCAGTGACTTTTTCCTCATGAGATGTGGTATTCTTAAGGAATCCCTTCTTTTCTTTTAACAATTCGTTTTTTAGTGCTTCTAAGTCATCTTTTTTATTCACCTCCAAGGATTGCTTGGAAACCTAATTTCTTCTGTACTTTTATTCCGCAACTTTTTTTTCTTTTTGTTTTTTTTATGGATGGTTTCCATTGTTCCGCAACACCATGGGTTAAGGGAGACTTTTCTTGCACTTCTTGACCTCTCTTTTTCCTTTTCACCACACCCCCAACTTACGCTTTTGGCCTAAGTTGGCCATTCACTAAACCACAAATCAAGAGGATTATAAGTAGTACATCAAGTAAGGACTAGGGTTCATCAAGGTCCTTCCAAAGAAAGATAAGACTCAAAGAGTGTTCATGAGAGTCTAACACACTAATGGGTAGGCCACAAAAGAGGTATATGTCAAATTTGACTCACACTCTTCAAAAGTTGCCTAAGATAATTTCAAGAGCACACCTTACTAAATCAATCAGACTAACAGTGAAAATTCTAGGTTTATTCATGCAAGGTTCAAACCAAGCTCATCACCCAAGGCATCGACACTTTAGTCAAACAAGACCACACACTTTCGCTAGTGTACAATGGTCATTATAAGAGAATCAATTCGATAAATGGCTAATCACAATGAGATGCAAAGAGTTCACATATTTGTCTATGCCACTTCATTTGACCTCGTCGTAGCCGCACATTCATGTTCGTTCGATTGAGAGCACTATTCAAGTCATCAATATTGATTGGAATCGAGACTTAAATTTTGCAAAGAACAGCCACATTCAAGAGCATATAAAGGGTATGAAAATGTGCGAACAATTAAAAATTTTTTGGAAGGGTCAAAATCATCAAAAATCATTTTTGTAATATAAAAGAAAAGGCATCATAAGCTTAAACATCCACAGTAAGAAGATAAAACGTAATTTTAAATTGAACAGTCCAAATATAAACACAAAACACAACTATCAACACAAGATCTATGGGCCTCATCCCACCATAATTAAAAAGCTTTTGTCCTGAAATGCAAATAAAAGTGTCTAACAGTAAAAATAAATAAGACAGAGAGAGAAGTAAAAAGAAGTCCTGTCTATACAGTTTCTCTATCTGTTGGAGTCTGAATATGGGCATCAGTGCCTGGTGCATCTATCTAGTCATGAGTCTCAGCTGGCAATGTCTATATTGCCAACCGCACAACCATCTCCACAAGATTCGCCAAGTCTCTGAATATGCTATCCTCTATGCACTTGCTCACTACCTCATCGTGAAATTCTATCTGCTCCTCATCGGTCTCTGTCTCTAACTCTACATGTCCTGCATCATCCCTATCTAGATCTCTGGTAGTAGCTGGAGGAATCCCCAAAGCTTCAGGAGCATCCCTGTCATCTGCTCCCTGCATCAGTGTAGTGAAGTCGGTAGCCTTCAAATAGGCAACATCCTTCTTTAACTTTGCTAGTTCGGTTTTAAATGTTGAAACCTTGGGTGTCTCCTCCTGTTTACTCTCACAAACAGTGAATCTGGTAGTTAGATCATTAGCAGTAGTCTTAAAGGGGGCCCGTGCAGTCAAGATGGCACTATCAATCATCCATGGGATGGATCTCTCCAATAGCATTGCCCTTACATCCGCTGAATAAACCAGTTGGCCCATATTCAGGATCATGGCATAAGTGATCCTTGTGGGCTAGGAGAAAGAGGATGTACCTAGATTCTATGAAGGAGAAGAAGGAGTGGGTATACTTGAAGGATCCGAAGCTGGAGTAGACAAAGGTTCCTCTACTAGTAATGAGTTAATATCAACCTCTGCAGAAGTATCTACTAGAGCTGCTCTCCTCCTATCAACCCCCTCTCGTGTGAACGCACCCTCTGTACTTCAGATATCGATAGAAGAAGATGGGATGAGCTTTATCTCGGTAGAAGGACCCCGGGCTACTCCGACACGCCGACAAAACTCGGTGATCAGAATTGAAAAAGGTAGGGACGTCTGCGTCTATTTGGGTCTCATAGCCATCTCTTATGAAATTAGCAGACCCAAGTTGATCCACCTCCTAGCCATGATAGAACAAAGGGAAGCTTCCTTAGGATGATATAGGATGGGCTCATTCTGGGATGGCATGATAGTGATGCCAATGAAGCCAAACCAGTATTGGGAGGAAATGTTCATATCCCTCTTCTCAATCAGAACTCCTGGCTCCATCCACTTAGGGGTGGTGTTAGAGATCATCGGAGCTAACCAACCCTTTAAATCATCCAGGGATGGAACAATAGGCAAACCATGGTAGGGCAATACTGAGTGCAGTGGTCGACCCAATACAACATTGATATGATCATTGTGACACTCTACCTCTTTGCCTCTAACCATAACCGACTTCACCGGTTGAAACTCACTAGCCTTCTTCTTATTCTTTGGGGCAAACTCTCCATAGGCTAAGTAGAATTATCGGACCCAAGAAGATATGTAGGGGCCCCGTGGCCAAGTGAACTCCTCCAATTCATGATATCTGAGTGTGTCAAGTACCTCAGCGTGCTTGCCTTCCAAGAACTCTACATATTGTAAATTTTCTTCTATAATGGTTCTTAAACCATCGCCTTTTAATCTGTTCAGCAACCTGGGTGGAGGTAGAGTTACGGGGAGTGCAGGAGCTACTAGAGGTGGTGTTGGAGTTGGCACTGATTTAGTAGTCGGGGGAGTGGCAACTCAAGTGGTTCTGGTAGATGTGGGCTGAGTTCTAGCCGATGGATTGGCTAAACAATTAAGGCAAGTCGGTGATAAGAGAGTCCTTTCGGTGAATCGCCGACTTTTTTCATAAAGCAAGGGTATGTCTGCCGAAAGGTATAGTGCAAAAGGGTCTTACAGGTAGCATACGGTGGCCGATCATGACTACTTTTGGCGAGTCACCGAGTCCATGCGGTGAGACATTCGGTGACCCATGGCTTCTCAGCCAAAGTTACAGTCTTATCTAATTTGACCTGATAATAAGGGCTAGATGGAGACATTGGGTGAACTGCCAAACGATTCTGCAAGCTCGACCTAGCTTTCCAAATGGTCCAACCTGCCCATTTTCAATCCATCTTCATGAATTCAATCCCGCAAACCCCGAAAGAAAAATCAAAGCATGTACTAGAAAAATTCGAACAAGACCCATACTACCCATCACCTAAAATACTTAGATTTCTCCCAGACTTGTCGGACATGGCAATTTGAAGATATTTTCTCTTAAGAGCGGTGTCACCCTCTCTATCATTGAGCAAATTTTTGACATTTAGTACAAACATGGGCTACTCAAACTTCACCCAAACAATCAAAACAAAATGCAATCATGACCCAACTCATTAAAACTCACTAAGAGTATGAGCATTCAACAATCAGATAACACAGGAAATAATTTCAAATTAAAATAGACATGTAATCATTCTAATCCTATCAGAGAGGCCCAGAACACATCATAAAGAGACAATCATTGCAAATGAGTACAAAAAATTCAAATGTAAAAGTGGAAAAACGAAACCAACCTTCAATGTTGATTAAATTTAATTTGAAAAGCTAGGCGGCAAGGTATTCCAATTCCGAGCACAAGTCCCCAACTAAAATGCTAGAGTAATGATAAATTGAAGAAGATACTACCTTAGTACGAGTTTAGGAGATTTATAACCGAGGGAGAGTGAGAAGTTGAAGTTTTGAATCTTTTGTCCATTATAACTCGTCTAGTTCGAATTCATTCGGCATTGTTAGTTGCTGTCGCCGATCCATTCCGCGAGTCGACGAGTGGTCCCTTGTCTTGCAAATTGTTAAAGATTTGTCAATTTCTTGGGATCAAGATGGTAGTCTAAGTTGAGATCACTGACCTGGCCTGGTTTGAGTTTTATAAGCTCTAATTTAAACTTGAGTTGAGCCAAACGGCGGGTCAAGTCGGGAACGCCACCCTATTTGGTGGTCCACTGATTGGCCATTCTCTCACCAATCTATATTTTTTCACCACTTTCCTCATTAAAACCTACACCACTAACACACAAATATTTATAAAAGCTAATTTAAGCAATTAAAACCTTAGGTTGACTCCAAAGAAGCTCCTTATTTAATGTCGTGGAATGACGCGAGTCCTCACTCACTCCCCATTGGTTGGGTTGGCCCTAGTGTTACTAGGTAGCCCTAATAGTTCATTTGAGTAAAGAGGATGCGCCGCATAATTTAGTATTGCCCTGATCAGCTCGATCAATCTAGACTGAGAGCCAACCATTAGATTTAACACTTCAATACTCTCCTTCATCTCTTCTAACATTCGATCTTGCTCGATGCTATTTTGGAGAATGATTTGAAGTGTGTCCTCAACACGATTGTTCTCCCTGTCTCTAGATTGCTTCCTCTCAGGACGAGGTATGTACCTTCCTTGACTCTTGCACTAGTTTTCCACCTTTGTTATTTTGGTGGTCAACTCGTGCACCTGAGTTACAAGTGTAGGTAATGTGAAGTCTCTCTCGACTTCTTGTTTGATCTCAGCCGAGTTGCCACCATTTCTCTGAACCATGCTTAGGGAACCTACCTACACTAACAAATTTAAAGAAAAACAAAACTAAAAATAAGGTTAGTAATCTATGATTATTAAAAGCATAATTTGACATAAACAAAAAACTTTCAAGTAAAACTACTCCCCGATAGTGGCGCCATTTTGATGTTTGCGTAATCAATGACACAACTTCCGATGCAAATGTCTATGATCGTGCAATAGTATAATAATCCAACTACGGGTTGGGGTCAAGTTCAAGGAAGTGGGCGTGAAAATTAGTGGTTAAACACAAATGTGCTGAAGCTAATCATAGTTAAAGATCTTCACGAGTGAAAGTATAGCAAATTAAAGGGGGTGATACCAATGTGTCAAATATCAATGGGGGTTTGTCACAAGCCTAGATAAAACAACAAAAGTAAAGAGAAAATTCAAGTATGGGGATAAGTTCTAGGGATGTGACCACAATATATATTGGTATAAATGGTTGGGTACATTCTTTTGATAGGAAATTGGCAAGATAATAGTGATTAGGCTAAGCTTTAGATGGAAATAAGTTTCCTCTCGGGCAACTTACCCCGTTTCAAATGGGTCCCTCTTGGACACCCATTTGACATATTAAGGCCAGCCTATGCCTTACCCCACCCACTCTCTCGAGCTAAGTGTTAGGACATGGGAATAGGGATCATCCTCTAGGGTTGAACCTTATGTCGACCCACTTCTTAGGCCATCAGTCTAGCGATCTTGGTTTAGCAACCTCTCTCTTGAGAAAGCCAGAATCACATGGCTGGTTTTGTATTTGAAACTATAAAGACATTAAATTAAACTACAACCGCTAGGTAAAATTACCATTAAAAAACATCTAACCTATCAGCCAAAACCTAACAATAATACCTATACATACTTGCGAAATCACACCCCAAGAATGGGGATTTTTAGCCACACATTAAGAAATAAGAAAATACACCTAAAATGAAAAAAAAAATCAAAATGGAGAAATTAAACTTTGATATAAGCAAAGGAAGAAGAATGGAGAAGACCCACTTCTGATTTTAGGAAGAGGGACATCTTTCTTCAAGTCTCCCAAAGAAAACCCTATCCAAACTTGAGAGAATAAAATATGAAAACTAGTCTTCTAAGGTAAAGTAAAAAAAATGTTCCTTTCCTCTTATGTTGCACACTTAAAATTAATACAGAGTTTAGTATTTATAGACTTCAGAAAATAGTGTTGCCAGATCGCTCGGTGAGGTTAGTCGCGAACGCCGAATGACTCGACGATTCGCCCTTCTTCTAGTTCATCGCTGCTTGTGATTTGCCTTCAATATCTATGCATTCTGGATCTTTGAGTGATATACTTCTGATTTGAGGAATTGATCAACAAAACGCTGACTTCTTCTTTCATCGCAATTTTGATCCTTCTCCTTCAGGGCTTCGTACACTGGAACAAAGGGCAAAGTGTGTTCCTTCGGCAGCTTTCCAATTGGACTCGGCGATCCTCAAGCCATCATTTTCTCGTTCTTTTTAGCCTTTTCATTACTTTTTGTGAAGTAGTGTCCACGGTTTCCTTTAAACTTGAAATACCTTAGACTTAAGGGTTTTCATTAGATGTTGAGATAAAATCAGCATTTGAGGACATAATTTCTATTAAAATATAACCCTAAATGAAGTCTACTTTATGGAATCATCTCATTCTCAACCTCATCCTCTTCTCTCAATCTTTTAACCTCAGATCGCATGGGGTGATTAGTAGTCTCTTTCCTCTGCGAGTAGTGACAGCCACACAATGCCCATAATTATTTTGATTCTAGATGGTGTTGCTAGGAAGTGTGCCAGGCTGGCGTGAGTTCCCACTCGTGGACAACTGATTAAACTATTGCTCAAGTTTCATTATTGACACTGCATGGGAATAAACCTTTGACCAATTCCAGATAAATTATTTCGCATCTCTTTCACATTCGCATCTGTCGCATCAAACCTCTTCATCATTTTCAACATCATGTCCTCAATGCAGTTTATACTTGCACCAACCTCTCTATTACGAGGGAAACATAGGGGCTAACCTTATCATTCATGTTGTCATAATTATTCTAGTTGTAATTTTTTTCGCAATTGTAGTTTCCATCCCGGACATAGTTTCCCTCGTGGAGTTACCCTCACAATTGTAGTTTTCGTAGTTCTGACCTTTATTTCCTTAACTGTGGCCCCAATTATCTGAGTTGAAACCTTGGATGTTTTTTTAGAAATCCTAGTATGATCATTAACCAAATTCGCATCCTCGTTATAGCAGTACTCCTCAACTGGTGGTGGTGGAGGTCTTGTTAGATATTTTACCGCATTAACCTTTTATACATTTCCACTGATATGTTTCAATACCAGGCCATGTTCTGTCCTCATTTAAGCCATATCTTCACGAATGTCATAATTAGATTGATTTGGTGCAGTTTGGACAGAAACGTGCTCCTACAGGTATTTGTTTTTCTAGTGCAAAATGCTTTATTGTTTTGGGAAATCTACTCAAATGTTATAGCGATCTCCTCAAAAGTGAACTCATCATATGATCCTCCAGTAATAGTATCTAACATAACTTTTCCATTGCCATCATGTCCACTATAGAAGTACTCCTTCAATGACTAATGATCTATGTGATGATTCAAAACACTTCTCATGAACCTAGTGAACCTATCCCAAGAACTGTTCATCAAATCTCTAGGTAGTGATGGTGATGTTATTCAGTTTATCCGTATGATTTATTTTCTTCGACACCAAAAAATAACTTGCTATGAACACCTTATGTATTTGGTCCCATGAATGGATCGAATTTTATGGCATCTCAAAAAACCACACAGCTGCATCACCAGTCAACGACAGTGGGAATACTCTCAAGCTTGTGATGTCTATATTTAAATCTGGTCGTCCTACACAACTCTTACAGACTCTTGAAAATTTAGCCATGTGAGCATATGGACCTTTTGAAGCCAACCCAGCAAACAACCCTCTCGCTATAAGCATCTGTATAAGACAGCCAAGTACTACAAATGTAAGTCCTTGAGGTAGATTAGGGAGAACAATAGAGCAATCTAATCCAACCACATCATAGTCAACCATATAGTGAACACGAAACCTCGATGCTGGCGGATTCTACACCCTTTCTGCATTTTTGATTAGACAACAACCTTGAACCTGAGCTGGCACATTAACAACTCCAAGAGGTTGAAATTTGGTTCCACCTCTTTGACCCTCTCCAAGTGGATTATTATGTACTCCTCTATTCGCCATTCTCTTAAAAGTTTTCCCAATTCAGGCTCATTTGGGGTCAATGGTTCTCCTCAACTCCGCATACTTGGCATACACTAAAGTGTAAACCTGTTGAAATCAAAAAAACTAAAAAAAAACATAAATCACAAAATACTTGACTAAAGTTCAACAATGTAGTTAGTTTAATCTAAAAGTCATACGCCCAGATAGCGACACCAACATTTGATATGCCCAAATTACACATCCATAAAGAAGTATAAGTGGTCGTTGCCAAATAAAGAACCCAGCTTGTAGGTTGGGTTTGATCCCATGAGGAATGCCCTTTATACTTAAACCTAACTCACTATTATCTCTGTTTAGTCAAACTATATCTGAGGTAAGTAAACGGTGGGGGGGGGGGGGGGGGGAATTGCAAATAAATAATAGATTGTTGATTTGAATGATTAAGTAAAAAGTGAACAAAATTCATGATTTGATATATTAGTATAAGAAGGAAATTAGGGCATATGTGTTCCCGACAAACTCTTAATGCAGTAGTGCTAATAACAATAATCCTATCCTAGTGTTTGAAATGCAAGGCTGAGAAGTTATGTATCCCTAAGTGACTGGTAGTCATCATAGGAACTTTCACTCGCGACTTGGTAAATCTATGAATACGTGCTTTCTTAACCCTTACCTTTAACCCTGATTAGTCATCATGTCAATCTAGTTTGGTCTTCACCCTCCCTTCAACTGATTAAAGTCAGACTATTAGATAGCAGCAAATCCTTAACTAAATCTCTGTTGTTAAGTCTTTTTCTCATTCATTACCCCTTTGGTAAGGTCAAGTAGGAACGAGGTGAGTTCTAACATTGTGCACCTTTAGAAAGACTTCTAAATGACAAGATTAACAATACATGCATGAACACTATTCACAAATTACTTAGTTATTATTCCTACTTTGTTAATTACTTATGGTTCCCACAACCCTAGTTGTGGATTTAGCTACTCATTCTTGATAATTCACAATTCATATTTGAGGTAAAAGAATTCATAAAGTTACAATTAGAATAGAGGAAACCCAAAATCTTGAATTGAAAATCAAAGTGAAATTTAATAAACCAACTTGGGGAAATTAAATTGCTAAAAGTTTTCAAATTAATTCCAAAAGAACAAAACCAAAAGTTTGCATCTAACCTACAAAAATGGAAATAACAACTAATATTTAAAGTACTAAAGTCCTAAACCAACTAAGAAAACAGAATAAAGAAAATTGGGTCAGATGTGGATTTTGATCGACGAAACGACCTATGGACCGTGATCATCCTATGGTCTATGTTTCCCCTCCACGGTTCTAAAAATCTGAAAGTGTGCAAGAAGTGATAGATCCATATTATCTTGATGAATTCTGAGTAATGAAGGTGTTTGCGTTGTGCTGCGACATTAAATCATGTGTTGCTTGGGAGGAAACCCATGATGTACAATCTAGCCAACTATAGGATTTTCTTTTTGATTTAGGAGTTTTCTTCCTTCCTTTTGATTTTAGTAGCTATTTTTATAGGTGTCTATTTTTATACTTAGTGTTGGCTAGATATAGAATAGGGTCCGTGTCTAAAAAGTGTCCAAAAAATGTAAAAAGAAAGTCCTAATGGTTGCTACGTGTGTAGGGATGAAAAGACAATATCTACAGAAAAAAATGCACAATGGTCTACGCGCACCATCGACGGTCCATTAGTCAAACCAAGGACCGTGGATGGCATCCGTAGATCCCAGGTAAGTTTCTAAATTTTTCTAAGTGTCAGAGTACACTACAGACCCAATCGATGAATCGTACGTTGACCCACGGACCGTCAACGGGGTCTCACAGATCCAGATTAGGGTTTCTGCCGACCCAACACGTACACTCTTTTTAATAAAATCTTTCATTTTAAAAAAAAAATACCCCACTTACATATTTTTCCTCCAATCATTTTTAACCTTTCACATACCCATTTTCTTCCTTTAATAACCCACCAAATCATCCCTCACTAATCTACAATCAATCCCATCTCCCATATCTTATTTTTCTCTCCCAAAATCATTCAAACACTACCATCTTCTTCCCCAAGCGATATCATAGTCCGGGTTTGGTGTCCAAGTTATTCTAGGAACCTTTGTAGTCGATCACACACTCACCATTGATGATTACTTGTAAGGTAAGTTGATTTCTCCCAAACTTTGAGTATTTCATTGTTTCAATTGAACTTACAACAATTAACTTGACCTTGGGTTGTTCAATGACTTATTCAAATGATAATGTTATTTTAGAAACACCCTTGGAATGACGGTATGTGAGTGTGTAGTTAATTAAAATAAAACTAATAAGTTAATAGGTCTAATTAGAAGTTTTGACTTAGGGTTCGTAGTTTCGGTATGTTAAAAAGTTGAATTATGAGTAATTGAAACCCTAAGGATGACAAACCACCATATATTTTGTTGAAATGCATGATTAGATTGAGTTTGAATGAATGATTATTGAAATTTTAGGTTGTATGAGAGTTCAAATGTGATACCTGGCACAGAACTGACCTACGAACCCCATCCACGGACCGTAGGTAAGGGTCTGTGGATCAGTAGCACTCGTTATTTCATCGACGGACCATTCTGTACATCTGTGGTTCCCCATCTGATACACAAAGTGTGACTTCCTAACCTCTAGAGAGGACCCATGGACCGTCATTTCATCGACGGACCATAGGAACCCACCATGGGTCACCAGTGCATCTACTGTCTGAATTGGTTTTTAAGTTTCGTCTAGGTCCGAGTCTTGTTCTAAAATTATTCCATGAGTCTTGTTGTCTTGTTTTGGTAATAAATAGTCTTCCAAATGTACCATGGCACATGAAAAAGTACTGTTATACACCAGGAAGGGAAAAACCAAGTCCGTAGCCCCTTCCCGACACCAGTTAGAGGAGGACACTTACTAGGAATATGTCCCACCTACCACTAGGGCCTCCCCTACTGCACCATTGACCACTAGAAAATAGTCTCTGTAGGTTGTTTCCACCAGTTTTGAGGCAATGACCACCCAGTCTAAGGAGGGGCCACACATAAGAGAGAGTCATAGTCAAGATCGGAGTCGTAGTCCGGCCCCATTTCTAGCAGCAGCTCTAATACCTCATTCGATACCGATAGCATGGGAGAGACTCTTCTACCACTCTGATATGAGCCTTCTTCTAATGTTGCTAAGACGAACAAATAGTGCGTAGATGGCCAGCACCAGATATATGAGAATGGTACTATGTTAAATGAGCACTAGAGGGTGAGTAGGATAGTTACTGAGGAGCTTAGGGTTCTAATAGGTAGCCTTCACACTGCACCAGCTATTGAGGAGGTATTCCGGAGGCACCGATGCGAGTGGATGGCATGGAGCCCCGGTACCTACAGTGAAGAGATGACCATAGAGTTTTATGCCTCGTATTCTTCTACAGTCCAGAATTCCATCTCAAAATGGGCCAAGCTTGTAGCTCAGCCCTCACTCTAGACAACCTTGGTGCGGAACTTCCCCGTAGACCTCTCTAAGACCAAGATCCGCTGATTGATTTATGGTGTAGCCCATACTCTACCAATTAATAGAGCTGAGTATGACTATAGGTTCTGCATTATTCTTAGCGCGACATTTTAGAAAGATGTCGAGCAGAGGGAGACACTATTGAGGTGGATAGCACGTCATATTGCCGAGAATGGGGAGTGCACTAAGTGGGTATGTACTACTTATTTGGGTATTAGGACGGCGACTTTGAGCTTCGTTGTGAATTTCTTCTGGTTATTCGTTCGAAATCGACTGTGCCCGACTCTAGCGGACAATGTTGTTACATGGGACCGAGTAGTGATTATAGCAGCCATTATAGCAAGTTTAGAGTTTTAGTCTGCCCACATTCTTATAGTAGAGATCCATGAGAGGACATTCAATTATACCACTACCCTGACTTTCCTGTGTCTTATTTTCTATCTCTGCAGGGAATCTTCAGTTCCTATTTAACATTGTGATAGGTTGCTTGAAGCGACCAAGACATTTGATATCAGCCTTATTCGGGATGATGCCAACCTTGCTGTACCTCGGATGGAGCCACAAGTTGATGCACCGCCTTTGGGTGCTGACCTTGCTGCAGATGTAGAGTAGATGATGGTTGATGACTCCACTATTCTAGCCCCACAGCAGATGCCCAGGCTCCACCAACTTCGGTCACTATTCTTGCCCCGATCTCCTCCCAGGCCACCCCTTCTTCTAGGTCTAGTGTCACGCCTTTAGCTCGAGTCTAGAAGCTAGAGACATAGATGGCCACTTTGCTGCAGCATATAGGGCCTTGGATGCAGTGTTTGATTTAGGATTT
This sequence comes from Solanum bulbocastanum, assembly GCA_037074985.1. NCBI lineage: Eukaryota > Viridiplantae > Streptophyta > Magnoliopsida > Solanales > Solanaceae > Solanum > Solanum bulbocastanum. Next base: position 13,861,284 of record CM073606.1, on the reverse strand, counting down.
TGAGTTGAGGATAGAGTAGATGATGGATCGAAAGATTCAGGCCATTAATAAGTGCCTGAACGCTTTTGAATGGTGTGTTCTTGAGAGGCCTGCCCCTACCATTGATGTGACCACCTTCCAACTGGAGTTGGATAGCTTCCATGCTGATGTTGATGCTATCCTTGTCATCCCTGAGAATGCACCAGAGACTACCCCTATAGCGAAGGAGGAAGTTGTGATGATGAATGCCTTTTCGGTGATGTTATGCCACCACTGGACTCTTCCCATGCTGGTAGGAAGCTCCACCACTCTAACCACACTTCTGATGTTGATGACGCAGAAAGATTGAAGAAGAAGGAGAACCAACAACTTGAGGAAGCCGAGAGGGCATCCATACTAGATGAGGAGATGAAACTACAACGGGCCCAAGAGGTGGATATTGGCCTATCCGACATTTCGAATACTACTGAGAGTGCTCTAATTGTTGATAAGGGCGCTACTGATGGCGTTCCGATAGTTTATCCAGCGAGCTTTGGAAAACCAGACCCATACGCTTCTTGATAGGTCTCTGGCGCATTTGCACCATATTTTTTTGGAGGTGGGGTAAATGGAGTTTGAGTGATAGGGTGAAGTTTGAGTAACCCAACTCATAATCATCCTTTGGGGTTTTCTTGCTTGTGTTCTTTTCCCCGAAGGGAGTGTTTACTTTTATGTTTAGCAGGCATGTTTAGGATTGTATGCATAGAAGTAAGTAGATCAATGAAAGCAGGATGGCATAAAAAGAAAGAAATTGACACCCGTCCTAATTTTGGAAATGTGTTACATCTATAGCTTGATGAGTTGAATGTGTTGGATCTCAATATGAGATGTTAAAGAACTAGTTTGATTTCATGACTTAAGCTAAAACATAATATGGGTAATACAGTAATGTGATAATGAGACAATATGCCTAGAGTGTGTGAGAAAAGCTTGAATGTTCATGTAGTATGTGCAAATCTATTTGGTCCTACTAAGATAATCTAGGCTAGAAGTTGGGAAATGATCACAGGCCCTTGATCTAATAAAGTCCACTAAAGCCTAAAATGATTTAACCGAAAGCAATAATTCTTCCCTTTGATACAAATGTTTAAGCCTAAAGTAGACCACTTCTTTCAATACACTTAACTCACCTTCCGTAAAATAATTGTCTTGTCCCTGGTCCGTCCTTGGACATGTGCAGCTTGACTTAGGCCAAAAGCCTAAGTTGAGGGTGGCTAATTAAAAAAGTTACCTTAATCTTGGCCCTTGTTTGACATCGGATATTGTGCACCTTAACTCATGCAAAATACATAAGTTAAGTGTGGCTATGAAAAATGAATATGATAGAAAACTGGTATGTAAAGAATTTTTTGTAGAAGAAAAGGTAAAAGAAAAAGGAAATAAAGAAAAAGATGTGATTGGATGCAAAAGAAAAAGAAAGTTGAAATAAAAGAAAAAGAAGAAAGTGAAAAATAAGAGCAAAAAATTTAATGTCACATCCGTGTTGATGAATGTCAAGGGAAAGAGAAGAAAATAAAATATATCAAGAATTGGTTGAGAAAAGAGGTAAGAGCCAACGTAATGTCAAAGAGAGTAGAAAAGTTACTAAGAGGTACCCAAATGTACCCTACCTTACCCTGAGCCTACATTACTAACTAAGAAAGTCCTATAGTGATCCAACTGATAGGTTTGGAGAGTCTATGAAGTGAAAAATGAGTCTGAGTGTTGTATGAATCCTTAAAACTCGAAAGTCATATATATTGTGTGAAAAAAAGGATTTCATTTAAAGTGGGGGCACTACTTACATTGTTGGAAAGTTAGTACCTTGTTGATTGTGAAAAGTGTATGTTGTGATGTCTACTGGTCAATCTATGTCATGTCTTGATCCGCATGAGTTAGCTTGTTGAGTCTAGATGAAACGATTTGCACTAAATGATGGAGTCGATATAGATACACATACAGTTGCTTGAGTTTGTATGTTTGCTTCTACACAAGTGTCATTTAGAATTTTAATGTGTCTCTTGAGGATAACCATTAAGTTTAAGTTAAGGGTGTTGATATACTATGAGTTTACGGTATTTTTGATATGTTTCACTTAGAATTTGTGTGTGTCTTGGGCTATAAAGTGTTAGAAATAATGTTTTGTGTATGTTTTTTTCAGGCAATAAGCTAGGATACAGTTGATGGAGATGAGAGCTGAAGTATTTTGCTTACCAAGACATATTGTCCCAGAAACTTTAAGGCCCGAATAGGTATTTTGCATACACAAAACATCTTTTGTTTTAGTTTTTGCAAGGAGACCTCCATATCGCCGATTTCACCGACAAGATTCATCAAAAGGTTGTTTTTCTTTATTTTATGGTTTTCTTAAGTTTCTAGAATGGTATTATTGACATTTTACCCTAAATCAACTTCACTAAGTCCATGTTACTAACATCATTATACGTGTAACAACTCTCAAAATCCCTAATTCACATTCTTCCCAAGATTACGACTGAAAGAAAGAGAATTCTTTAATTTATCAAGATTTAAAGAACCCAAGTTCAAGATTCTCATTATGAATCCTAAGGTTTTAAATTCAAGGTTCTTCTTCGCCCTTCATCTCCACGAAAATCATAAAAAGACAAAAGCTAGGGTTTCAGGTCTCTCAATCAAGTATTTCTTCAAACCTCTTCAAGAGCTTTGTTCTTCCAGGTTTGTAAGGCTATTATAGTGTTTGAAAATTTGGTTTTCATGCCCTACATCTACTTTTAAATCAGTAAAAGGGTAATCGAGGGCCCTATCCTTAGACTCGAGTATTCTTGAGATAAGTTGATATTGAGTTCTTGAGTTACTGATTATTGAATTATATTTCCCATTATTGAGTTGTTACATTTTGCAATGAGATTCTTGAATTTATTGCTCATGTATATTTTTCAGCATGAACCCAATTTTCTGAGTATTTATTGATTTCTTATTAAGAATCTTTTAAACAAAATGTAATTGTTTAAATTTAGTTTTTATAATGTAAAAAGGAGTTTGATAAAGAGCTTAACCATGATTCAAGCAAGAGTATAAGAGAACTAAGTATTTCCCAAATCTTTAATTTTCACATAAAGAAAAAATATTATTTTATGAAAAGTTAAAGGAGCTTTCATAAAGATTGTGTACAGAGCAGTTACCTTATAAAGAGGCCCCTTTTGAGTAATTATGTAAATCTAGAATGTATTTTTGCATTGAGCAAAGAGAGAACATGTTTTCTAAATGAGCAATATGTTTAATAAATATTTTAGAGAAGTTACCTCTTTTAAGAGGATAGTTTGAGAGACTATTTCAAACCAGAGAAAGGGTATGTTTTGTACATTTGAGGAAGAGTATATATTATAGAGAGCAGTATTGTGCACCGATATGGGAAAGATTCAAACAACTCACAGTCTCTATAAACCATGACTTGCCAATATGGATACATAATAATACATTTTAGATAAATCGTTATTGTATAGTTGATCCACTTAGTTGAGAGGTTCTATATTGTACAAAATGAACCCTGTCCATGCTATTTTTTGAGTGTAGGAGTTTAGGATGAATGAGAGAGTTTTATTAATGAAAAACTGATTTTCTAAATATTTAGGGCCATTTAGATAACTCTCTAAAAGTTTTTCCGACAAATTTACTCTTAAGAAAATAAATAATAAGAGTTGGAAGTAAAAATTTTATTCCAGCGGACAGTGAGGTCCGCATTCACTTTGTGTCATGGAGCCATCGTGAAGCTTCTACAAGATTAAAGCATCTCTAGTAAATCAGCCATAAAGTTTTATTCCAAACTTGGTTTGATGTAAACTTGGTGGAGTTGGAAAGAACATTCTTAGAATATTGATTTGATAGTTTCCTGGTCACTTAATCTTTATATTCAAAGAGATTTGGTCGATTGAAGTTGACCCTTATAAGGACTCTTGCCAAAATTTAGCCAATGGAATTGTTTTGAACCTGGCTTGGTGTTAAAGGTCCCTTATGACCCTAAATCATTTCTGATACCCTTTTTACACTTGTTAAAGGACCTTAAAATATATGAGCAAGTATGACATCACCCAATTCAGGATCATATACTTACGGTGAATGATTCAGAATCTAAGAGTATAGTTGTAAGGTGTTACAACCCTATTGTTGTTTCTCTAGAATGTGACACGAGATATAACCTCATAAGGGTGTTAGTTTGATTAACTCTGGCTATCTCAAGAGACTAGAAAGTGCCCATAAGTTCATTATGTTCTGATTTAGATCAGCACCCGCTATAGATCTAATAGACCCTTAATGTTCAACAGCTCAATTATGGTACTTATTTTAATATTGACCTAACTCTTCTCATTGATTAGAAATTGTCGTTGCTCGGCCCTCAATTTTTTCATAATTAATTCTAGTTGCGTACAATTTAAGCCAGCAACTTGTGGTTTATAACCATCTAAGTCTAAGGAATTAATTATCCTTAATAGTGTTTTGCCAAGAATTATCTGCACATTGTTTGTACTAATCCCTTTTGAGAAGATATATTTCTATATTATCTTTGACGCAACACGAGCTTATTTTGTAAAGTGTTTTGTGTTCGTCATGCATCAAAAAAAATTATTGAAAATTATATGATCTATGTCGTTACAAATTTCATATGTATATATCACAAATAAATAACTTGACTTTAAGTGAAATTCAACTCAAAGTATGTATTAACCTATAAATCATATGAGCTTAAGTGTCTAAAAGGTATAGTGTATCTAAAGTGAATTTTTGAAGTAAGCAAATATGAGATACTTAAAGTTCAACTTTAAACTTTTGATTATTAATAATCTCAATAATGGACAACAAGAAAATTTTATCATAACCAATTAGTTATGTCACATAAAAAGAGAAATTATGATAAATTGACATATTAACTACATGCTAAAGCAATAAATAAGAAATTGACCAGATTTCAATTTTTTTTAAAAAGTCCAAATATGAGGAATACAATTATCATGTTTTCAAAAGAGCATATTCAACATAAATGATTACATTAATTGTAACCTCATCTATATTCAATAAAATTCTCTCATCCAATTTTGATTATCTATATATACTAACCGCTCATCCCATATTCTTATCACCTCTCATTCTTCAGATTTATGTTGAATAAATTTTATTTCTTTACATCTTCATATAAACATGACTTACTCAGATCTTGAAATAAACAGATGTCGCGAAATAGTTCCATATGTACCAATAATTAGTGGTGCTCAAGTTGTGGTACGTTGTCGTTTCACTAAGATACTCACTCAATATTTTTTTATTTGTTATTTGAGATGCATGCATCGTTTGAGAAATTTTTGTGTTAGGTTTATTATATTAATATTTCGAAGATACAGAAGTTCTTATTATAATGTTAAGAGAACTATTCATTAATTATTATGTTTTCCTTAATATTTTCTTACTTGATTGTTTTTTTATCATTGAAAATTGCTAAAATAAAATCTATTATTGACAATTAAGAAAGCAAAAGAGTTTATGAAATTTGCGAAAACATTTATTTATTTCATTAACTTATTTAAATGAGTCAAAATTAGAGAATAGTGTCAAAAGACAATCATTTATTTTACTTTTTTCTTATAAAATAATTAAAAATTATGTGCATTTTTTACAGGTTCTACAAAAAAAAAATTGATAACACAAAATTCACAGTAGCACCCACTACTATATCAACTCAACCAATACAAGTAAGATTTTTACAACTTTATTCGTTATTTATTATCATGTCAGTTGCTTTAATTTTCCTATCATATATTTAATTTTAAGTTATTTTTCCTTCCTTGTTAGAGAATTTGGGAGCATTTAATAAAACTGAATGTTAGTGGCACTTGAATTTTGTCCACATATAGTTCTTTTTTTAAAAAAAAAAAAATATATAGATAGGAAGAAATTACATTATAGACTAGATCAGACATACCCATGAGCTTTGTGAGAAAGGGTCAAATACACACCTCTATAAATTTTATTTTACTAGGAATGAATGATATTGTTTTTAGTTACTTTAGCCGAAAAGGGTATATCTGCTCATTTATGTAAAGATAGGAGTATAAATGTGTGCTTGTTTTATAAACGAGGGTGTATATCAATACTAATTCACAATATTGAGGGGTATAATAAGCTTTTTAACAAAAAAATTATATTAATGAAGTCGGGATTGTTAATTTGTATACAAATAAAAAAACATTCGTTCACATCTAAATGTATCTCATGGAATCAATTTTAATACTAACGCAAAATTAAAAGAATCAAATTAATAGCAAATCTAATAAACTACGATTTTAATATTTGTAAAGTTTTCTTATACTTATTTGTTAAGAAGAAGACATTATTCGAGCATATCGAGTAGCTTTCTTATAAATATGGTCTCTTTTTGTTGTATATTTAGAATAATTTTAAATTTTATTTTGTTTTTTGAAACATGATTGTTAAAGTGAGGAGGAGATTTCTAGTATCTTTTATTAGATATGAAAAAGAATAAAATATTGACACACTTGAACTTTATAACAATTCTACCATGCCATTCAATTTTCTTAGTTTTTTGTTAAGCAAATCTCTTTTTCCCTTACTTAGATTCATGTAACCTTGATTTTTTACTTCTATATCTGAAAAATGATACATTTATATATTTTAAAATAATATAACTATAAATTCATATTTTTATTTAATTTATAGTAACAAAACATTAACATATTTTCTTATTCGCAGAATGATATTGAAACGATCTTAGTACCCCAAAAATTGGCTAGGAGGAAGAGAAGTCTAGTTACTACCAAAGCCATAGCTAATACTTTGGTTGACTTTGTAATTGTACCTTCTAAAGGTACAGCAAACATATACACTATTAAACTAAAAATGTTTAGTACATTTGATTGCTAAGACTATTTCTTTGTAAAAGACACTAATATTGTTAGACATTTCTACAGTAGCTTCATTTGTCATGCTATTTTAGTATTACTATAGTTAAATATTATTTTTTTTAAAAAGGGCGTATAGTATAACATAACATGAAAAATCAATTCTAAAACAACATGGTTATTATAGTGAAAGGTTGTAAATCAGATGTTTAGTAAATGGAGAGGCCTCGCCATTTTAATATTTCATTATATACTCAAATAATAGAATGAAGTCAAGGCAAGTGATACATACAAACTTAATAGCAAATATTATGACATGCTACATGGACAGAAAGTTGAAAGGAGACAACATTAAAATGGAATATGTGAAATGGTAATATAAGTTCTTTTATAATTTTTTCCTTTTATTTGAATATTGAGTCTTACTACTTTTCTAAAGTACAATCACATATATCAATTTATCTAACAATATTTATTGTTTAGAATGAACGTTTTAGATGAGCCTTCGACATTTATTATGTTTTTATGTCATTCTTGACAATTGAGATTTAGTGATAGTCATTCTCAATAGAATTAGAATTTCGTTGCACATAAATTTCCTTTTCTTTTGTCTTTAAACAATAATAATTAAGGTATCATTTGTTTTTTATGTATCCAAAATTATCAAACGGGATTCTTGTGATTTTTATTATTATTTATTTTGTAATATTTTTTTTTAATTTCTTTGAAATGTAATTTCTATATGAAAATTGAGGATATTCGTCTTGAATTACAGTTTTACTTCCATTAGAGCAAACGTAGTATGTGTCGATCTTTTGGGGATGTAAGAAGATATATCTTTGAAGGTTTTAAAAACTTGAAAGTAGATGTTTAGCTAGAAACCAATGTAGTAATCGAGTCAATGGTAACTTATTAGATTACATGAATTTTCATTGATAATGATAGTCATTTTGGTCATCTTTCTAGAAAATTATATTTACTTAATTGGAGAGTTGAAGAGTTTTGTCAAGCTATTAAGAAAAAATAAGGACTTTTGTGTAGTATAGTAGATATGATTTTTCAAAATTAAGCTTAATAATTGGCTTTTTACTTTTTGAAAGTTTCACCAAACACCAAATTCTGCTCTAATATTGATAGAAGTATTTTCATCAAATTGATTAGCAAAACACAAATTAATTTACTACATCCCTAAATTGCATTTTAAAAATTACCTCTAACAAAAAGAAACACTTTCAAAATATAAGGGATAAGGAAAATGGTTATATCACATTGGATCTTGGTTTATTTACTTTTTCCTTGAAATATTTCTACAAGAAATTATATTTATAGCTTGAACTTCACTATAACTGGTAGTTACACAACCGTAACATTAACCTTCATGTTAAGGCTTCATTACAATTTCATTATTTTTACAAAAAATTCTTATTAAATTTAAGGTTGTAGTTATAGAAAAGAAATCGAAGAAAAGAAAAGGAGAATCTTCAATCTCAAAGAGGGAATCTACTGCATAGAAGTGCAAAAGAAATGGACATGACAATCAAGACAAGAGTGAGACTCCAAAATTTTCTTGATGATGTCTGGAACAATCTTATGAACGTGGATGACCTACGCAACAACCACGTAACTCATGTTAAGACAACTATTACTAATTGCAGTTATACAAAAATTACACAACTGAAAAAAATCTATATTTGCAACAGACAACATTTGTTGCTAAACTTAAAAGTCGCAAATCATCCTATTTATGAATGTTGTTTGTTTATATTCATGAGTTTTATTTTTCAATTACTTGGTCATTGCATTTACAAATATAAGTATCTATGTTTGTTGAAACTTTGATATATTTGAAAAAACAACTTTCTTTTACAGATTATGGGTTCCATCCACAAAATGAAGTAGACAAAATAGTGCATGAGAATATCGATGAAAAGGAGATTACTCCATGCACGCATAAATATTCTCATAGATGAAGAAAATGGTAAATAAGATGACGACAAAGAAAAAGTGATTTAAATCTTGGAAAAAAATAAGAAGGAAGAGTTGGCTATATGATGTTCACATTATGAAGATCTCTAGGCAAACCGTTAACTAATACGTTCAATGAGATCATAAGAGTTCTTTAATTAGTACTTGCACCTTTATTGTTATTTAATTTTGTTTGTAACCGATAGAACATGAATATTTTTCTTTATTTTCTAATTCCAATTTAGATTTTATGTATTGAACAAATGATTAGTTTCCTCTTGATATAAAAAAACCAGTTTAATGCATGTTTCTTATTTAATTTTGTACTAATATAAAAATCAGTTTAACGTATGTGTTTTTATTTATGTCTCTATCACTTAGATTTCATATCTTTCTATTTGCAGATAGATTTTTCAATGTCTCTATCAAAAACACCAATTCTCCTTCCTACATTAAGGTAGGTAAATCTTTTTTTTTTTTAAATATTCGTAATTTGGACATCAATTATCAACTTTGGTAAAAATTGCTTTACTCATAGACTTCATAGATATGTTAGTTTATCCAAAAAATGGTTGAAACTGGACCTGCATTATCATAGAGTGTCTAACTATACTTTGCGTCCTTCTATTTATTTAGAAATACCCTATTCTTACATTTAGGCTCACACATATCACTTGATTATTTGTCAACACTACATTAAAATTATACATATATGATATGTGCTATTTTATTACTGGTCCTATTTTTAACTCCAATGCAAATTAAATAAATTCACTCACTTGATTTATTAACATACTCGAATTATTCTTTTATTATTTTTTTAAAAAAAATTATATTTCTCAAAATTATTTTTGTTTTAAAAACTAGACCTCCAGTGGTCAGATTATGAAATAATAAATTGTATGAAATAGGAAAAAGCAGACCACCAGAGGTCTTTTCAAAAAAATAATATCTTAAAGAAATCAACCTCTAATGGTCAACTTGCATTTAGGCTGAATGAATCCCTTACCCAAGAGATCCTGAAGCTGAACACTAAGCCCTTTGATCTTTCCGGGGGCCAAACGGTAAGGTGGAAAGATATAGGAAGAGTGCCTGCCTCGTGGTCAATAGAAAATTCAATATCACACTTATGGGAAAGGCTTGATAAGTCAGTAGGTAAAACAACCACAACTCATGAACAACATGAGCTAAATCAATAGAAGGAACCTCCCTACTCATATCATATACATAGGCAAAATAAGCTAGACACACACAAGGCATTAATCTGAGACCCCTGCCATTCCATCAAAGTAATGTAGGGCATGTCCCCATCCTCATACTCAAGTACTCATTTTAAATGTAATAGTATTTACTCTTGAAATATCTTAGTTCCCTTATATTAATATTAAAAACATGAATTAAACTCTCCTCATCCTCATACTAAAGTACTCAAGTCTTAAAACAAGTTGAAAAGTTTGTAAAAGACTTCTCAAAAAGACTCAAAAGGCTCTCTCAAACTTGACTCATAATCTATTCTTGAATTTAAAATGTGAATTCAAGAGTTATGATTCATGATTTATAGGATCTCTCGATGATTAACGAAGGTTTAAGTTGTTAGGATTAAGAAAGGAATGCAAGCTTGACTTAAAGGAACAAGTGCGGAACTAGAACAAAGAATAAAAGTGGCCTGAAGCTTTGTGTTGCAGGGTTGGGGCACCGCTCCAGGGCTCCCCTTATTGGGGCTGGTTTCTAGCACATTGTTAGCGCCCCATGCCTAGCCTGCTGACACATCTGGGGCACGATACCCCATCCCTTTTCTGGAAATTTCCCATTAATTTTTCTTCTCGATTTTTAGCCCTAATTCACCTAGAATCGATTAATTCCTTCCAAACTCTCTTAGATTCGTATACCCCACATAAGTAAATGAAATTATACAGATATATCCTCAAGAAAATCCCCCCAAACTCATAACCCTTGCCTCCAAAACTCATCAAACCCAATTTACAAAGAATGATGGATGAAACCTCAACAAACTTATCAAAAACCTCAATACATTGATTTTTATGGAAGAAATTAAATCAAGAAACTCATTATTGGTGTGATGGTGAATGAAACCATCACTCTGAAAGATTACATACCTCGTACTGATCAAATACTTGACAAAATTCCTCAAAGATCACAAGAATCTTGAACGATTGCTTAAACTTCTCCTTTTTCTCCTCTTGAACTTCTCTCTAAAACCCTAAGCATGTTTAAGATTGTGAAAATTGATCTCAATCAGTTTAGACCCCTATTTGGGTGAAAAAAAAATGTTTATGGCTAATGAGGTTAGGAAAATACCAAAATACCCCTCCCTAATTTGGTTGATCTCCTTAATCGGACATGCTGAACTCAAATGGCCATATCTCACACATCCAAAATTAGAATTTAGCAAAATTGGTGGCGTTGGAAAGAGGACTCAAAGATCTTTCATTTGATACCATATGGACATAAATTTATGGCCATTTTAAGTTTACCCAAAACTCACAAATTAAGCAAACTTGAACAAATTTCAAATTAGCTCTTTTCAATTTAGTTCCTTTATAAAATTAACTCTTTCGAAGACCGTGGTATTAGAATATCTCCCACTTGGGAACATTCATCCTCCAATGAGATTACTCTAAATATGACTAAGGGTGGAAATATCTAATTTCACACCACGAGCCTACATCGTAGACGTAACTGGCACTCGAAAAACATTACTGGTTCTCAAGCAGACCCTTGGCCTGACTCATTACTCAGCGGAAGAATTACTTAAGAAAAATGGAAAGTGATGATGCAAAAATAACTTTAAAAACATAATTAAAACTAAACTCCAATAATCGATTGAAAATAACTTAACAAGTATTACTTAAATGCCTCATGAACTCAAAACATTACAACAATAAAGGGAATAATGTTAGACTGCTTGACTTTTAAATTATCTATGAAGCCTCTACTATTGCAGAAGGATTATCTGGAAAAGTCCCATGTCATCCTAACAAACAGAAAGTAAAGTGGAACCGTCCGGAAACAAGGAGTCTCACCAAAGCTAATTAGAACTGCAAGTGGTATCAGAAGAACATATGTTGATAACCCTGAATACCTATATTTGCACCAAAAAAAGACGCAGGCCAAATGGCTTCAGTACATTGAATGTATGAGCATGTAAGGGAATTCTAAACCATAAACATAAGCTTGCACTAATAAAAATGAAACACACTTACCTCTTCTCAAACTCACTCAACTCAAGGATAGAATACACAACTCAAGGATAAGATACTCAACTTAAAGATAAGATACTTAACTCAAGACACTCAACTTAAGATACCCAAGGATAAAGAAACAATAAAGGTGCAATATATGGAAGGCTTTTTGAATAGTTGATAATGACTCAATTGTATGTAAAAATACAATAATAACTCAATTGTATGTAAAAATAAGAACTCATATTTGGGAGATTCTCTAACCGGCAATAATCATTATGAGTTATGTGATGATACATCGTCTCGCCCATGTTGCCAAAATTGTCCTATACCTTGCTAAAGTATAAGACAACCTCAACTAAGTAGATCAATTAAGCTATGCTTAAAAAGCAATAAAGAATCATATAAAAAGTATGGCCATTTCTACCCACGTTCACATACATGGCTTATGAGGACTTTGAGTTGTCTGAACTCGTCCCTATATCGGTCCTCAATACAACTCCCAATAATATAACTCATGCTCATATGTTAAAAAACAATTCCTCATCCTCAAACTTTGAGATTATTACTCAAAAGGTTCTCTTAAAATAGATAGTGCTCAAAACTCCTCATGAACTCATTTGGAAATCAAAGTTTCCTCTTATTTTAAATGTAAAAACATTTACTCTTTGGAGTACTTAGTTCCCTTATGTTAATTTTTAAGTATAAAACTCGACTATCCTTATGCTCATACTCATTTTCTCAAGTCTTTAATTAGATTATAAATAATTATAAAGGACTTCTCAAAACAGGGTTCATGCCAAATTATGGACCTTAACGACTCAATTCAAGGGTTTCAATAACCATATATAGGACTCAATACTTGGAATTTTATAACTCCGGAACTCAAGGACTCAATGATTCTAATCATCTAAAGAATGCTCAACTCATAGGGTTAATGCAAAATTATGGGCATGAATAACTCAGTTCAAGGACCTTTATGGGTAACAAGTAGTTGTCCCATAAGTAGGAATATAATCTCAAGGATTAGGAACTCAATTCTAAAGAACTTAGAACTCAAAGATACTACTCCTCTCAAAGATATTTAATTTATAGATTTCGTGCGGAATTTATGGGAATGAACTACTCGACTCAAGTGTCTAAATAACAATATAGAACTCATGTGTACGACTTTTATCATTCTCATACTTACTTTCTCAAAACTTACCTCAAATCAATAATTGATCTCAAGCGTATCACAATTTAACTCAAAGACTTTCTTGAACTCTACTATTAACTCGTACTTGAATTTGACTTTATGAATTTAAGAGTTATGATTCATGATATGAAGGATTTCGTGATGATTAAATGTGAATTAGAATAAGTAAATCTGGAAGGATTTGAAGGTACATTTAGATATAACTCAGACCTGACGAACGACAAAAAAAGGATGGGTAGGCAACCCTGACACATTGAGTGGCTTGGGGCGCCAACCCATAAACTACACAACCCACTTCCAGGCGCACTGCTGGTATGGCACTCAAGCCCACTACCTAGAATACTCAATGAATTTTCTTCCTCGATTTTTTACCCTAATTCACCTAAAATTGAATGGGTTTTGCCACACTCTCTTAGATTCATTTACCCAACTTAATTACATAAAAATCTACTTGAAAACTCCGAAGAAAAATGCTCATTAACAAGATACTAGCCTCAAGAACTCAACCAAACACCATAATTCAAGAATCAATAAAAACACTTCAAGAATTTCATCGAGAACCTCAATATACTCAATCTCAAGGATGAATTTGAAAGTGGAAACACATGATTGGTTTGTGGGTGAACAAACCCAACAGTATTAAAACTTACATACCTCTTAAGTATAAAATTCTTGGTGAAATCTCTCGAAGATCGCAAGAACCTTCAATGCTTGAAGTTTTCCTCCCTTTTTCTCCTCTTGAACTCCTCTCAAAAAACTAAGTGCGTTTAGGAATAACTAAAACTAATTCCAATTAGTTTAGACCCCTAAATGGTTAAATAAAATGGGCTAGGCTGGTGGGTGAGGAAAACACAAAAATAACCCTCATTAATTTGGCAAAATTTCCCTAACTGGAAAGGTTGAACACAAATGGGCATATCTCCCTCACTCGAAGTCCAATTTTAGCAAACTTGGTGGTGTTGGAAAGAGGACTCAGAGGCCTTTCATTTGATATCTTATGGGTCTCCTAACTCTTCCTATGCTAAAAGTTATGGTCATTTGAAGTTGACCCAAAACATAAAATACTTACAGATGACTTGAATGAATTTTCTTTAGTTCCTTTTAGAACTCAAGGTTCTACATCTAGTGACCGTAACACTTACAAAAATTTAAATTTTTTAGCAAAATTTTACTCACACCGAATAATTGCTCGAGTCTTTGCTCAAAAAATTTTGTGGTGTTACATTATCTTCTCCTTGGGATCATTAGTCCTCGAATGATAGCTGGACTGTGTAAGCAATGGGGCTAATCTTACTATCTCCTCCAACTCATGAGCTTGCCTACAAACATAGGCTGAACTTATTCATACCAAGAGTTGGGTCTTTCTATAGAACCTAAGTTAAGAACGATGTTGTTGTGAACATAGTCACGCTCTCTCTGAAATTATCTTATCTGAAACAAAGAAAATATAGGCATGAATTAAGAATAGGAATACCTTTCCCGGGGGTAGTGTGAATGCTAGCTGTTAAGCTTGGAAACACTCCTCAGCTACGCTCTTCTTTCCTTATCACCATACCTCATTGGCTGCAACTCAAAGCTCTGACAAAGGTACATGACTTCTCTTACCAAGGTCTGAGTCTAAAGGCACAATATTACTATATTCAAGCATAACCAAAATCCTATGGTTCGGGTTCTATACCTCTCTATAAGAATCTTATCCGAAGAATATTTATCTTTACCACCATATTTATTCAACAATGGCCTCATATCAACAACCACCTAATGTTTAACAACACCACATTAAAGCTTAGTACTTAACAATTACATGGACTCCTACTAACCAACTCCTAAAGTTGTTCTCATTCTCTCATCATATCTACCATACCAACTAGAATTTCCCACTTACCACTCGGAACCAACTAAGGGCTCTCATTTCACTATTTCTCATAGTAAAACCTCATCCTTCTACTCCTTCACATTTATATCTTAGATGGAATTATCACGCCATCATTATCAAGATAAGAACATTAACCTTCTCCTTATAACATCATTCCACTACTAAAAGGACCTCTGAAAAGATATCTCCCATACTCTTTAGAACTCGTTACTATCTTATTCTCAACTGTAACATCCTAGGGGTATCCTCTAGATGTGACATGATGTATAGAACCTCAAAGGACTCCATACAATCCATTTATCTCTCATAACATAAGGAATAGAATAATAAGAGTAAACTTACAATCCAAATACAAATATTACATAGAAACAAAAAGCGGAAGTCTAAACTCATGTCTCAATATAGCCATCTAATACAATAGAGTGAATTTGGGCCTACCCCATATGTAACGGTAAAAATAGAAAATAAATGAAAGAAACTAAATAATAAGATCTCCGTCCTCGAAGCATAAGGACTCACCAAGCATAGGAATCAATCAAATCACCCACTAGCCACGAAACTGAGCCCCGTGAAGATCGGACCGTACATTTGGCAAAATAAAGGCAAGCGTATGCATTAGTACAAAAAAATGTACCAACTATGATAGCCATGCATAAAACATTTAAAACATGCTAAAAAGGGACATTTCATTTCATGACATGCAATTGACCAAGCTAAACATCGTATAAAAGAGTTATAAAACATAAGTCGTAAATCATGATCAATACAAGCTAAATTCTTCTTTAAAGGCTTTGAAATCATATGTGATACTTCTTGAAGTAACCTTAGTTCAGTATTACTTGTGCGAAAATTAGCCTTAACCGACATTGAGACCATGTGAGCTATAGCATGGAATCTTGTGTCTACCCCATATCGAAAAGAGGTGTCCTACTTGCCAAAGAATGAACCTTGAACTTCTAGCTTAAGTGGATCCACTAGCTAATTAACCTATGTGGGCACATAGTTATGGGATAAGAAGAATGCTACTAGAAACCCGACCTCTACTAATGGGGGAACCCAGCATCTCACTATCGATATCCACTCGGTTCTAAGCATAAATTCCCACGGAATAGTAGTTTCTTACTTGACTTCATTACTCATGAAAAGGTGCCCTTGGACAACCAATTCAAGCTAATTTCATTAAGATAGATCCTTGTCTTTGATTCAATTAGGTGAGAAAGCCTTCCAACCTAAGAATCCTTTCTATGTGAGAGAACCTTTCACATCATGCTAGTATTTGTTTTAGTGAGAATATGCTTTCACAACACAACATTATCATTGGTACTTTCTCTCAAAGCATCTATAAAACATTTGCATAGATTTCATAAACAATGCATAAGTCTACAATTTAGCTCTTCAGGTCAAAACCCACTTTCAATCACAAACTCTTGGAAAACATGGGTTAGATATGGACTCAATCATAAATACATGCAAAGCTTGGAATACATGCCTAATTTCATAAAACTCTTAAAGATCAAAATCCCACAACATATAGTTCATAACTTGTAAAGATGGGGTCACATGGGTTCATAGGGGAATTCATCATAAAAGCATTGAAATTCATCAATTCATGCATAAATGATCATAATTATATTATTTAAATAAATAATGATAAGATCCCATGATAATTGAAGAAAACCCTAATTTAATTATGGAATTCTATCTTTTGGAATAGAGTGATTTAGGAACTCCTTAGATGAAAGGAACCACTGAATGAAACCTATCATACCTTGAGTCCAAAAGCTAGACTTTAATGGAGGAATTGGAACCTTAGCTTGAAATCGTAGGTGAATCCTTCTTTTTCTTCTTTATGTTTCTAGAGAGAGAATATTTAGAGAGTAATTTGGTTTTCGTTTGGGAATTTGGAAGAATCAAGTAAATGGGGTGAATTTGGGGACTAAAAAGCTTATATAGGAGTTCTAAATATAGGAAAAACAACATAGTATAGGGATTAATTAATTAGGAAAAGACCTAATAAACCCTAACAATAACTTAGAGCTAGCCAACAACGGACCATGGTTTGACCCACGGCCCATTCTGGTGGACCGTCGTTTGGTGTCAAAAAGGGTGATCTTGGATCCTCGAACCACGGACAATGACCACAGACCATGGTCTGACCTATGGTCCATTGGTCAGGTCGTGGACCTAGACCCTCAGACCACACCTTGGAAGGCCAACCATGAACCACACCTATAGTTCGTGGTCCATTCTATGGGTCGTAGGTGGCCGGCGTGGTCTGGCATTTGCAACATCTAGAAAGGTTGCTATTTTGGGTCTTTTGAATATGGGGTGTTACATCAACACTTGACTTGATTTCTCATCTTACTACCCTTTAGGTCTAAACCTGACACTTGAAAGCTATGGACCTATTCCATTATATTTAAACTTATCTTACATCCCCCTTTACTCTAACACTCAGGAAAAGTCTATCCCATGATTAACGAACTCTCTATAATCATGTACTAAGACCTCTTTCTAAGATTCTTCTCTTAACCTCAATTGGGACTTCGTCTAGCAACATACCACCTTGGGTGTACCTCTTACTACTCTACCTTCATTCCTCTCTTCTATGGGTCATAATAGCACATTTTCATTGCAAGGTACCACTTTGATCTTCTCACCTATTTCAGCTCAAGCCTACTAGATCAGATATCAAAACTAAAACCATTACCCTCATGTTGCAATCTTTAGCTCATGAAACTTATCTCAAATTCAAGCTTAGTTTCTTGTACTGAACACAAATATCAGTATGATTGCTCACACCTTAAAGACAAGAAACACTCACACAATAAGATCTCATGACCTTCACCTTCCATTTCACAACTTAAGTACTATTTACTCACTTACTATACATTACCTCTCAAATAGTTCTATCATCCTCTGAATACCATGGGGTTCTTCTTTAAAAAATCACAAGACTAGCTTTGTTATATCACCCCATGATACTATGCTCTATTATTCAACACATGTATTTAGTATCCTCTAATACAATGTAACATCGACATGAACTCTATTCTAGTTAAAAGTATACTCTATCTTATCCTGACTAGTAATTATTCCTCTTTGTTCTATTATAAACTCTCTACAACATTATTATTCCTTATTAGACTCTTCAAGGAACTCACCACTTATAACTGATTCGGTGCATGATTGGAATAACATAATTTGCCCTATCGCTATCTCCCTTTCTTAGATAACTTAACCTCTACATACCTTCATCTAACTTTGGGCAGTTTTACTACTATTGCTCATAATCTCGTAACTCATACTACCTTTCTAGGTGAAAGTACTACCCAAGCTCTAGAAATGCTTTCTCATTAGGATCTCAACTGAAACAAGGCTTCTAGAAAAGAGTACAACTCTCTTTTAACTCTATTGCACGATTCACATGAGTATGATTGTGTCCTTCTGAATCTCAATAGTTAAACTAACTCATAGGCTTCTCTAAAGCCCCTATGTATTCCCATGACTTCCTCAAGACTTCTGCTAATAGCAATCTCATTGTGAAAGAACTGCCTTTGCTTTTAAACCACCTCTAGTTTGAGGGGTAGTCAAATGGATATGCAAACATACGAGATAGAATAAGTCTGTATGATATAGTTCTATTGCACGATTAATAATATAAAGAAGGGAAACTTTTGTTAAATATCTGTAGTCGATCATTTATACAAGTAGGGACATCACAACCATAAACAAGACCCTACTAACACAGCTTCATAGACAACCTAGGACATTTAAATTATATGCTCTGATACCAAGTTTGTCATGCCTCTAGCCTACACCCAGGATGTAACTAGAACTCGAACACCATTGTTAGTTCCGAAGAGAACCCTTGGCCTGACTCATTACTCAGTGGAAGACATAGTCAAGCAAAATGGAAACTCATTAAGCAAAAATAACATCAAAAACATAATTTAAACTAAAATCCAACAATCGTTTGAAATTAATTTAACAAGTATTAGTTAAATGCCTCATCAACAGAAAACATTACAACAACATAGGAAATGATGATAGACTCCTCGACTTTTAAACTATCTAAAACGTCTCTACTATTACAGAAGGCTTATCGGGACAAAACCCACGACATCCTAAAAAACTGAAATTAAAGTTGGAACCCTCCAAAAGTAAGGAGGTACACCAAAGCTAACTGGAACTGCAAGTGTTATCAATAGAGCATTTGTTCATAACCCTGAATACCTATATCTGCATCATAAAAAGATGTAGGACAAATGACGTCAGTACATTTAATGTACAAGCATGTAAGGGGAATTTTAAAGCGTAAACATAAGCTGGAACTCATTGAAAAGAAACATACTTATCTCTTCTCAAACTCACTCAATTCAACTGAACTCAAACTCCACTCAAGGATAGGATACTCAACTTAAGGATAAGATAATCAACTCAAAGGTAATTCACTAAACTCGAAGATACATGGCTCAAGATACTCAACTCAAGATACCCAAGGATAAAGCAATAATAAAAGATGAAATATATGGAAAGCTTTTAAAACTATAGATAATAACTTAAAGGTATATAAAAATGCAATAATAACTTAATTGTATGTTAAAATACAATAGCAACTCTTATTTGGGAGATTCTCCAATCGATAACCATCACTATAAGCTATTTATGATACAACGTCTCGCCCTCACTGCCAGAACTATCCTATACCTTGCCTGAGTAAAATACATCCTCAACTAAGTGGATCGACTAAGCTATGCTTAAAAAACAATAATGAGTCATCTAAAAGGTATGACCCTTTCTACCTACATTGGCATACATGGTTTATGAGGACTTTATGTTTTCTGAACTCGTCCCCATATCGGTGCTCAATACTACTCCTAATAATATTACTCATGCTCATATGTTTAAAAATATTTGCTTGTCATCAAACTTTTTGATTATTAATCAAAAGGTTTTCTTAAAATAGATAGTGTTCAAAACTACTCATGAACTCATTCAGAAATCAAATTTCCTCTAATTTTAAATTTAAAAACATTTACTCTTGGGAATACTTATTTCCATTATATTCATTTTGAAAAATGAAACTCGACTGTCCTTATTCTCATAATCATACATTTAAGTCTTTTAAATAGATTACAAATAATTGTAAAAGACTTCTCAAAAAATAGTTCATGCCAAATTATGAACGTGAACGACTCAATTCAAGGGATTGAATAACCATATATAGGAATTAATTCTTGCAACTCGATAACTCCAGAACTCAAGAACTAAATGGTACTACTCATCTCGATAATTTTCTACTGATAGGGTTCATATGAAATTATGGGCATAAAAACCTCAGCTCTTGAACCTTCATGAGTAACATGTAGTAATCTCATAATTAGGAATAGAATCTCAAAATGATTGGGAACTCAATGCTCAAGAACTTAGAACTCAGAGATACTACTCCTCTCAAAGATACTCAATTTATGGAGTTCATGCAGAATTTATGGGCATGAACGACTCGACTCATGGGTCTAAATAACAATCTAGAACTCATGTGTATCACACTTCTCATCCTCATACTTACTTCCTCAAAACATAGCTCAAATAGATAGTTGATCTCATGGGATTCACAATTTAACTAAATTACTTTCTTGAACTCTACTCTTGACTCTTTCTTGAATTTGGATTATGAGTTCAAGAGTTATGATTCATGATATGAAGGATCTTGTGATGGTTAAAAGTAATTTAGAATAGTTAAATCTAGATCGGTGTGAAGGTATACTTTTAAAGAACTCAAATGGGACGAACGACGAAAAAAGACAGGCAGGTGACCCTAGCGCACTAAGTGGCACGAGGCGCAAACCCCTAAACTACAATCCCCATTTTCTGGTGCAATACTGACTCAACATGCCAGCCCTCTTCCCAAAAATCTGACGAATTTTCTTCCTCGATTTTTTACCCTAATTCAACAAGAATCAAATGGTTTCTTCCACACTCTCTTAGATTAGTTTAACCAACTTAATTACATGAAAATCTACTCGAAAGATCTCAAGAACAATGGTTATTAAAAAGATGCTCCCTTCAAGAACTCAACCAAACATCATAATTCGAGAAAGTAGACCAACACTTAGAGAATTTCATCGAGAACCTCAATATACTCAATCTCAAGGATAAATTTTAAAGTGGAAACACATGATTGGCATGTGGATGAATGAACCCAATACTGTGGAAACTTACGTACATCTTAAGGACCAAATCTTTGGTGAAATCTCTCAAAGATCTTAAGAACCTTGAATTCTTCAACCTTTTCTCATTTTCTCTACTTTTGAACTCATCTTGAAAACCCTAAGCGCGTTTAGGAACAACTAAAACTGATTCCAATCAATTTCGACCCCTAAAATATTAACAAAAACGATCTAGGATAGTAGGGTAAGGAAAATACTAAAAGACCCCTCATTAATTTGGGTAAATTTCCTTAACTCGAATGACTAAAGTCAAATGGGTATATCTCCCCATCTGAACACGGATTTTAGCAAACTCGACGCCGTTGGAAAGAGGACTCAGAAATTTTTCATATTATATCTTATGGGTCTAAAAGTTATGGTCATTTGAATTTGACCTTAAACTTAAAAGAACCTATTGATGACTTGAATGAATTCTCTATAGTTCCCTTTAGAAAGAAAGGTGCTACATCTAGTGACCTTAACAATTAAGAAAATTTAAATTTCTCAGTAAAATTTTACTGAAAATGAAGAATGGAACGAGTCTTAGCTCAAAACTTTTTGGGGTGCTACATCTAAAAACCAGCTCAAACACCCAACATGCAATTTATCACAACATAGCATATAAAGAGTCTTTTAAAAAAAGTCATTGATAAACGCTATCTAAGATACTTCATCCAATAATAAGTATCAGCGATCGTTTAATAATAATATAACCCAACCAAGGGTTGGGGTCGAATCCTAAGGGATTAGTTTTTCCTTTAAATTCCAAAATGAAACTTTGACACAATCCCTTCATTGTTATGTTTATGTTTGGAAAATTTCAATCCAACTTCATGAATAAACACGAATTTAACAATTACTACAGTAGAACTTAGGGAACTGACCAGCCAATTGTTGAATGTTACTTTAGAGGGTGAATATTGATACAAACAGTAGTTTATTTTGTTGTGGGTAGGTCAGGCCATATATATGGTAACTTTCTCTCAAACAATTACCTTTTCTATGACGAATTCTCTCGAACTTTATCACTAATCGTAAGATGCCCAGCCCGTTCTCCTCATCAAATCCAATCTCTCGAGCTAGATACAAAGGATAGATTTTGGATTTCACTTTCTCGAGCTCAAATTCGGGTAACCCACAAATAAGGATGCTAAGATTGCTATCTTTGTTCTGTGCTTCTCTCTGGAGCAAGATCACAATGTGAAATCAATTACACTAAATAAGCTGAACAACTTTAAAATGCAGTAACAATTTATACCCACTTCAAATTAACCTATCTATTTACATTTCAACAATACCCACTTAGCAAAACTTCAACAATTAGCTTCATAGTAAAAACCCCAATAGAAGGGTTTTTGCCACTCATATTGAAAGTAGAATAATAAACATCATTCTTCTTCCAATAAGTGAATACAAAAAAATAAGATTTTTTATAAAGAAATTTGCTAAAAATATTCTTGATTACTAGATCTCTAAGAATATTTGGATAAAATCCCTCTCTAGAGCCTTTTGTGGTATCCTCTCTCTAATTTGTTTTGTTCACTCATTTTTGAATACCCTTTCTCCTTTCAAAGATTCAATTTAAATAATGCTAATGTGAAATTTCTACAGACCATTCGATGAGGTTAGTTGGATGTCTCTGATGGGTCAGCGGCGCACCGATCGTTCTTTATCTCACCCTCAATTTTCACTCTTTCTTCGTTAGGCTACTATAACTTGAGGCGATCCAAATTGGGATTGCTGAACACTTCTGCGAATCACCTTATGTCTATTATTTCACTTATCAACGTGTGTTCAGATCTTCTTCAGTAATCTTTGGTGACTTAATTGTCTTTCATCGAATAGATAGGGAACATGCCAACTGGCTCAGCTACTCGCCTAAATTACCTTGAGTTTAGCTCCAGTATTTTGTAACTTTAGGCAGTATCGTGGTTGTTCGGCTATCCGCCAAATACTTTTTTCTATCACCAATATTGTCACCTCTTCTAGGGCTTATCTCAACAGAACTTTAGGCCAGACCATGGCCATTTGGTGACTCAACAAATGGTTTGGGCCATCCTCAGGCCTTCTTTTCTTCGTTATTTTAGATGCCTTGTTCATTTTTGTTCATTAATGTTGATGCTTTGTTCCTCAATCCAAATATCTAAAAGTCAAGGATTTTTATCAGTTATTGGCATAAAATAGCATTTATATCAGTTATTGACACAAAATATGCATTTGAGGACACAAAATCTATAAAAAAATCAAGCCCTAAATTAGTCCAAACTGTGGACTCATCAACACCCCCATCATAAACTTTTGCTTATACTCAAGTAAATTTCAAGTTTGGCAGTTCAGAAAGGGTGCCTCAAACAGTGCTACACAAGACTTAATCATGAATGCACGCAAAAAGATTCAACTTACGCAATGAAAAAATGTGCACTCAAAGTTTCAAGTTGTGACTCACCAATATCAAAGAATCCTAAGCTCACAATACTTACTTCAAATGCAAGTTCAAGCTAAACTAAAGTGTTCAAATGCCCTCACACAAAGAATGATTCCATATTCACGCAACGAGTCACAATTTAAAGTTTTCGAATCAAATGCAACACTCAGACTGACAAAGATGAACACAATGCATTATTTCACCCATAGGTTTGCCCATATTTTCCAATCATACTTGCTTCAGCTCACTCGATATCACAAAGGTCTTTTCAAGGCTTGTAATAGGGCTGAGTGCAAAGGTGTATTTATTTAGGCTCAATGGTTATAATCCTCATAAAATGTGGTGTGAACAACACTTCCCTTTTCTTTTCTTCATCATTTTTATTCTTTCTCACAAGTCATCCCATTATTCACTTTTCATGGATCATTGTAAAGCCCCACTTTTTTTTCAGGGGTTCCATTTTTCTTTATATGAAAACCATGGGTAAAAGGGACTTTTTTGCACTCCTTAATGTTTCTTCTCTTTTTACCACACCCCAACTAAGGATTTTGGCGTAATTTGGCTATTCAAACAAACCAAAAATCATGATGATTATGGGAAATGGGTCAAGAAAGATCATGATTTAATCAAGCTTCTTCAGTGAAAAGGTTAAGGCTCAAAAGGTGTTCAAAAGAGGTTCACACACTCAAAAGGTACGCCACAAAAGAGGTATATGTCAACTTGGCTCATTCTCTTCAATCATATCAAGAGATATAATCACTCAGTTGACCAGACCAATGGGGAAAATTCTAGGTGATATCATGTATGGTTCGCAGTAAGCTTATCACACAAGACATCGACACCAAAGTCAAACAATACTCCACACTTTCGCTAGTGTGCAACAATCATCACAAGAGACTTGATTCGGTAATTGGCTAGTCATAACGAGATGCAAAGAGTTCACATATTGTCTATGCAAGTTCATTTGTTCTCATCGTAGCCCCACATTCATGTTCGTCCAATTATAAACATCATCAAGTCATCGTATTGATCAAAACCGAAACTCAATTTTGCAAAAGAAAAGCCTCTCATAAGTACGGGGCTTTGAAATAAGAAGGAGGTTCGCTGAGGTTAATGAATGGGCTCCACACAGCCAACAAAAACAATTAACATTGTCTTTAATGTGGGTAGAGTGGGACAATTACAAAAATTTAACGTAAAATATGAATAATAAAAAGTATGGAGAAATGAAAGCAATTTAGTCTGTCAATAAGTAAAGCAGGGTAACAAGAAATCTTCATTAAATACCCAGATAGCAATGGAGTGAAATGGTCACTGAGTGATTCAGCGGTGCGCGAATGTTCTTCAGATCGCTCTTAGTTTAAGTAAGTTGAACTTCCAGAGAAGGTAGATTGGAGAAGATTTAGTGGATCACCAAACACCTCGGCCATCCGCCTAATGAACTTGAAGCATTGCCGATTGATCCTTGAGGAACATTGTCCGCTTTGATTAGAAGGGCGAGGAAAAGCTGGTCGCGTAAACACATCAGCGATATGCCAATTGGTGGAGGTATCCCGCCGAATGTTCCAGAGTATCAGTCTCATTTATCATTTTTTTAGATCCATAAGGCAAGCAAAGTCGTGCTCACCTAAATAGTTTGGCAACTCACCAAGAAGACTTTTGTCTCGCTCATGATCCCTACTCGGCAATATCAACACACATATTATTTAAAACACTAACACTTGGGTTGCCTCCCAAGAAACGTCTTATTTAACGTTGTGGCACGACGTGGAAATGCTCTCAAACATCTTCTAGGTACACCACCACAATCATAGAAATCTCATAGCATTCTCCAAAGTATAATTATAAGTGTTACCCATTCACTATAAATGTTGGTCCCTCTTGACCCTTGACTTTTATGACACTATTGCTGAATGCTCTTATCACTCTAAATGGTCCTGACAATTTGGACTTGAGCTTTCTGGAAAGAGTCTAAGTGGGGAATTGTATAGTAACACCTAGTTGCCCACTTTAAACTCCCTCTTAAGAATTTTAGTATCATGCCATTTCTTCAACTTTTCCTTGTACATGGCTAAACTTTAATAGGCTCTGAATCAGAATTCATCCAATTCGTTTAATTGCTCCACTCTCCCTTTTGAGGTTTTTATCCAATCTAGATTTAAAGCTTTCAATGCCCACAACGCTTTGTGTTCCAAGTCGATTGGTAGATGGAAAGATTTACCAAAAACTAGTTGATACGGAGACATCCCAATAGGTGTTTTGTATGCGGTGCGATACGCCCATAGTGTGTCATCCAACTTACGGGACCAATCAGTCCTATTTGCATTCACTATCTTAGTCAAAATGCTTTTGATCTCCCGGTTTGATACTTCAACTTGGCCACTTGTTAGGGGATGATACGGTGTTGTTACTTTGTGTTTCACCCCATATTTACTCAATACAACTGAGAACCATTTGATACAAAAAGTGTTATCCTAATGGATCGCGGAGTCCAAACCTTCTAAAAATGTCAAGCTTTAAGAATTGAACAACACTTTTTCCTTCATTGTTTGTAAGAGCTACAGCCTCAACCCATTTAGAAACATAATCCACAGTTACCAAGATATATTTATTGCCAAATGAGCTCACAAATGGACCCATAAAATTGATTGCCTATACATCAAATAGTTCCACTTAAAAAATTGGCATTAGAGGCAACTCGTGCCTTTTGGACACTCCACCTTGCTTTTGACATTGTGTGCACTTCTTGATAAACTCATGAGCATCTTTGTATAGAGACGGCCAGTAGTACCCACTTTGTAGCACTTTAGCTATTGTCCGTACACCACTGTGATGACCTCCAACTGATGAGGCGTGACAAGTATGCAGGATCTCAAAAACTTCTTCTTCTGGAACACATCTTCTAATTATATGGTTAGCACACTATCTAAATAAACATGGTTCATCCCAAAAGTATTTCTTAACATCGAAAATGATCCTCTTTTTTTGGTAAAAGTTCAGTTCGTTTGGAACTGCTCCATACAATAAGTAATTTGCAAAATCAGCATACCAAGGGGGTTGTGTGACGGTTACTGCGAATACCTGTTCATCAGGAAAAATATCCGTTATGTCGATCTCCAGCTCGTAAATCTCTCTGGCTTCCAATCTTGACAAGTTATCAACCACCTGATTTTCACAACGTTTAGATAACACAATGTAGCATGATCAGGGTGTATAATCACTTTTGTACCTAGCAAGTATGTGCGAAACTTCTCAAATGCATAAACCACTGCAAGCAACTCTTGTTCGGTAAATGTGTAGTTATATTGAGCACTCTTTATAGTTTTACTTCCATAGTAAATGGGATGAAAAAGTTTATTTCGTTTCTATCCCAACACTACGCCCAATGCCATACCGCTTGGATTACACATTACTTCAAATGGCTCTGACCAATCTGGACTAATGATGATTGGAGTGGAAATCAATTTTTCTTACATCATCAAAATAAAATTTCACCTCTATTTCCAAAAGCTTGCATAGAGGAAGTGCAATCTTTGAGAAATCTTTGATAAACCTCCTATAAAATCCAACATGTCCTAAAAAACTCCGAATCCCCTTTACTGAAATAGGTGGTGGTAATTTCTCGATTATTTCAACTTTTTCTTTGTCCACCTCTAGCCCTTTTGTGATACTTTGTGACCAAGCACAATTCCTTCCTTAACCATGAAATGACACTTTTCCCAATTTAAGACTAAATTGGTCTCAAAGAATCTTTGGAGAACTTGTCCTAAGTGCTCTAAACATTCTACAAATGTGTCACCAACAACTGAGAAATCATCCGTAAATACTTCCATTAAGTCTTCCACCATGTCAGAATAGATGGATAGCATGCAACATTGGAACATCGCCAGGGCATTGCATAATCTGAATGGCATTTATTTGAAGATGAAAGTACCGTAAGGGAAGGTAAATGTTGTTTTCTGTTGATTCTCTAGAGCAATGGAGATTTGGTTATAGCAAGAATACCCATCCACAAAGCAATTCCACCCTCTCTCGGATAGTCGGTCAAGCATTTGTCCATAAAGGTCATGAGAAAATGATCCTTTTCAGTCCATGAATTTTTCTTCTGATAGTCCATCCAAACTTTCCAACTTGTCAACAGTCGCATAGATACAAGCTCCCCCTTGTCATTAAGGACAACCATGACTCTTCCCTTTTTTGGTACATATTGCACTGCATTGACCTATTTGCGATCTGCAGTAAGGTAGATCACTCCTACATCCAACAACTTTATTATTTCCATTTTCACCATCTCTTTCATTGGCGAGTTAAGTCTTCACTGATGTTCAACACTCGGTTTACTATAACTATCAAGCTAAATTTTGTGAGTTCATATGCTTGGAGGGATGCCCACAATATTAGCAATATTGCTATCGATGGCTTTTATGTGCCTTCTTAGTACTTCAAGGAGCAATTTTACTTGCTAATCAAGTAAATCTACTGCTATAATCACCGGCTAAGTGTTATTTGCACCTAAGAAAGCATACCAGAGGTAACAGGGCAATACCTTCAACTCAAGATTTGGTGGTTCTTCGGTTGATGGCTTGACAGGAGGGCTCTCTCAAATATTTAAGCCGATAGATGTCCAATTTCACTGGAGTCTTTATAAATCACCCCATGTTTGAAAACGCGACTACCAGTTCATCTTAGGCTTGAACCTCAAACTCTTCATGATTAGCCAACACAACTTCAAGTGGTTCTTTATTGTATATCAAACGGCTCGCACTAGCCATCGTCTCATCAATCATATCATCAGTTGAGATTACATGAATGTCACTCAGGTGTTTCACTGATTTGCACACATCAAAAGTGACTTCATTTTCATTAACACAAAATTTCAGCTCCCCGCTCTCCACATCCACCAACGCTTTCCTAGTTACTAGAATGGCCTCCCCGAAATAATGGAAATTTTGGCATATATGTCATAATTAAGTATGAAAAAATCAGCCAAAAAAATAAATCGGTCAACCTTAACCAAAATGTCATAAAGTATCCCCACTGGGTGTTTGATATATATGTCAGCCATCAAGAGTCTCATAGTTGTAGCTTGCGGTTCACCCAACCCGAGTTGTTTATAAATAGCATAAGGCATTAGAATAATACTTTCTCCAAGATCACATAATGTTTTTGCAAACAAGAGTACGCCTATAGTACACGGGATGGCGAATGCTCCAGGATCATCTTTCTTTTCGATCAGCTCCTTTGTCATATTTGCAATACAACTGTGAGAGACTTCGATGTCTCAAAATCCAAGCTCCTTTTTTTTTTTTACTAACTCCTTCATGAATTAGACGTAACCCAACATTTCCAATAATGCTTTAACTAGAGGGAGATTAATCGATAAGGTCTTAAATACCAATAGAAACTTCTTGAACTTCTCATCCTCATTCTTTTTCGTGAGGCGTTGAAGAAATGGAGGAGATATTTTAGGTAAAGGCTGCTTGGCTTTTAGGCATGACTTGTGCTTTTCCTACTCACTTTGTAGTTCCTTTGCAATGTCATGAGGAATGGCTATCTCTTCTTCCTCTATATCTTTGCCTTCATTCTGTGTATGCTCTTCTTCGTTACCCGTCACACCACCTTTTACTTCTTTTTGGCTCCAAGTGACAATGGCTAGTCCTTTATCTTCATTATCTTTCACCATATTTTGTTTCAACTGTACTGAAAGTAAACTCAATTGACCTTCAATGACTTAGATTGCATCTGCGTATGAGTTTACTTTATTGTTGAAGGGTGAGAAGTCGACTTTCATCCTTTTCAATAAATCATCCAGGTCTTCAACTTTATCAAGTATGCGTGAAAGAAAATCATTCACACAGGGACTACTTCCACCTCCCCTTGATTTTGGGCTCTCACTTGAGGGAGTGTGGTTCTTTTCATATTCATCTTATCTTCTCCAATACTCATTTTACTCAGAAAAATCTTAGTGGCATCTCCTTTGCTCAACTTCCTTATGATGGTTCCAGCCTTAATTTCCACCTAGCTACAAATAGCGTAGGTAGAAACCCTCCACACTTCCTCTGAAGTTCCAACCTTGATTCTCCCTGGGCTTTGAATAGCTCAAGGATAAAACCTCCTAAACTCTGAACACTCTACAAGTTCCCTTCACGTGTTCCTATAGAACTTCCATTTGGGTCGACAACTTCTTGATGTTTTCATCCTTCTCTTTCTCTTTATCTTGTTGCTCGTGTATTAATCTAAAATGAAATGAAGAGACTTAATCCACTTTGGTGTACCATGATTGGTCTATTCTAGTCATGTCATCTAGAAGAAACGAAGATACCTCAAATGATTGCAACATTATTCCTCGTCGTACCAACTGATCAACCACTCCTTTATTAACCGAATTGAGGCTCCGGTAGAAATATTGAAGTAAAAAATCGGTTGGCAGCCCATGAGTTGGGCATTTAAGCAGGAGCTTCTTTAATCTCACCCATATTTCATGAAGTGGATCCCCCTTCTGTCACTTGAAGCCTTGAATTTCATCTCTGTGTTTCATCATCCTTAATGGAGGAAAGAATCTTATGTTAAATGCTATAACTAGCTACACCCATGATGTGATGGAATTTTTTGGTAACTCGGTTAACCACTTATTACCTTCTCCCTTTAAAGACAAAGGGAATAACCACAGCCGAATTGAATCTTACGACATAGCTTTGAATGAAAAAGGGCTGCAAACCTCTGTGAAGTTTCTAACATGCTCGTGTGAATCTTCGTGATTGAGACCTTCATATAAGCACCTCATTTGGAGAAGGTGTAGAATTGTGCCAGTGACTTTAAACATCGCATTCCCATTAGTATGTGGGATGCAAATTGCACCCATTCCACCCAATTGATCCAGGTTGTAGAAACTATTGATGTCGTGTATGCTGTCATGATGACCTGCTTAACTATCATTCATCTCTTCGTCACTTATGTCCACTTCTATGTGGTCTAGCCAACATTCACACAACGCAGCCAAAGCCAATTTAACTACAACCAACAAGTTTTAGAGTGGCAAAACTTCAATCAAAGAATCTTAAGCAATGCTACTCCCCGACAACGACACCATTTTGATAAATGATATCAAAGATACTTCATCTAACGCTAAGTATCAGCGATCATTTAATAGTAATATAATCCAACCAAGGGATGGGGTGGAATCCTAAAGGAGTAGTTATTCCTTTAAATTAAAAAATGAAACTTTGATTACAAGATTAACATCCATTCTTCTTTCCATAAGTGAATATATAAAAATGAGAATTTTTATGATGAAATCAGCTAAAAATTTTCTTGATTACAAGATCTCTAGGTGTATTTAGATAAAAATCCCTCTCCAGAGCCTTTTGTGGTATCTTCTCTCTAATTTGTTTTGTTCGCTTGTTTCTGAACACCCTTTCTCATTTCCAAAATTCAATTCAAATAAGGCTAATGTGTAACTACTCCAAACCATTCGGTGAGGTTAGTCAGATTTCGATGACGGGTCAGCAATGTGCTGATCATTCTTTATCTCGCCTTCAGTTTTCACTATTTCTTGGTTCGGCTACTGTACCTTTAGACGATCCAAATCGGGATCGCCGAACACTTTCATGAATCGCCTTCTTTCTATTAATTCACTCATCAACGTGTGTTCAAATCTTCTTTAGCAATCTTTTTTGACCTGATTGTCCTTCGCTGAATAGATCGGTGACATGCCAATTGGCACTGCTACTCGTCGAAATTGCCGTGAGTTTAGCTCTAACATTCAATAACTTTAGGCAGTATCATGGTTGTTCGGCGATCTACCGAATGATTTTTTCTATAGCCAACATGGTGACCTCTTCTAGGGCTTGGCTCAATGAAACATTAGGCGAGAACATGGCAATATGGTGACTCACCTAATGGTTTGGGCAATCCTCAGGTTTTCTTTTATTCGTTCTTTCAGTTACCTTGTTACTTTTTGCTCATTAGTGTCCATGCTTTGTTCCTCAATCCAAATACCTGAAATTCAAGGATTTATATTAGCTATTGGCTCATAATAGGATTTTTATCAATTATTGGCACAGATTATTCATTTAAAGACACTAAATCTATAAAAAAAAATCGAGCCCTAAATGAGTCCAAACTATGGACTCATCAGTCATTACCATGGTCTGGAATTTTTCTAGAAGAAAAGAGATGTGACTATCTCTTCGTCATATACTCCTCAGCCTCCCAAGTAGCTTCCTTAACAAACTGATTCCTCCATAATACCTTGGCTGATGCTACCTCTTTTGTCCTCAACTTGCGAACCTGACGATCAAGTATCTCAACAGGTATCTCCTCCTAAGATAGGTTGTCATTAATACCAGTATCTTTAGTAGGTATAATAAGTTAAGGATCGCCCATACACTTCTTTAACATTGAAATATGGTGGAATACCGGATGCACTGGTGCTAACATTAATGGTAGCTCCAACTCATAAGCTACATCGCCAATCCTCTTGGATATCCTATAAGGACCAATATAGAAGGAACTAAGCTTCCCTTCTTGCCAAACCTCATAACACCCTTCATGAATGAAACTTTAAAGTAAACCCAATCATCCACCTCAAAATCCAAGTCTCTTCTCCTAACATTGGTATAGCATTTTCAATGACTTAGCATTGTTTTCAACCTTTCTTGAATGATCTTCACTCTCTCCATATATCTATGAACTGAGTCTGGACTTGTCGGCTCAGCTTCACCAACCTACAACCATCCAATAGCATATCTATATCTTCTCCTATAAAGGGCTTCGTAGGGAGCAGTTGAATGCTAGAGTTATAATGTTGTTGTAAGCAAACTCAATGACAGGTAAGTGATAATCTAAATTACCTTTTAAATCAATCACACACGCCCTCAACATATTCTCTAAAGTCTGAATTGTGCGCTCTGCTTAACCATCAATCTAAGGATGGAAAGCAGCACTAAAATTTCCCTTCAAACCCAAACCTTTCTGGAAAGACTTCCAGAGTTGTGTGGTGAACTTTGCACCTGTACCTAAAATGATGGACACCAGAACACCATGCAGTATAACTACCTCTTGAATACATAATCATGCACAATCTTCTCTTGAGTAGGTAGTCTTTACTTGCAAAAAATAAATTGATTTAGTCTTTCGATCTACAATCACCTTGATGGAATCAAGTTGCCTGCGAGACCACGGAAAACTAGTAATGAAATGAATATTAATCATCTCTCACTTCCATTTCGGAAGATCTATGTTATGAGCCATGTCACCGGTCCTCTGCTACTCTACCTTGACTTGTTGGCAATTCGGGCACTTAGCAATGAACTCTACAATAAACCTCTTCATACTATTCAACCAATAGACTTCTTTCAAGTAACGATACATCTTTGTGGAACCTGGATGGATAGAGTATTTGTAGCTATGAGCTTTGTCCGTGATCCTCTATAGGAGTTCGTCGACCTTTAGTACACACAATCTACCTTGATATCTCAATACATCATCTCCTCGTTGTTCAAAAGCCATCACTTTCTACTTATGAATATTTTTCTTCAATTAAATAAAAATAAGCTCTGGGTCTTGTTTCTCTTTCTCTTCGGACACTATTAATAATCTAGCCCCATTCATCACCACTACTTCTCTTTCATGGGAATCCATTAACGAAATCCCAATCGTGCAAGTCTGTACACGTCTTTGGCTAATCCTTTCTTACCTAACCCAACATTGGAAGTACTACCCATAGACAATCTTTTCAAGGCATCATCAATAATGTTCGCCTTACATAGGTGATAGAGAATACTCATATCATAATTCTTTAGTAACTCCAACCACTTCCCATGTCTGTGATTAAGCTCTTTCTTAATGAATACATACTGAAGACTCTTGTAAGTGGTTAACACATCAACATAAACACCTTAGAGATAGTGACACCATATTATCAAAGAAAACGCTACAGAAGTCAACTCTAGATCATGGGTTTGGTAATTTGTGTTGTGAATTCTAAGATGTCCTGAGGCATAAGCTATAACTTTACCATTCTGCATCAATACCCAACCCAGTCAAACTCTGGACGCATCACAGTACACCATAAAGCCTTGTGTACCCTCCGATAAGGTCAATACTAGGGTAGTCGTTAATCGAGTTTTCAATTCCTGGAAGCTCTTCTCTCAAACTTTAGACATTTCAAACTTAATTGTCATCTGAGTCAACTTTGTCAACGGGGATTAAATAGATGAGAATCCCTCAACAAACCTTCTAGAATAACCAGCCAACCCCAAGAAACTCCTAATATTAGTTGGAGATGTGGGTCTGAGCCTGTTCTGCACTGCCTCAATCTTCTAAGTGTCAACTTGAATCCCTTTAATAGAAACAATGTGGCCTAAGAACGCCACTGACATAAGCCAAAACTCACACTTAGGAAATTTGTCATACAACTCCCTATCTCTTAGACTTTGGAGAACTACTTTTAGATGACTAGCATGATCATTCTTATTCCTTGAAAAAATTAGAACGTCATCAATGAACAATAATAAACATACCAAGATATGGCTTAAACTCTCTGTTCATAAGGTCCATATCCTACAGGAGCAATAGTTCAGCCAAAAGACAAGTCAGAAAACATAATCAGAAACTCATAGTGACCATAGCGGGTCCTGAATGTTATCTTTGGGATATAACTTTCCCTTACTCTGAATTGATAATATAAAGATCTAAGGTATATCTTAGAAAAGCAAGTGGCACTTTAAATTTGATTGAAAAGATCATCTATCCTAAGATAACCATTTTCTTCCCCACAAATAAAACAGGAGCTCATTCTGATGAAACCTTTATCAAGAGGGTCTTTCTACTACTTTTTTAACTCTTTCAACTCAGTTGGAGATATTTTATATGGGGAAATTGAAATAGGCCGAGTATCAAGAAAACTATCCATACCGTAGTTTATTTCTCTCTTAGAAGGGACCTTGAGAAGATCATCTGGAAAGACCTCTGGAAACTAACTCTAAACTGGAACTAACTGAATAGGTGGTGTTTGAACACTAGAGTCATTAACTCTGACTAAGTGATAGATGCACTCCTTGGAAACTAACTTTCGGGCCTTAAGGTATCAAATAAAATGACCCCTAGGTACCGCTGAACTACTTTTCCACTCAATAACTAGCTCATTAGGAAACTGGAACTCAACTACTCTAGTTCTACAATCAACTGAGGAATAACAAGCATGAAACCAGTCCATACCTAGAATAACATCAAAGTCCACAAAATCTAACTTGACTAAGTCAGCCATGCTGTTCCTGTGATTGACATAAATGGTACAATCACGATAAACTCTCCCAGATGGAATAGACACATACTAACTGGTGTGGAAACACTAAAGGTCTCAACAAGTTTCTCGAGAAGAATATCAAAATTCATAGCAATATATGGAGTCACAAGAGGTAGACTCGCACCTGGATCAAACAGTGCATATACATCAAAAGTAAAGACTTTGATCTTACCAGTGAAAACATTAGGTGAATTCTCTTTGTCTTTGCAACTGGTGATAGCATACAGATGGTTTGCACCTCTAGGTGCATCTCTATCTGGCAGAGACGCTAAAGAAGATTAGGCTCGACTGCCCCCAATAGCATTAACTTGCCTGTTCTAAGGCAACACTCTCATGAAATGACCTATCTAACCATACTTGAAATAACCTATGGAGCCATGACGACACGCTCCTAGGTGGTTCCTACCATACTTACCACATGCAGGAGTCCAATTGGCCCTTTGTGTCACTCTACCTTGAGACTGAGCAGGTCTAGCTCGGATGTTACGAGAATTTTGATTCTTCAACTCACCTCTATTCTTTGGTGAAAGTGCACTAGTAGATGATGGAGCAAGTACATTTGCCTTTGGTTGAAAAGATGACTGGTTCAGATTGCCCTTCTGATGCCCGGATTCATTACATGTTGTCTTAGCCTTCTTGCTATGGAACTATTCCCTATCGCACAACTTATCCTCCTCAACCTGCTATACATGGATCATAAGCCTTGCTATGTCCATGTCCCCTATAAACATAGCAGCATTACCCTCTTTGCTTGATAGACGAGACAACTCAGACACAAATAAGCTCATCTTGCTCCTCATATCAACAACCCCATTCTGGAGCATAATGGGAAAATTGAGTGAACTTGAGATTGTATTCATGCACACTCATGGATTCCTTTTTAGGACTAAGAAATTCACTTACCTTTTCCTCTCTCAGTTTACGAGGAAAGAAATGCCCCATAAAGGCCTCTTCGAACACAACCCAACTCACAATTGATTATCCTTCAACTCTACTCTTTTTCAATTGGCCATACCAGACCACAGAAACAATTGTGAGTTGGTATGCTGCTTCTTCCACACATTCATCATCTGCAATATGCATTACCTTAAACACTTTCTGCAACTCTTCCATAGTTTTTTGGATCCTCAAGGACACTTGAACAGGTGAATTCTAGCGGATTCATCCTCAAGAACTCACATATTCTAGATGTACCATCCACATCATGTCGAACCCCTCTTTGTTGCCCAGCTTGGTTGGTCACAACTTGACTCAACATCCGCATATCATCCCAAAAATCAACGTTAGTGATCTGTCCTTGGGGTTGCACTTCTGGTGCATTGGGGACCCCTTGATCCTGGAATCAACAATCCTCCTAGTAGGATTACCTTGAAAAACTCTTCCTAGAGGCAGGATCTGAAATTTATGCATAAGCAAAAATTAGAAAGAATTTTTATAGAGTTGAACTCCATTGCACGAAAATAGACTGTAAGAAGTGAGATATTTCCTAAATAAAGCAGCCTCCTAATTATAGACGTGGCGCACTTCACAAAAAATAACTAGAACTCTACAGACATAGCTTCATAGACACTGTAGGACTCTAGAACTTTGGGCTCTGATTATAAGTTTGTCATGCCCCAAGCCTACACCCTAGACGTAGCTGGCACTCGAGAACCATTATTGACCCCAAGCTAGCCCTTGGCCTTGGTAAACTCTCAGCGGAAGACCTACTTGATAATAAATGAACTCAAAAGTAAAGATTTAACTCAATGTCTCAAAATAGATAACTTAGAATACTTTAAAGAAAACATTCAACTAACCAAAAGGGGAATCTCAAGCCTTAAACTTTTAACAATGGAAATGAAAAGACTCCTCAAAATACTATTGTCTATCTATGAAGCCTCTAATAACTATGATGGAAGTCCGGAAAGAACTCTTGACATCCTAATATGACTAAAGTAAATTTGGAACCCTACGTTGTCAGGAGGATCGCCAAAGCAACTCTAGAACTGCAAGTGGTATCAATGGAGTGCTTGTTGATGACCCTGATTACCTGTATCTGCATCATGAAAGATGCAGGCCAAATTGCATCAGTACATGGAATATAAGAGCATGAAAGGGGAACTCTAAAGAACAGACATAAGCTTGAACTAATAAAAATGAAGAACTTACTCACTTCATCTCAACTTAACTCAACTCAATGATATTCGAAGATACTCAAACTCAAAAGTACTCAAATAAGTTCAATATAAAAGCAACAATAGAGATGCATTATAAAGAAATCTTTTAAAATAGTATATAATAAATCAATGTATTTAAAAATACAATAATAACTATTTTACTCTTATTTGGAAGATTTTCTAACCGACAACCATCACTATGAGCTCTGTAATGATACAACGTCTAGCGCACATTGCCTGAACTATCCTATATCTTTTCGGTGTATAGGACATCCGTAACCACTAAGTTATGCTTAAAAGCAATAAGAAATCATCTTTAAAATATGATTTGTTTTACCCCTGTTGGCCTACATGGTTCAAGGGGAATTTAAGTTACCTAAACTCGTCCCCATAGCGGTGCTCAATATTACTCCCAATAATATAACTCATTCCCATATGTTTAAAAACATTTCCTCATCCTCAAACTTTAAGATTATTACTCAAAAGATTCTCTTAAAAGAGATAGTGCCCAAAACAACACATGAACTCATTTGGAAATGGAAGTTTCCTCTAAGTTTAAACGTAAAATCATTTACTCTTGGGTAGTTCCCACATATTCAGTTTAAAAGTACTAAATCAACTTTGCTCATCGTCATACTCAAGTACACAAGTCTTAAAATAAGTTTTCAATGTTGGTAAAAGATTTCTTAAAAAGACTTGAAAGGTTCTCTGAAACTTGAATATTAATTTGTTCTTAAATTTGAAATGTCAATTCAAAAGTTATTATTCATGATAAATAGGATCTCTCAAAGATTAATGAAGTTATAAATAGTTAGGATTAAGAAAGTAATGAAAACTCGATTGAAAGAACAAGTGTGGAGCTAGAACGAAGAAGAACAGTGGGCTCACGCTTTGTGGCACAAGGGTTGATCGTTTTGCCTGGCCTCCCCTCACTGGGGCTTGTTTCTGGCGCAGTACTGGCGTCCCCACACCAGACTAGTTGGCACCTCGGGGGTGCGGCTCACCAGGCTTGCTAGCGCATCAGTGGCGCAATGCCCAATCCCTTTTCCAGATATTTCCAACGAATTTTTACTCTGTATTTTTTGCCCTAATTCACCTACAATCAATTGATTCTTTCCAAACTCTCTTAGATTCGTATACCCCACATAATGAAATGAAAATATACTCAAATATTCTAAAGAACATCCCTCCAAACTTAAAACCCTCTCCTCAAGAACTCATCAAAACCCCATATAAAAAGAATGAAGGGCGAAACCTTATGAAACTCATCAAGAACTTCAATACATGGATTTTCATGGATGAAATTAAATAAAATAACTCATGATTGGCATGAAGGTGAACTAACCCACCATTCTAAATCTTACATACCTATTAAGGATCAAATCCTTGCTGAAATTCCTCAAAGATCGCAAGAATCTTGAATGAATGCTTTAACTTCTCCTTTTACTCAGGTTGAACTTCTCTCTAAACACTCCAATTCTTGCCCTATGATATGTACAGTCTGAGCTAATCCAATAGAAAAGTACGGGCTTACCAATGTATAAATTTTGTTTAATCGATAACCCTACTTTAAGGAACAAAAATAAGAACATAAGTGGAAGAAGAACAACAACTTTCAAACTCCAAACTTATTACACTGACTGCACCACATTAACTACAGTTGGGTTTATTGGTATATCAATAAACTAGTGGAATAATTATCTCATGGAAGATAATAGGCAAGCAATATTAAATGCTACAACTATTAACTCATTTATTAAGAATGAATCTTTGGGGAAAACCATAGAAAAGTAAATCAGCAAAGATACCACCACCATCTTAATTTTTAATATAGCTAAACATTTTATAGGTTAAACAAAACTCTTTCAGGAAATAAGTCTAGAAATATTATCTAATTTATCTTGTCCGAAGTTAGTCTATTTTAGATGGTATAAAGATATTTTCCTCAAAATCTAGTAGTCTAAGCAAGGGGCCAAGTGACAAGTCACAAACCTAGAATGAGCCTTGGAACACATCATGAAGGCCCACATGGACCGCGAAGGGCACCACAGTCCTTGGTTTTGCCCGTGGACCTTAACAGTAGCTATCCAAGGGAGGTTGATCTCCCACGAGCATCATGACAGCTCCTGGTGGGCACCACGGCTTGTGGTGTTTCCCGTGAAGATAAGGCAGTGAGCCCTCCCAAGACTTCCTAAAGTTAGACCATTCCATGAGCAATTTGATGGCTTGTGAAGGCCTTGAAGGGTGGTGGAGAGGGTTGTCTTGGGTGAAGATTGTGATGGATGGTTTTCCATTCCACTGGTCGGGGACCACAGTTGGCACCACAACTCGTGGAGCCCCTCGTGAAGATGGTTCGGTAGAGTTTAGTTCAAGGGTTTTCGGGTCATTTTTGGTTTTAAGTGAATCATAGCTAATTTATTT
Organism: Solanum bulbocastanum; assembly: GCA_037074985.1. Classification (NCBI taxonomy): domain Eukaryota; kingdom Viridiplantae; phylum Streptophyta; class Magnoliopsida; order Solanales; family Solanaceae; genus Solanum; species Solanum bulbocastanum. The sequence continues at coordinate 13,821,633 of CM073606.1, read as the reverse complement.
TACCAAAGCCTAGGACCCCCATATAAGTGATTTTAACACCAAAACTAACCCATTCAATTCATTCTCTCAAAATCCAAAAAAAAAACTAAAGTTTTACCTATCAAATATTTCTTTTTCTAGAACTTGAAGAAGAAGAAGAAATAGTTCAAGCTAGGGTCAAGGTCAAGTCTCCATTTCTCAAGAAATTGTGGGCTTTGATAGTAAGGTATGATGGCTTTTTATCCATGGAGGCCCAAAAATTCCCCTATTGAAAAGTAGAAATTCTCTAATTTGAGTTAGGGCCTTTTTCCGTTGTTGTGGATCTTGATGAATATTGATCCAAATGATTGGGTTATGATTTTTTATGCATGAATTGATAGGATTATATGTTAGGATGAATTTACATGTACGCATGCTTAACCCATGTTTCTAAGGTGAAACTTATGTCAACGAGTTTTGATCTATGAAAGGATAATTTATGGATTTTGATGTATTCTTATAGGATGAGTAAGATACATTATGAATTGCTTTGAGATTGAAGCCTATGTGATGATTAAGATATGAATTTCTTTGAGAGTGAAACATGTATGAGGACTATGATATTTAGTACTTTGAGAGTAAAACTTATGTTAGGATTTGTTGATTATTGATATAATTGTTGTGGAAGGGATGGTTCCCAGATGAATTGCTTAAGTATAAATGTGAAAGGCTTTCTCACATTGAATGATTCTAGATTGAAAGGATTGCTCAACTAAAATGAATCTAAGCTAAAAGACTAAGACATTGATAAAGCTATAGGTGATTACCCATAACCTCTAAATGAGAAGGCTATGAGGTGATTCCCCATATTTCTTATAATAGGATAAGAGGTGATTACCCTTAATCTCTAAGGTTGGGCATGAAGGTGAGTACCCATGATTCCAAAGCATGTTGGACATGGAGGCGATTGCCCATGATCTCTTATTGAAAAATATGGAGGCAAGTACTTGTGTCTTATGATAAGGGACATGGAGGCGAGTAGCTATGTCTTAAGATGAAGGACATGGAGTCGAATACCTATGATCCCTTACAAAATCACATGGAGGTGAGTACTCGTGTTATATAATTATGGAAATGGAGGCGAGCACCCATGATCCTATATGTAAGGGAAGAGGCGACTACCCATGTGCCTTTATAGGAAGGCAAGAGGTGATTCCCACGCCTATAAAAGATAATCCAAATATGTTATTTTAGGTGATGCACTTGGATGATGCCCTAAGGTTGCCTTCTATGATGAGTAAGACTAGTGAAGGATTCTTTGATTCGTATGCTTTGAGGTTACTTTCAGAGGTATTCCTTATATGTTGGAATAATCTCTATGTGCATTAATTATGATCATGACTTATATCTAACTCTTATGGTTATATTGATGTTTATGCAAGCCTTCATATTTAGTGCAATCTTGTACTAACACATACTCCTACCTACATTTCTTATCCAAATGTAGGATCTGACATTCTTGACTATCATCCCCGTGGCTAGGATCCATAATAGAGGAAAGATTTAAGATAGGTGAGTGCTCAAAGCATTCGAAGATTTGGTCACAATTTTCTTATGTTCTTTTGATTATAAGTTTTGAATATTATTGTATGGGTTGTGTCCCAATGACTGTTTGTATAAGATGGTTTTAAGACAATTGTATGAGACTTCCGCTTTGTTTTATAAAGACATTGACTTTGTTGAAAATGTTATAAATTTTATAGATTTTCTATTATTTTCACAATGAAAGCGAAGTGTCTTATATGAGGCCTCTCGGGGTATTGTATGTAATGTTACATCTAGGGGGTTCCCCTAGGTCGTGACAAAATTGGTAATCAAAGCAAAAGGTTTAGAAAGGTTCTAGGATGTCTCAAAACCACGTCTAGTACTGTCTTGTTCATGAGTGTGAAGCGCACCATATTTATGAAAGAGGAGTTGCAAGAGGTTTAGGAAACTTCACTTCTTTATTAATCTAAGTTGTGCGATACTGTTTAACATTATAATGTCTCTCACCTAATCTTTACCCGATGGTCCACAAGATATGACTACTCAAAGAGAATTTGCTAAAAGGATTGAGGGAGAAGAGATTGGTGAAGGAGCTCCTTCTCAAGCTCCTCAAGCTCAGTTGACCTTTTGGTCGAGCAAATGACTAATGCAGAGTTTATGATTGCTTTTCAAGTGTTAACTCAAGCTGTGACGACCTAAGATAATAGGGAGGTTGTGGTCTCCATGAATTCAAATGTGTGTACAAAAGAATCTAGAGTGTGGGACTTCACTAGGATAAATCCTCTAGAATTTGATGGTTCTAAGGTTGAGAAAGATACTAAAGAATTTATTGATGAGGCTTACAAGGTCTTTACTAATATGGGAGTTTGTCCAGTGCAAAATACGGAATTGGCCGCTTATCAACTTAAGGGTGTTTCTCAAATTTAGCTTAACCAATGGAAGGAAGAAAGACCAGTAGATGCGGGTCCTCTAGAATCGAAAAGTCGTAAGTACGCTTTTCTTTATAGGTTCTTTCCTTTTGAGATGATAGAGAAAAATGTTATTGAGTTTATTAATCTTTGACAAGGAAACATAAGTGTGAAAGAATACGCTTTGAGGTTCACTTAATTGTCAAAATATGCTCCTTCTAGAATTGCCGACTCTAGGGCAAGGATGAGCAAGTTCATTTTGGGTGTGTCTGAATTGGTAGTGAAAGAGTGTCATATGCCTATGCTTGTCCATGACATAGATATTGCTCATCTTATGACTCACGCCTAACAAATTGAAGAGGAGAAAGTTAAGAAAAGGTCTAGGGAGACCAAGCGTTTTGGGTACTAGTGCTCCCAAGCAAAATAGGTTCTATGATCTTCAAACTCGTGTTGAATAAGAGGGTTCTCCCACTGTGGTTACAGGTATGTTGAAACTATTTTAACTTTATGTTTATGATTTACTTGAACATGGTGCTACCTTTTCTTTTATGGCGCCATATATAGCCATGAGATTTGATATGCTTCCTGATGTGTTGTTAGATCCTCTTTCTGTCTATACTTCTGTTGGTGATTCTATTGTGGGTAAGAGGTTCTATAGAAATTGTTCCTTTTCCCACAAAGTTACTTATGTTGATTTGTTAGAGCTTGATATGACAGATTTTGATGTTATCCTTGGTATTGATTGGCTGCACTCTTGTTATGATTCTATTGATTGTAGAACTCATGTAGTCAAATTTCAATTTTTGAATGAGCCTGTCCTAGAGCGGAATGGGGGAAATTCTATGCCTAAGAGTTAGTTTATTTCTTTTCATAAAGCTAGGAGGATTATTTCAAATGGTTGCATATACCATCAAGTTAGGGTGAGGGATATGGATTCTGAAACCCCTATTCTTGAGTCGATCCCTATTTTTAGTGAGTATCTGAAAGTGTTCACAAATGATTTACCTGATATTCCTCCAAAAAGGGAAATAGATTTTGGTATTGACCTTCTCCTAGATACACAACCTATTTCTATTCCACCTTATAGAATGGCTTTGGTAGAACTTAGGGAATTAAAGGAGCAATTGAAGGATTTTTTGGATAAGAGTTTCATCCGACCGAGTATCTGTCCATGGGGTGCTCCAGTTTTGTCTGTTAAGAAGAAAGACGGTTCACTCTGAATGTGTATTGACTACCATCAATTTAATAAGGTTGAAATTAAGAGTTAATATCCTCTTCCGAGAATAGATGATTTGAGAAATATGGTTCACTCTAAATGTAGTTCTTTGAGAGTACAACTCATATTAGGAACTACTGATTATTGATATAATTGATGTTGAAGGGATAGTTACCACATGAATTGCTTAAGTATGAATGTGGAAGGCTTTCTCAGATTGAATGATTCTAGGTTCAAAGGATTGCTCCCCTAAAATAAATCTAAGCTAAAAGCTCTACGAAATTGATGAGACTAGAGGTGATAACCCATGACCTCTAAATGAGAAGGATATGAGGCGATTCCTCATGTTCCTTAGAATAGGATTAGAGGTGATTACCCTTAGTCCCCAAATTTTTGCATAGAGACGAGTACCCATGATCCCAGAGTATGTTGGACATGAAGGAGAGTACCCATGATCCCTTATTGAAAGATATGGAAGGCAAGTACCCGTGTCTTATGATAAAGGTTGTTGAGGCGAGTACCCATGATTCCTTTTAAAATGACAAGGAGGTGAGTACCCTTGTGATACGATGATGGACATGGAGGCGAGTACCCATGATCCTATATGTAAGGAAACAAGCAACTACCCATGTGACTTTATAGGAAGGCAAGAGGTGATTCCCTATGTCAATAAAAGATAAGCTAACTATGTTATGATAGGTGATGAGATGGCCTAAGGTTGCCTTCTATGATGATTAAGACTATTGGATGATTACCCATGTGTTGGCTAAGTATGCCTCGAAGTTACTTTAAGAAGTATTCCTTATATGTTGAAATTATCTATAATTTCATTGATTATGCTTATGACTTATATTTTCTATGTAACACCTCTCTATTTGAAAGAACTAGAATTAGAAAGAAACCAATTTTGGAAATAATCAAATTTGGAAAGTTTGACAAAGTTATGCTAAGTATGAGTTTTGGGTCAATTTCAAACAACTATAACACCTACAACAGGATCATTAGGTGGGATACAAGATATCATACGAAAGTTCTTTTAATTATCTTTCCAACGACACCATGTTTGCTCAATTTTAATTTCGTATGAGGGGTAAATTCCCATTTGAAGTCGGGTTGTTTGGATAAGGAAATGCTAAACCGGATTTTTGAAGGGAATTATGGTCTTTTCACTACCATATTAAATAAATCCATTTTTAGTAAATTATTTCGGGTCTAAACTACGTTAGTTCAGTTTACGCAATAAAGAATTTCGCCAGGGTTTTGAAAGAGGAGAAAAGTCAAGGCGTTCTTGGAAATTTCGTGCAGAATTGAGGTCGTTTCACCGAGGGTTGATCCCTAATGAGGTATGTGAGTCTTTCATAGAATTGAGTTCATTCACCACGTGCCAAACATGTTTATTTCAGCGATATTCGTTCTATAAAGTTCAAAATTTGATGATCTTGAGTTATGTTCTTGAATATTGGTTTTTTTTCTTGAATTAAGTTGGGATTATTGAGTTGTTGAGGAAATCATGTCGATTCTAGAGTCATTTATGATTTGATTATTGTGTACATGTATTAGGTATTTCAATATAAAGAGGAATTTAGAAAAAGAATCGAATTTTGGCTAATTGGGGTAAGAAAACGAAGAAGGAAAAAGTTGGGGAATTCTAGGTACCAGATCCATATCACAGACCTGTTCCTTAGGACTTGAAATTTTTCTCTCCGCATCTCGAAGAGGTCACGGATCCCTCTGCCTCAAAAATTACTTCGACCAAATATTTAAATGCATCTCCATGTTGCAAACTTGCTTCTACACTTTGATTTCTTGATCGTTTATCATGTTTAACAATCTAAAAACACTCCTAAAAATCAGGAGATCTTTCCTATCACAAATAACAACCTTGAATCAATAAATTAAAATTTAAAGAAAGTTATGAGCAAAGTTTAGAGAGTTCTTAGACTCCTTTCAACAGCTTTAACTTGTTTTAAGATTTGAGTTTTGAGTTGAGTAAAGAGTAAATAGTAAAGAGTGAAGTTCATTTCTTCAAAATAGTACATAGGGACTATGTAGTCCCAAAGAGTTAATTCCTTCACATTTAATCATGAGGGCAAACACCGATTTCCAAAAGAGCGTTTGGGCTTGTTTTTAGTAAAGAGTAAATGCATTCACAATTAAGCAAGAGAGGAAACACTAATTTCCTAGAGAGCCTTTGGGCTAGTTTTTGAGTAATCATCTCAGACCACAGAAAGAGTTATGTTTTTATACATATGAGCTAGTTATATTTTGAGATTAGTATTGAGCACCGATATGGGGGAGAGTTTAGACAACCCACAGCCCCCATAAACCATGTAGCCATCATGGGTAGAAAAGGGTCATACTTTTTAGATGATTCCTTAGTTTATTTTAGAATAGACTAGTGGATCCACATAGTAGTTAGGTTCTATATCCCTGGCAAGGTATAGGACAGCCTTAGCAGCATGAGGAAAAGCAATGTACCATCACATAGCTCTTAAGTGATGGTTATCGGTTAGAGAAACACCCACAGAACCCACATAAGTATTTTGTATTCTTATATACATAGAGTTAATTGTATTTTTATATAAAAATGAAGTTTATATTGTATCTTTGCATACAGACTGAGTTACTATTATATTTCTAAATACGTAGAGTTGTTTTCAATTTTTTAAAAGCTTTTCTTTATATTGCATAAAATATTGTTGCTTTATATTAAAATGAGTTAAGTTGAGTTGAGCCCAGGTATGTTCTTTCAGTTCCTTTCAAGCTCATATCTTATTTTATAATTCCCCTCCCATGCTCGTATATTCAATGTATTCACGCCATTTGGCATGCATCGTTGTTATGATGTAGATATAGGTAATCAGGATCAGCATCCAACGCATCATTTATTCTAGTTGAGCTTCTGAGTTGTTGGAGAGCCTCCTTGCTTCTGGAGGATTTCATTTTTATTGTTTTATTAGTTAGTTCATTAGGATGTCTTAGGTCTCATCCCGACGTCCATCACTGTTGTTAGAGGCTTCGTAGATAGTTAGTTATTGTTATTTCTTGAGTCTTTTCTATTTTTAAGTATTGATGTTGAGACTTGGGTTGCTATTTTTTCTAGTTGGATGTTTCTTTTAAGACATTCTAAGTTTGTTGCATGATTTTATCATTTTAGACTGTTTCATGTTATCTATGTCTTCCTCTATGAGTTAAGCGAGGCCAAGTGTTTGCTTGAGACCAACAATGGTTCTTGAGTGTCATTCCTGCCCAAGGTGTAGGCTCGGAGCGTGACAAACTTTGTATCAGAGCAAAGAGTTCAATAGTCCTATGGAGTCTATAAAGTCGGGTTTGTAGAGTCGTACTTATCAGTGTGAAGTGCACCACATCTATAATTAGGAGGTTGCAAAATTAAGGAATTATCTCACTTCTTTCATACTTATTTTGTGCAATAGAGTTTATCTCTAAGAAGTTTCATTGTAACTCATGCTTGCACGTGCCTTTCAAATCATTCCACCACAAAGAGCTGTATGAGGTTGTCCCGCTAGAAGGAATGTTGAACCACAGGATCAAGGGGTACCTAATACAACTGAAGTGCAACCTCAATGAGAGGTCACTAATGTTGAATTTTAGGGAGCTATCTGAATGCTGAGTCAAGCTGCGATAAATCAAGTGGGAAAACAAAGAGTGAATCGTCACGAAGTGGCAGGTATTTCTAGGATCTATGAATTCCTAAGGATGAATCCTCCAATTTTCGGAGGTTTAAGTGTCACTTAGGACCCGGAGAACTTTGTTGAAGAGATTTAGAAAGCTTTTTCTGTTATGCATATTGCCGATGCTGATAGAGTAGAACTAGCTGCACATCAATTGAAGTGTGTTTCTAGGATCTAGTTTGACCAATGGAAAAAGAATAAGGATGAGGGTGCACCAATTGTGAGCTGGCTATGTTTGATAGTGCCTTCTTGAGGCGTTTCTTTCCTCGTGAACTGAAAGAAGCAAAGGTATGAGAGTTTGTCACTCTTAAGCAGGAATCTATGATTGTTCACGAGTATAGTCTGAAGTTCACACAACTTTCCCGCTGTGATCCAAAGATGGTTGTTGACATGAGAAGTAGAATGTGTTTATTTGTTGCTGGGTTGTCTTGTCTTTAAAGAAAGGAAGGCAAGGTAGCTATGCTGGTTGGGGATATGGACATAGCAAGGCTGATAATCCATATGCAATGGGATGACGTGGACAAGCTAAGAGATACAGAAAAGTTTAAGAATAAGAGTGCTAAGACAACATGGAATGAGTCCAGGCAGCAAAAGAGTAATGTGAAGCGGTCTTCTTTTTAACATAAGCAAAAAGGGACCTGTTCCATCATCTGCTAGTGCACCTGCCCCAAGGAACAAAAATGAATACAATAGTCAAAATTGCCATAATTTCAGAGCTAGAACCGCGCATTCTTAAGGTAGTATTGCACAAGGGAGTACTAAGACTCCTGCATGTGCCAAGTGTTGTAGGAGCCACTTAGGTGTGTATCGTTATGACTCTAGTAGTTGCTTTAAGTATGGTCAGAACGGTAATTTTATGAGAGACTGTCCTAAGAACATACAGAGTTATGGTAATAGGGGCAATAAAGCCATGTCTTCTTCAATTTCTCCACCAGACAAAGATGCATCTAGAGGAGATACTTCAGGGGAAGTCGGAAGAGAAAACCGTCTTTATACTATCACTAGTCGCCAAGAGCAAGAGGATTCACTAGTTTTTGTCACTAGTATGATCCTAGTAACTTATTTTGATCTTTATGCTTTGGTAGATCTAGGAACAAGTCTATCTTTTTTGACTCTTTATGTTCTGATGAATTTTTAAGTTCTTCCTGAAAAACATCTTGAGCCATTTAGTGTTTCTATACATTTTTGTGAGTCTATTCTACAAGAGAGAGTCTACTGTGATTGTACCATATTCGTTAATAACAAGAGCACCAAGGCTGACTTAATTGAGTTAGACACGGTAAATTTTGATGTCATTCTAGGTATAGACTAGTTTCATGCCTGAATTGATTATATGACTCGAATAGTCAAGTTTTAGTTTCCTAATGAGCCAATTATAGAGTGGAAGAGTAGTTCAGTAGTGCCTAAGGGTCGTTTCTTTTCGTACCTTAAGGCAGAAAGTTAGTCTTCAAGGGGTGTGTCTATCCCTTAGTCCAAGTTAATGACTCTAGTATTGATACACTTTCTATTCAGTCTATTCCAGTAGTAAAAGAGTTCCTAGAAGTCATTTCAAATGATCTACCCAGAGTCCCTTCTGATAGAGAAATAGACTTCGACATAGATATTCTTCTCGATACTCGTTCTATCTCTATTCCGCCATATAGAATGGCATCAACAGAGTTGAAAGAGATAAAAGAGCAGTTGAAAGATCTCCTTGAGAAAGGTTTTATTTGACCAATTGTCTCAACCTTTGGTGCTTCAGCCCTATTTGTGAGAAAGAAATATGGTTCTCTTAGAATATGTATAGATTACCATCAATTCAACAAGGTTACTATCAAGAATAAGTATCCTCTTCTCAGAATTGACAATCTTTTCGATCAACTTCAGGGTGCCACTTGCTTTTCTAAGATACACCTCAGATTAGGCTACCATCAGTTAAAAGTAAGGGAATGTGATATTCCAAAGACAATATTGAGGACTCGTTATGGTCATTATGAGTTTCTAGTCATGTCGTTCAGTTTAACTAATGCACCAACAGTGTTCATGGACCTTATGAATAGAGTATCCTAGCCTTATATAGATATGTTTGTTATTGTATTCATTGATGACATACTAATCTATTCAAGGAATGAGGAAGATCTTGCTAATCATCTCAAAAAAGTTCTCCAAACTCTCAAGGATAATGAGTTATATGCCAAGTTCTCTAAGTGTGAATTTTCGCTTGGGTCTGTTGCATTTTTAGGAAACATTGTTTTTGATGATGGAATTAGAGTTGATACGAAAAAATAGAGGCAGTACAAAATTTGTCTAGACACACATCTCCAATTGATATTAGGAGTTTCTTGGGATTAGCTGGCTATTATAGAAGGTTTGTCAAAGGGTTCTCATCTATTTCCTCTCCTTTGACTTAGTTAACTTAAAAAATAGTTAAATTTCAATGGTCTGAAGCTTGTGAGAAAGATTTTCAGGAATTGAAAAAATGGTTGCTATTGCCCCAGTATTAACCTTACCAGAAGGTACACAAGTCTTTGTAGTATATTGTGATGCGTCCATAGTTGGTTTGGGTTATGTATTAATGTAGAATGACAAGGTTATAGCTTATTCCTCTAGACAACTTAAGGTTCACGATAGAAATGTCTCAACCCATGACTTAGAATTGACTACCGTAGTATTTTTATGAAAATATAGCAACATTACCTTTATGGTGTTCATGTATATGTTTTCACTAATCACAAGATTCTTCAGTATGTGATTAGTCAGAAAGAGCTTAATCTCAAACACAGAAGGTGGTTAGAGTTACTCAAGGGTTATAACATGAGTATTCTCTATTACCCAGGTAAGGCTAATGTTGTTGATGACACCTTGAGTAGATTGTCTATGGGTAGTACTGCTCATTTGAGGAGGACAAGAAAGAGCTAGCTAAATATGTGCACATACTTGTGCGACTCGAAGTTCATTTAATGGATTCCAACAAAGGAAGAGTTGGTTATGGCTACTTTTCCTTATATAATAAAGATAATGAATGAGACATGAAGTATACTATAACTTCTTAATGAGTTTTACTTAGTAGGAGTGGGGGTATGGGATAGTTCGTTTACTTAGAATAAGACAGCTAAGTGTTTGAATTGCCAACAAGTTAAAATAGAGCATCAGAGGCCCGGTGGTATGACTAAGAATATAGAACTTCTGGAATGGAAGTGGGAGATGATCAATATGGATTTTATTACTGGCTTGTCACGGTATCACAAGCAACATGATTCTATTTGGGTGATTGTGGATCGAATGACAAAATCTCCCCATTTTTTACCAGTAAGGACTACCCACTCAGCAGAGGATTATGCCAAGTTATATATTCAAGAGGTAGTAAGACTTCATGGAGTTCTAATTTCCATTATTTCAGTTAGAGGTGCACAATTTTGGAATTCATTCCAGAGAGGTTTGGGTTCAAATGTGAAATTGAGTACTTCTTTTCATCCACAGACAGATGGTCAAGTAGAGCGCACTATTCAGACTTTAAAAGGTATGTTGAACGCCTGTGTGATTGATTTCAAGGGTAATTGGGATGATCACCTGCCTCTTATAGAGTTTGCTTATAACAATAGTTATCACTCTAGCATCCCAATGGCTTTGTATGAGGCTCTATACAAGAGAAGATTTAGATATCCTATTAGATGGTTTGAAGTTGGTGAAGCTAGGTTGATAGGACCAGACTTATGTCATCAAGCTATGGAAAAGGTGAAAGTTATTCAAGAGAAATGGATAATAGCTCAGAGTCGTCAGAAATCCTATACCGATGTTAAGAGAAGAGAATTACAATTTGAAGTAGATGATTGAGTTTATTTGAATGTTTCACCCATGCTGAGTGTTATGAGATTTGACAAGAAGGAGAAACTTAGTCCTCGATATATTGGCCCTTTCAGAATATCCAAGAGGATTGACAATGTTGCTTATGAGTTGGAGCTACGACAAAAGTTAGCAGCGGTACATCCGATATTCCACATCTCCATATTGTAAAAATGCATAGGCGATCCTTCACTTATCATTCCTACTGAAGATATTGGTATCAAGGATATGTTATCTTATGAGGAGATTCCTTTTCAGAATCTAGATCGCCAAGTTCGCAAGTTGAGAATGAAAGAGGTTGCATTAGTCAAAGTTCAATGGAGAAATCAGTTTGTTGAGGAAGTTGCTTGGAAAGCTGAGGAGGATGTGAAGAAAAGATACCCAACATAGCTTCGAATCCAAAGAAGTTCCAAATTAAGGTACTAATACTTTTCTTGGCATTTATTTTAAGTTGGCATATTGTGTTTACTTCTCGCTTGTTGGGCGTTTCAGCTAAATGTTAGATGTTACGCATTACTAAGTGTAATCCCATTCGAGGATGAATGTTCCTAAGGGGGAGATTTTGTAACACCTCGTTATTTGAAAGAATTGGAATTAGAAAGAAGTCATTTTTGGAAATAATCCGATTTGGAAAGTTTGAAAAAGTTATGATAATTTTGAGTTTTCGGTCAACTTCAAACGACTATAACTCCTAGCACATGATGATTTAGGTGGTCTACAAGATACCGTAGGAAAGATCTTTGAATTATCTTTCCAACTCCTCTGAGTTTGCTCAATTTCAAGTTCTTATGATGGATACATGCCAATTTAAAGTCGTGTTGTCTAGATAAGGAAAATCAAAAGTAGATTTTTGAAGGGTATTATGGTCATTTGACTACACAATTAAATAAATCCATTTGTAGTAAATTATTTGGGATCTAAACTAAGTTAATTCAATTTACACAATTAAGAATTTCACTAGGGCTTTGAAAGAGGAGAAAAGTCAAGGTGTTCTTGGAGATTTCTCACCAAATCGAGGTCGTTTCGCTAAGGGTTGATCCCTAAAGAGGTATGTGAGACAGTCAGAGTGTTGGGTTCATTCACCCACACGCTAAACATGTTTATTTCAGTGATACTCAATCATGAAAGTTGAAAGTTTGAAGATTTTGAGTTGTGTTCTTGCATATTGGTTTTTCTCTTTGAATTAAGTTGGGATTGTTAAGTTCTTGAGAAAATCGTGTCAATTCTAGAGTCATTTATGAATAGATTCTTGTGTACATGTGCTAGGTATTTCAATCTTAATAGGAATTTAAAAAAAAATCAAATTTAAGTGACTTGGGGTTAGAAAACGAAGAAGAAAAAAGTCAGGAAAATATGGGTACGATGCGGACCTATTCTTCAGGAGTTGAAATTTTTCTCTTCGTGTTGCGGAGAGGTCACAGATCCCTCTGCCTCAAAAATTACTTCGACCAAATATTTAAATGCATCTTTGCGTTGTAGACTTGCTTCCAGACAGTGATTTCTTGATCGTTTATCATGTTTAACTAACTAAAAACACTCCAAAGCATCACGACATCTTTCCTATCACAAATCACAACCTTGAATCCATAATTTTCAAATTCAAGAAAATTTAAGAGCCAAGTCTAGAGAGTTCTTAGAGTCCTTTCAAAAGTCTCTTTCAAAACCTTAAAACTTGTTCTAAGACTTGAGTTTTTAGTTGAGTAAAGAGTGAAGTTCATTTCTTAAAAAGTGTATTTGGGGACTATGTATTCCCAAAGAGTAAATGTTTTCACATTTAATCAAGAAAGGATACACCAAGTTCAAAAAGAGCCTTTGAGCTAGTTTTCAGTAAGGAGTAAATGCTTTCACAATTAAGCAAGAGAGGAAACATTGATTTCCTAGAGAGCCTTCGGACTAATTTTTGAGTAATTATCTCAAACTACAGATAGTTATGTTTTATACATATGAGCTACTTATATTTTGTGGTATTGAGCACTAACATGTGGGAGAATTTAGACAACTCACAGCCCCCATAAACCATGTAGCCCATCATGGGCAGAAAATGGTCATACTTTTTAGATGATTCCTTAGTGCTTTTTAGCATAGACTAGTGGATCCACTTAGTAGTTAGGTTCTATACCCCTGGCAAGTTATAGGACAGCTCTAGCAGCGTGAGGCAAAATGATCTACCACCACATAGCTCTTAAGTGATGGTTATTGGTTAGAGAAACTCCCACAAAAGTATTTTGTATTCTTATATAAACAGAGTTAATTGTATTATTCTATACAAACAGTGTTTATATTGTATGTTGTCATATAAACTGAGTTATGATTATATTTCTAAATACGCAGAGTTGTTATCCATGTTCTAAATGCTTTTCTTTATATTGCAGTCATATTATTGGTTTATATTAAAATGAGTTAAGTTGAGTTGAGTTGAGCCCAGGTATGTTCTTTCATTTCTTTCCAGGCTTATGTCTTGTTTCAGAATTTCACCCATATTCTCGTACATCCAATATACTGAAGCCATTTGGCCTTCATCGTTGTTATGATGCAGATACAGGGAACCAGGATTAGTATGCAGCGCATCGTTGATTTTAGTTGAGCTTCAGAGTTGGTTATAAGCCTCCTTGCTTTCGGAGGATTTCGTTGTTATTGTTTTATTAGATAGTTCATTAGGATGTCGTGGGTCTTGTCTCCACATCCATCTCAGTTGTTAAAGGCTTCATAGACATATATTTATTGTTAGTTGTTGAGTCTTTGAGACTTGAGTTGCTATTTTGGCTAGTTGGATGTTTTTTTTAATACATTATAAGTTTATTGCATGAATTTATCTTTTGAGATTGTTTCATGTTATTGAAATCTTCTGTTATGAGTTAAGCTAGACCAAGGGTTCACTTGAGGCCAACACTGGTTCTCGAGTGCCCGTCTCGCCCAGGCTGAAGGCTCGGGGCGCGACAGTCTAGCTCTTTCGGTTATATTGATGTTTATGCATGCCAACATATTTAGTACATTCTTGTACTAACTCATACTCTTGCCTACATTTCTTATCCAAATGTAAGGTGTGACGTTCCCAGTTCTCATCCCCGTGGCTAGAATCCATAGTAGAGAAAGATTGAAGATCGGTGAGTCCTCAGAGTATTCGATGATTTGGCCACCATTTCCTTATGTTCTTTAGATTTTATGTATTGAACATTGTTGTATGGGGTGTGTCGAAATTAATCTTCGTATTAGATGGTTTTGAGACAATTGTATGAGACTTCCGCTTCATTTTATAAAGACTTTGATATTATTGAAAATGTCTTAAACTTTACAAATTTTCTATTATCTTGGCTATGAAAGCTAAGTGGCTTATATGAGGCCTCTCGAGGTCATGTATGACACATTACATGTAGGGTTTACCCCTGGGTCATGACACCATTGGAAGGAAAAAATTATTAGTGGCTTACCATTAATAATTTGCTCAAAAGATAGGTTTGAGGAGAAAATCTCGAATAATCAATTAACCTATGGTGACCTCATAAGTTTTACAAGTATTGTCATATTAAAATTTTATACAGATATGACACTTACAAATTAATAGAAAAATGATAGTAAATTATGACGAAATGAATGAGGAGACTTTTGTAAAGACTTTGGATATACTAAAATATCTGCCCATTCAAATAAACTTTCTAAAAAGGGTAAATACCATCTTAAAAATTATAAGGATAAACATGACAAACCTCATTATTAAAAAACAGAACTAGAATATCTAAATTAGATAATAGAAGTAATATCAAAAGTGATACATGTTCGAACTACGGAAAAATCAAATGCCATGCGAGAGATTGTTAGATACCTAATAAAAATATGGATAAGATAAATATGTTAGAACTAAATATGAAGTAAAAAATAAATTATATTCAATCCTTGATAAAATTCAAACTAGTTCTTCTTTCTATAGGAGTCCAGTGAAGATTACCAACGTAATATGATATATAGTTCAGACAGTTATAATTCAACGAATTGTCAATCTAGTGGTGCAATTAGCACCTGGCAAGACCATTCCATCAATGTCATTACCAGCATTAGTAAAGAAGTTTTCATTGATATACTTGAGCATATCGAAGATTTAGTGCTGAATAATCTAACCTATTATGTTGTATGTTTTACATGTGTGAATACACGAACACATATTATTTTTTTACCCATAACTACTAACTATTACGCATAACTAATAATGACTACACGTGGTTCATAATTTATGCCAGATAGCTAGAAAAAAGTACACATAGCTTTTGTTCAATCTGTTGCATGTATACCCTTGTTGAAAATATATTTTTTTGCTGAAAATAGTCATGGAAACATGTATCTTCTAATTGTTTGGAGCTTTGTCATTTTGTGGCAAGGATTTTTGGTTCCTACAGGGTCTACCCATTTATCTTGAATTCTGAGATCTTGAGTTACTAATTATTGAATTCTATTTCCTATTATTTAGTTGATATATCTTGCATTGAGATTCTTGAGTTAATTATTCATGTCTATTTTTCACCATTAACCCTATTTTCAAAGTATTTATTGAGTTCTTATGTAGAATATTTTAAAAGAATATAATTATTTAAACTAAGCTTTGAGAAAATAAAGAGGAGTTCTAGAAAGAGATTAACCAAGATTTAAGCAAGAGTATAACAGAACTAAGTATTTCTCAAATGTTTCATTTTTACATGAGGAAGGAGAATATTAATTTGACAAAAGTTAAAAGAGTTATTAGAAAGATTGAGTACAGAGCAGTTACCTCTTAAAGAGGCCCCTTTTGAGTAAATATCTCAACCTAGAATGTATTTTTACATTGATTAAAGGGAAACCTTGTTTTCTAAATAAGCAATGAGTTCAGAGATATTTCAAAGAAGTTACCTCTTTTAAGAGGATAGTTTAAGAAATTATCTCATGCCTGAGAAAGAGTATATATTGTTGGGAGAAGTATTGCACACCGATATAGACGAGAGTTTAGAAACTCACAGTCCTCATAAACCATGTCTTATCAATATAGATACATGATCATACCTTTTAGATAAATCGTCATTTCTCAGTTGATCCACTTAGTTGATAGGTTCTATAGATCGAGACGATATAGGATAGCTCTTGTAGCGTGGTCAGACATTGTATCATCACCGATCATAGTGGTAATTATTGGTTAGAAAAAGTCCTAATAAACTTAAAGTGTATTTTTATATATCTCTTATTATGTTGACTTCAGAAATGAGAAAGTATTCTGTAAAGCTTTAAATGATTTAAACATTTTATTTCTTTACATTCATTTTGAGTAAATCGTTACCTATTGAGTCCTTTCATTTGGTTATCTCTCCGCATCTATATTACATACTCGTACATACAAATGTATTGATGTCATTTGAGCTATTGTTTGGACGTATTGTGGGAATTTTCCTAAGACCTATCTTAAACATTAGATGCTTCATAGATAGATAGACTCGAGATGTCTCTTTGTAGATTCTTTCCTTTAAAGATGTTTTATAAATTATTGTTATTATTGCAATGAGTACTTTCATGAATTCTTATTAAGTTTTACATTTCTGTTTTAAGTTTATTATCGCTTGAGTAAGTCTTCTTCTTAATAGTCAGCCAGGTCAAGGGTTTGCTTGGTGACCAAAAATGGTTCCTTAGTGTCAGCCACATCTAGGGTGTAGGCTAAAGGTGTAAAAAATTTTGTATCAAAGTACAGAGTTCAAGTGTCCTAGGGTGTCTATGAAGCTATGGTAAAAGGATCTTATTTATAGTAGTGAGGGCCCCACTTCTACAAATTAGGAACTATAGACATTTCAGAAAAGTTTCCCTTCTTTCATACTTAAAATCATGTAATAGAACTCTGTTATGAGGAACTTTTTGAAACTCCTATGTTACAAAAATTTATTCAACGACTACCCCTCATACTAAAGGTGGTTGAAAAGTAAACACAAGAATCTTATTGATGAGTTACTCTCAGCAAAAGTGTTCAAAAAGTAAAGAGGTTGCACAGGGCTTGAGAGAAGCCAGTTAGTATGCATTAAGTGTATTTACTCAAAAGAATGAACCTTTCTTCAGATGACTCATGCTTTCAAGCTAAAGCAAGATGTGCTCTCAGATTCTCTTTATAAAACCTTGTCTCAAGTGATGCATTATGAGGGGATTGTGTTTTAGAGAGTTTGGGTAGTATTATCACTTGAAATATAGTATGTGATGCACTGTTATGAGTAGTAGTAGAAGTGCCCAGAGTTACAATTATGCATTTGGAAGTGTAGTGACCTAAAGATATAGGGACAATTATTGAGTAAAGTGTATAGTTGTGGTCATGTACCCAGTAAGTCAATGATGAGGAGTTTTCCCTTATGTGTATGCTAAGGAGTAATAATTTTATGTGGATTTCATGATAGAAGGTAGAAGAATAGTTACTAGTCAGGATAAGTTAGAGTATACTATAACTAGAAGAGAGTTTATATTCAATGTAGCATTGCGTTAGTAAAGGCCAACTATAGGTATTTAATAAAAGAGCGAAATATTCATGACATGATAGATGTAAGCTAGTCTTATGATTTTGAAGGGAGAACCCTTTGATATTTATAGAGTTATTGAACTAATTAGGAAAGGATGTATAGTAAATGGCTAAATTGTACTTAGGTTGTGAAAAAGGTTATGATGATAATTTATAAATAGGTAGAGTGGGAGATAAAGATTGACTAGTTGTCATGAGGTATTAGTGGGTGATGATGCTAGTTTTGAGATTTGATCCAGTAGGTTTGACGTAAAGTAGGCGAGGAATTAAATTAACAAGTCTAGTATTATACCCTTAGATGAGAGCAATGAAGTGTGACTAAGTCATTTGATTAACAAGTGCATTAAGAGGTGCGCCCAAGATCATATGTAGTAAGATGAGGTTCCCGTTAAGTTTATGATTTGTTGTTTTATGGGTGCTTAAATAGTATTTTCAAGTTGTCGATGTGGAGTAGGATGATGTAATCATGATTTATCGCCCAATAAAGATTGGTCGAAGGGATCATATATAGCCAATGATACGCCTCTTAAATATAGTTCGAGTTCCTCTAGTTGGGTAGATATGAACATCGAAATGTGGCAATAACAGACAAATAAAGAGAAGTCACACTATTAAGAGTTAGAACAAGTGACTTTATAAACCATTGAGAAGAGGTTAAAAGAATCATCTAAGAAAGAGGTCTTCGAAGAACTCTCTGTACCTGCATATGGAGAGTTCACTAGCCTTGATATTAGCTTTTCCCGAGTATTAGAGTAAATAGAACATATAATAGTTTAGAGATGATGTAATATATTCATAACTTAAAAATGTCACCTTCAAACCTAAGGGGGAGATGATAAGATAAGAAACCAAGTCAGGTGAGGAGAATCATATAATGATGTGTTCACATAGAGTAATAGAGTTATATCAATCCATTCACACTCTAGTGTATTCTTTAAAATTTAGTCATTACTAAATTTTGTTGATGTCCCTAATATAAGAATTTTGGTCATGACTTATGCTCAAACATGTCAGACAGATTCACATTTATTCTTAGTTCCCAAAATAGGGGGCAAAGTCTTTAGCCTATTTATCTCAATCTTACTTCATAAAGTTATGGATTTCAGTCTCATTATATGAACCTATTCATATAAGCACTTGTGTCTTATAGTATGCTCATTCTAATGAATTCACAATTTATTCTTAATGGCTCACAATAATCATGTTATGTCATGCATATTCTTATATAAGAATTCTCAAATAATTATGCTATGATCTTTCCCCCTAAATCTCTTTAAGTGATCATTTGTTAGAGAATGATGTTGATGATAGTAGTTGAGTAGTGATAGAAGGAGAAGGTTAATGTTTCTTTTGTTTGTAGTGATGGTATGCTTGTTCCATCTAAAGATATAAAGGCTGAGGAAGGATGAGATAAAGCTTTACTATGAGTAATAGTTAGATGAGAGTAGTTAGTCGATTCGTAGTAGTCAAGCTTGAAATTTCAGCTGGTAGAGATGATGAGAGAAAGAGAAATTCTTAGAAAGATTGGTTTGTAGGAGTCCATGTAGGAGTTATAGTTCTAGGTTTGAATAAAGTGTTGATAACATGTGGATAAACATATAAAGCATTAGGTGGTTCATGATTAGGGCTCGAGGTTGGTTGAATGCGGTGGTAAAGAGTAGTATTCTTGCAATCAGATTATCTATAGATGTTTTAAATATTAATATTGTGGTTTAGATTAGCATAAGCATATGATGTTTAGCACCTTGTCATTTAGAGATACACTTGAACATAGTAAGAGCAGGCAGTTCAACTTATACCTTGGTAAGAGTAGTCATAAACTCTTGTAGGAGATGAGTTGCAGCTAATGAGATCCAGTATTCATAAAGGAGAGCACGGTTTAGAGGTGCTGTTAGGCTTGGAAGCTAGCAATTATATTGCTTAAGGCATAGTAGTTATAGTCTTACTTCGTGCCCAGATACCCTTGTTTCATGCCAAATAACTTCATATAGATTGTGACTATGTTCAAACCCATATAGTTTGTAACTTAAGTGCTATAAAATTTCAAAACTCTTAGTATGAAATACTTCCTCCTATGTTAGTAGGTGAGTTCAAAAGTTAGAAAGATAGTAAGAGTAACTATTTTCCCTTTGCATGCTCATTTAAGCCATCATTCGAGGACGATGATCGCAAGATGGAGATATTGTAACACCCCAACAATTTCTAAGCTAAGACACGAATAATTTTGTAGCATCTCTCAACTTTACTCTTAAAATTTGAATCATTTTTAGTAAGTATATAAGTTTGAACCGGGTTATTTTCTACTTTCTCATGTGTTATATGATCCTTAACAAGTGTATCAAGACTACCTAAAGTGATCTTGGGTCATAAGAGACCACAAATACCAAGCCAAATTCAAAACATTCCTATTGGCTAAGTTCTCGCATGAGTTCCTAGAAAGGTCAAATTCTAAATCTCATATCTCTCATAATATAATTAATTAGGTGGCTTACAACCCACCAAATTAGATATCTATGAGTATTCTTTCCAATGCCATCAAGTTTGTCTTATTATGTTCTTGGAGTAGAAAGTTATGATTGTGTTAGTGGAATATATCCGAGCTGGGAAATTTGGCAAACTCAGTTGCTCAATCAGGGATCCGTTGAATAGATTGGCGAATCGCTAACTTAGATCGTCAAATTATCTCAAAAACCAAATCCCAAATTCACATTCTTGACAAGATCAAGAACTCCAAGAAAGGGATTTCTTTAATTTCTCAAGATCTAAAGGACCCAAGTTCAAGATTCTCTTTAAGAATCCTAAGGTTTTAAATAAATGTTTCTTCTTCACCGTTCATTTTCAAGAATGACTCAAGAAAGACAAAAGTCGATCAAGCTTTTCTTCATACTTATTCAAGAGATTTGTTCATTCATGTATGTAAGGTTATCATAGTGTTGGACAAGTTCGCCTTCATTCCCTTCATCTACTTTTAAATCCGTAAAAGAGTAATCTATGGTTCTATCCGTAGATTTGAGTATTCTTGAGATAAGATGATATTGAGTTTTGTGTTCTTGAGTTACTTATTATTGAATTCTATTTCCTATTATTGAGTTGTGATATCTTTCATTGAGATTCTTGAGTTGATTGCTCATGTATGTTGTTTAGCATGAACCTAATTTCTGAGTATTCATTAATTTCTTATTTAGAATCTTTTAAACAAAAGGTAATTGTTTAATCAGAGTTTTGAGAAAGTAAAGACGAGTTTGAGAAAGAGCTTAACCAAGATTTAAGCTAGAGTAAAAGAGAACTACGTATTTCCCAAATATTTCATTTTCACATGAAGAAAGAGACAATTATTTTAACAAAAGTTAAAAGAGTTCTCATAAAGATTGAGTACAGAGCAAATACCTCTTAAAGAAGTCCCATTTGAGTAATTATGTGAACCTAGAAT
Source organism: Solanum bulbocastanum (assembly GCA_037074985.1). Classification (NCBI taxonomy): domain Eukaryota; kingdom Viridiplantae; phylum Streptophyta; class Magnoliopsida; order Solanales; family Solanaceae; genus Solanum; species Solanum bulbocastanum. The sequence goes on along the minus strand of CM073606.1, from coordinate 13,800,554 downwards.
GTATTTTTGCTTTGAGTAAAGAGAAACCATGTTTTCTAAATGAGCAATAAGTTCAAGAAATATTTCAGAGTTGCCTCTTTTACTCGAACCATAGAAAGAGTTTGTTTTGTACATTTGAGCAAGAGTATATATTATAGGGAGTAGTATTGAGCACCGATATAGGGAAGAGTTCAGACAACTCACAGCCCCCATAAACCATGTCCTGCCAACAAAGGTACAAGATCATACTTTTTAGATGTATCCTTATTGCTTAGTGGATCCACTTAGTTGAGAGGTTGTATATCACAATGATATAGGACAGTTCTGACAGTATGGACAAGATGTTTTATATAGTGATGGTTATCGGTTAGAGAATATCCCAATAAAATTAAGTGTATTTTTCTATATCACTTATTATATTTTGTTCAGAAGTGAGATAGTTTTTTTTAAAGTTTTAATGTCTTTATTTATTTACATTCAAATTGGATATATTGTTACCTATTGTCGTCTTTCCAGTTAGTTATTTTGCCTCGGCTATATTACATACTCTTACATTCACATGTACTAATGTCATTCAACCTACATCTCTTTATGAAGCAGATACATGTGTTTAGGATCATCAACAAGTGCTCCGTTGAGATCACTCAACACTCCAGAAACTTTTGGTGAGCCTCTTTACATTCTGGAAGACTTCACCTTTACATTCAGTCCATTGGTTTAGAGGCGTTGTGGGTCTTGTCCCGACACATATCTTAAACATTAGATGCTTCATATATAGATATATTTGAGGAGTCTATAACTACATTCTTTCCTTTAAATATGTTTTGCAAATTATTAATATTATTTCGATGAGTACTTTTAGAGATTCTTATTGAGTTTTACTTTGAGATCAATTTCTGTTTTAAGCCTATTATAGCTTGAGTATGTCTTCCACTAAGTTGTCAGATAGGCCAAGGGTTCGCTTGGGGAAAAATAATAGTTATCAAGTATCGGACATGTTCAGGGTGTAGGCTTGAGGCGTGATATTACTGTTTTCCAATTTAGCACAAAATTCAATGTGCTACTCCCTCGATAATGTTAGTTGTGCTCACTAAGATTATTCAGAAAATTGCCAATCATGCTTTAGCTCACCATCTTCTTGCTCCAAGTTTCAGGTGTTTGAACCTAAGTCAATGATATCGTTTGAGTATGCTTTTCTTGCTCCCAGCTAATGAGGGCTCACCAAGTGTTAACTGTAAATGTTACAACCTTACTTGCCACAAGTTAGAGTACAAGCACCACAATCTACCTCATAAATGTATGCAACATAGAGAAATATATGTGTCAGTACGTGTAATATAAAGAGAATGTAAGGGAACTAATATACTCATATAAAGAAACATATGGAGGAAACAATGGAATAATGTTTCTAAAATGTAAATTCATAATCGTAATAAATGATCTTAAAAGAAATAATCAGAATTTATGCATTAAATATTAGTTTCAAGACCTTCTTTTAAAAACATATGAACGAAGATGAGTCTAAATCAGTACACTTAAATTATCATAGAATAAAATAGGATAACTAAAATACCTCAAATGAAGTTATGGAAATATCATAAAATATGCATAAACTAGGAAGAATCTTATAACCGACATATGTCATTTGAGCTTATGAAGCACAACTGATAATTCTAGTTAGATTGGTTGTCCTATACATTTCCAGGGTATAGAATCTTATCTTATTTGATGTGGATCCACTAACATTAACCACGAAGGGCTAAAGGTCAACCGTCAAAGTGGTGAAACATAATCCTACATTGGCACGTACACTACTAAAAAAAACAACATTTACCGACGAATATTAGCGATGATAAAAATTTCGTCACTATTTAACGATAGATTTGCAACGGAATATTTAATTCCTCGCTAAATATTAGTGCAAAATTTTGGCGCCTACTTTTTCCTACGGATTAAGTAACAAAGTAGGGGTGGCAAAATTAATTAATATTGGCCGACGAAATTAGTGACGGGAAAAAGGTTGTTAAACTTTTAAATATATTTTTATAAAATTGATATTAAATTGTGATGAAATTATCCATTAATATAATCTATATCTATATATATATATACTACCTTAAAAGCATGAACTTCCAAAGTTGAATGTTGAATTACTATAACATCCCTAATTAAAAAAATCGATTTATATTATTTATTACTTAGTTAATTGTATTATATTAAAATTAGACACCTTTTCACAAAAAGGGCTGTGACTTTTTCAATGAGTTGTGACTTTTCAAAAGGGTAGTGACTTGTAACGACCCAAACCGTCGTGATTGGAACCCACACTAACCCTCCGGTGGGAGAACCACTACTACAACCCAAACCAAGCAACTAAACCAAAACTAAGGCAATTAAGTTACGGAAACTAGTTGAATACTAAGGATATAAATAGGGAGTTCCCACAAACTCCAAAAAAAGTCTAATAAAACTAAACAATGCGGAAGAAATTCAATTTACCAAAACCTCTAACAATGAACCAAGTCTAAGCAATAAGGGATTCAACCCCCAACTAATGTACTAATAACTAATAGAACATAGTCTAAGTCTGAAAATGGTGGACATAGACGAAAGAGAACCCATGGCAGCCTGGAAGAATTGGCTCACCCTTGAATTCAAACAATTACTGATCTCCAAAGCGAGGTCTGTCAGCACCCACTTGAAGGTGCCCTGTACTCAACAAAAATAAGAGCAAGTGCAGTATTAGGTCACAACCACAGTGTACTAGTAGGATCACGTGGCCATCCCACTAAATGCAACATAAGCAAGTCAAGACAACATTATAATCACATGCATATATATCAACATATACAATCTTATCAACATTTATGAACAACGAACAACTTCACATTTTATATCAAATCATTGGTCCTTTCATGGAACCCAAACCAAAATAGTTAGCATACCAGAATGTCGTATTGGATCCCATAATTATGCCAGAATGTGGTAACCGATCCCATAGTTATTCTGGAACGTGGCAACAGATCCAAGTTAGTTATGCCGGAAGTGGGAACCTATCCAGTCAATACACCAAAATCCTAATCGCAAGTATATCATCACGATCATACATTTATGTCATGATTTTCATAGCAATCATCATTCATCAATCTCATTTACAATAAGTGTGATAAACATTGCAACATTATACATATACAAGTATCATAATAAAGCAAGAACAAATATACATCACACAATCATAAAATCACAACTATCACCTACCTCGAAACAAGCTTGAAACCCTAAGAAACTTGATTTTTCCCTTCACAGATTCGTTCTGGTTGTTCTTGATCTATAAAAAATCAATATAATACGGGAATCAATAAACAATCACTAATTACTAGAATTACTAGCAATTCTATGAACCCTAGATCAAATCCATGATCCGAATTATCCAAATTAGGCTTGTTTCCACCATAGAATATGTAACAAAACCCTCCCCCATCAATATTCACCCATTCTATTGAGTTCTATGGATCAAAAAATGGATTCGGGGAGTGAAAAGCTTACCTTTGAAAGCCTCATAGCATACATGAACCTAAAAGAATAGGAAAATGGTGCGGAATTTTAAACTTTTCTTTACAATCGAAGTCTCTTATAAAATGAAAGAGAATCTATGACACTATGTCTGAAACCACATATTATACTTGTAATAAAACTCTTGAAATACAATCTTAGGGACATAGCTATTACAACCAAAGTCTAAAACATAAAAGAAAGAAAATAAAGGACATATGGTCAATCCCTCGAATACAATGAGGAGTCACCAATCTTCTTCTCCTTGATCTCCAATGAACCTAGTCACGAGGATGGAATCCAACATCTCCAAAGCCTACACTTATAGAAAATGTAGAAAGATGGGTTTAGCACAAAAATTACTAAGTATGGAAGCCATGCAGAAAAACCTTAAAGCATGCATAAAAAGGGACATTTCATTTGAAATCATGCTATATGCCAATTTAGAACATCATCCTTGAAATAGTTGGAGAATGCAACCCATAAATCAACTCACATACATTTCATTATAACATGAGAGATATCATTATAATAACAAGCATAGTCTCCAACATCAACATAATACAAAGCCCAATCTTCACAATACATAGCCTCTAATCATAAAATAATACAAAGTCAAATACCAAGATCATCTCATCATGAAGTAATCATCACATAAGCAACCCCGAAGAACACTTGTGCAATGTATTGTTGGCATCCCATAATACCAACCCTACTAAGTACTCCTTCGAAGCTACCTTAGTCATGCACTTCATTCTTAGACCTCATTATAAGCAATAGCCCTAAATAAGGAAATATTCATGTACATTAATTTAAAATTATAAGGAAATTCATTCATAACAACTATCTATTCAACACACATGCATACATTCAAATCTCATCATAACACAAGGGAACTATCCCATGACATCCTACTAAGTCTACTTGTGCAATGTAAAAGTGAAGTCTCATACCCCCACTCCTACTAAGTAAAACTCATTAAGAAGTTATATTATAGTTCGTGTCTCATTCATTATCTTTATTATATAAGGAAAATTAGCCATAACTAACATAGAGTGTGTGATCTATATGGAATCTGGTGTCGTGTAAGCCCACACCGAAAGAAGGTGTCCTACATTCCTAAGGTAGAATTAAATGTACAGCTATAAGGTGGATCCAGTAGCTAAATACTGATGTGGACACATAGTTATGGGATAGGGAGATTGCTTCTAGAAATCAAACCAATTGCATTGGCCGAGAAGCTTCCATCTCATGAGTTTACTTTAGATGACATGACCTATTATATTGATGGAAGGGCCTTTTCCGCATTTCCCATATCCACTAGGTACTAAGCATTATTTCCCAAATGAGACATCATTAATCTTGAATTGTATTTACATGTGTGAAGGAGTATTATACCCTTCATTCAAAACAATTCATAAAATATCTCATAGATTCATTAAAGTGAGAATGTACTTTCAACCTTAGAATCAACATTAGTATGTAAGAATAACTTTCACACCAAGGTCATGTGTTATTATGAGAATGGACTTTCAATCAACACAATAGGATCATCATGGTTATGTACATTTCGTGCACAATAATGTGTAAAGGTGCATATGAGAACTATACTTTCAATTAACAGCATTAATACATCATAATCATGCTTATGCATGCAGTGTGTGTGTGTAATTGTCCTCGCAATGACACAAGAACAACATTATCATCATCCTAGACAATTCATACAACATCAAGTGTAAAGGAAGAATGGACTTTCAACAATTCCACAATATACACAATAGTCATAGAACATTCACTTTCTAAGTAAATCATAAGTTCACACACAATCTCGTCAGCATGCACAAATATTAATAATATGCCCTTCAAGGGCTTATAGATCAACCCATCCCAAATATATAGAATTAGCAAATTAGATAAGGGAATACCATGATCCAACAACTCATCAACACCCTAGTCACATCATGATTAGCACTTTGTACTCCAAGTATTCATAGACATGCATACAATATCATGATCAAGTCAATTCATTTTCAGAGGCATTACCTTAAAATAATTCAAGTATAGGTGATCTAATCTAAGGCATTACATGAAAAAATACATCATTCATGGACAATCACATTTAAACCCTCAACTAGCCTCTTGTATGTCACAACCCTAGACTATATCAATTCACCTTAGAAATCTTTCATTAATCAAGTATACATGTAAAATCATACATAGATCATGCAAGTACATCATAATTAACTCACAACCAATCAATTGGACAAACCTGCAAAACCATCACATAAAGTAAAGAAGAACCGTAGCTAGCGTTGGGGGTCTCATGTATTCTTGAAGTATTTCGAGTTAAAACCATATAAAATCAATCATACATTCATAAACAAACATATTTAAACTTTAAAATCCACTTTAAAAGGAATCCATGGAGTTGAGTTGAAATCCTAGCCAATTGAGTTTTCTAGATTTGAGTTAAAACCTTTTGAAAGGGCTCCTTGGGTGATAGCTTCCCAAGGATGAATAACTCCCATACCTTAGGTGTAGAATCCTATCAAATTCATATTGAAAAGATCCTTCCTTCAACTTTTCCTTGATCTCCTTCTTTGTTCTTCAATGGAGTTTCTAGAGAAGAGATTCTTGGAGAGAAGAGGGTGTTGATTTGGGGTATTGGGTTATAATGAATTAATGAGGTGTTGATGGACTCAAAATACTTTATATACAAGTATAATTACCATATTAAATGACCCCTAATGGAAACTAATTAAAAAGGAATTATTTGGAATTTACTTACCTTGGCCGAGGTGTTTGGACAGCATACAGGTGCAACCCACGAGACCGCCATCCACAGATCGTGGATGGGACCGCGCCTTGTAGTGCGGGGTTGTGGTTGGGGTATGCAGAATGGACTTGGGAAACTTGACCTATGGAGCAAGACCACGAGGTGTGGATCAATCCACTGGCCATGGATTGCATTCGTAGGTCATAAGACTTTTGACAGTTTTTATGAACTTAAGCAGCCTTGGGGGTTAGACTTTAGGGTCCTCCCCAAGGACCCTTGGTTGGTTTTTGGGGGGTCTTACCTTGACGTTTAACCCGTAGACTCCTCAACCTAAGCTCAGGAAGTCAATATACAACCTACAACCAAACGTCAAACTCAAAAGCTCACAGTTAGTCTCTAGTCTCATCTACTAGTTTCCATTAGATTTTGACTTGGTCTTACTAGATTTTTGGGTTGTAACATTATCTCCCCCTTAGGAACATTCGTTCTCAAATGACACTTGAAACACTTTTTGGAATTGAAGACTTAAGACTACAAATCCAATTATTCATGAAACATCACAACAATGCACAACTCAAAATACACTTTTCACAATGTGCACTTATTCATGGAGGAAACATCAACTTCAACTCAACATGTTCAATGCAATACAAGGAAGTATGAACTATATATAAACAACCTATTTATGCATGAGATTCACATCACTTGTCATGTTAAAGGAGGAACAACCAACTCCTAACTAAAACATATCCATATATTCTTCTCATGAAGTACAATAGGCAACTCTTACTCAAAGCACCATAACATGAGGGAAACAATTCACATAAACTCATTTTCTTTCAAAACACATGTTTTCATGAAGATACATTATATAAAGAAGTCATGGAAACATATAAGCACATAGCAACAATATTAGCTTGGCATACCATCCCCCACACTTAGGAGTGAGCCTATACCATCACTTCTAAATATCATTAATCACATAGTCATAGAAAGAATTACATTTTCTCATTAAAAGCAAGATCAACACAATCAACATGGAGCCAAAGTGCCATTTCATCAAAAACACAACAAAGCATGTTCATCACGACATCTCATGAAGTCAAATATGCTATCGCCATACTAGAATGCACAACAACATGAGGCACATGTAAATCATGAAAAATCCATTTTATACAAAGTAAGAATCTTTTAAAAACATGCATAACATAAGAAGATCATGGAAATTTTTGAAACATTCATGACTCCTAGACATAAAACAAACCCAAAAAGGAACTCTTGGTCTCTAGCTAGAATAGGAATAGAAGAAAAGATGAGGATATTAGGACTCTCAATCAATGTTGCTACTCAAGCACATGATCTCCCCCTTAGGAGTAAGCCGCTTTTTACAAAAGCCTCAATTACTACCCCTTTCCACAAACACAAAGCATTTCTAAGACCCATTATAACCTTAACGGGCTCTAAAAATATTAAAGGTCTAATAATTATGCATCTAAATCCTACCAAGGTTAACAAAAGTAATTCTATAGGACAAGGAAATCCTACGACACATATAACATCCAAGACTACAAAATCATGAAATGAGTCAAGGAGAACTTATCACCTTAAGCTAGAGGAGGAATAGAAGGGGACATAAGGATATTGGGACATCTCATTGGTCCTTGGCCTCATAATTAAGCATCTTCAACTAATACCCTTACTAAAATACCACTCCCCAACATTTTTTTATGAAAGCATTTTCTTATTCTTCTATTTCTTAGCTTGCCGGTCTAAGATCCCAATTGGTACTTCCAAAGTAGAGAGGTTCTCATCTAAGCACTCTTGCTCATAAGCATCCTTACCAACACCACTCGAAGTCTCATATGACCCTACCAAATCGGGACTAAACTTCTCAACTCACTACACCTTTTAAGGTGAGATTCTCAAGCAAACCTAACTCATGACCATCGAGGACACTCAATGACCTTACCATCCAAGAACATTATCCCCCATTTAGGGGTAAGCCTATACAAACTCTTGACAACATCACTTCTTCAGTTCTATGTTTGGAGCAACTCAAAACTAAAACTTCACACTCTTCACAAAATATGATTCTAAACCGTGGAGGATTACACTTCTATCCTCTAAACCGTGGAGTCTACTCACTCAACATCCCTCAAAGCTCCTCATGGCTATGTTGGATTATATCAACCAACACATATGGCCATTATTAAATCCATGAATACTAAGGACAACAGAAAAGTTCATCATATCCAATTTATCAAGTCACAAAAAACAAGTATTATTGGAATAGTGGTAAGCATAAAACACATACCGGTTGCCACCTTAGAAGGACACTCTTCTTCACATCTAGCTTGAAGAGCATCAGTCCTAATTTTCTTCATATCTCTTCCTCTAGCTGTAAGTATTGGACAATCTCTTATTTTCTGGTCACTCCCACCACAATCATAACAATTTTTTGTGTCGGCTAGACATTTACCATCATGTTTCTTTCCACACCTAGCACAACTAGGCCTAATCACATAAGATCCACTACCACTCACTCCTTGAGATTTTGGGGTAGACAACTTCTTTGGTGAAACTTAGGAGGAATATTGGAAGAGCTTTGACCATAAGGCCCTTCTTGGGAGGAGTCATGATCTTCAAGCCTATACCTCTTTGTTCCTCTAGACCATTCTTCAAGTTTCTCCTTTTCAAACCATTGAGCACGAATCACAAGACGATCCATATCCATATCACTCTCAAGCATAACCATCCTACATTCTCTAATTATCTAGTTGGATAAACCCGACACAAACTTACTCATCTTCATCTTAGGGTTGGCCATTATGGATGGAGCATATCTTGATAACCCAGTGAATACCTAAGCTTTCTCTTCAACACTCAGCCTACCTTGACGAAGGTTAAAAAACTCAAGTATCTTAGCATCTCTTGCCTCTAAAGGGCAAAATGAATCAATGAACTCATTTTTAAATCTTTCCCATTCCATGGGGTCCACTTCTACTGGCCTCGCTCCTTGAGTAATCATATCCTGTAGATCACCGGATAATGATTAGAAGAAAGACCATATAAGGTTAAACTCTATCGCACGACTGAAAAAATGAAAAAGTGAAGTTTTTTCCTAACATCCGATAGACTCCTATTCATAAAATGTGGCGCACTTCACATTTATGAACAAGACTCTACTAGATGTGGTTTGAGACATCATAAAAGCCATCCCAAAAACCTTATGCTATAATACCATGTTTGTCACGATCCGAGGTTACCCATAGAAGTAACACAGCATACTTGACCCAAAGTGTCGCATACAAGCCTCATATCATACATGAACATAAAAGCATATGAAAATAGTGTGGAATTTAAATGTTTTTTTACAATAGAAGTCTCTTATAAAATGAAAGAGAATCTATGAAAATATGTCTCAAACCATGTTTTATATTTGGAATAAAACTCTTGAAATATAATCATAGGGATATAGCCCTTGAAACCAAACTCTAAAACATAAAACAATGACAATAAAGGACATATGGTCAATCCCTCAAATACAATGAGGACTCACCAGTTTTCTTCTTCTTGATCTCTTATGAACCTAGCCACAAGCATGGAATCCAATATCTCCAAAGCCTACAGTTATAGAATATATAGAAAGATGAGGTTAGCACAAAAAGTACTAAATATGGAAGCCATGCACAAAAACCTTAAAACATGCATAAAAAGGGACATTTCATTTGAAATCATGCTATCTGCCATTTTTGCACATCATCTTTGACATAGTTGGAGAATGCAATCCATAAAGCAACTCACATACATTTCATTATAACATGAGATATATCATTATAATAACAAGCGCAGTCTCCAGCATCAACATAATATAAATCTCAATCTTCACAATACACTGCCTCCAATCATAAAATAATACAAAGTCAAACACCAAGATCATCTCATCATGAAGTAATCATCACATGAGCAACCCCTAAGGACACTTGTGCAATGTATGGTTGGCATCCCAAAATACCAACCCTACTAAGTACTCCTTCGAAGCTACCTTAGTCATGCATTTCATTCTTAGACCTCAATATAAGTAATAGCCCTAAATAAGGAAATAGTTATGTACATTACTTGAATTTAAAAGGAAAGTCATTCATAGCAACTATCTACTCAACACACATGTATACATTCAAATCTCATCATAACACAAGGGAACCATCCCATGACATCCTACTATGTCTACTTGTGCAATGTAAAAGTGAAGTCCCATATCCCCACTCCTACTAAGTAAAACTAATTAAGAAGTCACAGTATAGTTCATGTCTTATGCGTTATCTTTATTATATAAGGTAAAGCAGCCATAACTGACATAAAGCATGTGAGCTACATGGAATCCGGTGTCGTGTAACCCCACACCGAAAGGAGGTGTCCTACTTGCCTAAGGTAGACTTAAATGTATATCTATAAGGTGGATACAATAGGAAAAGACCTATGTGGGCACATAGTTATGGGATAGGGAGATTGCTTTTAGAAACCCAACCTATAAGTTTACTTTAGCTGACACGGCGTATTATATTGACGAAAGGGCCTTTTCCTCACTTTCCATATCCACTTAGAACTAAGCATTATTTCCCAAATTATACATTATTAGTCTTGAATTGTATTTACATGTGTGAAGGAGTACTCTATCCTTCATTCAATACAATTCATAAAATAGCTCATTGATTCGTTGAAGTGAGAATGTACTTTCAACTTTAGAATCAACAGTACATTGTGAGAATAACTTTCACACCAAGGTCATATGTTCTCATGAGAATGGAATTTCAATCAACACAATAGGATCATCATGGTCATGTACATTTCATGCACAATAACGCGTAAAGGTCCATATGAGAACTATACTTTCAATTAACACCATTGATACATTATAATCATGTTTATGCATGGAGTGTGTGTGTGTGTAATTGTCCTCGCAATGACACAACTACAACATTATCATCATCCTAGACAATTCATGCAATATCAAGTGTAAGGATAAAGGAAGAATGGCCTTTCAACAATACCATAATAAACACAATAGTCATAGGACCTAAATCATAAGTTCACACACAATCTCGTCAACATGCACAAATCTTCATAATATGCCCTTCAAGGTCTTATGGATCAACTAATCCCAAACATATAGCATTAGCACATTAGATAAGGGAATACCATGATCCAAAAACTCATCAACACCCTAGTTATATCATGATTAGCACTTTATACTCCAAGTATTTTAAAATATGCATATAATATCATGATCATATTTTTTTCAGGTTCTACAGGGAATGGCCAAGGACTTAAAAACTCTACCATGTCCACTAGACAAGGAATATGAATGATGCATAAAAACTCCATGGCTCCTGAGAAAGAGAATATGCAAATTAATACTGCATCTCCTATGACTAATCAAGTTAAGAAATACACCCAAGAAGTTGAAACAAGTAAGAATTTTTCTAAAATGTTATATTTTTTACAAATATACCGTGGTTTCAACTTTTTTGATAATCTTTTATATCATGTTAAGTGAGTCTAGGTGCTACAGGAAAGGGACTTGAGAAAAGAACTAGATCTTTGAGCTCCTCTTTGGGAAGTGATGAACATGAGGTGGGATCTTTCAACAAGAGTGTTGTTTTTGATAATCGGCATATTCAAACTCCTTCTAAATGCACAAAATTGAGTTCTAACATGTCTTCTACTCAAAGAATGCAAAAGATTAAAAAATTGGTTCTTGAGAAAGAGAATATGCAAACCAGTGTTTCATTACCTCCATCTGTTGATCAAGTTATGAACCACTCTCAAACAGTAGAAAAAGGTATGATATTTTGAATTCATATGTTATTGAGTTTTAATTTGTTTGATTGCTATAGTTTTTATCAAATTATGTTGTTGTAGGGTCATCTAATCCTACAAAAGTAAGAAGTGTTCGAGGAAGCAACATGTGCAAACAAGTTGCTTCACTTGAAATTGGACAAAAGCTGAAAGTCACCTTCTACAATAATCGAACAGTTGGAACAAATAGCAATTTTTTTTCGAGGCATTTGGGAAAAATTGTGCGTGATCGTAATGTTTTTCTCTTGGGGGTATCATCGTGGCATGATATTAAGCAGGAAAAGTTGAATCACATGTGGGTAGCCGTTGAGGTAAAAAATTAATATGCACCTGATGTACAACTTATGATCCCTCTTTTTTTTTCTGAAAATAATAACTCAACTCATGTTTCAATTGTTGTAGAACAAATTTGAGAGTGTTGATATGAATGATCATCGTGACCATATCTTAGGATGGATGAATGAGTTATGGAACAAATGGAGAGGACACTTGCATGCAAAATATGTGAAGGACAAGCCTATCCAACAGTCTCTTATGGATGTCCCAAGAGGAGTAGACAAAAATGAATGGGAATCCTACTGAGTTAATTGTCTACTTTTCTACTCTTTTGTATAGATTGATTTCCCTCCTTAGCACCTAATAGACCTGAAAACAAACCCGACTATAGAACATGTCTACTACGTAGTGTCTTTGTATCATTGATGCACCAACTAGCTAATCCATGCCTAATTTATTTTTCTTGAATCTGGGCAAGCAACAATTATCTTGTGATTTTAGGATGTAAAGGTAAGTAAACAATTCACTTTTTGTTCTAAAGTATAGGAAAATCGTATGAAGAAGGTGCAAATTTCACGTGGTCTCTGAACTAAGACAACGTCATGATCTTATAGGAATTTGTTTAATCAAAGATTTTTAGTAGTTGTAGTAGAGACAACTTTACAATTGAGACTTATGATACATCTAGAGCTGTCCAATTACCCTCCATTGCATCATCTCTGTTTCTAGCATGGTTAAATGTGCCAACAGAGACTTTCTCAAGACAACTCTTCTGCGCTTTTGAATTTCTCTCTTAAAATACAGACTTTGAAAGAGACTCTGAAGATAATTGTTAATACAGGGTGTATTTTTGCAGCTTACTGAGTATTTTGGTTAAATATTTACACCATAAGCTGTCAACAAAAAGATAAGAGTACAAATACTTGTCAAGAATCTTGTATTTTTTTATAATCAGTATTAGCAAACAATATGTATGTGTTACAGAGCATTTTAGTTCTTGACTACATCTTGCTATGATTAATTCATATTGTTGACTCAAATTTGAAAATAAATTTTTTTAAGTATCCATTTGCATCAACCAATTATCATCCATTTATAAGCAACTTCCAAGAACCATTGGTTTTTCTTCTTTAAGTTCTGAATCCAAATTTCTCATATAAGAAATGACCATCTCAAAAATATTTCTATCTATGATCCTAGTTATTTTAAGTACTTGCACTAGAATTTTACTGTGAACAAATACAGGCAAGAAGCACTAGGAATGTAGCAAATCGAGCAAAGTTGAAGATGCTTCATCATATTGGTAGCAAGCCTATTCAAGAGATTATTTATCAAAAGGTATTATCATAAAATTAGTTTTCTAAATGGAATATTTATGAGGTGTGTGTTATTTAACATGTTTGACTTTGATGTGAAGAGTGGGAAAGATGGAAATCCACCAGATTTGGCAACTATTTTCTTTGAGACTCGTAAGAAAGATAACAAGCTTGTTGAACCTGAAACAATTGAAAAACATGTGCGTTTTGTAAATTAAATATGTTAATTACTTAAAATTGTTATGTGTTATAATAGAAAATGTTCTTTGATATATTTTGTAGGCTCAACTCGAAGAAATGGTTCAAGAAGATCCATCTCTACCTACCATAGAGATTGTTGAAAAATTTTGTGGAACTCAAACTCATAGCCACGTATTTGGATTTGGGGGTGGAGTAAAGGCAAAAGACTTGAAAGGTGGAATTTCCTCAAAAGCTGAATTGTTATCTACGTTATGTTCAACTCGAGAGGATATCAAATCCTTGAATGAAGAGAACAAATCCTTGAATGAGGAAAATAAATCCTTGGCCAATCGCTTGTCTACCTTAGAAGATGCGATGAAAGAAGTAATGAAGATGAAAGAACTCTTTGTGGCTCATCAATCACATGTACCAACTACAACATCGTCATTTTCAACTGAATGACCACTACCTTTTCAGCTAACCAAGTTAGTAACAATATACCTAACTTTTTAATTTATTTTGTTGAAATGTAACACCATAATCAATGTGTGATTAAATATGAATATACGGGTCTTCCGATGTGAAAAGGAAACATTTCTAGTCACACAAGAATACTACAAGAAATATGGAATACCAAACTTGTTTTTTGTTGTGTTAATTGTGTAGTAGAATAAGATACAATATTAAAAATGAATCTTGGTCTCATTTGGTTGATGAAGTAGCTGGACAACTTTTGATTTGTTTTTAGGAACCTTTAAGTGCATACTTGGATATTACTTTCTGTGAGGATTTAGTGTCCCTGCAGAATTAGTTGGAGTTAAATTTGAACTCATTTGTTTAAACAAAGTAGGTTAGAGGAGGAAATGAGCTGAGGTGAGGTGACGAGATAAGACGACGTGAGGCGAGAGACTGATGCATTGCCTTTTAATAAAATAAAAAGGCGCAACAATTAGAGCATAGTACATTATTTTTTTACTTTGCTGCATCATTGCTGCCAGCTACTCTGTTTTAATATGTTCTGCCCATATGTTGTTACTCCAAGTCGTCTTTTATGAAAAATAGTTAAAGTCTAGAATTCATTCTTCTAGAAAATAAAACCAATGAACAACTTACAATTTAGAAATATATTCCTCCAACAAGAACTAATCGCCAGAAACACCCTCAACAACAGAATAAGAATTCTCTAAACTTGCCATTAATCTCTTAAAAAAAAGCTCTAACTCAAACAATCTCAAGATAATAGAAACAATCTTCATCCTTATTAGATTTAGTAAAGTAAATACCTCATGACTTAATTATTGAGCTAAAGAAGAGATAGAAATGAAGAGCAAGACTTACCCAACTGGCTAGGGGTTCAACTCAATTCTAGAAAACTTAATTGGCTAGGGTTTCAACTCAACTCCATTGATTCCTTTTAAAGCAGCTTTAAAATATTGAATTATGTTTATTTATGAATGTATGATTAATTTTATATGGTTGTAACTTGAAATCCTTCAAGAATCCATGAGACCCCCAACCCTAGCTATGGTTCTTCTTTACATTATGTGATGGTTTTGCAAGTTGGTCCAATTGATTGGATGTGAGTTAATTATGATGTAAATGCATGATCTAAGTATGATTTTACATGTAAACTTGATTAACCAATGATTTCTAAGGTGAATTGATATAGTATAGGGTTGTGCCATAAAAGAGGCTTGTTGTGGGTTTAAATGTGATCCTCCAAGAATGCTGAAAAAAGACTCACCTCGAACGGCTCCTAAAGACAAGATATTTAAGTACATTGATATAGAGCTGCTTTTTTGCCTGATATTTAACTTTCTATCATGGAATTTACATATATCAGTTCGCGACATATTGAAGGTGAAAGGCTAGATAAGATTGTATGTATGATAGCATTATACATATTAATATCTTATTCCTATATTCTACATCAAACAGTGCACTCAACAATTAATACAAAGAAGAATAAGAAAATTTCTGAAGTTCCTTGTTGAGGTAAACAAATAGATCTAATATTCGACAATGGAAGCAAGTTATAGGAATAAAAGAAAATAAGAGAAATAAATTAAAGAGGCGATTTCACCAGTAAACTTAAGAGGATTTGTTGGAAAAGATATTTCTTCTCAACACAATTAAAGATTTTGCTATCCCTTAAAGTGAAAAATTACAAAATATCTTACTTGTTCCAAGTTCTTTGATGCACTTCTTAACTAGATCACTTGATTGAGGCAATAAACTCTTAGATGGAAAACTTCCCTTCTCACCCAAAGATTTAATCCCTCGTCCTCGACCCTTTCCAATAACACCAGGCGCAACAAACGTATATCTGATAGTACTCTTCATATTAGAATCAACCTCATTTTCAGTCTTCAATGATTTCATCTTGAACCTGCAAAAAGAGACAAAACGTTAAAAATTAAACTTGAAAATGTCTAATTATGTAGTAATAAAAGAAATTGTGACATCATAACGTTGAATAATGAAATACTAATTCATAAAAGATACTTCACCTCATTAGTTCTTTTTCTTTTCTTTTGGGAAGGACTTCCTAACTCTACAATAGCATCATCCATTTGTTCTACAATCTCAAAGTAATCACGAGGTTGAGTCTTTCTCACTACTTTCCAACCTTTGTTGGATTTATCATTAGCATAAAACACTTGAGATGCTTGATTTGCTAAAATAAATGGCTCATTTGTTTTCAAAAATCTACATGGATTAACACTCACAAAATCATACGCATCCTTTTTAACTCCTTTTATTTCATCATACACATCAAACCAATTACACCGAAATAAAATCACTCTTCTATCCATGACAATTTGCAACTCAATCACATATGTTAAAACTCCATAGTAATCTAGGTTCTCACTATCTTCATCATTCTCACCCAATACAACAACACCACAATTTTGAGTGCTTAACTTGTTATCATAATCTTCTACATGAAACCTATATCCATTAACGACATAACCATTAGAATGTGTTGAATATTTGGTGGGACCGCATGAAAGTGAGAGTCAATCTTCCATGATCTGACTATCATCTTGTTTGTGCAATTGTGTGACCTATCAACAAGATAATATTTAATATTTTAGCATGAGTATTACAATATTAAAATATCAAATTTTGATATTTATGTATTACTCACCCTATCTTTAAACGATTCAATAAATTGTCGGCTCCATTCTACATTAGACAAGTGTCGAGCATTCTTATGACTTTGTGCAAACTCTCTATAAAATTTAAGTGAACCATAAGTCTCATCTGAAAAGTAATTAACCTAAAAGAAATAAAAATAATGAGATGATATAAAAGAAATCTCCATACTTGAGATATGGTAAGACTTCATCACAGTTCTTCAATATGTATATATGTGCTTGTTCTAGTTCATCTGCTTTAAGCTCACATGGATTTTTAGCTCTTAGAGTTTTTCCAGGTTGACTAAAAATAGATAAACCACCATTCGATTGTTTTAAACCACCATCATAATTTCGTTCAGGACGATTGAATCTTGTGTCAACCTTATGCAAATACCTTGAACACAAAGTCATACATTCATTTGCAATGTAGCCCTCTGCAATACAACCTTCTAGACATGCCCTATTACCAATGAGGGATTTCAAAAAATATAACCAGCGCTACACAGGATACATCCACCGATAATGAATTAGTCCAGCAATCTTAGCTTCAGTAGCTAAATGAACAGGTAAGTGCACCATGACATAGAAAAAAGAATGAGGGAAGACCTTTCCAAACTTGCAAAGTGTTATGGGTATTTGTGCTTCAATATGCTCCAAGTTTTCAATTCTCAACTCTTTTGATCCAAGCACACTAAAAAATATAGATAATTCAATAAGAGGTTCACACACTTCATTGGACAACATACCACGTAGTGCAAGAGGGAGTAGATGTTGCAAGAGAACATGACAATCATGACTTTTCAATCCAGCTATCTTATGATCTTTCAGGTTCACACATTGAGAAATATTAGATGAAAAACCATCAGGAACCTTTATATTCTTTAAGAAAAGGCACAATTTATGCTTATCTTTAGAAGACAATATGTAGCATGCTTTTGGAACTTCAATTTTCTCCCCCTTTCGGATGGGGTGCAATTCTGGCCTAATGTTCATCTCTTATAAGTCTAATCGAGTGTTAGTTGTGTCCTTGGTCTTTCCTTTGACATTCATAATTGTCCCCATGATATTATCACATATATTTTTTTCAATATGCATAACATCCAAATTATGTCGCAACAAGAGACATTTCCAATATGGAAGTTCAAAAAAATACTTTTGTTGTTCCAATTATCCAGTCGATTCTCATGTGATATCTTCTTTCTTATCTTAGGATCCTTTGATAACTGTAACCCTTCAAGATCTTGCACTTGATTAAGTATCTCAATACCGTAACGCACTTTTGGTGGAGGCCTTTTCTCTATTGTACCATCAAATGACCCCTTCTCACTCCGCCATTTGTGATTCTGAGAAAGATAATGCCGATGACCCATAAAACACTACTTCTTACCCTTGGTTAATTGAATTGAGGAAGTGCCTTTATTGCAACATGGGCATGCCAATTTTCCTTTCGTACTCCATCCCGATAAATTTCCATATGCTGGAAAGTCATTAATGGTCCATAATAAAGAAGCATGCAACTTAAATATTGCTTAGTTGATGCATCATAGGTCTCAATACAAACTTCCCACAACTCCTTCAATTCCTCTATTAAAGGCTGAAGATATGTATCAATTGCATCTCCTGGACCATTTGGACCTGGAATAAGCATTGACAAAATAAAATTTTCTTTCTTCATACACAACCAAGGTGGTAAATTATAAGGGATAAGAACTACAGGCCAAATTCTATGTGATATTTTTGAATTTCGAAATGGTTGAAATCCATCACTAGCAAGTCCAAGTCGAACATTTTGAGGCTCAACTGCAATGAAGGATGAAGTTCATCAAATGACTTCCATGCCATTGAATCAGCCGGGTGCCTCATTATTCCATCATCCATTCTTTTATCCTTATGCCATGTCATCGGAGTAGATGTCTTGGTAGACATAAACAATCTCTGAAGTCTAGGCTTTGAAAATAGCGTAAACTCTTTGATGCTATCTTTTTACCTTTTTTATTCCTTGTTTCCCCACAATGTGTATTTATTTTCCATCTCGACGCACCACAAAGTTTGCAAGAATCAATTAAGTTATCCTCCTTCCAGTATAGCAAACAATCATTAGTACAAACATCAATCTTGTTGTATGAAAGACCAAGTTCTTGAATTATCTTCTTTGCCTCATAATATGAATTTGGCAAATTGGCACCATCAGGCAATAACTCCTCTTTCAACATTTTCAATAGCATTGTAAATGAGCATTACTCCAACGACCCATACTTTTTATATGAAGCAATTTGATCAAAGTGGAAAGCTTTGAAGCTTTTGAATTTTGGTATAATAGACAATCGAAATCCTTTAATAGGCTATAAAACTTTTTTGTTTCAACATTTGGTTCCTCTTCAAGAAAATCATCACAACCAATATATGTAGTTCCTCCATCAAGATTAGGATATAAATCTCTCAATAGTTCTTCTACTTCATCTTCACTCTCACATTCTTCTACAACATCATCATTTTGTTCTTTATCTTCATGTTCTGATTCTGATTCTGATAATGGCTCATCCAAACGTTCTCTATGGTGATACCAAAAAGTATAATTGTGAATTATTCCATGTACTAGCAAATGTTTCTTAACTATTTTATGAGTTCCTAAAGTTGTATTTTAACATTTGACACATGGACATCGTATTTCATCTTCTTCTCCTGTTTTTTGAAAAGCATAATTCAAAAACTTTTGCACACCGATCAAGTAGATTTCATCGAGACGATTATCAACAAGTTGCATCCATTGCTTACTAGGTGCCATAACCTTTAAGAGGACATAAAAAAAGTTTTTGAAAGATAAAGAATAACAAAAAATCTAAGATGCAAACAACTTGTTACCATCGGATAAGCACAATAGGTTTGAAATAGATGCCATTAAGCATTATAAAATATTATAACTTTACCTATAGCAAAGATGTCAATTCCTGAAACATGATTTTTCTTTTAACCTACCAAAGATTGGAGCAAGTAAATACACAAAACAATATATATTACGACATAAGATTATCTAAATAATCGTTTGTTACTAAGAAAACTACTTTCTTATAGTTCTTTACATAAAGTGGGAACTTGATGATTTGGAAAGGTAGGACTTCTTCCGTTTGAAGAAGATACGAGGTTACAAGAAGAGAGAGGTAGAGAAACAGATGGTCGCTGCAAGGCTATAAGCAGTGGAGAATGCTGCTGAAGATATTTATTTAAAGAGAGGTATTTTGCTTGGTTCAGCCCATAACTTACTGTCCCATGCTTTACAGAAAGATGAGGATATTGTTTTATGATGTGGAGGTCAGTTTTTATTAGTCATGTCTGTTGTCAAATATAGATAGATAATACTTTGGGCGTTAACTTTTTTTTGTAGAACCATTTATCTGGACTGCTTCATTTTTGCAATATAGCAAAAGGCCCAAATTACACGGTAATAGAGAATGGTAGAAAATCTGAACGTTTTCATGATCAGTATACTTTTTTCTTCCTATCAGTGAACATGAGAAAATTTGATCGTTTTCATGATTAGTTTATTTTTTTTCTTCATGTAAATGAACATGAGAAAATCTGGGAATGCAGTTGTTTCTCTATTTTAAGTGTAATTTCCTTGATGACTACTAAAGTGTAGTTTCTTAAATGCAGGTATGGGTTGTTATATCAAATGAATAGGCTATAGAAATTGTATCTGAAATTCCTGATAGGGCAAAAACAGCACAACATCTTGTTCAATGTGTTGTTCGTGCTTGGAAATGTAAGAGGAGAGGGATAGTTGTGGATGATATTTCAGCAATTTTACTCTTCTTTTATTCTAAGATTTCTGTCAGCATATTTACCCTATAACTACTCCAAAATATCACTTGATAGAAAGCACAAGTTTCTGTCTTTCATGTTCTCTATCTACCTGCCTTTGGTTAGTTATTTTTTCACAGTTTATTCACGAAATTGATTGGTATTATTCTAGATACAAAAAAGTCATTCTATTAGATCAAACAAGTTAGGACATACATAACTGATAAAATCTTAGAACTAGATGCTCTTTAAGTAAGCGTAAGTCCAAAACAAGTTGAAATCGACTATATGAATAGTCCATGACAATAATTTTCCATTAGACAATACTTCCAAGTGATGCAAAAATGATAAATTATAGAAGTAGGCAACTTGGATGATGAAGTTAAAGTACAATGAAGTCTAGCTGCAATTGAAAGAAAAGTGTTGAATTTTCTGCTCCAAAAATTGTGGGTAAGTTTTCCTAACATAGGACCAGACAAAACAATGAGTTAACTATACGTGTTGCTAAAAGTCAGCCTAAGAAAATAAGAAAGCCAAAGCCACTTTGCTGCACCATGTTAACAAGGAAATTAAGGCCTATAGTTGTACAACTCAAGCAGCCATTTCAGACAGCTATGAAATTGGAAATGCAAATGTTGATCTTTATTCAGAATTCTGTTTTCAACTTTGAACTCATGATAGGTAGTGTCATTCTTCTTGTACTTTCTGTTTAGTCGCTTCTCGTATTTTGATTATATTATTAGATGGAGAGATTTTTAACAGTTCAATAAGAGCTCTGTGCATGTTTGTAGTTAAAAAAAACACTGCCAAAGTATAAGTTCAACTATTTCCTCCTTATATTCTGTTTTTTAAACAATTCCTTGTCCAATACTAATGATCAACAAACAAATGATCATGACATTAACTGGTGGTATACAAAAGCTCCTCATCATAATCTATGTAATTACTTCATGTCATCTAGTGATTTCAAACCCAAAAATACAGCCGAGTTTCAGATCAGGAGCACTCTATAAAATATGAATCTTCAGGCTCATAATACACTTCACAAATTGAGTCAACTATTCGAATGCTCGACCCAATAATCTTTTACTGACTAGTAAGAAAACATCATAGATTATGGAACTTTTAACCTATTAATGTTAGAAAAGAGGAAGAAGAAAATGACTAACTTGAATAAAACAACAACAAACTCCATCAATACAATTTATCGAAGAAACAAAAAAATCGATTTAGAAGAGGAACAAACCTGAAATTCCTTTTTTCACAGCTAAGCAGCAACTACACAATGAAGAAGAGAAAGCTGCTATGAAAATTCACTGGCAATATCGAGTCAACTATTAGAAAGCTCAACCCAATAATCTTTCACTGTAAGGTATTAAAAAGAGCATATTATGAAACTTTTAACCTATTTAATGTTAGAAAAGAGGAAGAAGAAGAAGACTAACATGAATAAAATAAGAGTCATCAATAAATTAATGGAAGAAATAACAACTTGATTTAGAATAGGAAACCAACTTGGAATTCTATTTTTTTCGCAGCTATGCGCAGCAACTACACAATGAAGAAGACGACGCTAGCTGCTATGCACAAAAATTCACTTGTGTTGAGATTGGGGAAGAGTCGCGCGAAGCAATAATCCTTTTTTGATCAGGCTGTACTGATTTGAAGAGAGCTAGGGAAAGTTGCAACCATAGATATTCAGAAAGACTTTTCCAATTCCTTTAATTTTCCGTCGTTTACTTTAGTTAATTTTCTAAAAAAAAGAACGGGACTTTGCCTTTTTTGGCCTCATTAAAAAAAGCCTTACCGCCTAAAATTTGGTGAAAACAAAAGTTTATTTTTTTAATTCTTCAGTATTTAATTTGGGTTGAAGTAATTCCCGTTAATTCCTTCAATTACAATTTGGGACTAGTTAATAAGTTCTTTAGGGACCGGATTCTGTATCTTCCCTATAAAATATATAAATAAGGACTACAATATAATTTCGTCCCAATACAGATATCATTAGAGAAGGGAATACTAGGTCGTCTCTAAACGTTGGTCTTAAATAACTATTTTTCTTGTAGTGATTATTTGTTATTTATTATCATGTCTGATGCTTTAATGTTCCTATGCTATCTTTAATTTCTAGATATTTTTCCTCCCTCATTATAGAATTAGGGGGCATTTTATAACGCTAGATATTTGTGGCATTTGGACTTTGTCAACATATAGTTTTTAATATATATATATATATACACATATCAAAAGAAATTACGTTGTATACTAGATTAGACATACCCTTGAGCTTTGTGAGAAAGGGCCAAATACACCCCTCTATAGATTTATTTTACTAGGAAAGAAAGAGTTTTTCTATTTTTTTAGTTACTTCAGTCGAAAGGGTATTTGTGTAAAGGTAGGAGTATATGTGTGCTTGTTTTATAAACAAGAAGGCATATCAATATTAATTCACAATATTGAGCGGTATATCAAGCTTTTTAACATAAATTTTATATTAATAAAGTTAGGATTATTAATTTGTAATCATATATAAAAGATTCATTCACATCTAAATGTATATCATGGAATCAATTTAATACTAATGAAAATTAAAAGAATCAAATTAATATATAATTGGATAAATTACAATTTTAGTATTTGTAATGTTTTTCTAAACAACCTATTTATAAACCATTTAGATAAAAAAATATAAATATTCAATATTTGTAACTGTTGATTTTCTCTTTAATCATTTATAGAAAATATTGGATATGTTTTCACCTAGCAAACCAACTATTTAATATGATAGAGCATTTGGTGGAACCTTATCAAGTTCTAATTGGTTGTAATTTTCTGACATTAAATATTAAATTAATTGAGGCAAATTCATGTTTTCCTATACTTATTGATTAAGAAGAAAATATTATTCGAGCATATATAATAGTTTTCTTATAAATATGGTCTCTTTTTATTGATTATTGAGAATAATTTGTGTTTAACAATTATTTAGTTGAAAGATGATTGTCTTAGTGAGGAGGAGATTTCTAGTGTCTTTTATTAGATATGAAAAAGAAAAATTATAGGTGTAAAAAGAAAAAAAATATTGACACACTTGAACTTTATAGCAATTCTACCATGTCATTTTATTCTCTTAGTTTGTTGTTAATGCATAATCTTTCTACCTTACTTAGATTGATGTAACCTTGAGTTTTTACTTCTACTTCTGAAAAATGATACATTTATATATTTTAAAATAATTTAACTATAGATTATTATTATTTTTCATTTATAGTAACAAAACATTAAAATATTTTCTTATTTGCAGAACGATGTTGAAACAATCATATTATTCCAAAAATTGGCTAGGAGGAAGAGAAGTCTTATTACAATCAAAGCCATAGCAAATAATTTTTTTGACTTTGTAATTGTACCATCTAAAGGTGCAACAAACCTTTACACTATTAAACAAAAAAAGGTTAGTACATTTGATTACTAAGACTATTTCTTTGTAAAAGACACTAATATTGTTAGACATTTCTATAGAAGCTTCATTTGTCTTGCTATTTTAGTATTACTATAGGGAAATATTATATTTAAAAAAAGACGTATAATATAACATAACATGAAAAATCAGTTCTAAAACAAGATGGTCATTAGAGTAAAAGGTTGTAAATCGGATGTTTAGTAATGGAGAGGCTTGAGTATATTAATATTTCATTATGTACTCAATTAATAGAATGAATACAAGGCACGTGATTCATATGAACTTAATCGCAAATATCTTGACATGCTACATGGATGGAAAGCTAAAAGGAGACAACGTCAAACTGGAAAATGTTAAACGGATAATAGGTTCTTGTATAATTTTTTTTCTTTTATTTGAATATTGAGTCTTACTAATTTTCTAAAGTACACTCACATTTATCTATTTATCTAACACTATTTATTATTTAGAATAAAGGTTTTAGATGATCCTTCGACATGTATTTTTTTTATGTCATTCTTGACAATTGAGATTGAGTGAT
This sequence comes from Solanum bulbocastanum, assembly GCA_037074985.1. Taxonomy (NCBI): domain Eukaryota; kingdom Viridiplantae; phylum Streptophyta; class Magnoliopsida; order Solanales; family Solanaceae; genus Solanum; species Solanum bulbocastanum. The sequence continues at coordinate 13,775,671 of CM073606.1, read as the reverse complement.
AGCATTCGCAATCGAATTAGAATTTAGTTGCACTTAATTTTCATTTTCTTCTGCTTTAAGAACTAATCACTAAAGTATCATTTGTTTTGTATGTATCCAAAATTATCTAACGTGTTTCTTGTGGTTTTTACCATTATTTATTTGGGAATATTGTTGTTTTTTAATTTCTTTGAAATGTAATTTCTATATGGAAATTAAGGAAATTCATCTTATATTGCAGTTCTACTTCCATGAGAGAAAACGTATTATGTGACGATCTGTAGGGAATGTAAGAAGATATATCGAAGGTTTTGAAAACTAGAAAGTAGATGGTCAGCTAGAAACCAATGTAGTAATCGACTCAATGGTATGTTATTACATTACCTGAATTTTCATTGATAATGATAGTCATATTGGTCATCTTTCTAGAAAACCAAATTTACTTATTTAGAGAGTTGACGAGTTTGGTCAAGCTATTAAGAAAAAACAAGGACTTTTGGGTAGTATAGTAGTTATGATTTTTCAAAATTAAGCTTAATAATTGAATTTTTACTTTTTGAAAGTTTAGACAAGCAACGAATTCTGCTCTAATATTGATCAAAGTATTTTTCTCAAATTGATTAGGAAAACATCAAATTAATTTACTACATTCCTAAATTGCCTTTTAAAAATCACCTCTAACAAAAAGAAAAACTTTCCAAATATAAGGGATAGGGAAAAAGGTTATACCACATTGGATATTATGTATGTACTCTTGCCTTAAAATATTTCTACAATAAATTATTTTCATATCTTGAACTTCACGATAACTGATAGTTACACAATGATAATGTTAACCCTAATATTAAGGTATCATGAAAGTTATATTATTTTTACAAAAAATCTTATTAAATTTAAGGTTGAAGTTACAGAAAAGAAATCAAAGAAAAGAAAAGGACAATCTTCAATCTCAGAGAGGGAATCTGCAGCAGAGAAGCATAAAAGAAATGGACACAACAATCAAAATAAGAGTGAGATTCAATCTTTCTTGATGATGTCTGGAACAATCTTATGAAGACGGATGACCTACACAAAAACCAGGTAACTCATGTTAAGACAACTAATATTAATTTCAGTTATACAAAAGCTACACAAATGAAAAAAAATAGATATTCGAGACTCACAATTTTTGTTGCTAAACATAAAAGTTGCAGCTCATCCAATTTAATGAAGGTTCTTGTTTATATTCATGAGTTTTATTTTTCTATCACTTGGTAATTGCATTTACAAATATAAGTATCTAAGCTTGTTGAAACTTTGATATATTTGACAAAAAAGACTTCCTTTTATAGATTATGGGTTCCATCCCCAAAATGAAGTAGACAAAATAGTGCACAAGAATATCGATGAAAAAGAGATTGCTCCATGCACACATAAATATTCTCATGGATGAAGAAAATTGTAAACAAGATGACGACAAAGAAAAACTCATTTTAATCTTGCAAAAACAGAAGAAAGAAGAGTTGGATATATGATGTTCACATTAGTACTTACACATTATTGTTATTTACTTTTGTTTGTAACCAATAGAACGTGAATTTTTTTTTCTATTTTCTATGTCCAATTTAGATCTTATGTAATGAACAAATGATTAGTTTCATCTTGATATAAAAAACCAGTTTAATGTATTTTTCTAATTTAGTTTCATGTAGATATAAAATTCAATTTAACATATGTGTTTCTATTTATGTCTATGTCACTTAGAATTCATATCTTTCTATTTGCGGAAATTTTTTTTCAATGTCTCTATAAAAAAACACCTATTCTCCTTCCTACTTTAAGGAAAGTAAAGCTTATTTTAAAAATTTTCGTCATTTCGATATCAATTTTAAAATTTGGTGAAAATTCTTTTACTCATAGAGTTCATAGATATTTTAGTTTATCTAGAAAAGGGTTGAAATTAGACCTACATTATCACAAAAAGTCTAAGTATACTTTACATCTTTCTATTTAGTCAGAAATACCCCCTGCTTACATTTTAGGCTTGTGTATATCATTTGACTAATTGTCAACACTGCATTAAAATTATATATAAATTCTACGTGCTATTTTATTACTTGTCCTTTTTTTTTACTCCAACTAAATTAAATAAATTCACTCACTTGATTCTCTAACATACTCGAGCTATTCTTTTATTGATTTTTTAAAAAAATATTATATTCTTCAAAATTATTTTTCTTTTTATAACCAGAACTGCAGAGGGTAGATTGTGAAAAAATAAATTGTAAGAAATAAGAAAAACTAGACCTCTAGAGGTGTTTTCGTAAAAACAATATCTTAAAGAAATCAACCTCTAGAGGTTAGCTTGCATTTAGGCCGAATGAATCCCTTACCCAAGAGATCCTAAAGCTGAACACTAAGCTCTGTGAGGGCTATACCGTAAGGTAGAATAGATATAGGATGAGTGCCCGCCTCAAGGTCAATAGAAAATTCAATATCACACTAAGGGGGAGGATTGGTAAGTCAGCAGATAAAACACCCTCATCTCATGAATAACATGAACTAAATAAATAGAAGGAACTTCCCTACACACATCCTATACATAAGCAAAATAACCTAGACACACACTAGCCATTAGTCTAAGAGTCTGAATAAAAGAGATAACCCCAACTATCGTCTAAATAGGAGACCCTTGCCATACCAACAAAGGAATGTCGATCATGTCTAGGGCAAACCTTGTAGAAGAAAAATTCAAGACCACATTGTATAGGGATAAATAGTCTATGCCTAGAATCATATCAAAATGAAATAGATCAAACAATATAAGGTCTGTGTGGGTTTCACGCCCTTGGAAAGTCACCAACCAATATAAAAACATTTGATCAACTATTAAAGACTCATGCACGGGGGTTGAAACACACAACGGCGTACCAAGGTCTCAAAACTCATACTCTAATATGAAGCATAATACAAAAATACATATGAAAAAGTAAAACCTAAATCAAATAAAGTTGAGGTAGGTTGATGGCATAAAAGAATCATACATGTGATAACAACTTCTAATGCCTTAGCCTCCACCTCTCCTGACTAGCATATAGATGGGCATGTTATCCTCTACACAGAGCATCAACCCTGCCATAAAACTTTTCTCCCATGGTCAACCATGTGGTCCTTAATTATTGCCATGTCATTCTTCACCATAGGCACCACCTCTAACTGGATGTACTACCGCTACAATTGGTCTAGCATGATGTGGGGCAGGTGCTATCATCCCTCGCTACAGACAGTCCTTGGACCACTGATCATTCTCCCCATATTCATAGAAACCTTGTCAAGATTGCCCGATAAAGTATAGGACACCATAATCTAAACCACTCGACTCTGAATCCCATATACTCTGACCCAGATCAGCATCACCATAGTTTTACTGATCACCCAATAAAACCTAAAGTGTGGCCTTGACATGCAAGCTTGACTGACCTTGCTTAAACCTTTGTAGAGGTCTATCATATTAGTAATTTCCTCTTGAATGGAACCCATTGTAGCTGCCTCGATGTCGAGCTCTCTTGTCACTGCCCTATGGTCCTCAAACTGGAAATCCTTATGGTGCTGACATGGCTAACTACACTGATAAAAGAGTGGCCTATTGAACCCAAAGTCGCAGTCTCAGACTACAACAAAAATCATAACCCATGAACAAAGAAAAACCTACACCTTGGATGTATCCAACTCTTAGAAACCATTGTTGGTCCCTAAGCAACTCCTTGTTGTAGGTGAATACTTATAAGAAGACAAACTCATGCATACACAAGTATCAAGGACAGAAGAAAATAATTTAAATAGATACTGAATCTAAAATTGTTGAAATTAAAGAATAATATGTTAAAGTTTAGCAACACATCTGCAAAAAAATACAGAAAGACACTTTAACCATGCTATTATGCCCCAAGCCTACACCGTGGAAATAACTGGCACTTGAGAACTATTGCTGGCCCTAAGCAAACCCTTGGCCTTGCTCAACTCTAAGCAGAAGACTTACTCGACAATAAATGAACCTCAAAATTAAAGATTTAATTCATTATCTCAAAATAGATAACTCCAAATATTTGAAAGAAAACATTCAACAAACTAAAAGAGACAACTCAAGTCTTAAACATTTAATAAAGGAAATGAAATGAATCCTCAAAACACTATTGTCTATCTATGAAGCCTCTAACAACAATGATGGAAGTTGGGACACATCCTAATAAAACTGAAAATAAATGTGGAACCCTCCGAAACAAGGAAGCTAACCGAAGCAATTATGTAATTACAAGTAGTATAACTAGAGCACCTGTTGATGACCCTTATTACCTATATCTGCATCATGAAACATGTAGACCAAATGGTGTCAGTACATGGAATGTACCAGCATGCAAGGGGAATTTTAAAGCAAAGATATAAGCTTGAAATGATAAAAAGGAAGAACATACTAGCCTCATCTCAACTTAACTCAATTCAAGGATACTCAAAGATACTCAAACTCAGAAGTACTCAACTCAGTTTAGTATAAAAACAACAACAGAGAAGCATTACAAAGAAAGATTTTAAAATGGTAGATAATAACTCAATATATTTAAAAATAGAATTATAATACTCTTAGTTGGGAGATTCTCTAACCGAAAACCATTACTATGAGCAACGTGATAACACAGTGTCTCGCCGACACTGCCAAAACTGTCATATACCCTACTATTGTATAGCACATCCTCAAATAAGTCGATCCACTAAGCTATGCTTAAAATTAATAAGGAATAATCTAAAAAGTATGGCCCTTTTTACCCATATTGGCATACATAGACTATGAGGACTTTTTGTTGTATGAACTCGTCTCTACCTCAGTGCTCAATACTACTTCCAATAATATAACTCATGCGCATATGTTTACAAACATTTTTGGACGATCAAGTATCTAAACAGGTATCTCCTCATAAGACAGGCTGTACTTAATTTCAATATCCTCAGTAGGTATAATTAGTAAGGGATCGCCCATACATTTCTTCAATATTGAAATATGGATTATTGGATGGACTTCTGCTAACTCTGATGGTAGCTCCAACTCATAAGCTACATTGTCAATCCTCTTGGATGTTCCATAAGGACCAATATACTGGGTACTAAGCTTCCCATTCTTGCCAAACCTCATAATACCCTTCATGAGTGAAACCCTCAAGTAAACCCAACCATCCACCTCAAACTCAAAGTCTCTTCTCCTAACATCGGTATAGGATCTTTGATGACTTTGAGCAATTTTCTACCTTTCTTGAATGATCTTCACTTTCTCCATTGTTTGATGAACTAAGTCTGGTTTGATGAACCAAGCTTCACCAACCTCAAACAATCCAATAGGAGATAAATATCTACTCCCATAAATGTCTTCAAAGGGAGTCTTCTGGATGCTAGAGTGATAGTGTTGTTGGAAGCAAATTGAATGAGAGGTAAGTGATCATCTCAATTACCTTTGAAATCAATCACACAAGCCATCAGCATATCCTCTAAAGTCTGAATTGTCTGCTCTGCTTGACCATCAGTCTGAGGATGGAAAGTAACACTCAAATTTACCATCAAACCCAAACCTTTCTAGAAAGATTGTCAGAACTGTGTAGTGAATTGCGCACCTCTATCTGAAATGATGGGCATCGAAATTCCATAAAGTCTAACTACCTCTTGAATATATAATCTGGCATAATCTTTTGCTGAGTAGGTAGTCTTTGCCTACAATTAATAGGCTGATTTAGTCATTCGATCTACAATCACCCAAATCGAATCATGTTGCCTATGGGACCATGACAAACTAGTAATAAAATCCATATTGATCATCTCCCACTTTCATTCCAGAAGATCTATGTTCTGAGTCATACCACCGAGCCTCTGGTGCTCTATATTGACTTGTTGGCAATTCAGACACTTAGAAACGAACTGTACAATATACCTCTTCATACTAATCCACCAATAGACTTCTCTCAAATCACGATACATCTTTATTGAACTTGGATTGACAGAGTATCTAGAAATATGAACTTCCCCCACAATCCTCTCTTGGAGTTCATCCACCTTTGGTGCACAAAATCTACATTGATACCTCAATACACCATCTCCCCCTTTTTCAAGAGCCATTACTATCTGCGTATGAACATTTGCCTTCAATTCAAGAAAAATAGGGTTTTGGTCTTCTTTCACTTTCACATCAGACTATAGTAATGATTCATCCCTATTCACTACCACTGCTCCTCGTTTATTAGAATCTATTAACCGGACTCCTAATCTTACAAGTCTTTGCATGTCTTTGGCTAATTCTTTCTTTCCTTACTCAATATGAGCAGTACTACCTTAGGCAATCTGCTCAAAACATCAGCAACAATGTTAGCCTTAACTGGGTGATAGAGAATACTCATGTCATAATTCTGGAATAACTCCAAACACCTCCTCTTTTTGAGATTAAGCTCTTTCTGATATATACTAAAGACTCTTATGATAGGTGAACACATCAACATGAACACCATAGAGATAGTGACACCATATTTTCAAAGAAAACACTATAATAACCAACTCTAGATCATGGGTTTGGTAATTCTTCTTGTGAATTTTAAGTTGTCTAGAGGTATAAGAAATAACTTGAAAATTCTGCATCAAAACACAACCCGGTCAAACAATGGACGCATCACAATACACCAGAAAGCCCTAGGTACCCTATGGTAAGGTCAATACTAGGCAGTTATTAACTAGGTTTTCAATTCATAAAAGCTCTTATCACAAGCGTCATACCATTGAAACCTCGATGTCTTCTGATTCAACTTTGTCAATCGGGATGAAATAAATGAGAACCCCTCAAAAAACTTTCTATAATAACCAGCCAACCCAAAGAAATTCCTAATATTAGCTGGAGATGAGGGTGTGGGCCAATTTTGCACTACCTCAATCTTCTGAGTGTTAACTCTAATCCCTTCACCAGAAACAATGTGGCCTAGGAATGCCATTGGCTCAAGCCTAAACTGACACATGGAAAATTTGGCATACAACTCCCTATCTCTGAGAGTTTGGAAAACTACTCTGAGATGTCTAGCATGATCCTTCTCATTCCTTGAATAAATTAGAATGTCATTAATAAACACGACAACAAACATATCAAGATATAGCTTAACTAGACTTTTCATAAGGCCCATGAAAGCTACAATAGCATTAGTTAAGCCAAAAGACATAACTTGAAACTCATAGTGACCATAGCAGAACCCGAAGCACATATTGACCATAGCGGGTCCTCAATGTTGTCTTTCGGAAGTCACTTTCCCTTACTCTCAACTGTTGATAGCCAAATCTAAGGTCTATCTAAGAAGAGTAAGTGGCACCCTTAAGTTGATCAAAAGGATCATCAATTCTTGGAAGGGGATACTTATTCTTTATAGTAACCATGTTCAATTGGCGGTAATCAATACACATCATAAGAGAACCATCTTGCTTCCTCACAAATAAGACCGGAGTGCCCCAAGGTGATATACTGGGCCGAATGATACCTTTATCACGAAGGTATTTCAACAACTCTTTTCACTCTTTCAATTCAGATGGAGCCATTCTATATGGCAGAATAGAAATTGGTCAAATATCTGTAAGAGTATCTCTATCATAAAATATTTCTCTCTCGAAGATCATATGGAAAGACCTCTGGAAACTAACTCTCAACTGGAACTGACTAAATAGGTATACTAGAGTCATTAACCCGTACTAAGTGATTGATGCACCCCTTGGAAACTAACTTTCAGGCCTTATGGTATGAAATAAAATGACCCTTAGGCACTGCTGAACTACTCCTCCACTCAATAAGTAGCTCATTAGGAAACTGGAACTTAATTACTCGAGTTCTACAATCAATTGAAGCACAAAAAGCATGAAGTCAATCCATACATATAATAACATAAAAGTCCACCATATCTAATTGATTAACTCAACCATGGTGTCCCTGTGATTGACAGAAATGGCACCATCACGATAAAATCTCTTAGCTAGAATAGACTTACTAACTGCTGTGGAAACACTGAAGGGCTCAAGAAGTTGTTCAAGAAGAATATCAAAACACATAGCAATATACATATTCACAAAGGATAGACTCACACATGGATCAGCTAGAGCATATATATCAAAAATAAATACTTTGATCATACCACCGACAACATCAGATGAATTCTCTTTCTCTTTATAACTGGCTATAGCATACATACGGTTTGTTCCTCCAGTTGCAGATCTTTCCAGCAGAGACGCTGAAGAAGATTAGTCTCTATTGCCCCCATTATCACTACTATGCCTATTCTTAGGGCACTCTCTCATAAAATGACATGTTTCACCACACTTGAAACATCTAGTTGAACCATCACGATACACTTTTGGGTGGTTCCTACCAGACTTAGCACATGCAGGAGTCTAGTTGGCCCTTTCTATCACACTACCTTGAGACTGATCAGGTCTAGCTCTGATGTTCTATGAATTCTGATTCTTGTACTCACCTCTGTTCTTTGGTGTAGGTGCACTAGTAGATGATGGAGCAGGTCTATTTGGATTTTGTTGAAAATATGATTGGTTCGCATTACCCTTTTGCTGCCCGAACTCATTACCTATTGTCTTAGCCTTCCTGCTATGGAACCATTCCCTATCTCTCAACTTGTCCTCTTCAACCTGCTGTGCATAAATTGTAAGCCTTCTAATGTCCATATCCCCTATTAACATAGAAACCTTACACTTTTTGCTTAAAAGACGAGACAACTCAGACATAGATAAGCTCATCTTGCTCCTTATATCGGCAACACATCTTCGGGGCATAATGAGACAATTGAGTGAACTTGTGGTTGTATTCATACACACTCATGTCTTCTTTCTTAAGAGTAAGAAATTCACTTAACTTTCCCTCTCTCATTTCACGAGGAAAGAAACACCCCATTAACGCCTCTTCGAATGGAGCTCAACTAACAATTGGTGCCCCTTCATCTCTACTCTTCTTCCATTGGTCGTACCAGACTCTAGCAACACCCTTGAGTTCATGTGATGCTAGTTCCAAATGCTCAACATCTGCAACATGCATCACCTCAAACATTTTTTGTAACTCCTCAACAATGTTTTTTGGATCCTTAGTGACACTTGAATAGGTGAAGTCTTGGGTATTCATCCTTAAGAACTAATAGATTCTGGATGTATATGCCATATCCTTTCGAATCCCTCTCTGTTGGCCAGCTTGGTTGGTCACAACTTGACTCAACATCCGCATCTCGTAACTCAACGTCACTGACCTGCCCATAGGGTTGCAGTTCTTGAAAGATGAGACAACTCAGACATAGATAAGCTCATCTTGCTGCTAACCCTTTTAGATGTATAATCTAAAAGATATGCGTGAGCACAAATTAGAAAGAAACTTTTATAGAGTTGAACTCTAATGCATGAAAAGAGTATGAAAGAAGTGAGATATTTCCTAAATGTTAAAGCCAACAAATTGTAGATGTGGCACGCTTCACACCAATAAGTGGGACTCTATAGACATGGCTTCATAGACACCCTAGTACCAAAATGATTTTAAAATTTGTTCTTAAATTAAAATGTGATTTAGTATGAATGATATTCTTTATATCAGTTTATTTATGTTATATGTGGTACATGGTAACACCTGATGAGTTAACATGAAGTGATACATGATAAGGATGTAGATTTGATTATTTTATCTTTAATTGTTTGAATTTGAAGTTGATCATAACTTTGGAGATAAATATTATTTGTGGACACTAGTTGATCTGAAATTCAATAGATTTATCCAAAAGGATCAAATTTATAAATACTCATTGTTATGAATTGATTTGGCAATTTGAGGTCATTTAGATGATGTTTTTGGATATTTTTATGTATCTTCAAAATTAATTTTATTGAAAATTACTCAACTATGATATAGTGGTGATTGACATTGTTCTCTATGGTCTTCATGACTAAATTTTAGTGAAGTATTAAGTTCATTTGTTGGCTTTAGACCTTCCTTCATATCGGATGAAATTAATTCAAGTCATTGAAATTTAATCTCTATTTTTTATAATTTGTAGTGTCTCTCCTTATCTGAGAAGTATTTTATTGAATCAATGAATCTAGGAATAATGATATATATTAACTTGACTTAAATTAACATATACTCTCTATTAGAGTAACTTTTGTTCTAAATTTGTTGAAGTGAATAACTCATACCACATATGTATGTTGCCTGAGTAGTCATTTTTTCATCAAAAATTTATTGTTCAAGATGAATTGATTTCTATGAGGTGTGTTTTGAATTTTAATATTCAATGTATACAGAAACATGCTGATTTTTTGAAAAATAGTATTTTGATAAAGTAAATAGTTTTTAGAATTATATTCTTTGTTCTTGATTTGTGTATCTATTTCACAAATGATGATATATGTCATGTGATAAGAATTTTCGAACAGAAAAATTTTAAACTCTATTTTGACCATATAACGTTTTCAACCAAATTGATCATTGTTTTGGAATTTGAAAAAAAAGGGACTCTTGAAATTTGGCAGATTCATAAGAACCTAGTAAAAAATTTTCTTGGATCGTTATATGAGTTTTTGGTAATATTTTGTTCTAGGGGTCCCTCCCATGACTACCAACATTAAATAGTAGTGAAATATTAGTTTTATGTGTTGGCTTAGACCTTCATCCCTATCAGATGAAATTGATACCAGTCACTATGTATTTAATCATCTAGTTTTGATAATCTGTATTAACTCTCCTGAACTGAATAATATATTATTGGATCAATGTAACTAGAAAATTTTCACTTGACTAAAACTAACACTAGACTCTCCATCTGAGTTAGGTATGTATAAGTTTATGGAGTCAATAATCGGTCATTGTACATGTGTATTGCATGAGAAGTTCTCCAATCCCATTGATTGACTGTTTGAGATTCATGTATATGTATGTATAAATGAGCCCTAAATTTTGTTATTTAGGATTATTCAAAATATAATGATCTATTTAATGTATTATATCTCATATTCTCAATAGACTTTATGCACCCACTTAGTACTACTTAAACTTTTCTTTTGATAAAGATAAAATATTAATTAAAAGAATGCATTGTACATGTACCTTATGTTAGAATGAATTATTTTCAGTGTCTAACTTGATAAGAGATGAGTATTGAATATATTTGTTTGTAACTCTCCTATCATTGAGTTTGATGAATATTTTATTTCTTGTGGTCTATTGATGCGCGGTTTTTTTCAGTATTATCTTTCATGAACTGAATTATTTTAATATGTCTCATAGTGGGAAATATCTTTTAAATGGAATAAAACATATCTGCATATTAGCGTCTAAGTCATTTATTCTAAAGAGGTTGGTTAATTGATGGACATAACGATTCATCGAAAGTGAAGTAACTACTAACATTCAAGTCTTGTTTAGAAGGGAAAATGACTAAGAAACATTTGCTCTTAAAAAGGAAAAAGAGGTAGTGATAAGTTATAATTACTCTTTTATGATTTGTGTGGTAAATGAGCATTTGGCCAAGAGGTGATTTGAGTATTTTGAGTTTTCAAGAAGGTTTCTCATGATATGAATATTTATTTTTCTATTTTATGCAAGCTTGAATGTATTGATAAATTCAAAATATTTAAGATGAATGGAAATAGCATTATGAAAAAATATATAAAGTCACTGCAATCTGATTGTAGTGACGTGAACCTCTCTACAGAGCTCATGAGTCACTTATCATATAGAATAATTGAATTTCAATTGTCTACACCAGACACTCTTTAATAGATTGGTGTCGAAGTGAAAAGAAGTAGACTCTTATGAAGATGATTAGAATAATTATTGACTTATTATTAGTTATTTTGTTTCTTTTGGGATATGGTCTAATAACTACATATCACATTCTGAATTCAATTTCTTTCAAATAAGTACCTTGAACAACTATAAAACTAGTTGGATTTGACGCAAGTCTAATATGTAGAATGTTCAAATATAGGATTGTCCAACACATGTGTTGAGTGGGATAATAAGAAAATTGGAATTAAGAAAGGAATTTTTCTGTTAACTGGATACCCTAAAGAATGAAAGAAGGTTTATTATAGAAAAGAAGGCAATTGTTAACACAACTGTCTGATTTCTAGAAAAGGATTATTTAGTAAACTACATTCCTAAAAGTAAACTGGTTTTAGAGGAATTGAACAAAGAAATAACAAATAAGTCAATTATAAATTCAGACGCTCAATAATATCTAATGGGTATCAAAGAATGGACATTCCATTGCATTTAAGCAGTGGGAGAAACGTTACTAGACATAAGAAAACTACTATCTCAAGTCGTTGGAGTGACGTTGAGCAAATCAAAAAATACTACATGAAAAGATGTTAATATTTCAATATTGAAATATTTTGAAGAAAATATTAATACTCAAGAACATGAAAGTTTGATTTTAGTAGTAGTAGTAGTTAGTCCTAGTGGGAGAAACATAATGAAGATTGATTTATTTTGTATGCTTGAGAGAACTTTCATGATAGAACTCTTGAAAAGAAGTACAGACTTCGAGGGTTATATGATAAGGTCTCTACAAAACCGATTTGTTACGACGAAGCACTATTACACAAAATTGCATGAGAAAATAACTTGATAAATTTCTTTCAATAAGAAATAAAGGAATGCCTGTAAAAGTTGTAAATGCATAGTTAAGAGTTTAAGTGGGAGATTGTTAAGGTACATACTATAAATCATGTGTTTAGACATAGTATTCTAACAACTTTAAAGATTAAATATGTAAGTAGTAGAGTGTTAGGAAATATACTATTAACCATGCATTTAGATATAGTACAATATAACAATTATGATGGTTAAAAGTCTAAGTGGGAGATTGTTGGGATATATACTATTAACCATACAATAAGTATAATATTTATTATTGAATAAATAATTATTCAGTTTTAGTAGATCATATATTCGTTTATGGTGTTTGTTTACTTATATAGTAGATGATTTAGTGTGTAGAGTTTTAACTTATACACAGAGGATTAAATCAACGGTTCTTAAAAGTATAAAGTTTTTTGTTCACAATCTTGGATGGAAATTGGACATGCCATCAGTACGATTGTAGCATAAGATTATATGTAATTTATCTTAATTATGGGAACGGTATAGTTCCAAAATCTTGTGATAGTGCATTTGTATGTATTGAACGGAACCGAGTAAAGATAGTTGTTTTAGATTAGCTGAAAATAGCATAATCTCTAAACTGTTAAATATAGTTATATTCTCAATCCTGATATAAGTATTATGATTTCTATATATTAATTATCGTTTCGATTTATTAAAAGGTGAGATTCTGAGATGGGTTAATATGCTTGGTAGATTGGATGATAATAATATATATTGGTGAAATAATAAGTTAGTTGATGGAATTCATGGTCGTTATAAATATTGATTTATATGCCTTTTTGATAAGCTTATAAGTTTTCATCGTGTCAAACCTTGCAAGTGGATTTAAGAATCCGACACAGGAGATAAGTTAAGCAGCACTCTAAAGGAAATTAATCAGTGAATTAAATTTGTCAGTAATTTTATTTATTGATTAGTGTCTGTAGTATTAACATGGGGAATTACATAAGTGATTAATGGGATATTTCGAAATATAAATAAAGGAGTGCAATTACGAATTTTTAATGGAATGATTTGTAATTTATAATGGTAAGAATAAATTCAAATTAATTATTTAGAATTAGTTCAATAATAGGAAGCCTCAGTAATTAATTTTGTGGTCCCTACAGTGCCCATATTAGACTAGAACTCAGAATCCTATTTCTAGGAGAAAAAAGGAGAATAACGTTGGTTATGGTTTTCTCAAGAAAACGTGGGGTTTCTTCTCCTCTTAGGATTGGGTTGAAATCTCTGTAAGTAGGGATTCTCCAAACCTAGAAAGAGATTGAAGGTTTTGATTCATATTTGTCCACCCAATAATTGAGAGGGTTCGAATGTGAACTTTGGATCACTGTAGAAGACAATAACTGCTATCGATCTTGTAGATTTGCTTGAAGGTTTGTCTAACTTGGGGATTGAGTATCTGCTCAACGCTTCAACTGGTATTTATCGAATTAATTTTCTACAAGTTTATGTGTTCTAGAATAAACAATATTGGTTATCTATTATTCACGTATGCAATAAAAATTATGGTATGCTTCCACTGTGCATATTGTTTTCCAACACTTACATACCTTATACGTTCCAAACTCTTGAGAAAGGTGTGATCTTTAGATGAAATGATTATAAGAATTTCTTTCTTGAACCTTAGAAATGAGTTCTTGAGGAGCTTTTTTTAAAATCTATCAATTTCATGAGTAGGAGATACTAATTCATGTTAAGATGAAGGAATTATGAAGTTATATGGTAAAATCTTACCTCAGATGATGAATGAACCAAGGAGGAAGTTAGTTTCTTGAAAACTTCTCTTTCTAGTGTAAATTTATTAGCTAATGAGATAAAGTACATATTTAGGGGTTTTTTAAAGACCCAGACATCCGCGTAGAGAATGCCTCAGGCACGCAGCCGAGTGCGCAGGAAGTTAGAAACTTCTGCCTCTCGCAAAAAATTCCTCGGCCATGTGGCCAGCACTTGTCAAGATAGTTTTTAGTAAATTAGGCATAACTTTTTACTCCATACTCCAATTAATGCAAACTTGGTAGATTTGGAAAGAAGACTCATAGACCTTAATTTGATAGGTTATGGGCTGCATAACTATGTATATTCTAAGAGACATTTGAAGTTGAATATCGCATAAACTAATTTGAAAAACTTAGCCTGTCGAAAGACTTTGAACTTGACATAGAGTTAGAGGTCCCTTATGTCCCTAAATGACTTCCGATACCATTTCTATACTTGGTAGAGAACCTAAAACCACATGATCAAGTAGTACATCACCCCGGTTCAGGCTCATAAACATAGGACAAATGATTCGTTTTCAAAGAATAATTTTTTGAGGTGTTACAAGAATATTTTAAATAGAACATTCAACGGGCTAAAAGAGGCAACTCAAGTCTTAAATATTTTACCATGAAAATGAAAAATACTCCTCGAAACACTACTGTCTATCTATGAAGCCTCTAACAACTATGATGGAAGTAGTTACATGACCCATGACATCCTAATACGACTGAAAGTAAATGTGGAACCCTCCGAAGAAAGAAGGCTCACCAAAGAAAATCTGGAACTGCAAGTGGTATCAGCAGAGTACCTATATCTTCATCATGAAAGATATACGCAAAATGGCTTCAGTAAATGGAATATACAAGCATGCAAGGGTAAGTCTAAAGCACATACATAATCTTTAACTAATAAAAAGGAAAAACGTACTCAACTCAACTCAAGGATACTCCATCATAATAAAAGATACTCAAACTCAGAAGTACTCAATCAGTTCAATATAAAAACAACAATAGAGATGCATTATAAATAAAGATGTTAAAATAGTAGATAATAACCCAATGTATTTAAAAATACAATAATTACTCCTTTACTATTATTTGGGAGATTCTCTAATCGATAACTATCAGTATGAGTCATGTGATTATCATCTCGTCAACATTGCCAGAGCTGTCCTATACCTTGACGGAGTATATGACACCCTCAACTATGTGGATCCAAAAATCTATGCTTAAAAGCAATAAGAAATCATCTAGAAAGTATAACCCTTTTTACATATGTTGGCATACATGGTTTGTGAGGACTTTTAGTTGTCTGAACTCGTCCCTATATCGGTGCTCAATTCTACTCCCAATAACATAACTCATGTTCATTTGTTTAAAAAAATTTCCTCATCCTCAAACTTCGAGATTATTATTCAAAAGGTTCTCACAAAAGAGATACTGATCAAAACTCCTCATGAACTCATTTTGGAAATCGACATTTCTTCTAATTTGAAATGTAAAAACATTTATCCTTGGGAATACTTAGTTCCCTCATATTTATTTTAAAAAGCTTAAATCAACTCTTTTCATCCTCATACTCAAGTCTTAAAACGTATTTTAAAAGTTTGTAAAAGACTTTTCAAAATGACTCAAAAGTCTCTCTCAAACTTGACTATTAATCATTTCTTGAATTTGAACTATGAATTCAAGAGTTATGATTCATGATATATTGGATCTATCGATGATTAATGAAGCTTAAATAGTTTTGATTAAGAAAAGAATGAATGCTCGACTAAAAGGAACAAGAGCGGAACTTGAATGAAAAAGAAAAGTGGCCTGACTCTTTGTGGTGCATGGGTGGCGTGCCACGCTTGGCCTTCCCTTACTAGGGATGGTTTTTGGCACAAAGTTGGCACACCATGCTAGGCTTGCTGGCGCATTGGTGGAGCAGCACCTTGGCCCATTTCCAAAAATTTCTGATCAATTTCTCTTCTCAATTTTTGGCCCTAATTAACCTAGAATCGATTGATTCCATCCCCACTAAAGTAAGCAAAAATCTACTCAAATCTCATCAATAAGATCACCCAAAACTCAAAATTCTTGTCTGAAGATATCATCAAAACCCTATTTACAAAGAATGAAGAACAAAACATCAAGAAATTAATCAAGAACCTCAATGCATGAATTTTCATTGATGAAATTAAATCAAGAAACTGATGATTGGCGTGAGGTTAAATGAACTCATCACTCTGAAAGCTTACATATCTTATAAGGATCAAATCCTTGATGACATTCTTCGAAGATAGCAAGAATCTTGAACAAACACTTATACTTATCCTTTTTCTCCTGTTCAACTTCTCTTTAAAATCGTAGGCGTGTTTAGGATTTGTGAAAAGTGATATCAATCAGTTTAGACCCCTATTTGGGTGAAAAAACATTTAAGGATAATGGGCTAAGGAAAAAAACCAAAATACCCCTCCTTAATTCGGATGAATTTCCTTAATCAGATAGTCAGAACTCAAATGGGCATAGCTCTCTCATCTGAACTGGGAATTTTTTAAAATTGATGGCGTTGGAAAGAGGACTCAAACATATTTTATTTGATACCTTATGGACCACCTAACTCATTAAGTAATGAATGTTTTGGTCATTTGAGGTTGAGCCAAAACTCACAAATTAAGCATAACTTGAATAAATTTCAAATTAGCTCTGTCCAATTCAGTTCCTTTCTAAAATTAGCTCTTTCTATGACTGAGGTGTTACACATGCCTATCTACGAAGTTTCAAATGTTTGAAGATATGTGTCCAGACAAGACCCACGACATCTCCAAACACTACTACTACTAAGAAATAAAATGGAGCCTTCCAAATGCAAGGAAGTCTCATCAGAATATGACAGATGGATAATAAGATCAAAATGAAGCGCCTATTGGTGATCCTAAATACCTATATCTACATCATCAAATGATGCACGTTGAATGACATCAATACATGCTATGTAATAAGGCTGAATGAAACAAACACTGAACTGGAGGATTGAAAGTGAATCAATTAAAGTACAACATGGATCATCATGAAAATCATTTAAAGTCTTTCTATAAGGTTAAAATAATAATAAATACTAAAATTTATGAATATATAAATACTTTACTTTACTTGGGAGTTTCTCTAATCGACAACCATCATTATGAGCCTCGTGATGATACAACGTTCTATCCATATTCCTAGAGCCACTGTATACCTTTCCAGGCTATAGGACATGACTTTAACTTATAGATCAATCTAATAACCCTTCTTAGAAGTAGTGAAGATTTGTCCCATTGGCTGTAAGATCCTATCCAACATTGCCACATAATTTGTAGGGTTTTAGTCATATGAACTCTTACCCAAATCAATGCACAATACTAGTCTCAAAATATTTCTATATATGCTTATAAAAGGTAATCTCTAGGTTGAGTTATTATTCACAAGACCCTCTTTATTGGGTAACTAAACATTAATTTATCTGTCTGAAATGCTTCTGAAATTTGTATATTATTTTCTTAAAATAGTACTTCCTTTTAAGTATAAAATAATGCATTGGGAACCATTAATGCTACCTTAAATGCTTCTCAAAATGTACTATAATAATGCATCTTCTTGGACGCACTTTAAATTCAAAAAGTCAATATATACAAAAGCATTCAACAAAACTCAATAACTATGGTTCACATGATAATATAAACCATGAACAAGAACTCAAAATATCAAATGTATAGTGTAGCATGATCGGAATACTCAAGAATCTAAACTCAAAATAAGAAAACAACCTAGTGTGGAAAGTCATGGAGCTTTGGGTAAAACTCTTGATTAATCTTTTTACTAACTACATTAAGATGTAGGGCTTTTGGATGAACTTAGTCCAACATTATGAATAGCCTTACATACCACAAAGAACAAAGTTCTTAGAGAAACTTAATGAACGCTTAAAAAAATAGGTTTCTCTAGTTGGATCGTTGCTCTAAGTCTTTGGAATTATTATGGGGGTGATAGGGTCGAATGGTACTGTCTAGTGCCTTATAAGTGTGAAAAAATTAGGGTTAGGCTTCTAAAGGGTGGGAAAAGACTAAACTAACCCTACTTAAAAACTATCAAACAACTTGTACTGACACTATGTACGGTCCATAAAAGCTTCTACAAATTGTACTGGTCAACCTAAGAAGGACTACGGGGACTTCAACTTTCTGATAAATTCCAAGGCCATAGTGTACGGACCGTATAACTTTCTATCACTCGTAGGTCCCTTTCAAGGAAAGTAAGGTCAAAATTCGTAAGTATCATTTCTTCTTAAGAGCACTGGGCTACATACTGTAGGACTCGGTATGGTCTATAGACCCAACCATTGACCCTAATATATCAAAATTTCTCCAAGTCTGGAACCTTTCTACGACCACTTCTTATGAGTTGTATAAATTTCTATGGATCATTGATACGCCGAAATTACACCTCCCTAAAGAAGTATTAGTGGTCGCTGCCAAATAAAGAACCCAACTTGTAGGTTGGGGTTGATCCCACGAAGAATACGGTTCAGACTTAAACTTAACACACTATTATCTCTATTTAGTCAAACTATATCCAAGAAAAGTAAATTGGGGGGTTTTGTAAATAGGTAACAATTTGTTGATTTGAATGTTTAAGTGATAAGTAAGCAAGATTCACAATTTGAGTTATCAATATAAGATGGAAACCAGGGTATATGTGTTCCCCAGAAGCTCTTAACATAGTAATCCTAATAATAATAATCCTTTCCTAGTGTTGACATGCAAGGCCAACAAGTTATATTCCTTCATGATTGGTAATCCTAGAAGGAACTTTCACCTCGCAACTTGATAAGTCTATGGGAGTTTTCTTTAGTAACCCTTACCTTCATTCTAGATTAGTCATTGTGTCAATTTACTTGGGTTTTCACCCTCACTTCAATTGATTAATGTCAGACTATTAGATAGAAGCAAATCCTTAACTAAATCTCTGTTGTTTAATCCTTTTCTCATTCATCACCCCCTTGGTAAGGCAAGTAGGAATGAGGCGAGTTCTAACATTTGCAACTGTTAAAAAACTTCTAAATGAATAACAATACATTCATAAACACTATTCAAGAATTACTTAATTATTATTCATATTTTGTTAATTGCTCATGGTTCTCACAACCCTAGTTGTGGATTTAGCTACTCATGCTTGAGAGTTCACAATTCATAAATAGGTTAGAAGAATTCACAAACTTATCGTTAGAATAGATGAAACCCAAAATCTCGAATTGAAATTCATGAATAAACCAACTTTCGAAAATTAAATTGCTAATTGTTTGAAAAATAATCCCCAAAGACCAAAAACTGAAACCTTACAATAATGGCTAATCCCTAATAACAAAAATTAGAACTAATATTTATAGAAAACTGATCTCAGTCTAACTAGGAAACAAAATAACGAAGCAACAACTTGTACGCGATTTCTGTCGACGACTATACCTATTGACCATGGTCAACCTATAGTCAGTGGTCTCCATCTGTAGATCAACACTTAAGTAATATTTTAGGGCCTTCAGACGACTGTTCCACCTACAGTCCGTGGATTAAACAACGTTCCATCCTATCACTCCGCAGTTTAAGTATTAGAATTAGCTTTCTGACTAGAACCTACGACCGCCCACCTACGACCTATTGATGGACCTATAGTCCATGGTTGGCTCCATCAATGGCTCCTTCTACACTTTTCCGCTCTTGTCTAAATCAATCAGCATCCAAGCTTATTTCCTGCAAGAATTACATAAAAACATTATTGGTAATAACAAACTAGTCCAAGACACGCACAAACTCTAAGTGAAATGCATCAAAAATACCATAAATTCATTATATATCAACCATCCTATTGGTCCATAGAAACTCTTCTGGGATTTGGTGATAAGTGGTAGTTTTACACTCATTTAAGGCGTATTAATTTCAATAATTTGTGTCCTCAATGCCTAATTATGTCATATTCTAATAATATTTTAAGTTTGGCAGTTATGAAGGCAAAGGGATTAGGCAAGGATGAATATTTGAAAGAAAGGCCAAAAACACGGGGAAAAAATGTAAACTCCACGTTGTTGATCACCTAACAAGAAGGGTGGATTGCCCAATTGGCACGACCTTACCCAAAGTGACAATGCTCAATTCTTGAAATAATTGAGGTAGGTTAGTAAACTTAAAAGGAAAGGCGATAAGCTGAACGTAGAGGGTGAACATGCTAACCATCACCAAAATTGACAGGACTTAGAGGAAAATTGCCAGACTGAATGGCGAACAAATGTGGTACTCGATGATTCACCTATTGTGAAAGGAAGACTAGAACGATCTTGTTGATTAAGGTTTAAACATCTGAAGCCTAAAGCAAGAGAAACGTGACCTAATAAGCAAACAACGATCTGCTGAATCAGCTTGATGAGCCCAACTAACGTTACTGAGTGGTCACGCGATGAATTTGTGGCAAAATTTATAAAATTTATAAATAGCCCAAATTAGAGAGAAAATGGGTTTTTTGGAGAGACTTTTGAAGTGAGAGTGTTTCCTTCTAGAGAGCGAAATATTTTACCTTATGTCAATATTTAGTCTTGGGGTTTTTAACTTAGCTCTTAAAATTTACTATTTGACGTTGAGTTCAAAGTGGGTGTTGCTTATAATTGCTTAATTTCATGTCTCCCATTGCTTCTTTCATGAAAAGTATAATTTCATTACATTTTGCGATGGATGGCTAAAACGTCACAGTCTAGGGATGAAATTATGGGGTTGGATGTTGATTTAATGTAGTGGGTATTGTGTTTTGGTCTTTTTTGTTGTTGTTCGTCCATGGATTTTGGCTAACTAGCATGGGGTTATCTTATAGCTTAAGGTTTCAAACTTGATTCTTCTTTTAATATCGGATTGATGCTCGAAAGAGATTGATTGGAATGGTTAATTAGTTCAGTACTTGCAATTTAGGATTGGTATGTATATTTTGCTTGAAAAAGTGTTTATGGGTCAGATCTATTTGACCTAATTATGTTCGAAAGAGAGAATAGTGTAAGGTAGTGGGTTGTTTAGTTATGTACATAGATGAAACCGAAAGGAGATTCTATGAACTGATATTATGAGATTGAAAAAAGATTAGTGTCATTGAAGTAAACCAAGCCTATCCATGAATATTTAACACTATTAAGCAACATAATTATCCCTACGTGAAATCAATTTTCAATCCTTGCACCCCTAGATTACTTATTAGTTACTAGAATTTCATAAATGTAAGTTTAATAGTAACACTCTATACCAAAATGCTATTTGTAAATTTGGTGGAATCATCCACCCATTGTTCTTACTACAACAAATAAAATGATTTACATACTAAATTTCTTGATATAATTCCTTGCACTATATCATTCTATATGTGATTTGACCTTGACTCTTAGTGAGGTATTTTTATTGATGACAACCTCTTACTCTTTATATTTGTTTTAGAGACTCATTTGAGCATTATAAAAAATTGCACCACTCACGAAAAGTGATGGCTATGAATTTCATTTGAGAAATTAGTTTGTAAATTTGTTTAGTTGTAGTATATTGTTTCTTGGTGTGTCCTTTGTTGATTTGCATGTGTAAAACATGAGTGACCGCAGTAGTGACAATGAATGGCACTACAGACAAAATGATAATATGAGTGATTTGAATGACATGCACATGAACATCATTAAAATCATAGGAGCCATCCGGTTACCTCCTACAACATGAAGCGTTCTTTTTCATGTAACTGGGACACTTCTACAGCTACTCCAATTGAGAAGAACATATGGGAGTTTAGCTCATGAAGACCCCCATGAGCACTTTCTGAATTTTGTAGATGTATGTGGGCCATTTGTGTTCAAGAAAATCTCACAATGGTCTATAAGGTTGAGGTTATTGCCTTTCTCTTTGATAGGTGAAGCTATAACATGGTTGGCGAAATTGCCAGATAATTCTATCACTTCGTAGGAGGAGTTAACTGAAGCCTTCTTGGACATATTTTTTCCTCCCTCAAAGATAGTAAATCATAGGGACTGGATCCAAAACTTCAAGATTATTGATGGTGAACCTTTACATGAGACACGATTGCGGTTTTGGAAACTACTCTTGCAGTGTCCAACATATGGTGTCCCAAAACATTTACTGCTACAATACTTTTATTATAGCCTTGATTCAATCAATAAAGGTGTGGTTGATAAACTTGCCCAAGGTTATTTAATATGATAACTATATGAGATAACATTGTTGTTACTAGATGACATTACCAAAGTCAACCGAGCATGGCATACTAGAGAGGACCAAATGTCTTCTTTAAAACTGAGCATGATAAAAGAACAAATTGAGAAGGATCATTAGCAAGATGAAAACATGAACTAAATGATGATTCGACTTGATATTTTATCCAAATATGTCATGAGAGGTAGATTGAAACCAATTAATGTTGTTGGAACAAGTAGTGGGCAGTGACCGAAAGCTGCTAATTTTGAGGCATTGTACTATGAATAAGTACAATAGTTGAGAAACAAATTGGAGAGGGGAAGGGAGGTTCTTACCCAAACTACCAATGATAAGGTCGAAACAAAGGTTGGAACAAGGAACAATATAACGGTTGGAAAGATTGGAGAGGTTCAAACTAGAGAAACAAGGAGGCAAAAAAAGATAGGCACATTTCTCTCTATGATCGTCCAAGACCAAAAAAACCATCTAATCAAGAAGGAAACCTGATAGAGAAAATACTCACATGGATCCTTAATAAGGTTGAAGGGTTAGAGAAGGTGTTGAAAGATTTCAAAATTGGCTTATCCACCTTATCTCAAATAGTGACCTCTCATTCGATGTCTATCAAATAGCTGGTGACTCAAATATGCCAGATCTCCACCTATCTCAATCCAAGGAAAAAAAGAACCTTTCTAAGTGATACCATACTAAATCCCAAGAATTATTGTTGAGGAATTAAGAACTATGTTGTGCCACAAGGTTAAATGAGGCACTTATAGGGAGAATACCCAAGCTTTACTTTTGTTTTATTGATTTCAATAATGTGTGTTCTGAGTGTAGGTTGAAATGAAGTCTAATTGCTCAGAAAGGTAATTTAAGTGATGCCAAAAGCATATCGATGATCCACATAAGATATTGTGCAGACTTATACATGCCCGCCTTCTAAGCTGGAAAAGGTGAAAAAGTGTACTGTCAACTTAGGCGATCTGAGCTCCAATTGTAAATACACCAAAGTACACTGTGCAAACTCTATCGAATTCACTGAATCAACCTTCAAGTTTGGTATCCTTTCATACCCTCATCAGTGAGATTTAGCTCTTTCAACAAATCACAAAATGTATTCGGCGACGTTAGTCATAGTCCTCTTAATGCGTATTGAGTTAAATAGGCCAAGAGTTTCTTCATATTCAAAGATAAACCGTTTCATATATTTATGCTTATTTTCTGTCCTAGGCTTCCAATGCCCTCATTTTACTGTTTGAGTGCCTCTTGTGAATGATTTTGAGTGATTGGAGTGTGTTCGATTGCTTGCATCTCAACCTCAACCCTATTTCCCTCGTTTTCTGTGTTGTGCTACTATCTAAGGTTGGTGTTCAATTTCTATCTTATCATTTAAGTGTATATTTGTGTTATTGTTGTATTACTGCTATTTGAAGCATATTGTTGTTTAATTTGTTTAGGTAATGCTAAATAGATCTTATTGAACAGTTTCCATAAGTTAGATAGTCGAATTTGTGCCCAAAATTGCTAAAATTGCTTATGTTGGAGAAAATGTGAAGTGGAACCCTTATGTGTTCTGGGTCTTTGTTAAATTTTTTATGGGTGAAGTCTTATTAGCCAAGTGTCACTCCAATTGCATGATTTTACCCAATGATAAATGGAGTGACGACTTCCTTAAGATTGAATCATCATTTTGGGTAAGACTTGTGATATTTGGGGTATGTTTTAGTAGCCATAGGTAATAAAATCTTGTGGGTAGATTGCAGAGTTAATTGAGAATTGAGTATTGTTGCGTATTGTGGTCAATTTTGTGAAAATAGGAACTCAGCTGAACATCATCTGTTTGGCGGGATTGTCTTAGCTCCCAAAGGCAATTAGGTCAATCGCCGAGTAAGTAACATCTTGCCTTTCTTTCTTGAATATATGACCTGAGTACTATCCCATTTGGCAGCATATTTTAGTCTATTGAAACTCACCTTGTGTATCGCCAAGTGAGAGTGGACATACCCTTTATGCCTATTCTTTAAAACGAATTTGATGAATCGCTGAGTTGGCGATGACTCCATCCATGCTGCCTGAATTCTTTGAAATTGTACACTGTCATCTTTGGCGAGCTCACCTTAGCTTGCCTAAATAGTTAGGTAGATTGGCTTCTCTGTAGGCAACCCTCAGAACAAAATTTTGAAATATGTCTTCTTTTCGATTTGCTTTAAACTAAACTTCACCAAATCTATGTTTGAATGCTGGTGCCTTAAAGGAATTAGCTAAAAATAGGGAAACATGTTGTGACTTCTGATACAAAATCTGAGAGGGAATCGTCTCCTCCTCCAAAAAGGCAAAAAGGGATAGCCATAAATAAGCCTTCTCAATAATAAACCACTTTACACTGCTCGATATGTGATAACGAGCAACCAAGAAATGGAGTTGTTAGAAAATGGATCGATATCTGTTCCAAGTTTGTGCAACCTTCTCAAAATCAAGCACCCACTTCTTGTGTTCTCTCGATCCTCACTCCAAAAGCCCTAATAAGGCTTAAGTAAACTATACAACAAATTATTTTAGAGGAGAGAAGACTCTTCACAATGGGTTGATGAGTGACTACTTATTTATATGAGATATGATTTTCATGGGTTCGAGAGGTTCACAAGACCTCGACTTCCTTATGTAAAGGCACGTGTACAGGAGTTCTATGAACGCTACACAAAAGCTTTGCCAAAGAAGAAGAAGAAGAAGGACATAATTTGGAAGCCTTTGGAAGAAGTCAAAGTTGGTGGCAAGATGTTGCAATGTCGAGGAGGTAAGATAAATGATATATTGGGTACAAAAGGAACAAGTAATGCATATTTCACACTCAGAATAAACAAAGAGTTTAAGGAACTAAAGAGTTGGTTGGCTTCTCTCATCTTTGACATCTCCTCGCCATAGATGGTTGAGGAAGCAAATATTGAAAAGAAACATATGAAAGTCGCCTCCAGATACTAGTTCGGGTTCATTAGTAGCAATATCATGTCATCTAAGAATGATTCCATTTTCTAGCTTCCAAAAGTTTTGCTAGTTGGAAGCATCATGGTGAGGACAGAGATCATTGTTGGTGGTCTTATTGCTGATGAGATACTAATGACTACCACGCAACTGCAGGCATCCCTTCTATTTTTGGTCTTGATCACACAGCAATGTGAAAATGCAGGAATTCCCTTTCAGGAGAAGATTGATGTATGGATCACCCTAGCCTCCTCTAATCACATTCGTAGGATCAAGTCTGATTACTTATAGAATGATGTTGCTAGGCGGAAGGCGCCAGCACTAGATATTATGCACGTGGTAGATCTTGCTGCTCTTGATGTTAATGCCAATCCTTCCACTCCTTCTATAGAGCAATCAGGTACACCCCAACCCTGTAATATCCCTCTTCCTCTACTTCTATTGCTATTGCACCTTCCCCCACTCCTATCTCCTAACCCCTTTCGACCAAGGTCATGATGTACCAAAAAGGTAATCTTTCCTTGTAACTAGATGTGAGGGCAGCCAGGGTCGAAAGTTTATGCCCAAGATGATTTATTGGGATATTGAGGCTGCTTTGGCCCATGATATATATGTTAACTCATTGCAAGACCACTATAGTATCAAATGAAGAGAAGTTAGATAACCTCACTATTAGGTTAGAGGCACGAGAAAAGGTTGAGGGTAGTTCAGATACATAACTACCCTTTCGAAATATCATAAGACAATGTCTCACGAGATGTTTATGCATATATTGCCCTCAAACTAGCTAAAATGAAATAAAAAGAATATTACCAACTTTTTGAGTACCCAAACTAAGTGGTTCATGCTACATACAATCATTCAAATCAAGTAGTAAATTTAATATATTACAATAGTTGGGCTTACACACCCCAAATGAATAAAACATGTAGCCATACTTATATTACAAACAATGGTGACATTATCCGATTAACCATCAAAATTTCATGCAAATATACAACACATAGATCATTTATAAGTCCCAAAGTTTATACAAAATATAGATGCCTATATGTACATGTGATCTTCCTTAAGGCTCTCAAAATTTCCATCTCCAATGGCCAGCTTCATGCCTCCTCTCGATCATTCCCTATGATAGAAACAACTATCGCTAACCATATAGCTTAGTGGTGTAAAATCTATAGGTTCGGAGCCCTCAAATTCACCAAGCTACCTTTCTCAAGTTACGAGAAGCACAATTGAAACATAATAATTAAATCAAGTAACAATATATAAATAGTATCAAGTTCAATATTTAAAGATCCAACAGTCAAGAACGCGCATAACACCATTTTCCAAGAGATTTAATAACAAGGCTCACCCAATATATACATCGTCGTCACACCAAGCACAAGCAAATATCAAGAAGGGACAACACCTTGTATCAAGAAGGATCAAAGCCCAATAATCAACAGAATCAAGAAACATATTAAAAATGGCTTTCTAGTTTCTACTAAAAATCGACAAGTCCCATACTTAAGACAAAGTAAAAATCTAGAGTCAAGATGGCAAATGATTCGAATCAAGAGGCATGCCAATAGTGACAAAGTCACAGCCACTAGAAGGACAAGATCCCAACAAGAGTGCCAAGTGATCAAACAATCCATACAAGTGGGCGAGTACACAAGCGTCATACCAACACGACAATGCGAAGTGACAAGAGGTAACCAAGGTACCAAGATCAATTTTCAGATATAGTAGTAGTTAAAAGAGTGTAAGTACAAGTTTATACACAAACCTCGATACTTTAGCGTAGAATAGTCCAACACAACTGCACGAGTTTAAATCGTAGACCAACCAACGTATCAAGGCCGTCAACTTCTTCACAAGTATATAAAACCTTACAAATACAATTAAATAACTTCTTTAATTCTTATTAACTCAATAATGTCAAAATAAAATAGGATTATCGTCAAAAATAAGCTTATCATGTACAGATACAACTATACTCCCAAAACTGTGATTCTTGCCAGTCCAGTGCCTTATGTTGAAATTTAGATTTGAAAAGGAAAACTGCAAAACTGGACGGTATATCCTTCATGAAATATGTAGATATGCCTTTTAAGATTGCAAACAAATAAGAATCACCATAAAATATATTTTTTACAAAAGGATATCATCGATACACTAACAGTTGTACATACAGAATTTCTAAACCCGAATTTTGGACATAAATTGTCCTATGTTATGTCCAATATTTCGAATCCATAACAACTAAATTAGAGTTTTACATAAACATAAGAGTTGTAGATATAAAAATTAGATTTCCAAAATATATTTATTCACCAAAAAATGAGTTCTAGAGAACGAGATATTCTAAAAGTAATACACACTACTCAGCTACAAAACATATTTCGACTACTTACCAAAGAGCAGTGTGTGTCTCAAATTCCAGCCAAAAGGACCAAGTTTTTGTTTTGTTACTTTGAAGAATAAATGGTTAGATAATGCTCTAAGGTTCTTAGACTTCAAGAGACACGAAATTCACTAGAGGAGGGGTCAATATATAGTCTCAAGAGTGATGTTTATCCCAAGAACACAGCTGTCTCTCAAAGGCTGCCCAAATAGTTTTGTGTGCTGACCAAAATACATACATATACCCTTATATATATATCCTTCACCTCCTTCTAAAATTATACATAATTCTAATTAAACTATTACGTAAATACACCAATCCAATCCCATAAATTTCGATATAATATATGTTAAGCAGGCTAGCAATTATAACAAAATTTCAAGTTCCCAAAATAAGAGTAAAACATATTGTAGTAATTAAGCAACAATAAATTGACATGCGACTCTTGTTAGCATTTAGGGGTGTTACAACTCTCTCCCCCTTAAAGAAATTTCGTCTCAAAATTTACCTAACATTAGTCACGAAAGAAGTGCTAATACTGGGTCCTCAGGTCTTCTTCTCTATCCCAGGTAGCTTTTTTTCCTTAATGGTTCCTCCAAAGTATATTTACTAAGTGGATTTCCTTGTCTCTAAGTTGTTTCACTTCTCAAGCTTGAATTAAAATAGGTTCTTCATTATACGTCAAGTCAAGATTATCCTCAATAGATTCAACTGGAAGAACATGAGATGGATCAGAACAATATCTTTTGAGCATAGAAACATGGAAGACATCGTGGACTTGTCTAACTCAAGTGGCAAAGCCAATTTATATGTAACCGGTCCAACCCTTTCAAGTATCTCATAAGGTCTAACAAATCGGGGACTAAGTTTTCCTTTTTTGCCAATTTGCATAATAGTTTTCCATGGAGATACCTTTAAAAATACTTTATCTCCCACTTGATATTCAATGTCACGCCTTTTAAGATCAGTGTACAACTTTTTTCTATCCCAAGAAATCTTTAGAAGATCCTTAATAATTTTTACCTTATCATCTATTTGTTGCACAATTTAAGGACCAATGGTTTCCTGTCACCAACTTCACTCCAACAAAGAGGGGTCCGACATTTCCTTCCATAGAAGTCTTCATAGGGAGGCATTCCACTACTTGATTGGTAACTATTATTGTGAGAAAATTCTATCAAAGCCAAGCGTTTGTCCCAACTACCCTCAAAATCCATAATGCAAGCTTGAAGCATATCCTCCAAAATTTGTATCACTCTTACCGACTGATGATCTGTTTGAGGATGGGACGAATTGATAAACATCTTAGTACCCAAAGTTTCCTGCATGCTACCCCAAAATCTAGATGTAAACCTTCTGTCTCGGTCAGATACAACAGACATAGGGATCTCATGTAGTCTTACGATCTCATTAATGTACAATTCCACTAAACGCTCAAGTGAGTAATCTATCCTGATCACTAAGAAGTGAGCACTCTTGGTTAACCTATCCACAATCACCCATATTTCATCATGATTTCTTTTGGTGCGAGAAAGTCCAGAAACAAAGTCCATAGTTATACTCTACCATTTCCATTCCGACATTGACAAGGGCTGTTGTAAACCAACTGGGACCTGATGTTCTGCATTTACTTGTTGACAAACCAAACATTTAGAAATGAACTCCGCAATGTCCCTCTTCATACCACTCCACCAATAATTTTCATTGATGGTCTGGTACATCTTTCTACACCCAGGATGAATTGCATATGGTGAGGTATGTGCTTCACTCAGTATTTCTCTCCTCAATTTGTCATCAATAGGGACACATAGTCTATCTTGACAAAATAAGGCACCATCGTCTGTTAATGTAAAATCAAGTTTTTCCCCATTTTGAACTTCTCGAGTCAATTTTACAAGTTTCTCATCTATCTTTTGTGCTTCCTTCACCTGTTCAAGTAATATTGGCTTTACTTGCAAATTAGCAATAAACGAACAATTTGAATCAAGTGTGACACAGACATTAATGGCACATAACTCAAGGAGCAAGGGCAAAGGACTCAAAGAAATGCTTGCGAACGATTTTTGACTTAAGGCATCTGCAACCACATTGGCTTTACCTGAATGATAATCAATTGTGTAGTCATAATCCTTGATGAGTTCAAGCTATCTATGTTGTCGAAGGTTTAGCTCCTTCTGAGTACCCTAGTACTTTAAGCTCTTGTGATCAGTGAATATATGACATTACTCTCCATATGATTCATGCCGCCATAATTTTAAAGCAAACTCTACAACAGCAAGTTCAAGATCATAGGTAGGATAATTCAATTCATGCGGTTTTAATTTCCAAGAGGCATAAGAAATAACCTTTCCTTCTTGCATCAAAATGCATCTGAGTCCATTGTGAGAAGCATCGCCGTATACTACAAGCTCATTCCCTTCAATTGGTAGAGCAAGTATAGGTGCTTGAGTCAACAAGGATTTGAGAGTTTCAAAGCTCTCTTGGTATTTGTCATTCCAATTAAACTTCACTTTCTTCTGAAGGAGTTTAATCAGTGGAGAGGAGATAATGGAAAAGCCTTTCACAAATCTTTTGTAGTATCCTGCTAAGCCTAAGAAACTTCTTACCTTGATTTGACTTTTGGGAGGTGTCCACTCAACAACTGCTTGTATCTTACTAGGATCCATCTTCATACCGTCGGCCGATACAACATGTCCCAAAAGTGTCACTTCATCAAGCAAAAATTAACACTTGGAAAGTTTAGCAGAAAGTTCCCTCTCTTTCAAAATTTGCAAAATAATCTAGAGTTGTTTACCATGATCTTCCCTACTTCTGGAAAATATTAAAATATCATCTATAAAAACAACCACAAACTGGTCAAGATAAGGCTTGAATACTGGATTCATTAGATCCACGAATATCGTAGGAGCATTTGTTAACCCGAATGGCATCACCAATAATTCATAATGACTATACCAATTTCTAAAAGCAGCTTTAGGAATATCTTTCTCTCTAACACGCAGTAGGTGATATACAGACCTTAAATTAATCTTCGAGAATTCTTTAGCACCCTTCAGTTGGTCAAACAAATCATCGATCCTTGGTAGTGGATATCTATTTTTGATTGTTATTCTGTTCAATTGTCTATATTCAATAAATATCTTGAGAGTGCCATCTTTCTTCTTTACGAATAAAACAGGGGCTCTCCAAGGAGAAACACTAGGTCGAATAAAACCTTTCTCAAGAAGTTCTTGCAATTGAGATTTCAATTCTCTTAATTCTGTCAGAGCCATTCTATAAGGAGTGATAGAAATAGGGGTAGATCCAAGAATAAGCTCGATTGGAAATTCAACCTCTTTTTTCAGTGTTAATCCAGGAAGACTTTCGGGAAATCACATACAATAGGTATGTCCTTGATACAAGGACTCTCCAACTGTGTATCAACTATGTAAGCAAGGTATGCCTCATAACCTTCATGCATCAACTTTCTTGCCAAGGCCACAAAAATAATACTAGATGTCAATGATCTTTCACCTTGTACAAAGATGTGTGAAAATGTAGGATCTTTAAACATCACATGCTTAGACCTACAATCTACCACTACATGATATTTTTAAAGCCAATCCATCCCGATAACAACATCAAAATCCTTGAAGGGCATTTCAATCAAATCAGCTGGGAAGACTAGATTTTGAATCATGATGGGACAATCTTGATAAACTCATTTACGCACAACTTGATAACCCAATGTACTTTCAACCAGCACATCAAAATTAACTCTTACAGATTTCACGTTTTCAGGAAGAGCAAGTGATGAACAAATATAGAAATGTGTAAAACCAGGATCAAACAATGTAAACACATATAAGCCAAATAACTTAAATTTACCAAAAAGCACATCTTTTCCATCTTGATCCTCCCTCTGCCTCATAGCATAAGTGCATGCAGTAGCCCTTGGTCCACTAGCTTTATTCGCTCTAGTTACCCCTACCTCTTGAGTACTTTTAGGTCTTGCACCATCATCAATTCAAGGAGGATTAATAGAAGGGTTATGAACTGAGCCGTCAGTTCTCAAGGAAGGATCATTATTAGGATTAGGACAATCCTTCACTTTATGATCAAAGCTCCTACAATTGAAACATGCACTAGAAGCTCTCCTGCAAGTACCATAATGATTCTTTCCATATTGTGGACAAGTGGGAACACGAGACCTACTTTGGCCATAATATGGAGTGCGAGCTGTAGAAAATTCTGATCTATTTGGCTTTTGTTGAGGTGGCTTGTTAACAGTACCAACCTTAGAATCATCAAACCTTCCCCTTTTGGATGGACCTCCATAATCTAGTCTAGGCTTTTTGCATTTGCTTTCATTTGGACTAGCTTCTTCTTTATCAAGTCGTTCCTAAGTAAGAGTAGCAGACACTTAACTTACAAAAGTTCTCATGTTGCAGGATCGCCACATTCTTTCTAGTGGAATCATTTAAACCTCTTCAAAATTCCTACACTTATCTTTTTCCTCTTTAATAATACCTCCAGCATAATGAGAGAGCCTTAGAAACTTCTGTTGGTACTCAGCAATAGACATGTCTCGTTGTCTTAAATTCAAAAACTCCTTTCTCTTTGCATCACAATAAGCAGGTGGGACATACTTCATATGAAATTCCCTAAGAAAATCATCCCAATTAAAAACAGGAGGTTTTACCTTGGCATTCGGAACACTTACCCACCAATCGTAAGCATCCTTTTGTAATAGTAAAATATCATACTTAAATTTGGCAATATCTGAACACTCTAACTACTCAAATACCCGCTCCATGCGCTCTAGCCAATGTTCAGCATCCATGGGATCAACAGTGTCTTCAAACTCCACTCCACTCATTTTCCTCATTTTCTCAAAGTTAATCCCATTGGGATCATGCATCCCTTCAGCCATGTAGTTTATGAATTCATCCATTTGTTGAAAAAGAGGATTCATAGCTTGAGTACCACGACTCACGTAAAGATGTGAACCAGCTCTTGCACCCTGATGGTTTCCCACTTCAGACCCACTAGTGTGGGGAACATAATGATCCGAAAAAGGTTATCTAATCTCTACTAGTGCATGAGGTTAGAATACAGAGGCACTCGAATCTTCACGAGCAACTTTCATAGGTCGGTCAGCAGAAGAGACCATAACTTAATTCCTTCAAAAGGAAAGATCATATTGCATTATGGACATGTACATGATACATGTGCATTCTACATGCGATAAAAATATTTTAAACCATATAAGTGAACAAATAATCCAAATAAAACTTGTTTCAAAAGCGAACAAGTATACAAATAATTCACAGCAAAAGTCCTAGAACCATAAACCTAAGCTCTGATACCAAACTTGTAACGACCCTTCTGAAATAACATAAGCCAATATCTCACGAGATGTTTATGTATATATTGTCCTCACACTGGTAAAAATGATATAAAAAGAATATTACAAACTTTTCGAGTACCCAAACTAAGTGGCTCATGCTTCATACAATCATTCAAATCAAGTAGTAAATTTAATATATTACAAGACTTGGGCTTACACACCCAAAATGAACAAAACATGTAGTCATACTTATATTACAAACCACGGTGACATGATCTGATTAGCCCTCAAAATTTCATGCAAATACACAACACATAGATCATGTATAAGTACCAAAGTATATACAAAATATAGATGCCTATATACACATGTGATCTTCCTTAAGGCTCTCAAAACATCAATCTCCATTGGCCGTCTTCATGGCTCCTCTCGATCATTCCCTACAATATAAACAACTATAGATTAGAATATAGCTTAGTACTGTAAGGACTCTAGGTTCTGAGCGCTCATATTCACCAAGCTACCTTTCTAAAGTCATAAGCAACACAATCGAAACATAATAATTAAATAAAGTAAATATATATGAAGAGTTTCAAATTCAATATTTAAAGATCCAACTCTCAAGAACGCTCATAGCACTATTTTCCAATAGATTCAATAATAAGGCTCGCCAAATATATAAATCATGTTGTCACACCAAGCACAAGAAAGTATCAAGAAGGGTCAAAGCCCAATAATCAAGAGAACCAAGATCCATATTAAAAATAGCTTTCTAGTTCGTACATAAAATGGACAACTTCCATTCTTAAGACGGAGTAAAAATCTAGAGTCAAGATGGCAAATGATCCGAATCAAGATGCATGCCAATAGTGACAATGTCACAGCCACAACAAGGGTAAGTTCCCAATAAGAGTGCCAAGTGATAAAACAATCCGTACAAGTGGGCAAGTTACGTAAGCGTCATACCAACACGATAATGCAAAGTGACAAGAGGTAACTAAGGTACGCAAATCAATTTTCAGATAGACCAGCAGTTAAAAATGTGTAAGTACAAGTTTATACACAAAGCTCAATACTTTAGCGTAGAACTGTCCAAAAGAATTGCGCGAGTTCAAACCGTAGACCAACGCATGTATCAAGGTCATCAACTTGTTCACAATTATATAAAACCTTACAAATAAAATTAAATAACTTCTTTAATTCCTAATATCTCAATAATATAAAAATAAAACAGGATTATCATCACAAGTAATCTTAGCCTATTCAGATACAACTATACTCCCAAAACAGTAATTTTGTCCAGTCTAGTACCTCATGTTGCAACTTAGATTTGAAAAGGAAAAAAGGCCAAAATGGACGGTATATCCTCTATGAAATATGTAGATAAATCTTTTAAGGTAGGAAAAAAAAAAGAATCACCACAAAATATATTTTGTACAAAAAGATTTCATCGATACACTAGCAGTTGTCCATGCAGGATTTCTAAACCCGAAATCAGGACAAAACTTGTCCTATGTTGCATCCCATATTTCAGTTCCATAACATCTAAATTAGAGTTTTACATAAACATAAGAGCTGTAGATATAAAAATTAGCTTTCTAAATCATATTTACTCACCAAAAATTGAGTTCTAGAGAACGAGATATTCTTAAAGTAATACACACTACTTAGCTACAAAATAGATTTTGACTACATACCAAAGAGCAATGTGTGTCTCGAATTTCAGCCAAAAGGACCAAGTTTTTGTTTTGTGATTTTGAAGAACAAATGGTTAGATAATGCTCTAAGATTCTTAGACTTCAAGGGATACAAAATTCACTAGAGGAGGGGTCCAAATATAGTCTCAAGAGTGATGTTTATCCAAAGTGCACAGCTGTCCCTCAAAGGTTGCCCAAATATTTTTGTGTGCTGCCCAAAATGCATACATATACCCTTATATATATATATATATATCCTTCACCTCTTTCTAAAACTATACATAATTATAATTAAACAATTACGTAAATCCCCTAATCCAGTCCCATAAATTACGATATAATTTATGATAAGCAAGCTAGAAATTATCACTAAATTTCAAGTTCCTAAAATGAGAGTAAAACATATTGTAGTAATTAAGCAACGCTAAATCGACATGTGACTCTTGTTAGCATTTAGGGGTGTTACATGATGTTTGAGAGCTGAGATAGGTACTCTTAGGGTTGATATAGACCAGCTGAGGTCTAAAAATATTTTTGTGTTTTAGGGTGAGGTTCCCTTATGTGATGCACCCATGGATATGCCTACTAGTGTGTCGAGTATGGCTGTGCAATCGAGTTCAGGTGGTAGGACTATTGGTGAGGTTTAAGATGTCGATGCTCATGATGACGAGGAGGAGAGAGTTCATGATGTGGATGATGAAGAGAAAAATGATTAGGTGATTAGGAGGGAGGAGGATCAAAATTGGATTGCTATGACACTTTTGGAGTTTCAGGATCTTGAGCAGACGATGGTCCATGCTTCATTGGAGAGATCACTTGAGAAGACCTTCTTAGTTGTCACCAACAGAGTCTCTTTAGACTCCACAATTCCTCATGTTGATGTACTGGACACTAATTCCCCGATTGAGCCCTTCGCTACCTCTAATGATTACTTTGTCGGGTAGTGATGCCCAGGATGATATCACTCCTCGTGAGACTCAAGATGCCAAATCTCCACAAGCATAGCCTGTCAGGGGTAATTTAGCTCTCATCTAGTACTCTTTTTCTTTTATTCCACATTGAGGATATTGTTATGTTTATTTTTATGGGAGTGAGAGCACTTGTGCCAATATTCCCTTTTTTATTGCATTTTGTTACTTTAGGAGAATTATAGTATTGTTAATTTTTTGTTTTATTTTGGTGATTCGATGGATTAGTAGCTCATTTTTGTGTCTCTCCGTTATCATTTGCCCCATGAGTTTTTAAATCTTTGAAATATTCTAGTTTTCATTAATAAATATTCGAGGATCATTTGTGTTCAATATCAATGTCTTGGATATTACTTATTATGAGCATTGTATATAATGTTGGTATTGCAAGAAGAAATCGATTTGGCTACACTTTTGATTGATCTTTTTGAATCTTCTGTTAACTACCTGCATTTTTAAGTGAGCCTTGAATTGAACATTGCACATAAGCTTTTGATCTTGATGGGCTATGCTTAATAATTGTATTTGAAGTGTCGTGTGTGGTAAGGTTTAACTTTGAAGCATACTTATTGTATCTTAGAATTTGTATTCTTTAGTCCAGTCGTCTAGCTTTGGTGAATGTAAGGAATGATCTTTTGCAAAAATTTCAAGAGGGAACCCAAATGTTCATACCCTTTATGTGACTTCCTTGTGAAGGTGTGCAACAATTTTTTCATTATTTGAGCCTAAATCATTTGTTCACAACCATCTTGAAACCGATTGAGACAAATTTTTACTAACTTCTCACGTATAAATCCTATTCGAAGTATTGGTTTGTTTGAATAGTCAACTTAGACCGAAAGCCTAAATTGTGGGTGTGGAAAAAATGAAGGAAATAAAACCAAGTGGAAGGCAAAGAAAGATGAAGTAAGACTCAACTTTAAAGTGTGTTATAAAAAAAAAAAGGAACCCCTTCATATAAAAAAAGAGAGATTGTGATGAACAACAATTTGAAAATTGAAATGAAAAAAGAAAGTTTGGTAAAATAAAATGGGTTTAAAATAAATTGATTGACAAGTCAAAGTTTGAGTTATCAAGTGAAAAAGAATGAAAAGTGCTTCAGAAAAGGTGACAATGATTGCAACAATGCTTTGAAAATGTGATGTTACTAAGGTAAATTTATCATACCTTAACCCTCAGCCCATTACAAGCAAAAAAGACCCTTGAGATCTTGCCAGAACTAGGTTATGAGATGATTGGAATCTATGGGAATTCGGCCAACCATCTTCTAGCTTCACCCATCAAAGAGAACAGGAATAACCTCAACCTTGTGGACTTTGGTGAAATTTTCTTGAACACGAATGGCCCATATACATCCATAAAATTCTAAAGGTGTTCATGGGGATCTTCATAAGATAAACCCCAATTGGATCAACTGTAACATTTTTCCAGTTCTATGAAAATTGCCCTGCCTAGTGTAAGAGTTAAGTAGAAGGCTCTTGTGGTTTGAATGACGTTCATCTGCATACCATTCAAATCACCCATATTGTCATTTTATCTGTAGTGACTATCGTTTTCACCACCGTGGCCACTCATGTTTTAAACCTTCAAATCAAAAAACCACAACACCAAGCAAGAATCTACAAAAACTAAAAAACTTACAGACTAATTTCTTAAATGAAATTCTTAGCCATACCTCCACATCAACGGTACCACTTTTTTATAATGCTCAAACTACTCTATAAAACAAATCCAAAGATTAAGCAATCGTCGTCAGTATAAAATGCCCAACTAAGAGTCGGGGTCGAATCCTATAGAGAGTGATATAATGCAAGGAATTCTATCAAGAATAACAATTAAAATTAAATTTTAGAATTTCAAATAATTAACTAGTATTTTAGGCATGTGGGGATTGGAAATCGATATCATAGAGGAGTAATTGTGTTGCTCTATAGTGTTGAACACTCATGGATAGGCTGGTTCATCTTCAATGACACTAATTTTTTTTGATCTCATAGCATCATTTTATAGAATCTCTTTTCAATCTCATCTATATGCATAACTAAACAAACCATTACCTTACTCTATTCTATTTTTCAATGCAGAAATAAGGCAAATAGATCAGACTCATAATCTCTTTTTCAAGTAAACTACATACATTAAACGTAAATTGTAAGTATCAAACTAATTACCCACTCCAGTCAATCTCTTATGAGAATCAATTGGAGATCGGAAGTAGGACTAAGTTTACAACCTTAACCAATAAGTTAAACCCATGATAATTAGCCCAAATCCATATATGACCTACAACAAAATAGTGCATAACACAATACCCACTATATTTATTCAACACCCAACTCAATAATTGCAACGCTAGACTTAAGGGTTTTAGTAAACCATCAAAAAGGTTAAAGAAATTATACCTTTCATAAAAGCATTCATAGGTGACATAAAATTAATCAATTATAAGCAAAATTCCCTTTGAATTAAACCTCAAATTGTAAATTTTATGTGCAAAGTTGAAAACCCCAAAACTAAAGATATTCTTCAAAAGGTAAAGTGTTTCTCACACTAAAACTCTAGAGAAAGAGTATTAAGACGAGACTCTAAAAGGATTTTTTGACCCTTTTTACTCTCTCGTTTGGGCTATTTATAGTTTTCCAAAATTTGATCCAAAATTCACTCCATGACAATTTCAGCGATGTTAGTTGGGCTTGCCAAGAACATTCGATGGATCGTTGTTTACTCTTTAGCTCACTTTTCTCTTGCTTTAGACTTTAGGTGAACCTCAATTGGCGAGCTCGTTCAAGTCCTCCTTTCACATTTGGCGGATCACCGAGTACCACCTTCATTTTCCTTTTAAGCCTTCAATTTTTTTCCAAGTCTTGTCACCTTTCCTGATGGTCAGCAAGTTTGCCATTTGCTTTCGATGAGTCATCATTTTTCTATAATATTTCCAACCTATCTCAATTAATTCAAGTGCTGAGCACTGTCATCTTGGGCGAGGTCGTGCCAGTTGGGTGATCTGCCTTTCTTGTTAGGCGATCAATAATGTGGAGTTTACACTTCTTTCCATGTTTTTGGCTATTCTTCCAAACATATCCTTGACTTGTACCGTATCCTTCATAGCAGAAAATCATAAAAATATCATTAGGCATTGCGAGCTCTAATTGTTGAATAAGTAGGCCTCAATTGAGTGTAAATCTACTACCCACAATCTTCAGTCTCATTATCAATAATTGAGGGTGATGGAAAGTGACATTCTGAAAATGGTTTTTCAAACTCAATATAGTTATTATTAGTTTTTGGTGATGTCTTTGGGTTGACTAATGCCACATCAACATTTATATATTTGATGAATAAAGTCTTTAACCAATACCTTCATATATTTCTGATTGTGTTTATTGATGATATCTTCATTTTCTCACGGAGAGAAGATGAACATTTTGAGCATTTGAGGATTGTGTTTCAAATTTGCAAAGATCGGGAATTGTACACTATGTTTAGTAAGTGTGAGTTTTAGTTTAGATCTGCTATTTTTCTTGGCCATATTGTCTAAGGTAAAAGTATTCAAGTTGATCTTAAGAAGACTGAGATGGTTATGAATTTCCCTAAATATTTGTCTACTTATGATTTACAAAAGTTTCTTGGGTTTTTTTTTGTGATAACCGAGAAATCCGTCTGTGACCCACCCTTTAGGCCATTCACTAACGTTTTTTGGGTTTAACTAGTAAATATAGAAGGCTGTGGAAGGATTCTTATCTATTGCTTTTCCTTTGATGTCATTGATTCAAAAGAAGGTGAAATTCCTCTAGACGGAAACTTGTTAAATGATTTTCCATGATTTGAAAGATACACTCACTTTGGCCCATATTTTGACATTATCAGAAAAATTACATAGATACTATTTTTTGCTGATTAGGTGTATCAATAACCAGTAATTACGATACCAGTTGTTGATGTATAGGTTGTTCCTAAGGTAGTCCTGACTGCAGATGACTGAAACCTCCCTAGTTCCAAAGTGGTAGAGAGGATGCTTATGAGTTCTTGACATTGTGCTATGAGATGCTAGAGGGAGCAGTGGGTATGGTTGATGCATATGGTTTTTATTTTGTTGCACTCTAGCTCCGTAGATTTGCCTAGAGTGGTTGAGGACTTATGTAAGGTGTAGGCCAGTAGGATATCCTCCGGTTTAGTGGAATGTGTTCTTAGTGCCTTTCAGGATCATTTAATTCCTTAGAGCATGAGAGAGGAAAGTCATATGAGGTTTGAGGACGTGAGATAGGATTGCTTAGCTCTTACTAAGTATGAGACCTATTTCTGTGAGTTAACTAGGCGTGATATGACAATCATTCTAAAAGAGGTAGAGTAAGCCCTAAGATTCATAAGGGAACTGACGCTCTCCCTCTATTCTTATGTGTAAAAAGAAGCTCAAGAGAGGGCTCCCTTCAAGTCCATCGTGACCATCACCAAGGAGGCAAAACCAATAGTTAAAGAGGAATTTAGGGACCCCAAGAGGGTCTACGCTACCGCTCAATTTTCTGGCACATTCTCTAGAGTTGAACGTTTTAATAAAGGTGGAAATTCATCTCAGTGTCATGGACCCGTGCATGCATCTATGCAAATAGCTGAAAGCGGTTAAGCATCAAGAGGGTCTTATGGTTTCTTACTGAGGTGGCCATCATAGCTCATCTGGTACGCAACAATAGTCTTTCACACTAAGATCTTGTTATAGTTGTGGAGAACGCGGTCACATAATACCATAGTTTCATTTATATACTTATTCAGGACCCCAACATACATATTCAAATAGTCAAGCTAAAGGTTCAATGCTTTCTGCCAGGGGTTGAGGCAGAAGTCAATTACGCTGAGGGGACAAGGCTTCTGGCATTGTAGTTATAGCCCAATAGGGGACAGGTTGGGGTTCTACTTAGACTATAGGTGGTCGAAATGGGCAATGTTGCCAGAGGTCAAGAGTTTTGATGTTGTGATTAAAGGTATCGTCCTAGTTTGCCAACCTATGTATGTATTATTTAATATCGGATCTACTTTCTCTTATGTTTCAACATATTTTATTATTGGATTACATATGATACGTGATAGCATACTTGTGCCTATTTGTGTTTCTAGATTAGTGGGTGAGTCTTTAGTGGTGGATCATGTTTATTGATCATGTCTTATTTCTCTGGCTAGGTATGATACTTTTGTATATTTGATCATTTCGGGAATTATAGGCTTTGATATTTCTTGGGTATGGATTGGCTCTCTTTGTATAATGTTATTCTTGATTCTTACGCTAAGATTGTGACCTTAGTGATGTTGGCTATCCCGATAGTTGAGTGGACCGGTGCTAGTGTTTCTTACCCTAGCAAGATTATCTCATTTATTCATGCTTAGTGGATGGTTGATAGAGGATGTTTGTCTTAATTTTCCTTTATCCGAGATACTAGTGTTGAGCCACACCTCATGGATTATGGACCTATGGTTTGAGAATTTTTAGATGTTCTTCGTATAGATCTTAAATGTGTTCCTCTGG
Organism: Solanum bulbocastanum; assembly: GCA_037074985.1. Taxonomy (NCBI): domain Eukaryota; kingdom Viridiplantae; phylum Streptophyta; class Magnoliopsida; order Solanales; family Solanaceae; genus Solanum; species Solanum bulbocastanum. The sequence goes on along the minus strand of CM073606.1, from coordinate 13,734,100 downwards.
ATAGGTGAACTGGGCACACAACCCATCTATATTTTTCCAAACCTTAGGGCTCTAACAGAGTTGAAGTATTTGAACAATCAGTTGCAGTACTTGTTGAGTAAGGAGTTCAATTTCCCAAGTATCACCATGGGGTTCCCCTATTTTATTTGTGAAGAAGAAGAATGGGACTATGAGGGCTCGTATTGATTATAAATAGTTGAACAAAGAGATAATGAAGAACACGTATCCTCTCCTGCACATTTATGACTATTTAATAAGCTTCATGGAGCATCTTTATTTTTGAAGATTTATTTGAGGTTCTACTATCATTAGCTAAAAATTAGCACATCAAATATCCTAAGACAACTTGCATGACTCAATATGCGTATTATGAGTTTCTTCTGATGTCTTTTAGTTTGACAAAATCCCCTGCAACATTCATGGAGTTAATGAACGGGGTGTTCAGACCTTATTTTGATTCTTTTGTGATAGTTTTCATTGATGAGATATTGGTATACTCAAGGAATGAGGAGTACCATAATCAGTATTTGAGGATCACGCTTTAGACGATCAGGGAAGAGAAGTTGTATTCCCAGTTCCTGAAGTGCAAGTTTTAGCTTGATTTTGTTGTATTTCTGGGACACGTGGTGTCGAAGAAGGGTATTCAAGGGGATCTAGCCAATATTGAGGAAGTTAGAGGTTCAATAAGGCCTACTTCAGTTACTGAGATTCAAAGTTTCGTGGGCCTAGCAAATTATTACAAGCAATTTGTTCAGATCTTCTCCATTATTGCATCCCATTTGACCAGATTAACTCGATAGAGTGTGAGCTTTTACTGGTCTGATGAGTGTGAGGAGAGCTTTGAAATGCTCAACACCTTATTGACTTTGACTCCTATGTTGGCTTTACCCGAGGAGGGTGTGGACATTACCATTTATCGTGTTGCTTTAAGTGTCGGGTTAAGTGGTGTTTTGATGAAAAAGGGAATGGTGATCATCTATACTTCTAGATAGTTGAAGACCCATGAGAAGAACTACCATACTCATGATTTGAATTTGGCAATCATAGTCTTTGGACTTAAGCTATGGCGTCACTATTCGTATGCGGTACATTGTGAGGTCTCTACAAACCATCAGAGTATTCAGTACATTTCCGGTTAGAGTGACATGAACTTTAGGCAACGTAGATGGATTGAGTTAGTGAAGGACTATGATATCACTATTATGTATCATTCAGGAAAGTTCAATGTCTTGGTCGATGCTTTGAGTAGGAAAACTTTAATTATGGGGAGTCTTGCCTCTATCATTGTTAAGGAGAAACCGTTGGCTAGAGATGTTCAAAGGTTAGCCAATAGTCTTGTTCGATTGCAGATTTTTTAGGAGACATCTGGTTTGATTTGTTTCATAGAGTTGTGGTTTTCCTTAATTGATCAGATCTGTGAGTGCCAGTTTAAAGATTAGAAGTTGTGTCTCATTCGAGACAGAGTGTTTAGAAGGGAAGCTAAGGAGGTTCTAATACACTTCGGGCATTTTATTCTCCTATAGAAGTATAGCTCTGGCCATTCTTATTTAAAAATATAACCAAGCCTACATGTTAAAAGCATCAATTTTGTATATCCCTACAGACTCCTTAGTGTTTTGACTATTACAAAATATAACCCAAGCCTAGAAATATCACCCCATCGATTCTCGAATGGTCTTATACCTCTACTAGCCCAGATTTTAGTCGAAGAGTGGCTTACCCTAGAAAAATTTAATCACTGCCCAAACGTATTATGGCCCAATTTGTTTCTCCATTGGCCTATTCTTACCAATCGTGATGAGTCCTCTAAAATTGAGAGAATAGCCATCAAACTTTTTAGATTCTCCATATATTAATCACTGTCTTGTTTTCTTTTTCATGGTACTATGGACAACCTCAATGCATAAGTATAGCCAAAGACTTCAAATTATGTAATGTGCTAATTCCTACCTTTTTGTCATGACCAAGGGGTACCTCCTAGATGCAACACGGCATACTTCACCCCGAAGGGGTCTCATACAAGCCCTTAGCATACATAAATAGAAGCAAGTAGAAATGACACGGAATTTAAAATTTTACAATCGAAGTCTTTTTCATAAACTCGAAAAGAATTTAGACATTGTCTTATAATCCATCTACTACAATAGAATGCCAATTGGGCCACAACCCTTTAAAATCAAAAGTCTCAAATGTAGAATAAATGAAAGTAACTAGAAGTGAATGACATCTTGTCCTCGAACCATAAGGACTCACCACAAGTATTGGAGATAAGCAATCGAAGCCTTAGTCAAGAAAGGAAGTACACTTCACCTAGATGAAACCTACACTTATCAAAAATGTAGAAAAAATAGGGGTTAGCACAAATATGTACTAAGTATGGAAGCATGCATTAAAATCCTTAAAATAAAAAGGACAATTTTTTTGAAAAACATGCATTTGTCAAGTTTGAGAATCACTGATGCATTTTAATGTAAAACACAAGTCATAGCATATTCATCACATCAATACTTGTAACATAATAGAGCCATCACATTAGTAACCTTAAGGTATACTTGTGCAACGTATGGTTGGCATCTTATAATACCAACCATACTAAGTACTCCTTTGATGTCACCTTAGTCATACATATCATCCTTAGACCTCATCATAGTCCATAGTCATAGATAAGGGAATAGTCATGTACATTAACTTGAACATAAGGAAAGTCATTCATAGCAACAATCCATTCAACTTACATGCTTACATTCATACATTATCATAGCATAAAAAACCACCCCATAACCCTTTTCAAAATCAACTTGTGCAATGTAAAAGTGAAGTCCCATACCCTCAATCTTACTATGTAAAGCTCATTAAGTAGTCATGAGTGTAGTCTCTATCATATTCATAATCTTACAATGTAGGGAAAATAGCCTTAACCAACATAGACCATTTGAGCCAATTGGAATCTGGTGTTGTGTATCCCCACACCGAAAGAAGGTGTACTACTTGACTAAGGTAGAACTAAATGTATAGCATTTAGGTGGATCTACTATATAAAGACCTATGTGGGCAGATAGATATGGGATAGGGAGTTTGCTTCTAGAAGCCCGACCTATTGTATTAGCGGAAGAGCTTCCATCTCATGAGAATAATTTAGATGACACAGCCTATTGTATTGACAGGAGGGCCTCTACCTCATTTTCCATATCCACTCTGTGCTAAGAATTATTTTCAAAATTATACATAATAAGTCTTTGAATTGAATTTACATGTGTGAAGGAACATCTTTGAATTGCATTTACATGTGTGAAGCAATATCTTACCCTTCATTCAATACAACTCGTAAAATAGCTCATAGATTCAGTTAGGTAAGAATGGACTTTCAACCTTAGAATCATCATTAACATGTGAGTAAACCTTTCACATTATGTTCATAGTGTTTCATGAGAATAACCTTTCAGTCAACACAACAACATTATCATCATCCTAGACAATTCATACATAGTCATGTGCAAGGATAAGGGGAGAATAACCTTTCAACAATACCACAATTTACACACTAGTCATAGGATCTTCACGTTCTAAGTGAATCATAAAGTTCGTACACAATTTTCACCAACATGTACAAACCCTTGTTATTTACCCTTCAACGGTCATGAATCATGTCTCACAATCACACCTAGAAATACTATAATAGGCATGAAAAATATCATGATTTCAATAACTAATATACCATAGACACAATTCATACTATTCATCTTGCATCAATATACCCATCATAATTCATGTAATAGGGTCATGGGGAGATTCATGGGGAAATTTATCATTAAATCACCATAAAACAACAATTCCGTCATAATATAAGACAATTAAGTCATTGAAATCATTTTAGGAAGAACCCATGATATAGATTGAAAACCCTAGATTTTCAAGAATCTAGTAATTTTAAATAGAGAGTTTTAGGGCTTCATGGAAGAAATCTTTCCATGAATCAAGACCCCCATACCTTGATTGAAGATTTCCACACGAATAGGAGTTGAGAAGATGAGTTCTTGAGCCCTAGCCTTCAAGTTCTTGTTCTTCTTCAATGGAGGATTTCTAGTGAGAGAAATATTATGAGGGAGAGGATTTTTCAAATTATTTGGGTGTTTTAGTATTATGACTTAGTTTAGGGAGTTTTTGACTTAAAACCAACTTATATAGTACCCCCTAAAAATACACAAAATGACCCCACTTTAATTGGACTTAAAAAGGAAATTAGGGCCCTTTGCTCTATTCCTAAGGAATCTTCACAAAGGGATCCACAAGTCGTGCTCCCTCTCGTGAAGTTGAGGCATTAGCTAGGCTACTTTGTGCCTCAAACTACCTTTCCCAAGTAATCTTCACGAAGGGCTCCACGAGGTGTGGTCAAGACTATGAGTCGTGGTGCCTTTTGTGAAGTTGAGGTAGTAGCTTGGACGTTAGGTAGCCATTTTTCCATGGCCAAGGAAAGTTCACAAGCCATGGTGTGGACCACGACTCATGGTCCCACTCGTGAAGGTGGGGTAGTGACTCCTAGATTGGGGGTAGCCTTGGCCTTTGGCTTTTTCTTGGCCCCTTTGTTTTGGCACCTCCCCTTGTCCTTGACTCTTATAACCCTCGTACTTCACGTTTACCCTCTTGTTTAGGCTCTAGTTTACCCTATCATTTTCCAGAGTGTTACATTATCTCCTCTTTGGGAACATTCGTCCTCAAATGAAGATTTAGACACCCCACGGAATTAAAGATTCAAGACTAGCAGCCCATCATGCACGCAACATCAAAATAATGCATAATTCAAAGGAGGAAACATCAACTCCATCTCAAGACATAATCAATGCAACACAAGGAAGTAAGAGCTACATCCACAACCCATTATGCACAAAACTCATCACATCACGTTATCATAGGAGCAACTACCTTCTCCAACTAAAATAAGCTCATTCACAATATTATGGATCCAATATGCCATATCATCACAAGTATAGCGAAGCATGTTCATCAAATCACCTTATGAATTCAAATATGCAATCATCAATCTACAATGCACAACAAAATGAGGAAAACACACACACACATATATATCATGATTACTCATTTTAAGCTACACATGAATTCTCACAAGAATATGCATATCATAAGGTAATCATAAAGAACACTTATAGTACATATGACCTCCAAAACACCAAACTCAAGAGAACTACTTACTTTAAGTTGGGAGTAGGAGTAGAAGGGAAAAAATGAGGATTGAGAGACTATATATAGGCCTCGGCCTCCAGTGAAGCACCCTCAACTAAATGATTCCTCCATAAAACTTTTACGAAAGTAATTTCCATATTCCTCAACCTTTTGACTTGGCGGTCTAAGAGCTTTACCTGAATCTCTTCATACGAAAGACTCTCATCAACTCCCAAACCTTCTAAAGGAATGATGGATACCAGAAACATGAAATACTGGGTGAACTAGAGCCAATTCATTTGGCAAGTCTAACTCGAAGGTAACTTTCCCAATGTGCTTCAAAATTGGATACGGGCCCACATACAGGGGACTAAGTTTCCTCTTCTTGCCAAACCTTATCACAACTTTCATATGTGAGATTTTCAAGTAGACACAATCATTGACCTCAAATTCTAGGTCCTTTTTCTAACATCAGCACAGGACTTTTGCTAACTTTGGGTCGTTCTCAACCTCTCTCTAATGAGTCGGACTTTTTCAATTGCCTCATAAACTAATTTGGGACCAATTAGTGCAATTTCACCTACTTTAAACCAACTAACTAAAGATCTACACCTCATACCATACAATGCTTCAGAAGGAGCCATGTCAATGCTTGAGTGGTAACTATTATTGTAGGCAAACTCTATCAATGGAAGATGGTCATCCCAATTACCCTTGAAGTCTATAACACATTCCCTCAACATATCTTCTAAGGTTTTAATGGTATATTCTGCTTGACCATTGATTTGGGGATGAAAAGTTGTGCTAAGCTTAACAAGAGTACCAAGACCTTTTTGGAATGCCTTCCAAAAGTGTGAAGTAAATTGAGTACCTCAATCGAAAATGATAGACAAAGGAACTCCATGCAACTTCGCTATCTCATTGATGTACAATTTGGCATAGTTTTCTACCTCAAAAGAAACCTTGACGGGAATAAAGTTAGCAGATTTTGTCATTCTATCCACAATGACCCAAATAGAATCATGTTACTTATGAGTACGAGGCAAACCCACAACAAAGTCCATGTTCACATCCTACCACTTCCAAGTGGGAATATTTATATCTTGGGACAAGCCTCCCAGTCTTAGGTGTTCTGCCTTAACTTGTTGACAATTCAAACATTTTGCTACAAAACCCGTTATATCTTTCTTCATACCATTCCACCAATAGACTTCCTGTAGATCACGGTACATCTTTGTGTCTCCCGAATTAATAGAGTACTGTGAACCATGAGCTTCGTCTAAAATTTTCTCTCTCAAACCATTAACATCTGGAATACATAATCGACCCATGAACCTAAGAACCCTACCTCCCCCTTAGGAGAAAGCCTCAATGGATTTGTTCAGTAACGACTCTTTCAATTCAAGTAGAATAGGATTATGGTCTTGCTTGCCTTTCAAATATAACAACAAAGGATTTAAGATGCTCAAGAGGTTTCACTGTGGTTTTGTCAACAAATGGTTAAGGCTCAAATGGTGCCAGCATGGATCCACACCCTCATAAAGTAGTCACAAAGGATATGGAAATTTGGGTCCCCTCTTCAAATTATTTCTCAAGATCATGCCTTACAGTTACCAAGGTTTAGACAATTAGACTGACAAGGAATAATCTAAGATTTCATATACATGGATTTAGGTAAGACCTGAAAATATATAGCACTTCGAATACACTTATTTAGAAAAGCCCAAAAATATCAAACACGTACGTGCGATGTTCATTGCAAGGCTCACATCGAAATGTATCTAGTCAACAAAGGATACAAATAGATCTCTCAAAAGTGCGACCATATCGATTTCATTCTTTCAAAACCAAAACTAATTCATGTTCATCATGTGTACTATCTAAGGCATCGTTATTGAATCCAATCAATCCTTGAATTATTATTAATGGCAACTCAAGCATTTCAATATTTTTAATATTCATATAGAGAACAGGGAAAAGAGAGAACATACTAAATTAAACGCAATAAAAAAACATACACATCAAGGATGACTATTGGCAGAGTTGCCCTCACCCAACTAAAAAGTAAAATATTGTGTACTTAACACATAGAAATGAAATGATAAGGCGTACATGGAGGAACAGCCTAAATAAGTGAGAATTGAGACCGCTGAACCATTCAGTGGATCGCAAACCAAGGGATGATCACTGACTGTTCATCTAGCTTAGGGGAATTTTTACTCCAATTTGGTGAAATATAGCATGATCGCCCAAAGTTTATAGGTGAATCACTAATAAACCATGGTCATCACAAAATTTACAAGTGTGTCCACTAATTTGTGTCACTTAGTATGGGAGCTAAGTCGGGTTCACCAAATCACATCAGCGTACGTACAACTTGCCAAATTTGACAGTGCTCACCTAAAGTTGAGCTGCCCATTGGGTGTGCCAAATCAAGCTTCACTTATGTGCTTCAGTGCATCACTAAATGCCCGTCGCACTCACCGATCATTGATCAAATGCTACAAAACTAACACCCACAATATTGAAAATTGCAAACGCTTGGCTTGCCTCTTAAGAAGTGCCTAATTTAATGTTACAGAATAATGTGGATATGCTCTCATACATCATCCAAGTACACCACCTCAACAACTAGAACATCAGGATCTTTCCCAAAGTACACCTTGAACCTTTGATAGTTGACTTCAGATTTCACCCTTTTTGTATCTTCAATTGCAACTGCTCCATTTCTATACATATTCGTGATTGTGTACAGACTAGTCTACTTAGACTTAAGCTTGCCCGGGAAGAGCTTCTACCTTGAAGTAAAAAAAGGGACTAGAAAACCCACTCTAAACTCCTACGACAAGATCTTTGCATCAAACCACCATTTAACCTTTTTTTTGTAGAGGGCATAACATTTATACGCTTGCAACAGAAATTTATCCAACTCAAGCATTTGATGCACATAATTCTTGGAAGCCACTTTCAAATTTTAATGCCCATAAAGCTTTGTGCAGATATGTAACATCTCACTAATTGAAAGAGCGAGAATTAGAAGAAACCATTTTTGGAAAGAATGAAAATCTGAAATTTGGCAAGTTATGTTAAGTATGATTTTTGGGTCAACTTCAAACAAGGATAACTTTCAGTAGATGATGAGTTAGGTGTGCCAAATGATATAAAATGAAAGTTCATTGAATTATTTTTCCAATGCCACCAAGTTTACTAATTTTCTAGCTCATATGAGGGAGATATGCCCGTTGGAAGTTGGTCTATACAGTTAAGGAAAGTTACCCAGATTTAAGAGGGGTATTTTGGTCTTTTCATAACCCAAATAAGTTATTTCATGTATAGTAATTTATTTGGGGTCTAAACTGATTAGGTTCAATATATGCATTCCAAATTAACACTAGGGCTTTTAGAGAAGATAAAATAGGAGAAAGGTCAGGATTTCATCGTGTTCTTGAGGATTACGTTGTGGGTTTTGCCAAGGATTTGATCCTAAGAGGTATGTGAGTTCACATAGCATTGGATTCTTTCAACCACACACCAATAATGTTAATTTCAGAATTAAATTCTTTTTAGAAAGTTGATGGTTGTTGTTCTTGAATTGCGTTCTTGAAATTGACTTTTGTTCTTGAGATTGGGATGAGATTGATGACTCCTTGAGGAAATCATGTCGATTTTAGAGTTGTTATTGAGTAATTTTTGTGTACATGTATTGGGTATCTAAATCTAAAGAGAAATTGAGAAAAAGATTCGAATTACTCGCATTAAGATCATAAAATGAGCTAAAAAATTCATCGGGAGAGCATGGGGAAGGGCTGGCAGGATGCACCCCTGATGCACCAGAGATGCTGGGGCGGCGCGGAGCACCCCATATGCACCAGAGAGGTTGGGGTGGTTCTCTAAAAGGGAGTGCCTAAACTTCAAGGGCTGGTTCCCTATGCCAGTAGTGCGCCCGGGACCTTTGCCCACACCCATTCTTCGTCGTTTTGCCTGTCTAAGTCCTTCGAAAGTGTACCAACACTTTATATCAATTCTAAATACTCTAAAACAATTTGAAACATCTATAAATCATCTATAAACATGAATCACAACCTTGAATCCATAAATTAAAATTCATGGTAAAGTTAACAGTCAAAGTCTTGAGTGATCGTCAAGTCATTTTAAGAAGTCCTTTTACAAATCTTTTAAACTTGTTTTAAAGACTTAATCATTGAGTTTTAGAAATATTAGAGCCGAGTTCATTCATTTAAAATGATATATGGGGACTAAGTACTCCCAAAGAGCAAATGTTTTCACAATTAATATGAGAGGAAGCACCCATTTTGAATGAGTTTTCTTAAGTAGTTTTGAGTTCCATCTCTTTTAAGAGATAAGCATTTTGAGTAATGCCCTCAAACCACAAAGAAAGATTTATGTTTCTAAATATATGAGGTGCGTACATTTTGGGATTAGTGTTGATCACCAATATGAAATGCGTTCATAATAACTGTAGTCTACATAAACCATGTAGCCATCGTGGGTAGAAAGGTTCATACTTTTCAGATGATTCCTTAATGCTTTATGGCATAGAGTAGTGGATCCAGATAGTTGAGGTGTTCTATATCTCGGTAAGTTATAGGACAATTCTAGCAGAATGGGCGAGATGTTATACCATCACTTAGCTCATTGTGATGGTTGTCGGTAGAGAATATCCCAAACAGAGTTTGTTTTTGTATTCTTATATACAATAGAGATATTATTGTATTTTTCAATACATTAAGATGTTATCTACTGTTTTAATGATTTATATAAACTGCATCTTTACTATTTTTTATTTCTTTCTTGAATTGATCATCTATGAGTTGTGTAAAGCTGAGGTAAATCTTTCTTTCTAATTTCAGTCAAAGCTTTTGTTATTTTTATTTTTCCCCTCACATGCTCGTACATTTCATGTACTGACGCCATTTGGCTTTTATCATTTTATGATGCAGATACAAGTTACTAGGATCATCATCTAGTGCTTCGTTAATCGAGTTAAGCATTCAAAGTCATTTGGTGAACTTGCTTGCTCTCTAGAGAATCCCTTTTTAGATTGTTTTAGCATATTCAGTTGTTAGGACGATTGGGGGTCTTGTCCCAACATCCCTCATAGTTTTATAGGCTTCATACATAGATAACTCTAGTTCTTTACTCTTTGCATTTATGTTGTTTTGTTATAAGACTTGAGTTGCCTTATTAGCACATTGAATTTTTCCTTTACAATATTCTAAGTTTAATAAATTAATTTATCTTTGTTGAGTGATGTAATGCCCCAAAAATTAGTAGTTGAAACTAGAGCCAAGAACTAGGGTTCTAAAGTGTGAGGTTCAAAATTTGAGTCGTAGTTGAGACTTTGCGTACTTAGAATTAGAATTTTAGTGAATGAACGTCAAGGTATGTATTATAACTAGTAGCGTAGATGACCTTAGAGAGTTTGGTTGAGCTTGGGAAAGGCAAGTACCAAGGCAAAAGGGCAAGCCTAAGCCAAAGGGCCAAGGCTGCCTGACCTTGGCTAGCTACTGCCTAAGGGTTAACGACCACCTTCACGACCAGTGGTGTGGACCACGGTCTGTGAAAGTGTACGTGGAGATGCCTTAGACACTTAGGAGTCAAGGCCTTGAGGCCAAGACACTGCCCTAAGTTCACAAGGCACTTCACGAGCCGTTGCCTTGACACGGCGCATCAGAGTGCCCGTGAAGATGCCTTAGTGTTTTAGGGAGTTTTAGGGTCTTGGAAAGGTGGGGGAGCCATTGGTCAAGGGAAAACGGACCATCCAAGTGGCAGTGGTGCGTAGGACGGGGATGCTATGTGAGGGGCAATTGGGCAAAATCCTATTCGACTAGTTTTAAGTGAGGGTCATTTTATATGTGTTTTATTCACCTATTTAGAGTATTTTTAAGTCTTTAACCCCAAATTCTAAGTTACTTTACACTAGACCCAAATCAAAACCCAAAATAATCTCCACTCAAATAATTCTCTCTATAGAAAGCCTTAGAGGAAGAAGGGGAAGAAGGAAAAGAAGAGAAGGAAGTTAGGTCGAATCTCACCATGAAAGCAGGCTTCATTGGTCTTTGAATTAAGGTATGTTTAGATTTTAATCCATGGGTTCTTCCACCCATAGGGTCCCCTAAGATTTCCCCAAATTTGAGAAGAAAAACCCCCAACTAAGCTAGGACTATTACCAATGTGTGGGTGTAGTTGGGTATGATTCAAAAGTATTGGTTAATACTTGTTTATGGATAATTTGGCATTAAATTGTGAAAATATGATGAAATTATGTGGTTTCAATGGTTAACCCTAGTTTTCATAATGAGTTGCATGATTTGTGGGTTGATGTCATTCAAGGGCAATTTGAAGGTTTGTGAGTGACCTTCTTGTAACAATGTCATGAGTAGGAATTGTTCAACGTTAGGAACACATAATCTTGAATTGAACTTAGACTAATTGAATATGATTGATCTTGTCTTGTAGAGTTGTAATTGAACCATTAAGACAAATTATGGCTACAATTACCTATTAATGAGGAATGTGATGAGAATTACTTAATAAAAAGCCTATTACTTGAATGTTTTGTAATCTAGATATGATTAAGGATATAATGAATTAAATCTTTGAGATGAAGGCTTATAGTCATGAATGCTTGAAAGCATGAATTGATAGAATCTGTTGAGCATGGATGGATTGTCAAGGACATCCTTCCATGAGAGATGGATGTTAAGTAGGGTTTAACAAGTAAACCTTGGGGTCTATGCTTGGCTCTAAGCGGATATTGACAATGAGAAGGAGTGTCACACAAGAAAAGGTTTGGGCTCCAAGTAGTAAAGAGAACCAGACCTAGTTGATGTGAAGACCATCCAAGTATAAGGGGGAACTCTTACATAGTAGAGTGTGAATTTTCCAATAGTTAGGTCTAATGAGATGGGATCCTTCACATAGTTGAGTCCAGGTTCCTAGTAGAAATCTCCATATCTAATAAACTAAGACATGCTTTGGAAGCATCTCATAGTGTTCAAAGCATAATGAACTAAGACTTACATAATGAAGTAATTCATAGTGTTCTAGGGTGTAGATGGACTTAGACTTGTTTAAGTTAGAATCTTATAGGGTCCATGTAAAGAAGGAACTTAGACATACTTTATAGAGTAGCTCATAGGGTTCCAAGTATAATGGTGTGAGACATACTTAAGTAAATATCTCCTAGTATCCATGCTAGTAATGAACTTAGACATACTAAAAGTGGTATCTCATCTTGTTCAAGTTATAAGTGAACTAAGATGTGCTTAAGAGAGTACCTGATAGTGTTCGTTGAAACCTAAAAGTATTAGTAAGAGGACCTAAAAGTAATACTTAGCATGATTAGCATTATGTGATGCTATGATTGCATTGCACAAGTAGGACTTAGGGTTACTATGAGAATGAGGTGAGATAGGATTGTGCCATAGTTGCCTTCCTTACTTTAGTGACAAAAGGTGAGAGACTACGTTCGAGTTGAGAAATTAATTAAATAATGAGAGCAAAGTAAGGTGATTAAGACTAGGATGGCTTCAAAGTTATGCTTAGTGTGATGGGTATTATAGGATTCTTTTCATGCATTGCACAAGTTTGTTTTAAGGTTGCCTAGAAGTATGGTGCCCTTTTGGTAAAGAAGCCTAGAGAATTAAACTATGTATATACACCATGATTAGGATGACCAAAAAGGGATACATGGGTTGGGTAGTATTATGGGATTCTATTCTTGCTTTGCTCTTGTTTTCTTTTGAGGTTAATTGAGAATAGTACTATTATGGCATAGATGACTAATAGTCAATAATGCTTATATGATACTTATGATGTTAGAGTTGGCTTATTGTAATTATGAAGTTTAAGTAAGTCTATGCTATAAGTATGATTTAGCTCTTATGTTCATATATCTTGAATTATGTTGACATTTTATGTTATGCTATCTTATTGGAATTATGCTATTATCTATTATGACTATGTCTATGTTGACTAACCACTTTAAGATGTTTATGTTCGTCTGCTAGCTTTCATACTTGGTACATTTTGTACTAATACATATTGCCTACATTATTATCAAATGTAGGGTGTTGGGTGATTGTATTTCTTAGAGGCTAGGTTCCTAAGTGCAAGAAGATTCAAGATATGTGAGCCCTCATATCTTCGAGGACAAACTCCTTATGTTTCATTTATGTCTTTTCTTATGTTTTAGACTTTATGTGGGCTGCGTCCCAAGACTTCTATTCATGTTATTCATAGATGGTTTGAGACAAAGATATTAGAAAGTCTTCCGTTTTTATCAAATATATTTGGTATTATGCTTTAAACAAAGTTTTAAATTCTCCCTATTTTTCTACGATGTTATGATATGATAATGCTAATAGCTTGTATGCGACCCTTTCGGGGTCCAGTACGCTATGTTACGATTAGGGGGTGTTTTCGAGTTGTGACAAACTTGGTATCAGAGCATAAGGTTTTGGGATAAGTTTTAGGATGTCTCAAACCACATCTAGTAGAGTCTTCTTCATTAGTGTGAGTCGCGACACATCTATGTATAAGAGGCTATGGGATACTTAGGAAAAGTCTCACTTCTTCATTCTCTTAGTCGTGCCATAGAGTTTGGCTTTAGTAGGCCGTTCTTCTAATTCATGCCTTTGGTTGTTTTAGGGTATGGCTAATACTAGGGCTAATGCTAGGATGGTTGAGGAAGATGATGAAGAGCAAGATGTTCCTCTTCAAGTTCCAAATCAAGTCCCTCCATAATTTCCTCCTTGTGTTCCTATTGATGAAGGAGCTATGACTAACGTGGAGGTAAAACTGGCTCTCCACATATTGAGTCAAGTCGTTATGGCCCAAGTCAATAAGAAAGTAGTAGCCTCAGCTAATAATTGGAATATAGTTGCTTCGAGGGTGAGAGAGTTTTTAAGGATGAACCTTCCGGAGTTTTATAGCTCCAAGGTAAAGGAAGACCCCTTAAGGTTTCATAGATGAGGTGTATAATGTGTTTGCTATCATGGGTTTGACTATGAACCAGAAGGCAGATTTAGCCACCTATCAATTGAGGGATATATAGCTTAAATTTGGTTGGAACAATGGAAAGATAATTGGCCATTAGGAGCAGGTCCAATAGAGTACGAAGGGTTCAAAGAATTATTTATAGATAGGTTATTTCCCCTAGAATTGAGGGAATGAAAGATTCAAGAATTCATCAACCTCTGTCAAGAAGGTATGAGTGTAAAGGAGTATGCTTTTAGGTTCACCTAACTATCCAAATATGCCACAATTCTAGTGGCAGACTCAAGGGCTAGAATGAATAAGTTTGTGATGGGAGTGTCTGAATTAGTAGAAAATGAGTGTTATTCGGAAATGTTTATCCCTAGTATGAACATTTGAAGTCTTATGGTTCATGCCGAACAGATTAAGGAGCAAAAGCTCAAGAAAGTGAATAGGGAGGTAAAGAGGACTAGGACCAATGATACAAACTTTTCTAATGCTAAGTCTAATGGACAAGATAGGCCTAGGACTGAACCAAGGTACTCTTGCCAAGATTCTTCCAAGTCTACTTGCTCCATGTGTTGGAAGAGTCATTATGGTAAGTGCCTAGTTGGCATGGATGGTTGCTACGGGTGGAAAGGATGGGCACAAAGTGAGGGATTGCCCGGTTATTAAGGATTAGGGAAGGGAGGATAAGAAAATTGCCTCTAGTCATCCGGATGAGGGTACTCAAAAGAAGAATAGGTCTTACGCTCTCCAATCTAGAGAATATCAAGAGTGATCTCCTGATGTCCCTTCCGGTATGTGCTTCTTTCATGTTTCAAAAAATTTCAATATTTCTTGTCTTTTGTGACTTGATATGTTGGACTTGATGTTGTCCTTGCTATGATTGATGTTTGGAGAAGTTCTGCGGGCTTACTCCCAAGGGTGAGATAGTGTGTCTATTCCATAATTTCTTTACATGATTATTTGTTGCCATGATTTCTTTGTGTATATGTTTATGAAGGTGTATAGGCCTTGTTAGAATTGATCTAATTGCATTATGTTGCCTCTTGTTGTAGCATCTTAGAGTTGATGTGCATTTTAGGCTTCATGAGTTTTATGTTGAGCATGTTGTGGCTAGGAGATGTTAGTTCCTCCTTGGAAATGAGTAAGTACGTCTATTTCATGCATTTTGAGTTGGTAGATGTAGTTCCTACTTCCTTGAGTTGTATTCGGTATGATTTGCTTGGAATTGAAGTTTCCTTGGTTTGTTGTGAGCATGTAGGTGTAGTGCATGCATAATGGGCTGCTAGTCTAGAGTCATTTTCTATAAGAAGTGTTTATAAAGTTAATTCAAGGACGAATGTTCCAAAGGGGGAGATATTTTAATGCACCAGAAATTAGTAGACTAAACAAGAGCCAAGAGCTAGGGTTCTAGAGTATGATGTTGAGAATTTGAGTCGTAGTTGAGACTTTGCATGCTTAGAATGAGGAGTTTAGTGGATGAACGTGAAGGTATGTATTAGACCTAGTAGCCTAGATGACCTTAGAGAGTTTGGTTGAGCTTGGGAAAGGCAACTACCAAGGCAAAAGGGCAAGCCTAAGCCAAAGGGCCAAGGCTGCCCAACCTTGGCAAGCTACTGCCTAAGGGTTCACGACCACCTTTAGTTAAAACTTATGTCATGTTTGCTTTTCCCCTCAAAGGCTCATACATTCCATGTACTGAAGCCATTTGACCTGTATCATTTTATGATCCAAATACATGTTACTAGGATCATCATCTAGTGCTTCGATAATCGAGTTGAGCATTAAAAGTCATTTGGTGAACCTCCTTCCAGAAAATCCCTTTTTAGATTGTTTTAGCATATTCAATTGTTTGGATGATTGGGGGTCTTGTCCCGACATCCCTTATAGTTTTATAAGCTTCATAGACAGAAAGCTCTAGTTCTTTAGTCTATGCATTTAAGTTGTTTTGTTATAAGAGTTGAGTTGCCTTATTAGCACATTGAATTTTTCCTAGAGTGTGAGGTTCAGAATTTGAGTTGTAGTTGAGACTTTGCGTACTTAGAATTAGAAGTTTAGTGGATGAACTTCTAGGTATGTATTAGACCTAGTAGCCCAGATGACCTTAGAGAGTTTAGTTGAGCTTGGGAAAGGCAAGTACCAACGCAAAAGGGCAAGCCTAAGCTAAAGGGCCAAGGCTGCCTGACCTTGGCAAGCTACTGCCTAAGGGTTCACAACCATCTCAAGACCAGTGGTTTGGACCACGGTCCTTGAAAGTGTCCGTGGAGATGCCTTAGACACTTGGGAGTCAAGGACTTGAGGCCAAGAAACTACCCCAAGTTCACAAGGCACTTCATGAGCCGTTGGCTTGACACGGCCCGTCAAAGTGCCCGTGAAGATACCTTAGTGTTTTAGGGAGTTTTAGGGTCTTGGAAAGGTGGGGGAGCCACTGGTCAAGGGAAAATAGACCATCTAAGTAGCAGTGGTGCGTAGGACGGGGATGCCAAGTAAGGGGAAATTGGGCAACATCCTATTTGACTAGTTTTAAGTGAGAGTCGTTTTATTGTTGTTTTATTCACCCATTTTGAGTATTTTTAATTCTTTAACCCCAAATTCTAAGTTACTTTACACTAGACCCAATCAAAACCCAAAATCATCTCCACTCAAATAATTCTCTCTCTAGAAAACGTTAGAAGAAAAAGGGCAAGAAGGAGAAGAAGAGAAGGAGGCTAGGTTAAATCTCACCATTGAAGCAAGCTTAATAGGGCTTTGAATTAAGGTATGTTTAGATTTTCATCTATGGGTTCTTCCACCCATAGAGTCCCCTAATATTTCCCCAAATTTGTGAAGAAAAACCCCTATCTAAGCTAGGATTATTACCAATGTGTGGGTGTAGTTGGGTATGATTCAAAAGTGTTGGCTAATACTTATTTATGGATAATTTGGCATTACATTATGATAATATGATGAAATTATGTGGTGTCAATGTTTAACCCTACTTTTCTTAATGAGTTGCATGATTTGTCGGTTGATGCCATTCAAGGGCGATTTGAAGGTTCATGAGTGACCTTTTTGTATCAATGTCATAAGTAGGAATTGTTCAAGGTTAGGAACACATGATCTTGAATTGAAATTAGACTAATTGAATATGATTGATCTTGTCTTGTAGAGTTGTAATTGAACCATTAAGACAAATTATGGCTACAATCACATATTAATGAGGAATGTGGTGAGAATTGCTTAATAAGAAGCCTATTACTTGAATGTCTTGTAATCTATATATGATTAAGGATATAATGAATTAAAGCTTTGAGATGAAGGATTATAGTCATGAATGCTTGAAAGCATGAATTGATAGAATCTCTTGAGCATGGATGGATTGTCAAGGACATCCTTCCATGAAAGATGAATGTGAAGCAAGGCTTAACAAGTAAACCTTAGGGTGTATACTTGGCTCTAAGCGGATATTGACAATGAGAAGGAGTGTCACACAAGAAAGGGTTTGGGCTCCAAGTAGTAAGGAGAACTAGACCTAGTTGATGTGAAGACTATCCAAGTACAAGGGGGAACTCTTACATAGTAGAGTATGAGTTTTCTGATAGTTAGGTCTAATGAGATGGGATCCATCACATAGTTGAGTCAAGGTTCCTAGTAGAAATCTCCATATCTAATGAACTAAGACATGCTTTGGAAGCATCTCAGAGTGTTCAAAGCATAATTAACTAAGACTTACATAATGAAGTAACTCATAGCATTCTAGGGTGTAGATGGACTTAGACTTCTTTAAGTTAGCATCTTATAGGGTCCATGTAAAGAAGGAACTTAGCATCATCTTCTAGTGCTTCGTTAATCGAGTTGAGCATTCAAAATCATTTGGTAAACCTGCTTGCTTCCCAGAGAATCCCTTTTTATATTGTTTTGGCATATTCAATTGTTAGGATGATGGGGGGTCTTGTCCCGACCTCCCTTACAGTTTTATAGGCTTCATAGACAGATAGCTCTAGTTCTTTACTCTTTGCATTTAAGTTGTTTTGTTATAAGACTTGAGTTTCCTTATTAGCACTTTGAATTTTTCCTTTACAATATTCTAAGTTTATTACATTAATTTATCTTTGTTGAGTGATGTAATGCTCCGAAAATTAGTAGTCTAAACTAGATCCAAGAGGTAGGGTTCTAGAGTGTGAGGTGGAGAATTTGAGTCGTAGTTGAGACTTTGCATGCTTAGAATTAGGAGTTTAGTGGATGAACATCAAGGTATGTATTAGAACTAGTAGCCTAGATTACCTTAGAGAGTTTGGTTGATCTTGGGGAAGGCAAGTACCAAGGAAAAAGGGCAAGCCTAAGCCCAAGGGCCAAGGCTACCCAACCTTGGCAAGCTACTGCCTAAGGGTTCATGACCACCTTCACAAATAGTGGTGTGGATAACGGTCCGTGTAGATGCCTTAGACACTTAGGAGTCAAGGTCTTGAGGCCAAGACACTACCCCAAGTTCATGAGGCACTTCATGAGCTGCTGGCTTGACCACGGCCCGTCAAAGTCCTCGTGAAGGTGCCTTAGTGTTTTACAGAGTTTTAGGGTCTTGGAAAGTTTGGGGAGCTACTGGTCAAGGGACCATGGGAACCACCATGGCCATGGTACCCTTGACTGACTGTCTAAGTGGATGTGGTGCCTGGGACGGGGCTGCCAAGTAAGGGGCAATTGGGTAAAATCCTATTCGATTAGTTTTAATTGAGGGTCATTTTATATTTGTTTTATTCGCCTATTTAGAATATTTTAATTCTTTAACCCCCAATTCTAACTTACTTTACACTAGACCCAAATCAAAACCCTAAGATTCTCTCCACTCAAATAATTCTCTCTACAAAACCTTGAAGAAGAGGAAGAAGGAGAAGAAGAAGAGGAAGGCTGAATGTCACCATTGAAGCAAGCTTAGTAGGGCTTTGAATTAAGGTATGTTTAGCTTTTCATCTATGGACACATAGATTCCCCTAAGATTTCCCCTAATTTGTGAAGAAGAACCCCAATCTAAGCTAGGATTATTTCCAATGTGTGGATATAGTTGGGTATGATTCTAATGTGTTGGAAAATACTTGTTTATGGCTAATTTGGCATTTAGTGTTGATACAATGATGGAATTCTGTGGTTTCAATGCTTAACCCTAATTTTATTAATGGGTTACATGATTTGTGGGTTGATTCCATTAAAGGGCAATTTGAAGGTTCATGAGTGCCCTGCTTGTATCAATGTCATGAGTATTGAGGAATGTGATGAGAATTTCTTAAGAAGAAGCCTATTACTTGAATGTCTTGTAATCTAGATATGACTAAGGATATAATGAATTAAAGCTTTGAGATGAAGACTTCTAGTCATGAATGCTTGAAAGAATGAAGTGATAGAATCGCTTAAGCATGGATGGATTGTCAAGGAAATCCTTCCATTGACAATGAGAAGGAGTGTCACACAAGAAATGGTCCAGGCTCCAAGTAGAAAGGAGAAGAAGACCTAGTTGATGTGAGGACTATCCAAGTGAAAGGGGGGAACTCTTACGTAGTAAAGCGTGAGATTTCCCATAGTTAGGTCTCATGAGATGGGATAATTCACATAGTTGAGTCAAGGTTCCTAGTATCAATATCCATATCTAATGAACTAAGCCATGCTTGTGAAACATCCCATAGTGTTCAAAGCATAATGAACTAAGACTTACTTAATGAAGTAACTCATAGTTTTCTAAGGTTTAGATGGACTTAGACTTGTTGAATTTAGCATCTTATAAGGTCCATATTAAGAAGGAACTTAGAAATGCTTTATAGAGTATCTCATGGGGTTCCAAGTATAATGGAGTGGGACATACTTAAGTAAGTATCTCCTAATACCATGCTAGTAATGAATTTAGACATACTGAAAGTGGTATCTCATAGGGTTCAAGTTATAAGTGAACTAAGATGTGCCTAATAGAGTACCTCATAGTGTTCTAAAGATAACGAGAGGAACTATGTTCCAAACCTAGAAGTATTAGTAAGATGATCTAGAAGTAGTAGTTAATATGATTAGTATTATGGGATGCTATGATTGCATTGCACAAGTATGAGGTTTAGTAAGAGAATGAGTTGAGATAGGATTGTGCCATAGTTGCCTTCCTTACTTTAGTGACAAAAGGTTAGAGACTCCCTTAGTTATGAGAAATTAAGTAAATAATGAAGCCAAAGTAGGGTGAATATGACTAGGATGGCTTCAAAGTTATGCTTAGTTTGAAGGGTATTATGGGATGCTTTTCATGAATTGCACAAGTGTTCATTGACGTTCCATAGAAGTATGGTGCCCTTATGGTAGAGAAGACTAGAATTAAACTATGTAGTTATACCATGATTTGGATGACCAATAAGGCATACATGGCTTGGGTAGTATTATGGGATGCTATTCTTGCTTGACACTTGTATGCTTTTGAGGTTACTTGAGAATTGTACTATTATGGCATAGATGACTAATAGTGAATAATTCTTATATGATACTTATGATGTTAGAGTTGGCTTATTGTAATTATCAAGGTTAATTAAGTCTATGCTATAAGTATGATTTAGCGCTTATGTTCATATATCCTGCATTATGTTGACTTATAATGATATGTTATCTTATTGGAGTTATGTTATTATCTCTTAAGACTATGTCTATGGTGACTAACCACTTCGAAATGTTTATGTTTGTATGTTAGCTTTCATACTCGGTACATTTTGTACTAATGAATATTGCCTAAATTATTATCAAATGTAGGGTGTTGGGAGTTGTGTTGCTTAGAGGCTAGGTTCCTATGTGCAAGAAGATTGAAGATTGGTGAGTCCTCATAGCTTCAAGGAGAAGCCCCTTACATTTCATTTATGTCTTTTCTTATGTTTTAGAGTTTATATGGCTGCGTCCCAAGATTTCTATTCATGTTATTCATAGATGGTTTGACAAAAAGATGTTAGAATGACTTTTGCTTTTACTAAATTTTTTCGGTATTATGCTTTAAATAAAGTTTTAAATTCTCCCAACTTTTCTACGATCTTATGATATCATAAAGCTAAGGGCTTGTATGCGACCCCTTCGGGGTCAAGTACGTCGTGTTATGACTAGTGGGGTGCTCTCGGATCGTGACAAGTAAAGTCTTCCACTAAGTAGTAAGCTAGGCCAAGGGTTTGCCTGGGGCAAACAATGGTTCTCGAGTGTCAGTCCCACCTAGGGTGTAGGCTCAGGGCATGACAAACTTGGTATCAGAGTATAGAGGTCAAGAGTTTTATGTAGTTTATGAAGCCGTGTGTGTAGAGTCTAAGTTATTGGTGTGAAGTGCGCCACATCTATAATTAGGAGGGTGCAAGATTTAGGAACTATCACACTTCCTTCATACTCATTTCGTATGATAGAGTTCATCTCTACAAAAGTTCCTTCCTAACTAGTGCTTGTGCTTATCTTCCAGATCATGCCTCCACGAAAAGTTGTCCCAGGTCGTCCTACTAGAAAAAACATTGAGGAACAAGCGGTACCTGATGCACCAGAAGTGCAACCCCAAGGAGAGGTCACTACTACTGAATTTTGGGAAGCTATCCGAATGTTAAGTCAAGATGTGACCAAACAAGTTTGGCAGCAAAGAGGGGTTAGACAAGAAGTGGCTAGTACTTCTAGGATCCATGAGTTCTTAAGTATGAGTCTTCCAAGCTTCACTGGTTCAAGTGCCACTGAGGATCTGAAAATCTTTGTTGAGGAGTTTTAGAATATTTTTGATATTATGCATGTTACTAATGCTGAGAGAGTGGAACTAGCTGCATACCAATTGAAGGGCATCGCTAGAATCTGGTTCGATTAAGGAAAGAAGGGTAGAGTTAAGAGTGCACCGACTGTGAGCTGGGCTATGTTTCAGGAGGCCTTCTAGGGGCGATTCTTTTCCCGGGAACTGAGAGAAGAAAAGGTATGAAAATTCCTTACTCTTAAGCAGGAATCTTTGAGTGTGCATGAGTATAGCCTTAAGTTCACCCAACTTTCAGATTATGCTTTGACGATGGTTGTTGATATGAGGAGTAGGATGAGTCTATTTGTTACTGGGTTGCCTTGTCTGTCAATTAAAGAAAACAAGAAAGATATGTTGATAGAATATTGGACATAACATGGCTGATGATCCATGTGCAGCAGGTTGAGGAGGATAGGTTGAGGGATAGAGAAGAGTTTAGAAACAAGAAGGATAAGAAATCAAGGACTGAGTATGGACAACAAAAAAGTAATGCAAACCAGTCATATTTCCAATATGAGCAAAAGGGACCTACTCAATCATCTGCTAGTGCACCTACACCAAAGAACAGGGGTGAGTTCAATGACTAGAATTCACAGAATTTCATAGCTAGACTTGCACTGTCTCAAGGTAGTTTATCACAAATAGGTAATTGGGCTCCTACATGTGCTAAGTGTGGTAGAAAACACCTATAAACACGTCGTGATGGCTCTGTTGGTTGTTACAAGTATGGTCAAGAGGGCCACTTCATGAAAGAGTACAATAAGAACAGGCAGGGTAGTGTAAATAGGGGCAATAAAGCCCAATCTTCTTCAGTTGCTCCACTAAGTACAACTGCACATAGAGGAGCTACTTCAGGGACTAGTGGAGGAGCAAACCTTCTATATGCTATCACTAGTCGCCAAGAGCAAGAGAATTCTCTAGATTTTGTCACTGGTATGATCAAAGTCTTTACTTTTGATGTTCATGCTTTGCTAGATCTTGGAGAGAGTCTATGTTTCGTGACTCCTTATATTGCCATGAATTTTGATATTCTTTGTGAGAAACTTCTTGAGCCATTAAGTGTTTCTACACATAGTGAGTCTATTCTAGTTGATAGTGCTTATTGTGATTGTATCATTTCTATCAATCACAAGAATGCCAGGGCTGACTTAGTTGAGTTAGATATGGTAGATTTTGATGTTGTTCTTTGTATGGACTGGCTTCATGCATGTTATACCTCTGTTGATTGTAGAACTCGAGTTGTTAAGTTCCAATTTCCTAGTGAGCTTGTTATTGAGTAGAGGAGTAGTTCAGTAGTCCCAAAGGGTCATTTTATTTTGTACCTTAACGCGAGAAAGTTAGTTTCCAAGGGTTTTTTCTATCACTTAGTTTGAATTAATGACTCTATTGTTGAGACAGCTCCTATTCAGTTAGTTTTAGTTGTGAGTGAGTTTCCAGAGATCTTTCCAGATGATATTCTCAGAGTCCCTCTTGAGACAGAAATAGACTTTGATATATATATTCTTCTCGATACTCATCCTACCTTTGTTCTACCATATAGAATGGCTCCAGCAGAGTTGAAAGAGTTAAAGAAGTAGTTGAAAGATCTTCTTGAGAAAGGCTTTATTTGACCAAGTGTCTTACTTTAGGGGCGCACCAGTCTTATTTATAAGAAAGAAAGATGGTTTTCTTAAAATGTGCATAGATTACCATTAGCTGAATAAGGTTGCTATTAAGAATAAGTATCCTCTTCTGAGAATTAATGATCTCTTTGATCAATTTCAGGGTGACAGTTTTTTTTTTAAGACAGATCTTAGATTTGGCTATCATCAGTTTAGAGTAAGAGAAAGTGCTATGCCTATGACAACTTTCAGAACCCGCTATGGTCATTATAAGTTCCTAATTATGTCCCTTGGTTTGACTAATGCTCTTGCAACATTCATGGACCTTATGAACAAAGTATTCAAGCCTTATTTAGATATGTTTGGTATCATATTCATTGATTACATCCTAATCTATTCAAGGAATGAGGAAGATCATGCTAGTCACCTCATAATAGTTCTCCAAAGTCTAAGAGATAAAGAGTTGTATGCTAAGTTTTCTAAGTGTGAATTTTTGCTTGAGTCTTTGGCATTCTTAGGCCATATTATTTCCGATGATGTAATTAGAGTTGATACTCAAAAGATTGAGGTAGTGCAGAACTGTCCTAGACCTACGTCTCCAACTGACATTAGGAGTTTCTTTGGACTAGCTGGCTTATATAGAAGATTTGTCAAGGGGTTCTCATTTATTTCATCTCATTTGACCAAGTTGACTATGAAAAAATTTAAGTTTTAATTGTTTGAAGCTTCTGAGAAAAGTTTTCAGGAATTGAATAAGCGGTTAACTACTGCCCAGTGTTGACATTTCCAAAAAGTATGCAAGGTTTTGTTGTGTATTGTGATGTGTCTATAGTTGGAATGGGTTTTTTTTAATGCATAATGGAAAGGTTATAGTTTATGCCTCTAAAAAACTTACCGTTAATAAGAAGAATTATGCCACCCATGATCTAGAGTTGGCCGCTGCAGTATTTGCTTTCAAAATATGGTGTCATTATCTTTATGGTGTTCATGTAGATGTGTCCACTGATCATAAGATTCTTCAGTATGTGTTCAGTTAGAAAGAGTTTAATTTCAGATAGAGAAGGTGGTTAGATTTACTCAAGGATTATGACATGAGTATTCTCTATCACTTTGGTAAGGCTAATGTTGTTGTTGATTCCTTTAGTAGATTGTCTATGGGTAGTACTGCCCATTTTGAGGAACACAATAAAGAGTTAGAAAAAGATGTGCATAGACTTGCATTATTAGGAGTTCGTTTAATAGACTCCAATGAAGGAGAAGTAGTGGTGATGAATGGGGCTGATTTGTCACTAGTGTCTGAAGTAAAAGAGAAACAAGACCAAGATCCTATTTTGCAAGAATTCAAGGCAAATGTTCAAAAGCAAATAGTCTTTGCTTTTGAACAAGGGGGAGATGGTGTATTGAGGTATCAAGGTAGATTATGTGTCCCAAGGGTGGATAAACTCCATGATAGGATCATGGAGAAAGTTCATAGCTCTAGATATTCTATTAATCCAGGTTCCGCAAGGATGTATCGTGACTTGAGAGAGGTTTATTAGTGAAAAAGTATGAAGAAAGGCATTACAGAGTTTGTTGCTAAGTGTCCGAATTGCCAACAAGTTAAGGTAGAGCACCAGAGGCCCGGTTGTATGACTCAAATATAGAGATTTCGAAATGGAAGTGGGAGATGATCAATATGGATTTTATTATAGGTTTACCATAGACTCGTAGGCATCATGATTCCATTTGGGTGATTGTAGATCAAATGAATAAATTAGCCCACTTTTTGTCAGTAAATACTACCCATTCAACGGAGGATTATGCCAAGTTATATCTTTAAGAGGTATTTAGACTTCATGGAGTTCCAATTTTGATTATTTCAAATAGAGGTACATAATTTACTGCACAATTTAGGAAGTCATTCCAGAAAGGTTTGGGTTCAAAGGTGAATTTGAGTACTACTTTTCATCCTCAGACTTATGGTCAAGTAGAGTGCACTATTCAGACTTTAGAAGATATATTGAGGGCTTATGTGATTAATTTCAAAGGTAATTGTGATGATCAGCTACCTCGCATTGAGTTTTCTCATAATAATAGTTACCACTCTAGCATCCAGATGGCTCCTTATGGGCCTCTTTATGGGAGACGATGCAAATCTCCTATTGGACGATTTTTAGATGGTGAAGCTAGGTTGATAGGACCAGACTTAGTTCATCAATCTATGGATAATGTGAAGGTTATTCAAGAGAGATTGAAATAATACAGAGTTGTCAAAAATCATATACTGATGTTAGGAGAAGAGACATAGAGTGCGAAGTAGATGATTGGGTTTACTTGATAGTTTCACCCATGAAGGGTGTTATGAAACATGGTAAGAAGGTGAAGCTTAGTCCCCGATATATTGGTCCTTACAGGATATACAAGAGGATTGGCAATGTAGCATATGAATAAGAACTACCCTAAAAGTTAGCAGTGGTTCATTCATTATTCCACCATTCCATGTTGAAGAAGCGTATAGGCGATACTTCATTTATCATACTTGCCGAAGATATTGGTATTAAGGATAGCTAATCACATGAGTAGATTCTTGTTCATATTTTAGATCGTCAAGTTCGCAAGTTGAGGACAAAGGAAGTAGCATCAATCAAGGTTCTGTGGAAAAATCAATTTGTTTGAGGAAGCTAATTGGGAAGCTGAGGAGGACATGAACAAGAGGTACCCACATCTCTTTGACCCCGGAGAAGTTTGAAACTATTGTACTAATCCTTTTCTTGGCATTTGTTCTAACTTGGCATGTTGTAATTGTATTTTGCTTATTTGGTGTTGAGCTGAATGTTAAATGTTACACCATTAGCCTACTAAGAGTAATCTCATTTGAGGATGAATGTTCCCAAGGGAGAGATATTGTAACACCCCTCTAATTGAAAGAGCTAGAATTAAAAAGCACCATATTGGGAAAGAATGAAAATCTTAAATTTGGCAAGTTATGTTAAGTATGAGTCTTGTGTCAACTTTAAATAACCATAACTTTCGGTATAGGATGAATTAGGGAGATATGCATATTTGAAGTCGGGCTGTTCGGTTAAGGAAAGTTACCTGAATTTAAGAGGGGTATTTTGGTCTTTTCATTACCCAATTAAGTTATTTCATTTCTAGTAATTTATTTGGTGTCTAAACTGATTTGGTTCAGCTGACGCATTCCAAATTAAAGCTAGGGCTTTGAGAGAAGAGAAAAAGAGGAGAAAATAGGAGAAAGGTCAAGATTTCATCGAGTTCTTGAAGATTTTCTTTGTGGATTTCGCCAAGGATTCGATCCTAAGAGGTATGTTAGTTCACATAATGTTGGGTTCGTTCACCCACACGCCAATCATGTTAATTTCAGAGTTAAATTCATTCTAGAGAGTTGAAGACTGATGTTCTTGAAATTGTGTTCTTGAAATTGACTTTTGTTCTTGAGATTTGGATGAGATTGATTAGTCCTTGAGGAAATTATGTCGATTTTAGAGTTGGTGTTGAGTAGGTTCTTGTGTACATGTATTTGGTATCTGAATCTAAAGAGAAGTTGAGAAAAAGAATCGAATTTGTCGAATTAAGATCAGAAAATGAGTAGAAAAATTCATTAGGTTAGCCAGGGGAGGAGCTGGCATGTTGCACCCTTGATGCGCCGGAGAGACTGGGGTGGTGCGCCAGTAGTGTGCCAAAAGAGAGTATTTGAACTTCAAGGGCTGGAGCCCAGCGCCAACAATGTTATCGAGACGTCTGCCCCCACCAGTTCTTCGTTGTTTGGACCGTTTGAGTCCTTCTAAAGTATACCAAAACTTCCTATTGATTCTAACTACTCTAAATGACTTCTAAACATCTAGAAATTATCTATAAACATGAATCATAACCTTGAATGCATAAATTCAAATTCTAGGTGTAGTTAATATCAAGTCTTAAGATTTCTTTAACTCATTTTAAGAAGTCTTATTACCAATCTTTTAAAATTGTTTTAAAGACTTAAGCATTGAGTTTGAGAAAGAGTAGAGCCGAGTCCATTTCTTTAATGATGTATGGGCACTAAGTACCTTCAAAGAGCAAATGTTTTCACAATTAAGATGAGAGAAAACACCAATTTTCGAATGAGTTTTCATAAGTAGTTTTGAGTTCCATCTATTTTAAGAGATAAGCTTTTTGAGTAATAGCCTCAAACCAGAGATAAAGAGTTATGTTTTCAAACATATGAGCTAAGTATATTTTAGGAGTAGTATTGAGCATCGATATGGGTACGAGTTCATAATAACTCAAGTCTCCATAAACCATGTAGTCATTGTGGGTAGAAAGGGTCATACATTTTAGATGATTCCTTAATGCTTTATAGCATAGACTATTAGATCCACTTAGTTGAGGCATTCTATATCACGACAAGTTATAGGACAATTTTGGCAGCGTTGGCAAGACGATATACAATCACATTGCTCATAGTGATAGTTGTCGGTTAGAGAATCTCCCAAACAGAGTTAATATTTGTATTCTTATATAAAACTGAGATATTATTGTATTTTTCAATACTTCTAGATACTATCTACTATTTTAATACTTTATATAAACTGTATCTTTACTGCTTTTTATTTCTGCATTGAGTTGAGTATCCATGAGTGGAGAAAATAAGAGGTAACTGTTTCTTTGAGATTTCAGTTCAAGCTTATGTCATGTTTAGTTTTCCCCTCACATGCTCATACATTCCATGTAGTGTCACCATTTGGCCTACATCAATTGATGATGCAGATAGAGGTAACCAGGATTAATATCCAGCGCTTTGTTGATCCAGTTGAGCATTCAGAGTCATTTGGTGAGCCTCTTTGCTTTTCGAAGGATCCCTTTATACATTGTTTTATCATTTTCATTTGTTAAGATGATCGGGGGTGTTGTCCCAACATCCCTCATAGTTTTCGAGGCTGCATAGACAAATAGCTATAGTTCTTTAGTCTTTGCATTTCAGTTGTTTTGTTATATGACTTGGGTTGCCTTATTGGCTAGTTGAATGTTTCCTTTACAACATTCATAGTCTATTACAAGAATTTATCTTTGCTGAGTAAATTCTTTTGATAAGTAGTAAGCGAGGCTAAGGGTTCACTTAGGGCCAACAATGGTTCTCGAGTGCCAATCCACCCAACGTGTAGGCTTGGGGCATGACACTAACTCAACCGGAGAACTAAGGCCTTCCCAAATACTTACTTGTATGGAGACATACCAATAGGCGACTTGAATGTGGTACAATAGGCCCAAAGTGCATCTTCAAGCTTGGTAGACCAATCGATGTGGTGGAAATTTATCATTTTTGCTAAGATACTCTTTATCTTTGGATTTGACACCTTAAATTTTCTGCTAGATTATGTTTGATATGGCGTTGGCACTTTGTGCTTCACTTCATACTTTAATAGAAGTGCTTCAAACAGATGGGTGCAAAAATGTAATCTTCCATCACTTATAATGGCCCTTGGGATACCAAACCTTGTGAAAATATTTCTCTTACAAAACTTTATAACACTTCTTACTTAATTATTTGTTAATTCTATTTCCTCTACCCATTTAGACATATAATCAATGGCCACAAGAATGTACTTATTCCCGAATGATTTAAGAAAAAGGCCGATGAAATCAATCCTCCACACATCAAATAGCCCAATTTTAAGGATTCATAATAGTGGTACTTCATGCCTCCTAGAGATGCTCCCTTGCATTTCACATTGAACACAACATTTTCAGAAGGCATGAGCATCGCTAAACTTAGTAGGCCAATAATAGCTACATTGTAAAACCTTGGAGGTTTTACGAATTCGCCCATGATCTTCACCTACAGGATAAGCGTGACATACTTCTAATATTTCTTACACTTCCACTTCTAATATACAACGCCGGCAAACGTTAACAGCACACTCGCTAAAGTGGAAAGGTTCATCCCATATATAGTTCTTCACATAAAATAAGAATTTCCTCTTTTAATGGCTACTCAAATCATTAGGTAACATCCCACTAACAATGAAATTAGCAAATTAAGCATACCAAGAAACATAGGGTGTACAAATTAACATTACTTATTCACCAGGGAACGCATCATTGATATATCTCACCTCAACCATGTTATCATCCGCTTCCAATGTTCAGCTACTTAGTTTTCACATCCCTTTCTATCATTCAATTCGAAGTCAAATTCTTAAAGGAGGATCACATATTCAATTAGTCTTGGATTTCCCTCTTTCTTTGCCATTAAGTACCATAAAGCTGTGTGATCCGTATGCACGATCACTTTAGTATCCATTAAGTATGCTCTAAACTTCTCAATCCCATATGCAACCGCTAAGAACTCTTTCTCAATCACATTGTAATTCTTTCTAGCATAATAAACGGAATGAAAGAAGTTGTTTTTGTGTTTCTAAAGAACATCTCCTAGTGCCAAGCCACTAGCGTCACATATCATTTCAAAAGGGAGAGTCCAATCGGATGCTATGATGATAGGGGTTGAGACGAGTATCTACTTCAACCTCTTGAAAGCTTCCAAACATGCATTATAAAAAACAAACGTGCTTTCCTTGTCAAGAAGCTTGCACAATGGAATTACTTCTATTTTAGCTTGGTCAACTTCAATACCATCAACAGAAATTTTGTGCCCAGGAACAATTCCTTCTTTCACCATAAAGTGACACTATTCCCAATTAAGAACAAAATTTGAAGCTATACATCTTTTAAGCACCATCTCTAAATTCTTCAAACATTCTTCAAAAGATTATCCAACGACCGAAAAATCATCCATGAACACTTCAATGGATTCCTTCCCTGTATTCACGAAGATCAATAACATGCACCGTTGAAAGGTAATCGGTGCATTGCAGAACCCAAAGGGCATTCACTTGAAGGCAAATGTTTCGTAAGGGCATGTAAAAGTTGTTTTCTAGTGATTATTTTGTGCAATGGATATTTGGTTATAATCAGAATACCCATCAAGAAAGCAATACTGTCACAAATCTATCACGCATTCGATCAATAAATGGCATGGGGAAATGATCCTTTTCAGTTCTTGAGTTAAGCTTTCGATAGGCCAAACACACACACCACCTAACCATGGGTCTAGTGGAAACAAGTTTAGCCTTTTCATTTGGAACTACTATGATACAACCCTTCTTAGGAACACATTAGACCAGACTCACCCATTGGATGCCCGCAATTGGAAAAAAAAAAAAAAAAACTCTTACGTCAAACCATTTTATAATTTTCTTTTAACACTTCTTGCATTGATGGATTAATTTTGGTTGGTGATCAATTCTTAGTTTACAGTCTTTTGCCAAATTAGTTTTGTGAGTCCATACACTCGGCAAAATTCCCACGATTTCAACAATTGACCACCCCAAGTATATTGTATGCCTCTTCAATACTATGAGTATTAATTCCACTTTCCATTATTCAAGATCGTTTGAAATAATCACCAAGAATGTGGTGTTAGCCCTTAGAAAGGAATATTTACGATGAGGCAACAGTTTCTTCAATTCTAGTTTTTGTGGCTCAATAATAAATGCTTTGGCTGATGGTGCATCTTGGATAGAGAAATCGAGATCAAACTTCATTTAAAATGAATTGTGTGAGCCCACACCCATAAAAGTAGCCACAAATTCATTATAGTCACTCATTTTGGTTTGATTAAAATTAAGTACCACCGTTTCCAATGAATCCCCACAGTATGCTAGTAACACCTTGAAATTTTTAAGAAAAGGAGAAAATATGTTTTTTGTGTTGAAAGTTGTCTCTACAGTTCCTATCTACGGACCAAAGAATATTCTAGTTGTTGTAGGTGGAAATCATAGGAAGTGGGAAAAAAAAATTTTAAATCAACTCCTTGAACCTTTTTACAGTTCACTAGGATGATCCGTCAACCATTGTACAAGTAATTGATGAGCTCCAGACTTTGTGAAATTATATGGGGTGAAGTTGGCTTCTATAGGTTGTGTTTATGGTCCATTGGAATACCTATGAGCCATAGATAGGATCCAACAGAAATTCTCCAAAAATAGTGGTTTCTAAATCATACTAGAGTTGACCAATATGGTCTATAGAAAGACCTATTGATCCTAGGTCAAAACCGTAGGTCGAGGTCCAATATTTATTTTAAGGGGCTTCTAAGTCCTTTATTAATTATTTTAACCCAATACTATGTCATTTTGTTTTCTACCCTAAGCACTATATATGGTTTTTAGGACCTAAATCTACCCATTCAAATCCAGTCTCCTAATACCTTCTATCTACCCAAATTCTTCCTCCCCAAATTCTCTCAACCTAAGGAAGAAGAAGAAGAACTAGGTTCCATTCAAGTATACAAATTCTCCATTTTCATAGGCTTAAAGGATCAAGGTATGTGTGTATTCACCTATAGAGTTCTTTCCTCCATGGGTCCCCAAAGATTTCAATTTTGCAATTGATCAAATTAGGGTTTCAATTTAATGAATGTGGGTTTCATCTAATTGTGATTTATTATGGTTAAATAATCCTTCAAATGCATGACTTGATGTTAATCCGTGATGTCTAGTTAAAATTGAATTGACACATGCCTAAATTATATTTTTCAACAATGATCCTATGATAAACCCATGAATCTATGATTTATGAAGATATGCATGTTCTTATGAAATGAATATAAATAATTTCGGGATGCTTTGAAATGAAAGTAGTAATGTTATTGTTAAAGGATTTCTCACTTACTATGATGATCGTGATTGTAGGATGCAGTTCTCACAAATGAATTCACATTATTGAAAGGTTTTCTCATCCATGATGAATTATGTTTAAGGAGCTATTCTACACTTTGTTCTCAAAAGTGTGGATTTGTAATGATCATTGGCTTTCATATGTTAAAATGATATTTGACTTTTATCTATTCAATTTGAATTTAGACTAAGCACTAAGAGGCCTTTTAGGTGGAGGCTCAAATAGGGTAGTCTCAATTAGAAACCTCTAGTCCCTAACTATATGCCCTAGTAAGATTGTCTTAAATGACCTATCTAGTGGATCCACCTTGGAAAATGATGATATGTATGGATTCTAACTTGGCAAGTAGTTTCATCTCTTTCAGAATGAGAGACATACCGGATTCCATGATATAACTCTCATAGACTTATAGTCGGTTAAATCTAAGATCCCACAAAATTATTATGTTTTCTTCAAGATTTTACTATTTCCTTTATGATAATGTATTTGCCTATGTTTTATGATTTTTATTCCACTTCTTCTCTAAAAGCTTTTAAAAGTCTTATTATGATTATGCCTACACGTTTTAAGTCATTCATATTATCATGCCTATATTTATGTATCTTACCTCATACTTAGTACATTCCATATGCTAATGCATACTCGTGCCTACATTGTTTCACTAATGTAGAGTCGTATGCTCTTACATCCCATGCTCATGGCTAGTTGATCCATAATAGACTTCGTTGATTTGTTAATCCTTATATTTTGAGGACAGAGACTCTTTTATTGCTTTCTTGTATTTAAGTTTTAGACTCTGTATGTGATATATGGGTTATGTCCAAATCACTTTCCTTATAATGTATTAGATCGCTTTTGATATTCATGAGGACTTCCACTTTGTTAAACTCATAATATTATTAGAATGCTATATTTTAAAGTTTTTATTTCTATTATCTTATATGATGCATGCTCAGTGGATTGTGTGGGGCCTCTCGGGGTGCTATACACCATATTACGCCTAGGGTAAACTTTGGGTCGTGATAAACTTTGAACTAAAAGCACAAGGTTTAGAAATGTTCAAGGATCTTTCATAAGCCACATTGAGTAGAGTCTTGTCCATGAGTGTGAAGAGTGCCACATTTATGGATAAGAAGCTATAAAAGGTTTTGGAAATTCTACTTCTTTCGTAATTTTGTAATTTCAACAATAGGGTGTAACTATATTTGTTTCTCTCCTAATTGTTATCCGATGATTTTTAGGATATGTCCCATTGAAAAACATATATTAGATGGAATGTGGGTGATAATATGGAATGGGAAGCTCTTCAAGAATCTCTACAAGTTTAGATCGACCCTTTAGTTGACCAACTGACTAATGTAGAAATTAGAGTTGCTTGTCAAGTGTTGGATTAAGACATGACAACTCAAGATACTAGAGAGGTTGTGGTCACCATGAACCCATATTTGGGTATGGCACCAACTAGAGTGAGGGACTTAACTAGGATAAATCATTCGATTACTCATGATTCCAAGATCCTTAAGAGTTTATTGATGAAGTATACAATCTGTTAATGATCATGGGAGTTACACTGGTATAAAAGGCGGAATTGGATACTTATGAACTTAAGGGTTTTGCTCAAGTTTGGTTCAACCAATGGAAAGAAGAAAGGGTGGTTGATGCAGGTCATCTTGATTGGGAGAAGTTTAAGGGTGTTTTCCTTGATAGGTTCTTTCTGCATGAGATGCGAGAGGCGAAGGTACTTGAATTCATTAACCTTATTCAGGGGAATATGAGTGTAAAGGAGTATGCATTGAAGTTCACACAACTGTCTAGGTATTCTTTAACTATGGTTGTCGACTCTAGGGCAAAGTTTATTTCGGGTATATCCGAAATGGTGGTTAAGGAATATCATACTACCACGCTCAATAAGATATTAGATATTTCTTGTCTAATGATTCATACTCAAAAAAATTAAAGAGGACAAACTGAAGGGAATGTCTTCGGAATAATAGAGGGAAAAGACTAGTGATGGTGAATTCTCACATTCAAGGTCTGATGGACATAATCGTTCTATGTTTCGATAATGGTTTTCAAGTCAAGGTTCCTCTAACGCTCTTGATCCTAAGTTTATTAAGGAAAGGGTGTCTAACCCCAAGCTTAAAAAAGTCAATGGTGGTGGAAATAGATAATCGGTACCCACGTACCAAAGGTATGGCAAGAGACATTCGGGGAAATACTTGATGGGTATAAATAATTTCTTTGGTTGTGGCAAGAGTGGTCACCGCTTGAGAGATTGTCTATATAGAATGGACAAGAAAAAGGATGGTAGGCAGGTTCTTCCTACTGGTTCGAGTTCAAGTGCTCCAAAGAAAAACCGATTTTATGCATTTCAAACTCGACATGAGAAAGAGGGTTTTCTCGTGGATGTTTCCACTATGTTGAATGTTTCTCACCTTGATGTTTAGGCTTTGCTTTATGCCATTCTACTTTATCTTTTGTGACATCACATATGTTTAGGAGGTTTGATGTTCTTCTAGATGTGTGGATAGACCCTTTTTCTGTCTCTACACATTTTGGTGCTAAGAGAGTCAATAGAGGTTGTCCCATCGCCTTACCCCATAGAATAACTCAAGTCGATCTTCTAGATCATGAAATTTTATATGTCAATTTTATTCTATGGATTGGCTCCATTTTTGTTATGCTTTTGTGTATAATAGAACCCGAGTAGTCAAGTTTTAATTTCCATCCTAGAGTGGAAGGGGAAAATTATATGCCTGAAGGTCAGTTTATTTCTTGTCTTGAATCTAGAAAGATGATTTCTAAGGGTTGAATTTACCAACTTGTTTGGGTTAGGGATATGGATTCTGGAGCCCTTACTCTTGAGTAGGTCACCGTTGTTAATGGTTTTTCGGAAGTGTTTCCCGATGAACTACCCGTTGTTCCTCCTGAAAGAGAAATAAATTTTCTATTTACCTTCTCCCTGATAGGCAACCTATCTCTATTAATCTTTACCATATGAATCTAAAAGAACTTAAGTAATTTAAAGAGAAATTGAAGGATTTGTTGGATAAGTGTTTCATCTGATCGAGTATCTTTTCATGGGTTGCTCCAATTTACTTTGTTCAAAAGAAAGATGGTTCACATCACATGTGTGTTGAATGCCGACAATCGAAAAAGGTTACCATTAAGAATAAGTATCTTCCTCCAAGGATAGATGTTTTGTTTGATCAACTCCAAGGAGTGAGTTACTTCTCTAAAATTGACCTCCGGTCAGGGTATCACCAATTGAGGGTGAAAGAAGATAACATTTCGAAGATGACCTTTTGAACTTGGTATGGTCATTATGATAGTTATGCAATGTTGTTTGGTTTTACTAATGCTCTGTTCACATTTATGGATTTGATGAATATAGTCTTTAGACACCAACTAGACATGTTTGTGATTGTGTTCATCTATGACATTTTTATTTATTCAAGGAGTGAAGATGAGCACCATGATCATTTGAGGATGGTGTTGCAAGTCTTCAAGGACCAACAGCTCTTTGCATAGTTTAGTAAGTGCAAGTTTTGGTTGAGATCAATGGCTTCTATTGGGACATTATTTCCTGTAATGGTATTGAGGTAGATCCTAAGAAGAAGGATGTGATTAAAGTTAGACAAGACCTCTGTGCCCTTCCTAAATTCTATTTTTCTTGGGTTTTTCTTGTTATTGTAGAAGGTTTGTGGAAGGATTTTCTTTGATTACCTCTATCTACATTGATGGCATTGACCCAAAAATAGTTAAGTTCTTATAGTCGGAAACATGTGAGAAGAGTCTCCAAGATTTGAAAGATAAACTTACCTTCGTTGCGTGTTGACATTACCAGAAAGGTTTGATGGGTTTGATATTTATTTCAATGCTTCGATGATTAGGCTACGGTGTGTTCTTATGCAAAACAAGAAGGTTATTGCTTATGTTTCATTACAAATTAAAATTTATGAAAAGAACTATCCTACCCATGACATGGAACTAGCAATTGTGTTTGCCTTAATGATTTGGACGCATTACTTATATGGTGTTCATGTTGATGTCTTTTCCAACAACAAAAGTTTTCAATGTGTGTTCAAGCAAAAGGATATAAACCTTCACCAAAAGGGGTGGCTTGCATTGCTAAAGGATCATGACATCAGTTTCCTCTATCACCTCGGAAAGACGAATATGGTGGCAGATACTCTTAGTTGTCTATAATTGGGTAGTGTTGCTCATGTTGAGGATGATAAGAAGGTTTGGTTTGAGATGTACATAGATTGGCTCGATTGGGTGTTACATTAATTTATTCTAATGAAGATGGTAGTATGGTTCATAATGGTTTGGAATCGTTCTTTGGGTCGGATCTAAAAACCAAGTTAGGTCTTGATTCAGTATTTGTTTACTTGAAGGAAGTGGTGTTGAAGAAGTTCATTGATGTTTCTCCCAAGGGGACGATGGTGTGCTTGAAATCAAGGTGGTATGTGTGTACCTAATGTTGATGGATTAAGGTAGCAAATCTTATTAGAAGTCCATATTTATCAATATTCCATTCACTCGGAAGCCATAAAGATTTACCTTGACTTTTGGGAGGTCTATTAGTTGAATGTGATGAATAAGGATATTATGGGATTTATGGCTAAGTTTCCCAATTATCAAAAAGTGAAGGTTGAGCATCAAAAGATGGAAGGATTGTCCCAAGATATCAGCATCCCAACTTGGAAGGACAAAGATTTGAATACTGACTTTATTATGGGCATCCCTGCACTCGGAGGCAACATGACTTGATTTGGGTTATTGTGGATCGTATGAAGAAATTGACTAATTTCATTCTCGTCAAGGTTTCTTATTCGGTGAAGGGCTATGCTAAGTGCTATTTGAGGAAAATTGTTAGGTTTCATAGAGTGCCGCTATCCATTATCTTCTATCATGGCATCAAATTTATTTCTCATATTTGGAAATCTTTTCCAAAAGGGTCTTGGAATCCTTTCCTCCATGGGGTACCCAGAGATTTCAATTTCCCTATTAAATTTTCAATTTATCAAATTAGGGTTTCAATTCAATGAATGTGGGTTTCATCTAATTGTGATTGATTATGATTGAGTAATTCTCCTTATGCATACTTTTCCCTCTATTGCTTCTTTAATGTAGGTTCCGATGCTCCTACCTCCCATACTCGTGGCTAGTTGATCCTTCATAGACATTGAAGATTTGTGACTTCTCCTATTCCAAGGACCAAGACTCACTTATTAATTTTTTGTATTTCAGTTTTTGAATTAGTATTTTATGTATGGTTTATTTCTCAATCATTTTCCTTATTATAACTTTGATTGTTTTTGAGATTCATGTAGACTTTTGGTTTTTATACTCATAGGCTTTTTATAATGCTATCGTTCAAAGTCTTTATTTATATTATCTTCTATGATGCATTCTAAGTGGCATATGTGGGGCCTCTCTAGACCCTATATGCCATGTTATGCCTAGGGTGTACTTTGGGTTGCGAAAATTCTACATCACCAATACTTGCCACAACTTCATCAATTTGATCCAAGTGTGATATAAAGTGCATATCACTTGGATATTTTAGCAATCTATGAATATTGAAGCTGACTACATCGTCATTAAATTAGAACTTCAACTCCCCACCTTCTACTTCAACCAAAGCTTTGTCTGTGTCCAAGAATGGTCTACCAACGATAACCGTATATCAATATCAATTTCAAAATGAAGAACTCTTTGGAGAGCTAAATATAAGGCGATGAAAGTTGTAAGCTGTAGAAAGGAGATTTTTCATGTTCATAGACACTTTGAAACTCATTGTGGAAATTCACTCTTTTATTCTGAGCAACAAAATCAGTAGGGAACAAAAAATTGTCAACCTTCACCAAAACATCATAGACCATGCCAACCGGACTCTTTATTGAACAATCAGCCGTTAAGAGACTCATGTTTGTCTGTTTCGTTTCAACAAGCCCAATCTTTTTATGTATGACTAGAGGCATCAAATTTATACTTGCAGAAAGATCGCACAAAGCTTTTGCTAAACTACACGAACCAATAGTGATGTAATAGTGAATTCTCCTAGAGCATCATTTTTGGGGACTGTATTTTTTGTCATCACCACACCATATGTTTGCAGTATTTCAATTTTTTCACAATCTATCACCCTCTTCTATTTCACCAATTCATTCATATATTTGGCATAACCCGATATTTCGATCATGGCATCCACCAATGGAATATTCACTTTCAAATATTTCACTATCTCTATGAACATTTGGAATTTGGAACTGTCATTTTTCCTTCCTAATCTTGAGGAAAATGAGGCTTTGTCTTCAGTTGAGACAATGTGGATGAGGCCTCAACACCACCTTCTTTTCAGATATTTCTTCGACTCACCTTCAACCTCCTTTGTTTGTGTCTTACCCATTCCCTTTTGTGATTCATCATCGGCAATCACCCTTTAAGCATCTACGTTATCGCGCCTTGTTATTTCTTGCAAATTCTTCCCACTTCTAATAACTATGGCTGAAAAATAGATAGCAACCTTTTGATTTTCATTTACATGTGTCGTGGAATTCTCATAGGGATTAGCATACACAAGAGTAGTCACCTGCCCCATCTTTTCTTAAAGCAACTTAATGGATGATGAATGTGAGATCACAATGGTGGGTAATGATGAAACGTGACTTTTAATTTCTTGTAAAATCATATCAAAGCCCTCCACTTTGTTGAGAATTTTATTCAATAAATAATTGGTTGGAGTATTTATCGAATCATGTTGATTGAAAGGCGGTACACATTTAGAATCTTCACATCCCCTTTGATACTAGATTTCGTCATTATTTTTGGTCCAAACTTGATTTCCGGCAAGCCTTGGATAGCATGGCCGCAAACCCTCCAACTTTCCACCTCTTATGTAAGCCCCATCATCATACATTTTCCAGGACATCACATTCACCAAATTTTCCCCACCTCCAATAACATAAATGGATAACATTTAATGTTGATAAGTCAATTTATCAATGCTTTTGTCACACTCTTGTTTTTTCTCTTCTTGTTCCTTAAGCATTCCCAAGTGTTGAAGTGACACATTATGTTTACTCGTGTACCAAGCTTGCTTAATTTTTGTCACATCATCAAGCAACCTTGATGCTTCTACGGATGGTTGCTTAACTATGTCGCCCCGAACAAGATGTTAAGCCTATCCCTTATTTAAAACGTCAAGTCTTTTGTGAAAGTTTTGAAACAACAGCTCATGAGGATAACCATTTTTAGGTTATTGAAACAACACCTTTTTAATATGTAACTACTATTTATGTACGGGTTCTCCATTAACTATTTCATAATTCTGAATATCCTTCCTCAATTTTGTTACTTTAGACGAGGAGAGAAACTCTCAAGGAAATCTTCAATCAATTCTTCCCATGAGGTAATAGACTTCCTCGGTAACTCAATTAGACACCTTGTCATTTCCCCCATTAAATAAAAAGGGCATAACCTTAACTGCATTGACTCTTATGAAATATCATCAACCAAGAAAAGATTGCACACATTCAAAATCTTGTGGAGGTGATCATTTATAATAACATTCACAACCATAATTATTAGTTATTCTTATGATAATATATTTTTCTATTAAAAAATTAATTTATAATGCTTATAAGTTGAATTTACTTGCCTAATTCTTATGTTTATTTTTATTTTAATTTCTCTTAAAATGTTCACTCCACTACTAAATTGTATATATTTAATTAAATAGTTTACTAGTCACTTAAAAATTATATTTTATATATCAATTATAATGTAGATAACTTTAATGATAAAATTTCTTTTACTTTAATAAATTTAAAATGAAAGTTTTATTTTTAAGGTAAATAAGATGAATGTTTAGTTTTAAATTAAATACGATGAAAGTTTTATTTTAAAGATAAATAAGATTAAAATTTTATTATTAAACTAAATAAGATGAAACTTTAATTTTTAAGTTAAATAAGATGAAAATTTAATTTTAAAAACACGTGATACGATTATGGAAATGCACATACAAAATATTTAGGCTAAATAAGATGGAAAATTTATTGTTTTAAAAAAAGAATAACTAATTAAAGCTTGCAAATTAAATGTAATAAATAAATAAGATGGAGGGTATTATCATAAACAAACAACTTATTCTTAGAAATTATGCAACGAATATAAGTTTGAATATGACAAACCAAACAAGCAATAAAAACTAATCCCATCATAACTAATCCTACCATAACTTATCCACCATAACTTATCCCAGTATAATTTATCCTAGTATAA
This sequence comes from Solanum bulbocastanum, assembly GCA_037074985.1. Taxonomy (NCBI): domain Eukaryota; kingdom Viridiplantae; phylum Streptophyta; class Magnoliopsida; order Solanales; family Solanaceae; genus Solanum; species Solanum bulbocastanum. Next base: position 13,693,567 of record CM073606.1, on the reverse strand, counting down.
GTTGTATTCAAACCGAATGACCCCTTCATTCATTATTACTTGTGGAAAATTAGCCTTAAATGACATAGAGACCATGTGAGCTATTACATGATCCCCCGATGTCTCCAACACCGAAAAGGGATGTCCTACTTGCCAAGGTATACTAGAACATAGGCGTACTACAATGGTTCCAAAACCCTAGCAACAACATCTAAAACTGTTGCGATAAAGCTATCACAATGGTTAAACAACTGTCTCATAAGTCTACGGCAACGGTTTCTTGCAACGCTCTACAAACTGTCGCAATATACGTATCTATATCAACGGTTTGACAACCATTGTCAAAGTTCATCCTATTGCAACAGTTATATTTTCACATGGTACTGTTCAAAACCGTCGTAGTATAATTTATTGCAACTTTTATTCAACCAATGGCAACACTTTTTATGGTATAATAACAACCTTTATGAGGAGCTGTAGCAACGGTCTTTTAGGAGCTACTTCAATGGTTTGGTGGCCTATTGCATTATTTGTCTATTTAATTAAATATAATATACTAAAATTTATATAAATAACAAAAGAAACATCATAAAAAAACAAATTCATAATACAAATTAACAAGTAGTGTTATCCATATATATGAACAAAAAATACAGCATTGATTTACATATTCAATAGTGGCCATATGCAAGCTTGCAAAAACTTCTAAAATGAAAGATTTCTAAAAAATATAGAGGTTTAGTGGAGTGAAGTGAGAGGGTTGCCACAATCTCAATCTAAACTTTTTATTTATCCTTCACTTTGTAAGGATTCTTATGTACGTACAAGCATGATGAATTTAGGAACACGAGTTCCCAACAAAGAGCCAACAATTGATGGTATGATGGATGAACTTTTGGGATGTCCCAACATTCCTAAGGGAGTGACATTCAAAGGTAAAGAAGATCTTTCTTGTGAGTATCAAGGTACAGTAGCTAAACTTAACTCTTCTACCATTGAAAAAGAATAAAGTATAAAAGATAGCTTGTCTTTAAGTGAGCCCAATGTTTCTTTACCATGTTTTGATAATGTACATGTTGATAGTGTGGATACACTAGTTGATCCTATTGATGAACGAATTGATTCTTCTAGTAAGAATGATTTGTGTCCACCTAGTGTTGACACTCTAGTTTTGTGTGATAGTTCATTATCATGTGATAATTGTGTTGATCAACTTGCTTGTGAGTGTAGTTGACTAATTGAAGGATGTTGTGATATGATTAAGGAACCTCAATTAGGTGATACTAATGATAATGTTTATCATTTAAATAGGAGTAAGTCTTTGAGCATATCTTTTCTGGAGTATCCGATTGCTTGTTTTGCTCATAGAGATCATGTGCTTGAAAATGCTTCAAAAAATTATATGTTTCTTTTTTAGGGTGAACTTGCATGTTTTAATCCTCCCACGGTGGTTTATCATTTCCTCTTTAAGTACAATATCTTGTTTGAAGATGATGAAATCACTTCTAGTGATGTACCTAGTGGTGTGAATCATGAGAGTAATGTAGCTATGGTTTTTATAGTAACCCACTATGGTGTGAAGCTTGTCCTCCCAAAGAAGGAAATCTCTTCTTAGAAGATGAGAGTGTTCTTATAGGGAAGGATCATGATGAAAAGGAAGGTGGTATTTGTTTGCCCATTGCCTCTTCTTTTTGGTGTGTTTCGATCCTTAATGATATGACCAATGATTTTGAGCCTATTAGTAGTCATACATATGACAACATCTTAGAGGAAGTTGATTTGCGAGACACATTTCTCTATTACTTATTTACATATGATGATGCTCACGTTTTTGAGTGGAGTATGTTGTTAGAAGAAAAGAGTGCCAATCGGGAAAAAAGGGGAGTACTTAGTCCAAGTTCATGAATATCCTTTCCACTTGACCCTGGTAGAAATTGGAACTGTGGCACTTGTGTAGTGATGCTTGGTCACGATGACAGATATCACTTGGATGGATCTGTTGACACCTTTCCCTATGAAGGAAAGTCCTTCTTGAGGCATTACAATCCACTTGAGGAGCCTACATTGTGTATAGAGAAAGGTAGTTTCCTAAACTAGTTTCTTTACTCTTGCTTTGAGTATGATCTTGTTGATCGTACATTTTGTGGGGGTAGGAGTTCTTTATTGAGAGAAGGTGAAGTTTATTTTAAATTTGTCATGATGTCATTGTGTGTTCCTTCTTGTAATGCAATATGTGCTAGGCTCCTTGAACCTAGATGTGATCTTACATACAGGAACACCTTAGATGCCCCTAGTGTGCATACAACCTTTCTCTATTATCTATTTTCATATGATGATACTCATGTTTATGTGGGTACTATATTTTATGTTAATAGTGGAATCAATAGGGAAAATAAGAGTCTCCTTGACTCAATGCTATATTTTTCCTTTCGATTTGACTGTGGTGTTGGTCTAAATTGTGATGGGTATGGTAGTAACACCCTATTTCTTTCATTTGATTCTTACTTGTTGTTATTACTTGATTCTCAGTGCTTGAATGAGGTATGTTTGCCAATTTGCATGTGGAATACTTTTATACTAGACCCCACTCATGAATTAGGAATAATTACATTCTTAAAGTTAGCTAGTGCATTAGATGGAGTCTTAAGTTGGATTAACTTTGTTTATGCCCCTGCACTTAGGTATGAGAATGTTCATGTGCTACTTGACTTAAAGGGGGAATTGTGCTTGTTGGAATGTGGAACCAATGAGGGTTTACATTTGTGGTTGCTTAAGTGTATGGTTTCCTTCGCTCTACCCCTTTGTCAAAGTTTCTTAAGTAGCCAAGTATCTCTTGTTTTGATGGGTTACAAACCCTTTATAGATCATTTTGATACTTTGTTATATGTTAAGTTTGTGCATCCTTGGTATGGTAATAGAATAGTTATTTCTAACGCTAACCCTTATGCCACAAGGATCTTGTTGTTATATTATTTCCCTATGGTTTTACTAGGTTTGGATTCAAGGACCAATCCTTTTCAAGAAGGGGAGAATGATGCAATCCAGATTGCCTCAAGGCCATTCATTCCAAACCAATTCGAGATTCCTAAGAAATGCAAAGATTTCTCATGAAGCTAGGGATTCTTGAGAGGCTCCCATACATGGAAGATCGTTTGGGGAAGTGAAGGAAAGACAGTTGATGAAACTGTCACTTGGGCGAGCAAGTCCATTCAGCACATTACCTAATGGCTTAGGCGATGACCACCAGTCCGCCAAAGGTATAAGGACGCTACCAAGAGAGAGTTCCATTGTTGACCTGTTTGGTGACTTGTAAAAGGAACTCGGACTATAAATAGGCAATTTAGGGTCATTTTTTAGTAGACTATTTTGAAAATAAATGATTGATGAATTGGATATCCTTTGAGAGACTTGAGAGCTTGGTAAGGCTTTAGTTGAACATTGTTTAAAAACGAGGCATTGCTTAGAGATTCAATTTCCTTGAGGTCTTCTTCAGAGATTAGATGCTTGATTAGGATTAATCGATTGAGGTCTATAGGCTTAATATACCTTTAGGTTTCTCTTGATTTCCTTTTCTTTTGTCAATCTATTTATCTTTGTTAGGTGCTTGATTGAGATTGTAAATGGAGGTTTTAGGATTTAATATACCCTTTAATTGTTAATTGTTCCTTCTCTTGTATCTCTTCTTCTATCCTTCTTTTGTTTCTGCATTCATGTTCTCATTCGTTGTGAGAATTACATCATTAGCCGCACCTAATGTCAATAGTAATCCTTTACCAAATCATGGGGGAATCACTAATAATATGATAGTGATAGAGGATGAATGGTGCGTGACAAAGGCGATAGTTCCAATCGCTCCTGATGAGTTTAATAAGTTGTAGCTTCATTGTGCATAGGAGAAAAGAAGGAATTGGTGATTCTGACACCTGAGAAAGTTGTTGCCTTAGTGTCTAGAAAAATTCCTACTCAACAGAAGTTTGTGATTGAAACGGCAGCTACTTAAGGAATAACTAGATCTAGTAGATGTTATGCACCAAAAAAATTGGATCACAGAGGGTAGAAAAGGATCAATCAAAAATGCCAATCAGTGAAGCTAAGGTAGAAGAGTTCTCGAGGAAAATATAATCGATAGATTACTCAATCGTGAAGCATCTAGAGAAAACACCGGCTCAGATTTCTGTGTTGGCCTTACTAATAAGCTCACAACTACATAGGCAAGCATTGATGAAGACTTTGGATGACACTAATGTGCCCGTGGGTACTAACAGTGATAATCTGGCAGCCATCATAAGCCAAGTCATTCGAGGATACCGCATCCGTTTCTGTGACGAAGAGATACCTTTTGAAGGTAAGATGCATAACAAAGCTCTACATGTCACTATTAAGTGTTAAGACAAGATTATAAATCACGTCTTTATCGATGATAGGTCTGTTCTCAATATTGTCCCACTTTCGACTATCAAGCAGCTAAACTTCAACTTGGGAAAGGTTCACCAAAACCAAGACAATGTAAGGGCTTTCGATGGAGAGCAAAGAGACACGTTGGGTGAAGTAATGATTGAGATTCATATGGGTCCTATTGAATTTAGTGTGGAGTTTTAGGTATTAGATATCAACACTAGTTACAATTTCCTTCTGGGAAGGCCGTGGATCCATATGGCCGGGGTTATGCCCTCTACCCTCCACTAGCTGATGAAACTTGTTTGGAAGGACTAGGAATTGGTCATTCATGGTGAAGGGAGCCATTCCAATAGGTATGCACGGATTATTGTAAGGTCTTCCGAGGTTGTGATTTTTACACGGCGGTGTTGGTAAATGCCACCGGTGATGATTTGGCCCCACAGTCTCCCTATGCCCTTTATGTACAAGATGATAGCTACTGTCATGCTCCAGAATGGTTTTGAACCAGGTTTCAAATTGGGGAAACATTTTCAAGGAATCATCGAGCATATTCAAATTCCCACTAGAGGAGCAAAGTTTGGTTTAGGGTATCTCCCTAGGGATAACGATGAGGCAGAGATGACAAACAAGAATATTACTCGAGCATTGGCTAGGCCAATACCTCATTTGTACTAGTCATTCCTAGTCGAGATTACGTCGATGATGGTGGTCTCAGGGAAGGAATCTTGGTCCTTTTTGAGGAAGTTGATGCAATCGTCAAGGAAGAGATGGGGACCTCAGGCATTCGTGATACTGAGCCAGAGGAGCAGTTCCAAAATTAGACCTCCACCTCACTTCTGATTCCCCGCTCATCTTGGTAGAAAGGACATGTGTTTATTTTTGTTTTAAAATCAATGGTAGTATGGAAGTGGCATGAGACCCATTCTTTATGCAAATTTAACTTACTAACTCTTTAAATTCCCCGTAATGTTTAAGAACACTGAATGGCCCTTAGCCATGGACAAAGTTTGTACCTATATTAAGTTTAACTGAAAAGCCTATTTTATAGAAAATTAGTTTATTTACTTATCTCTTTATGTTTTACTTTTCTAACTTTTTTGCTTGTAATTTCAATAATAGTAATTTAAAACCTTTCAATGTCATGTCATATAACGAGCCGAACGAACAAACTAAGGTAGGTGATGATGAATGTGGGGAATACGAAGAATAAACTGTTGTACCTAAACATATTGCTTAAGAGATTAAACAATTTGAGAATGAGCATAAGTTGAATCTAGAAGAAACTATGACTGTTAACCTTGGAGATGAGGAATGCGTTAGAGAACTGAGAATCAGTGTCCATTTGACTGAAGCTCAAAGAAAGGACCTGGTTTGTTTGCTTAGAGAATACATCGATGTATTTGCACGGTCTTATAAGGGTATGCTAGGGCTAAGTACAAACATGGTTTCTCATAAGTTGTTGATTAATCTAGATTTCAGTCTAGTAAAACAAAAGACTAGGAAGTTCAAGCTAGAGTTGAGTTTGAAGATCAAAGAGGAGATTACCAAGAAAATTGTGTCTTAAGTGGTGGAAGTGACACAATATTTGAATTTATTACCGGATATTGTTCCAGTGGCCAAAAAAGAGAGAAAGATTAGAATTTGTGTTGACTATAGAGATCTCAACAAGGCGAGCCCGAAAGATAACTTTCCATGGCCAAATATTCATATTTTCATTGATAATTATGCTTAAAATGAGATTAAGTCTTTTGTGCATTGTTATGTGGGTTATCACCAGATCCTGATAGATAAGAAGATGCATAAAAGACAGTCTTCATTAAGCTTTGGGGTGTATATCATTATCGGGTGATGTCATTTGGTCTCAAAAATGCCGATGCTACTTATATGAGGGCTATAACTACCATCTTTCATGATATGATTCCCAAGGAGATCGAGGTTTATGTGGATGATTTTAAGTCACATCCCACAAGAGTTCGGATCACTTGACTCACATGAAGAAGTTCTTTGATCGCTTGCATCGATACAATTTGAAGCTAAATCCCACCAAATGTGCTTTTGCACTGCCGGTAGGAAAATCATTGGTATTTATAGTCTGTACAAGGGGTATTGAGTTTGATCCCTCTAAGATCAAGGCGATTCAAGAGTTACCTTCTCCGAAGACGAAGAAAGAGGTGATGAGTTTCCTGGAAAGGTTGAACTACATTATTCGGCTCATAGCTCAATCTACTGTGGTATGTGAGCCCATCTTGAAGTTGTTGAAGAAAGATGCCCTGACCAAGTGGATGGGAGAATGTCAAACTGCTTTTGATGCCATAAAGAATTATTTGTCCAGTCTGATGGTATTGGTTCCTTCATGAGAAGAAAGTCCTTTGTTGTTGTATCTATCTATCTCGGATCGAATGCGTTCTTGGTCAACATGATAAAAGAGGGAAGAAAGAGTGAGCCATCTACTACTTGAGCAAGAAATTCAATTCATATGAGGCCTGTTACCCTCTTTTGGAGAAAACATGTTGTGCTTTGACCTTGATCACAGAAGTTGAGACATTATTTATTTTTATACACTACATACCTCATTTCCAGGATGGACCTATTGAAGAATATTTTTTCTGAAGGCAATGCGGACTGAGAAGTTAGCTAAATGGCTAATGCTTCTGAGTGAATTTGATATCGTCTATGTGACTCATAAGGCGATAAAAGCACAAGACTTGGATGATCATCTTGTAGAAAATCCAGTTAAGGAAGAGTATAAACCGCTATAAACTTTCTTCCTTGATGAAGAGGTGGCGTTTATCGGAGAAGATATTTCTGAAGCGTACCCTGGTTGGAGAGTATTCTTTGATGGAGCGGAAAATCACCAAGGGAAAGGTATTGGAGAAGTCTTAGTGTTAGAAACTGGTCAGCATTATCCTATGGCAACTAAACTCCAATTTAATTGCACTAACAACATGGCTAAATTCAAAGCTTGCATCCTTGGTTTTAAGTTGTCCGTTGATATGAACATTCATGAGTTGTTGGTTATTAGAAATTCAGATTTGCTAATTCACCTAGTTCAAGGAGAGTGGGCCGTAATAATCAAAAGATCAAACCATATGTGCAGTATATACAGAAGTTGTGAAAATCATTCTGCAAGATTGAATTCATACACACTCCCAGGATACAAAATGAGTTGGACGATGCTCTTGCCATTATTGCCTAAATGATCAAACATCCAGATACAAGTTATATTGACCCCTTGGATATAGAGGTAAAAGAGCAGCCTATCCATTATTCAGATGTTGAAGTAGAACCATATGGTTTGCCTTGGTTTTGACATAAAGATATATTTGGAGACAGTAAGTTATCATTAGAATGCAAAGTTCAACCAGATGAAGTCGATGCACCGTATGGCTAATAATTTCTTTTCAAGTTGGGAAATCCTATATAGGAGGACTTAAGACTTAGGTCTCCTCAGATGCATTGATGCCGGTGAAATTGGGAAGCTTCTAGAATAGATACATGTTGTAGTTTGGGCTCACCTTGGCAAGGAAGGTCCTTCAAGCTGGTTATTTTTGGGTGATTATGGAGCATGATTTTTGCAAGTTTGTGCACAAATGTCATAAATGTGAAGTGCACCGGGATTTGATTCGATTACCGCCTTACAAACTAAATGCTAAGAGTTCACCTTGGACATTTGTAGCTTGGGCCATGGATGTCATTGGTCCAATAAAGCCAGCAGCCTCTAAAAGACACAGATTCATTTTGGTTGCCATTGACTACTTCACTAAGTGGGTGTACAAAGCTTCGTACATGTCGGTCACTATGAAGGTCGTAGCTAATTTCATACGTAGATATATGGTATGTAGATTTGGAGTACCAGATTCCATCAGTACTGACAATGGAGCAAATCTCAATAGTCATTTGATGGAAGAGATATGTGAACAATTTAAGATTACCCACCGAAACTCAACCGCTTATCGTACCCAAATGAATGGGCATAAAAGCCTCTATATTAAGTTTTTATATTTTTTTATTTTGGGCCTAAGCTCGTCACATTTTAATTATTGATATTTTGTTAGTTTACGACAGGTACCAGAAGCAAGAATTGGGCCGAAAGCCCAATAGAGAAATCAGCCGGCTTTAGTTTCTTTAGGACAAGTGCAAATGGGTCATAGGTCCAAAGCCGTATTTAGGCTCAAGTACTGGCCTAGGCAAACAAAAACCTTACTTGGGACCAAACCTTCTCTCCCTTATTATTTAATTATCAATACTTATTTATTTGCTTTGTTAGATTTTGAGGTTTTTTCGTAATTCGATTCGCCAAAGAAATAATTTTGAGTTAACACTTATATTTTTCTAAAATTAAATAAGATTATCTATTTTCTACTTAACCCTCTTTACAATATTTAGAAGTTATTTACTTAAGTAATATTTCTCCAATATTTCCCCTCCCCCTAAAAAGTTATTTGAAGTTTTAAATTGTGTATTTCCGCAATTTAATCAAGCATGCTTATCTTTGCCTATTTTCTAAATAATCAGCCAAATAGTTAATTATCGGATAACAACATGTTAGCGGATGTTCTAAGTGCTTTAAAACCCTTCCTAGAACATTAATATGAACCCCGAATACTTTAAATATTTTCAATTGATTTCTATTTAATCTTTTGAAAAATAATAGTTTTATTAGTTTTCTTTAAAAATTAAATTGCGACTCTAAAAAACACTGTTTCTTTTTTAAACATAACACACTATCGATTAAATCCACTTCAATTAAGCATTTAAATCAGTAAATAACAATACCCATAAGATAATTAAGCCAATAATCACATGATCACATGGCAAGAATTGAGGTTTTAGCCACACATCATAAACAGGAAGAAGCAATTATCAATTATGTTAACCATGAATTGGGTAACGGTTCCCAAATCTCTACAATTCTTTAAATCAACTTAATTCAAAAAGCCAAATGAAAATTCTTCAGAACCAAGTCTTAAAAGCTCTAAGTTCTACAATGGAAAACTCAGGGAAACTTCAAATACTCAGAGAAAAACTCCAAATTCTCGAAACTATCCCTTTTTCCTTTTTAAATTTCAATTTATAGTTTCATAAATTTAGGCCATCAGGAGAATTAGGCAAAATAAGTCGAGCATCGCTGACCAAGTTGGTGATGCGCCCTTGGTTCCATTCAATCACTGGTTTTCCTTGATATTTCATCCTTAGGGTTCTGTGAATTTAGGCGATCAAGATCAAGGTCGCCGATCCGTTTGGCAGTCCGCCGAATGTCCAGTTCCTTCGCCAAATAGGTTCTTCCTGAGGGCTGGAAAACGGGAACTTTATGCGAGCTAAATAGCCACTCGAGGATTTCCTTCCCTCAACTTCCTCTACTTTTTAACTCTTTTTTGTCGTTAATGTCCTTGCCCTGCTCCTTAGCCTTAATTTCTGCAAATCAACACTTTAACATCAGTTTCGAGCATATATTAGGCATTCAAGACACTAAAACTAAGAAAACAAAAGCCCTAAATAAGTCAAAATCCTAGACTCATCAACACCCCAAACTAAAACTTTTGCTTTTCCTCAAGTAAAACTCAACATCAATAAGTTCAACAGGGATGTCTACAAACAGTGCAACTCAAGACTCAACACAAATGCAATAACAGGTTCAAACTACACATACAATGTTCAATTGTGCACTCTAATTTCAAATTATGACTCAACATTATCAAATATACTCATGCTCACGATGCTTGCTTCAAATGCAAGTCCAAGCCCTATAAAAGCATTCAAATGAGCTCACAACAAGGATGATTCCATGCTCACACAAAATTCATCAATAATTTTAAATCTCAGAATCAAATAGAACTCTCACGCTCATAAAAATGAACACATGCATGATTCTACCCGTAAGCTTTCCCTTATTTTCCAATAAACATTCTTTTCTGCTCACTCAAGATCAAAAAGGTCATTTCAAGGCTTTTAACGGGGTCAAGTGTAAATGTATGATCATTTTGGTTTAGTGGCTTCTACCTTAATGAAGTATGGCCTGAAAATCACTTTTTCTCCTTCTTTTTCACATTCTAACATGTTCACAATCCACCCTCTTATTCACTTAAGCAAAACTCATTGGATACCCCATTTCTTTTACTCCTTTCACACACTTTATTTCACAAATTTTTCTCTTTTTCAGTTTTCACCTGTTCTTTCATTTCTCTCTTTTTTTTTTTTTTACATGGAGGTGTTCCATCTTTATTTGACCATTTCTTCAAATGGGGATTTTTTTTCACACTTCATCACTTTCCGTCTTTTTCACCACACCTCCAAATTAGGCTTTTGGCCTAAGTTGTCTATTCAACTAACCAATACTTCATGATGGTTATAGATGATAGGTCAAAGGGGTCAAAGTTGTTCAAGTTTCTTGCAAGGAGAAGGATAGGCTCAGAGGGTGCCTAACAAGATTCACACTTTTCACAAGGTAGCCAAAAAGAGGTATACTATCAAAATAGGTTCACTCTTCACAAATTTTGCCTAAAATTATTTCAATTTCTTCTTTCAATCAATCTATAGGACTAACAGGGAAAGTTCTAGGCGACATCAAGCACAATATCCAAGAGAACCTCACCACTCATGGCATTTGATAAAATTATTAAACAAGACTCCACACTTTCTAGCTAGTGTGCAGTGATCATCACATGAGATAGACTCGATAATCGGCTAGTCAAAACAAGATGCTATGAGTAAAGATATGATCCATGTAACTCAATTTTCCTTATCATAGCCGCACATTCATATCGTTTAATTGAGAGCACTATTCATGTCTTGGTATTGACCACAACCGACACTCAAAAAAGCAAGAGAGCTGCGACAACCATACCCAAAAGAGGTGGCAAAATTTTCAATATCGGTTCAAAACCATTTGCACATTAAAAACAACAGTTGTCCTCAAATGAAATGAAATAAGAGAATGTCTAAAAAAGTAACAAAAAAGGAATATAGAAAATAATCCTGCCAGGCTAAGCTTGGGTGAAGTCCGCATGTCTGAAACTCCATCTGTTAGGTCTTCAATGCCCGGTTCAACAACATTCTTGGCTCTACTTGAGCCGACCATAGACATACCTCTGAGCAATGCCTGCATAGCCGTCTCCACCATGGCTCACTCAAGATCTTCCAAATTATTATATAAAGCCTCATCTCTAACACCCTGCTGCTCCTCATCTATCTCTACCTCGAAATTAGCCTCTACATTATCATCCCTAGCAACATCTCTGGTCGGCCGGAGGAACCTAAAAACTAGCTGGAAAATTATTGCTCGGTATCTGAGGAGTACATATTTAGCATTTTCACATTCCCTTTCATAACAACTTTCATCATTATTTTTTGTCAAACCTTGATTTCTGCTAAGCCTTGGATAGCTTGGCCACAAACCCTCCAATTTTCCACTTCTTATGTAAGCCCCAACATTATACATTTTTTAGGACATTTCATTCACTGAATTTTTCCCACCTCCGATAACATACTCGGATAATATTTCAAGTTGAGCAGTCAATTTATCCATGCTTTAGTCACGCTCTTTATTGTTCACTTTTTATTCCTTAAACATTCCCAAGTGTGGAAGTGATACATTATCTTTACTCGTGTACCAAGATTGGTTAATTTTTGACATAGCATCAAGCAACCTTGATGCTTCTATGAATGGTTGCTTAACTTGGTAGCCATGAACAAGATGATCAACCAATCACTTATTTAAAACATCAAGACTTTGGTAAAAGTATCGAAACAATAGCTCATCGGGAAACCATGTTATGGACATTGTAACAACACCGTTTTAAAATGTAACCATATGTTATGTACGGGTTCTCCATTCACTCTTTCATAATTATGAATATCCTTCCTCAATTTCATTACTTTAGACGAAGGAAAAAAACTCTCAAGGAAATCTTTAATCAATTCTTTCCATGAGGTAGTACACTTCCTCGGTACCTCAATCAAACACCTTGTCCCATTAAATAATAAGGGAATAAGCTCAACTGTATTGACTATTATGAATTACCATCAGCCAAAAAAAGGTTGCATACATTCAGAAACTTGTTGAGGTGATCATTAGGGTCTTCATGTTCCAAACCCCCTTAATAATGCTCCCAATTTAATAAGCTGCAACATGAACTTGTTTACGTTCAATATGACATTTTTATGTACCTGTGGTAACCAATTTTCTCCAACTTAATTGTTCATATGAGAAATCACCACGTCTTCCTTTCTAATTTCATCATCATTTACATGGTGACTAGAATCATCACCACTATATGCATTTATTGTTTCACCTGCCAAAAGAACACGACAAGAGGTCCAAGTGTAAGTTTGTTCAAATACAAAATAAAATAGTATGCAAATTACTTCTCAAATTGAATTCCTAACTACCATTCCCCAGAAGCGATGCCATTTTTTAAACACTCAAACTAATCCACAAAGGTAATTAAAAGTGTAGGAGTTCATTGTCAATTAAAATAGTTAACTAAGATTCTAGTAGAATCCCACAAGGTATTGTGTGAGGTTATGAATTCAATTAGGGAATTAATCAAAACTAATCTCAATGAAGTAAACACGGAAACAAGTATATGATTCCACCAAATTTAACAATGTGAATTCAGGCTCACAGTTGTAACAATCTCTAAGCAAGAAAAGGGTCAAAAATTTAGTTAACTCTAGGGGTGTGGGGAATTGAACATTGATATCAGTTGTGGTAGTTTCAAATTGCTCAATGAAACTAAATAATCACGGATAGGTTGGGTTATCTTCAATATTGTTAATCTTCTTTTGATTTCATAACACTAGGACAAGTTGGCCGCATGAATTCATGAGTTACTCACAGGGTAATATTTCTAATCCATGATTAATAGTGGTAAAATAGAGAAATTCAACATACTAATAATGTTAAATCAACACCTAACACACCCCAGCAGATTAAAGTTTTAGCCATAAATCACAAAGTGTAGAGAATTTATACTTTGAATGAAATAAGTTTTGGGTAACATGAATTTGAAGAAATAGCAAGACCACTTCGAATGCAACTTCAATTTATTAAATTTAATATCAAAAATTAAAAACCCAAAAACTAAAAGTATTCTTCACTCAATAGGAAGTGTTTCTCTCTCCAAAATATTCAGAACGAACCCTTTTTTCTCTCTACTTTGGGAAATTTATAGTTTCACAATTTCGCCTAAAACTCTATGTGCTACTCGCTCAGTGACGTTGGTCGGGCTAACCAAGCTCGTTCGGCAAATCAACAATCATTCTTCAGCTCGTTTTCTTTTTCCTCTATGCTTTAAGTGATTGAACCTCAGTCGATGATCCTATTTATATTAGTTCTTCTCAGTCAGTGAGTCACCAATTATCATCATTGTTCACCTTTGAAGCAAACATTTTGTCACCCAGTACAGTTGAAAACAACAATATTCACCTTGTCGACCTTTTCCATTCTGCGCATCACCATTTCTCTGTTAATTCACTATCCAGCCTAAGGTAATTGGGTTCAGTGCACTGTCAATTTTGGAAATATTATACCCATTGGGAGATCTGTCCTTTTCATTAGGCGATCATATAATATGCAGCTTCCACTTATTTTCATAATTTTGGGTCATTTCTTCACAAATTCATCATTGCCTTATCCCTTAGCCTTTGTAGCCATAGATCATCAAAATATCATTATAGTAGGACATAATTAGACATTGAGGAAACTAATTATTGAGCTAAATGATAAATGCTCAACTGCATCTCATCCAATACTAGATTTAGGCTATCATAATCTAGTATGAAACACAACAAATGAGTTGGGGTCGAACCCACAGGGAGTGGTACAAGTTTGAATTCAGTTACAAAGTTATAAACACAATCTAATCAGTTGTAGGAATAGCAATTATCGAAAACATTTAGATAAATCAAAAGGGTGACAAAAATGTTAGATAGGGGAATTTGTTAGTCTATTAGTAACTAAAACAATTTCGAAAATAGTGGAAACAATAAGTAGAGAGGAATTCTAGGGGATGTGATTGATTACAGGGTAATTTCAATATAAGGGTAATTGAAATTTACTACCAATTGCTAAATCTTAATATGTAGGCTAGAATATCAATGCAATAGCTTTCTCCAGAACAATTATCACAATGCAAGCGAGTTCTCTCGAACCTGGACAAGCTTAACAATATAAACAACCCAAAACCTTAATTTGTCTACTCTCTCGAGCAAGAAAGGTAGCATCAAGTTTACAGTTCACTCTCTCTAGTTGAACCCACATCAACCCAATAACTACAATTATTATAAACCTTGGCTCTAAAACCTCTTTCTCAAGAAAGACCAAAGCAATAAATTAGAATTGCATTTGCAACTAGAATTCATAGATTAATACACAACTATCGATTAAACCCACTATATCAGTAAATAACAAGACACATAAGCTAATTAAGCCAATAATCAAATGATCACACCCCAAGAATTGGGCTTTTAGCCACACATTATAAAAAGGAAGAAACAATTATCAATTATGCTAGCCATAAACAGGGTAATGTTTCCCAAATCTCTACTATGCTTCTAATCAACTTAATTCGAAAACCCAAATGAAAATTCTTCAAAACCAAGTCTCAAAAGATCTAAGTTCAACAATGGAAAACTTAGGAAACTTCAAAAACTCATAGAAACACTCCAAACTGTCATAACTATCCCTTTATCCTTTTTAAATTTCAATTGATATTTTCACAAATTATGGCATTAAGGACCGTTAGGCGAAATAAGTCGAGCATCACCGACCAAGTCCGCAATGCGCCCTTGCTTCCATTCCATTGCCGGTTTTCGTTGACCTTTTGTCCTCACAGTTCTACTACTTTAGGCGATTAGGATCGAGGTGACCGATCCATTTCGCGGTCCGCCGACTGTCCATTTCCTTCCCCATGTAGGTTTTTCCCCATGTCTAGAAAATTGGAACTTTAGGTGAGCTAAAGAGATAGTCGGCAGCTTGTCGAGTGGTCTTGGAAAACACAAGGATTCCCTTTGTTCAACATCTTCAGTTTTTTCACTCCTTTTTACTCAATAATGCCCTTGCATTGCTCCTTAGCCTTCGTTTTTTCTAATAAACGCTTTAACATCAGTTTCGAGCATCAATTAGGTATTGAGGATACTAAAACTAAGAATACAAAGCACTAAATGATTCAAAATCTCAGACGCATCAAGACACCCAACTTAAGCTTTTGCTTGTCCTCAAGTAAAACTCAAGATCAATTAGCTCAAAAAGGTTGTCTTCAAATAGTAAGACTCAACACAAATGCACAAAAGAGGTTCAAACTACACATACAATATTCAATTGTGCACTTTAAGTATGAAATTGTGACTCACCATTATCAAAAATACTAAAGCTCACGACGCTTGCTTCAAATGCAAGTTCAAGCTCAACAAAAGCATTCAAAAGCCCTCAAAACAAGGATGATTCCATGCTCAAACAAAATTCATCAACAATTTAAAATCTCGGAATCAAATACAACTCTCATGCTCATAAATATGAACACATGCATGATTCTACCCATAGGCTTGCCCTTATTTTCCAATAAACATTCTTTTCAGCTCACTCAAGATCATAAAGGTCTTTCCAAGGCTTGTAACGGGGCAAAGAGTAAAGGTATGATAATTTTTGCGTAGTGGCCTTTACTTTCATGAAGTATACCCTAAAAATCAGTTTTTCTCCTTCTCTTTTACATTCTAACATGTTCACAGTCCACCCTCTTATCCACTTAAGCAAAACTCATTGGATACCCCATTTATTTTACTCCTTTAACACACTTTATTTCACAAACTTTTCTCTTTTTCAGTTTTCACCTTTTCTTTCATTTCTCTTTTTTTTTTTTTTTTTTTTTTTTTTTTAACATAGAGGGGTTCCAACTTTATTAGACCATTGCTTCAAAGGGGGGTTGTTTTTCAAACTTCATGACTTTCCTTCTTTTTCACCACACCCCCAAATTAGTCTTTTGGCCTAAGTTGGCTATTCGACTAACCAATACTTTATGAAGGTTATAGATGATAGGAGAAAGAGGTCAAAGTTGTTCAAGTTTCTTACAAGGGAAAGGATAGGCTCAAAGGGTGCCTAACAAGATTCACACTTCTCACAAGGTAGCGAAAAAGCGGTATACTATCAAATTAGGTTCACTCTTCACAAAGTTTGCCTAAAATTATTTAAATTTATTGCTTGAATCAATCTATTGGACTAACGGGGAAAGTTCTAGGTGACATCAAGAACAATATCAAAGAGAACCTCACCACTCATGGTATTTGATACAATTATTGAACAAGAATCCACATTTTCTAACTAGCGTGATGTGATCATCACAAGAGATAGACTCGACAATTGGCTAGACACAAAAAGGTGCTAAGAGTTCACATATGACTATGTAATTCAATTTGCCTCATCATAGCAGCACATTTATATCGTTAAATTGAGAGAACTATTCATGTTATTGGTATTGACCACAACCGACACTCGAAATAACAAGAGAATCGCCACAATCTAATACAAAATAGGTGGCAAAGTTTTCAAAATCAGTTTAAAACCATTTGCACAATAAAATCAATGGACTAATATGGATCAACAACTAAGATATATATATATATATATATATAATAAGATCCAACATTCACAAAACCAAAACTACAAACACATCAATATATATAAAAATACCATAATATTGATAGGTATGGAAATACCTCACCCCGCCAAACAAAATTAGCAGTTGTCCTCAAATGCAAAGAAATAAGAAATAGTCTAAAAAGTAATAGAAATGGAGTATA
Source organism: Solanum bulbocastanum (assembly GCA_037074985.1). NCBI lineage: Eukaryota > Viridiplantae > Streptophyta > Magnoliopsida > Solanales > Solanaceae > Solanum > Solanum bulbocastanum. Next base: position 13,676,395 of record CM073606.1, on the reverse strand, counting down.
GAATAAATCATCCTGCCAGGCTAAGCGTGGGGTGAAGTCTGCATGTTTGAAACTCCATCTATCGAGGCATCAATTCCCGACTCAACAAAAACCTTGGCTACCCTAGAGCCCACCATAGACGTATCTCTAAGCGATGCATGCATAGCCATCTCCACCATGGCTCCATCAAGATCTGCCAAATCATTATATACAACCTCATCTCTAACACTTTGCTGCTCCTTATTTGTCTCTACTTCACACTCAACCTCTACCTCCTCAACTATAGAAACATCTCTGGTTGTAGTAGCCGAATGAACCTCAAAACTTGCTGGAAAATCAGTGCTCGGCATCTTGGGAATCTCCACCATCCAAAATTACATTAATAAATCAGTGGACTTTAGTGGGTCTGCATTCTTCCTCAGCCCAATAACATTGGCCTTCAAGGCCGTGACAGTGTCTGTCGCACCCTGGCTCTGCTCACAAGTCTCAACCTTCACCACAAGGGCATCCAATACCTACTTGTGGCCATCAATAAACGTACTATGCTCCCTTATCTTAGCCCTAATTGGGGCCAAAGCTGTAGCAATCACCCACTCTATTAGCCCAGGCATAGCATCCTCAACCCGAGAGGCATGCATATCGGTAGAATGAGCTAGATGAACCATCTTATATAGATTGGCCTAGGTGATAGGGAGTAATGAGGTGGCAGTAGCAACATCTGAAGTAGTGGGAGTGGTACAGTAGAAGAACTAGGAATATCATAAGCACAAGGGCAAGAGATACCTGTAGGCTCACTATCCTCAAGGGGGATGATTGCCTCAGTCACCAACATATCAACATTAATAATCGGGGACGTATCTACAAGTGTACTTCTCTTCTTGTCTGCCTCATCCTGCATGTACTCAGCTTTGATACGTCGGATGTTAGTAGAAGAGGTGGAAGACCTCCACATCCATATTCTCAATTGTAGGAACACAGGCCCATCTACACAGCTCAGTAATCATCACGAGGAAATGAAGCGAAGTCTGGCTCTACTTGGCCCTCATGGCCATATCTTACTCAATCATCAGCCCCAAGTTCAACCTCTGGCAATCCAAAATAACCCTAGATAGGCTACCTTCGGATGGTGGAGGATGCACTCATTCTATGAGAGCATGATAATGCTGCTAATGAACCTGGCCAAGTTTGTGGTAGCAAAGTTCGGGTCCTTCTTATCAATCTGCGCACTTGCCTCAATCCACCTCAGAGTAGCATTGAAGAGGAGGGTTGCCAGCCAACCCTTAAGACCCTCTAAGGTCTTCTTCTTGATTAAGTCATGGTACACATGCATGAAATCTCAAGAAGACCCCAGTACAACATTTATGTCTGTGCTGCTATACATCACCTTCTGGTCTCGAACCGTCATCTCGTCAACCGACTTGAACATGATAGCCTTCTTCTTCCCTTTATGGACCAACTCTCTATATGCTGCATAAAACTCCTAAACCCAAGTAGGAATATATGGCCTCATGGTTTTGTAAAAACCTTAAATTTGTGGAACTTGAGAGTGGTTTATACTTCAGGATATCTGTCCACCAAACCATCGGTTGAAAACTGCTTTTCTTCCCATATTCTCCTTGAACCATCAACCTTTAACTTGTTGAGTGACCGGGGAGGAGGACCTTGGACTGGAGGCACGTATACCACTATTAACTCCGGAGTTGGAGCTAGAGTTGAGGGGACGTAGGAGGCATCGAGATCCTAGCCAGATCATCTGTAGCCTTAGAGTGTTGCTCCTCTCTTCAGGCCTATAAGAGTTGATTGTCCTCTGGTTCAGATATAGAGGCTAAGGAACTGTCGCCTTATTGGGCCTCGCTGTCACATCTAGTAAGGTGCATTGCATAGATTCCCTCAGTATCGAAGCTTGCCTCCGAAGGTGTAAACTGTAAAGGCACCTTGCCCTTGCCTTTTAATCCTTTTGGATGGAGTTTGGTAGGCGGGGCTCGGGAAGCAGTTTACTTATTTATGATTATCCCTCGACCCGCTTCTAGAGTGGTTGATTTCTATTACCAACTTTGGGTCTAGCCATTTCTGCACCATAAAAACAACACATGTTAGATGTAACTCAGAAAAGAATGTAACATTTAAAATCTTTACAGAAAGACTCGCTGAATGGATCGCCGATTCACTGAACACCTTTGGTGTACCAAGTTGGGCTCGTTGAAGATTCTAGAATGAAATATGAAAAAATACAAAAAAAATTAGTGATGTCGAGGGCCATTCGACTGATCACTGACATCTTTTAGCAAACCAGAAGTAGCTCACCGAAGGTTATTGAACAATATAAAGAATTAGGGGCATAGAAAGGCGATCGTATGGGACTTTCGACTAGTCAGCAAGTGAATTCGGCAAGCTCAAGCGTCTCGCCGAAAGGTACATAACTTAAACCATTAAAAGAGAGAAATAAAAGGTGATCAAGGGGACTTAGGTGAACTGCCAAACCTTTAGACAAGATCGACCCAGCTTGGCGACTAGTCCAACCTACAAATTTTTCACCCAGACTATCAAAATCTAACCTGCCGCCCATAAAATAAGAATTAAACCAACATACATGTAATTCAAGTAAGATCCACAAGACCCATGCCCACAGAGTACTCATACTTTGTCACGACCTAAGGTACCCCCTAGATGTAAGACGATGTACTTGACCCTGAAGGGGTCTCATACAATCCCTTAACATAATCATAAACATTAGTACTAGAAATGATGCAGAATTTAAAACTTTTTACAATCGAAGTCTTTTCATAAAATAAAATTAAAGTGTAGACATTGTCTCAATAATTGTCTATTATAATCGAGAATCAATAAGGGTCACAACCCTTTACAATAGAGTCTCAAAATAGAGCAGAAGAAGAAACTAGAATGAATAACTCTAGTCCTCGAACCATGACGACTCACCAAAGAAAGGAGAGAATAAATCCTAGCTTTCAATAAAAGGAAGGAAAATCTAAACAACCAAGACCTACACTTATAGAAAAAAGTAAAAAATATGGGTTAGCACAAAATTGCACCAAGTATAGAAGCCATGCACAAAAATCCTTAAAACATGCAAAAAGGGATAATTTAGTTGAAACCATGCTCTTTATCAACTTTAAGAATCATTATGCACAATAGTATGGAAACATAAGCCAATCCATTTCATAAGCAACCCTAAGCTATACTTGTGCAATGCATAGACAAGATCCCATAATCCTATCTAATACTAACTACCACTTTTAGATCACCATAATCGTGCTTATCATACCTTGAACTCAACCATAGTCAATACTCATAGATAAGGAAGCATTCATGTTCATATCTTGTAGCAAGTAAAGTCACTCTTCGCAACAATCCATATCATATATGCATAAATTCATATATCTTCATAGAAAAAGGAAACCACACCATAACCCCTTTCAATAGTCTAATTGTGCAATGTATAAGTGAAGTCCCATACCCCCACTCACACTAAGTGAAGCTCATTAAGAAGTCATAAGTATAGTTCATGTTCATGTTCATATCATAGTTCATATTCTTGTCATGTAGGGAAATAACCTTAATCGACATAGACCATGTTGAGATACATGAAATTCGGTTTCATGTCCCACACAAAAAAGCGTTGTTCTACATGCCTAAGGTAGAACTAAATGTATTAGCTTTTAGGTGGATCCACTAGCTAAAGACCTATGTGGACACATAGTTATGAGATATGGAGATTGCTTCTAGAAATCACAAAGCTACTATTTTGATGGGGGGAACTTCCATCTCATGAGACTTATTTAGATGGCCCAGCCTTCGAAATTGATGGGAGGACCTCCACCTCACAATTCATATCCACTGGGTGCTAAGCATTACTTTCCCAAAATTTACATATTTAGTCTTTGAATTGTATTTACATATATGAAGGAGCGTCTTACCCTTCATTCAACATAACTAATGAAATAGATCATGGATTCAATTAGGTGAGAATGAACTTTCAACGTTAGAGTCATCAATATGTGAGTTAACCTTTGATATCATGATTATAGTATGTTCATGAGAATAGTCTTTCAATCAACACAACTCCATTATCAAAATCCTAGACATTTCAGGCATAGTCATGTGTAAGTGTAAGGGGAGAGTGATCTTTCAACAATACCACAATTACACAATAGTATCTTCACTTTCTAAGTGAATCATGAGCTCATACACAATTCTTATCAACATGTACAAACCCTCATAATTTGTCCTCAACAATAAATCATCAATTCAATCATAATCTATCATAAATAAACAATCAGAAATATTTTAAAAGAGAACCCTTGACTTAGACTAAAACCCTAACTTTTGGGGGAATTTGGAAGCTTTGAAATCAACTTTTGAATCGACTCTATGGGTGGAAACTACCCATAGGTGAAAATCCACCATACCTTATTTAGATTCCTCACAAAATTGAGTGGAAAAGTTGGGTTCTTGAGCCATAGACCTTGACTTCTTCTTCTTCAATGGAGGTTTTAGAGAGAAAAATATTGTTGAGGGAAGTTGGTTATTTTTTGAGTCTTGTGATTTATGAAGTGGAGTTGGTTAGTTAATAGGTAAAAATTGCTTATATATGTCTAAATAAACAATATAAATTGTCCCCATCCTTAAATAATTGAAATATAATTTACTTAAAACTATGCACCCTTGGCCGAGATTGGGGCAGCATTGTAGGCCCCCATCCATGGGGCGTGGATGGACCCATGGACCATGCTGGTCAATCATGGGTTAGCTCTGCAGCTCCAGCCCTAACTCATGAAACCTCACCCAAGAGGCATTATTGGGTCCATGAACCATGCTGCTCATTCGTAGATCATATAGAGACTTTAGCAAGGCAAGGGGAGGTCCCACCTGACCCACGACTCCCACCTACAGGGCATAGGTCCACCCACTGGTCGTGGGTGCCAATTTTGTGCGTGGATGCCCCTTGATAGCTTTTTGACTGCCATCAAGGTCCTTTTCAAGGACCCTTTATTGGTCCTTGGGGGTCATGCATTCACGTTTAAGTCCAAAAAGACTTGTACTAATTAGCGGAGGTTATTTTACGAATCTAATCTTTACGTTCAATCCCATTTAGGCTATTAATTTACATATTAGTCTCTAGCTCAGTTTATTAGTTTTCTGGAGTGTTAGAGATTTCCCCTGATTTGGTCAATTGACGTCTTTTGACCTTAAGAATGGCGTCAACCACTCTATCATTGGGCAAAATTCAACAATTAGCACAACTCAGGGTAACTTAGACTTCACCCTTCTAGACACACAACATTCTCAACACAACCCCACAATTTTAACACTCACAAATACCCCAATTGATCATGACTTCAACTAAATACGGGCAATTAAACAATCATACGAGCAATAAAACAACAACAAATACAAATAATAATCACAAATACAATCATGCATTCGATTACATCCAATTTTTATAAAGAGGTTCATAAAACCAACCTTAGATGCTGAAAAATTTGTAAAGCTAGGCCAACAATGTCCACCCCGAGCAAATAATCCCAAGTAAAAGTAAAAACACTAGTACGAGAACAAAAATATAAGCAGTTGTAAGCAAACGGAAGTTGAAAAGTATGAAACTAAATAGATTTTTAATTTAAAAGGGTTTTCCTTTTAAAAACTCTTTAGTTTGCACGCCAGTCGGTGACCACAACTTACATCGCCGACCCATTTGGCAATGTGCCAAGTGGTAACACATACCGTGGAGTTTTAAAGAACTCTTAGCATACTAGGTGGTCCCAATGCCTAACCAAGTCGGGCTTGCCAACCTGTTCGATGAGTCACCAACTGGACTTTTGGCTCTCCTAGCTATTATTTTCCTAAAATTTAACTTTTCAACAGGCATATTCAACATCCGTTATTAAAACAACAGTAATAAAAGTATTAAAGCTTGGGTTGCCTCCAAAGAAGTGCTTTATTTAACATTGTGTCACGACGTGGATATGTTATTCAAGGTTCATTTTTCAGGTTACCCAAGGTATCATTTGGTAGACCCCCTTTTTGCTTTGGTTCAAATAAGATGAAATTTGACCCATTTGCATTTCTAATTTTTTAATGGACATTGAGTGAGAGGTGACCGTTTTATTGAGTGTGAAGACATCCTCTTTCATTATTTTCAAAACTTTGTCTGACCCTTCTACCATATTGAGAATGCCTACCAGCATGTCATTCGTGTGAAAGTTTTATCGGTCAACCCTTTGCTCCTTTGGCTTTTGACGATCATAGGGTGGAACACATCTTTTCTTGTCACCATCCCGTTCTTTCCAATTAGCCCCACGATCACGCCATTCTCTATCACGGTCTCTCCATCAATCATCTATTTCTCTATTCCAACCTGGATTCCTACCCGGCCTTGGATGGCTTGGTCGCAAACCTCCTTATTGATTAGAAAGGAAATTTACTTCTTCATTATATATAGAGCCTCGAATTGTGCCTCCTCATGGTTTAGTCAACAAAGAGCAACAACATTTACACTTTTCAACCCACTACCCATCACATTTTTTGAAAAAATATCTAGCTGGGTCATTATTTTTTCAATAATTTGGTCCTGCTCATTGTCCTTCTCGACCTACTCTTTTTCATCCTAAAGGTTAGAGGAGACTCCTGCTCCTCTAGAGTGTACTATGCTCTGTTAATTTTGGTCATCCCATCAAGGAGATTATATGCGATTTCGAAAGGTTGTTGTTTAATACCCCCTAGAACGTATTGATCAGCAGCACCTTTCTTTACCGAGTTAAGACTCCTATAAAAGTGTTGTCACAATACGACTTTTGGAAGTCTATGAGTCGGAACATTGAAGCAACAACTTCTAAAATCTCAGCCACGTCTAATGGATTGGTTCACCGTCAAAACATTTAAAACTCTGAATATTATCTGTTACTGTCATCATCCTACAAGGACAGAAGAACCTCACAAAGAAAGCCTCAGTAAGTTCATCCCAAGTGGTAATGGAGTTCCTCGGTAGATCATCTAACCACTTGGTAGCTTCCCCCATCAAAGAAAAAGGAAACAAGCGGAGACAGATTTATTCTTGAGAGATGTTCTTGAATGATAACGAACCACATGCATTTACAAAATTCCGAATATGCTCATGAGGATACTTATGAGCTAGCCCTCCATATAATCCTTTCGTTTGTAAGAGGTGCAACATCATTCTAGTCACGTGGAAGACATCATTTCCCTCAACAAGAGGTAAATGCATAGCACCAACGCCACCCAATTCAATCGGGTCATTAGCATTATTTAGATATCTAATGTCATATTGGTGGCCTAGTTGGCTACCGTTACTTCCGTTCACACTTATCTCGTCTTCTGTTCACACATAGCCAACACAAACACAACACAAAATGAAGTGATTCAACTAGAACACAACAAGATCACAATCAAAATTTCAATAAGAGAATTCTAAACACAACTCCCCGGAAGTAGAGCCATTCATTGATAAACGCTCAACTACACCTCATCCAATACTAGGTGTAGGCGATCTTAATCTATTATAAAAAGGAAAAATGAGCTGGGGTCGAACCCAAAGGGAGCGGTACAAGTTCAAATTCACTTACGAAGTGATAAATGCAATATAATAGATTGTAGGAATAGAAATTATCAAAAACATTTAAATTAATCGAAAGGGTGACACAAATGTCAGATGGAGGGGATAGGTTTATCAATAACCAACTAAAACTGGCGAAACAATAAATATAGAGAAATTCTCGGGGATGTGATTGATTAAAGGCTAATTTCATTATTCGGGTAATTAGAATTTACTAACAATTTCTCAATCTCAGTAGGTAGGCTAGACTATCGATGCTAAAGATCTTTCTTGAACAACTATCATGATGCAGGAGAGTTCTTCCGAACCTTGACAAGCTTAACAATATGAATAGCCAAAACTACAATTTATCTACTCTCTTGAGCTAGATAGGTAGAATCAACTTTGGAATTAACTCTCTTGAGCTGACCCTACATCAACCCAATAACTACATTTACTAATCAAAAACCTTGGTTCTAATACCTCTTTCTCAAGAAAGCCTAGAGCACTAAATTCATAGATTAATAAAAAGCTATCGATTAAACCAACTTCAATTAAGCATTTAGATTAGTAAATAACAATTTTTAAGCTAATTAAGTAAATAATCACATGATCACACCCCGAGAATTGGAGTTTTAGCCACACATCATAAAAAGGATGAAATAATTACCAATTATATTAGCCATTGATTAGGTAATGGTTCCCAAATTTCTACAATGCTTCAAAGAAACTTATTTCAAAAACCCAAATGAAAATTCTTCTAAACCAAGTCTCAAAAGCTCTAAGTTCTACATTGGAAAACTCAAGGAAACTTCAAAAACTCTGAGAAAAACTCCAAACTCTCAAAACTTTCCCTTCCTCCATTTTAAATTTCAATTTATAGTCTCACAAATTTTGGCCTTCAGGACCATTAGACAAACTAATTTGAGCATCACTGACCAAGCTGGCAATGCGCCTGTTGCTCTATGCCATCACTACTTTTCATTGACCTTTTATCCTCAAGGTTCTGTTACTTTACACGATCAGGATCAAGGTTGCCGATCTGTTCGATGGTCCACCGACTGTCCAATTCCTTTGCCAAGTAGTTTCTTCTCCAGGACTAGCAAACTATAACTTTAGGCAAGCTAAAGAGTCACTCGAAGACTCGCCAAGTGGTCTTGGCGATCACCAGGATTGCCTTCCTTCACATTCTTCAGCTTTTTCACTCCGTTTTTGCCTAGTAATATCCTTGCCTTGCTCCTAAGCCTTCATTTTTCCAAATCAACACTTTAACATCAGTTTCGAGCATAAATTAGGGATTCACGACACTAAAACTAAGAAACAAAGCCCTAAATGAGTCAAAATCTCAGACTTATCACTAAATAGGATTCAAGTGAGTGCAGATCTACAACTCATCATAATGCATCCTTCAACTCTCTCTAGTTGGTGATAGAATCATATGGCAACTCCTTCAAGAATTTTCTCGACCCAAGTCTATATCCCTGTTGTGATACAGTAAGTTGTGATCCTAGGCTAACCCTAGGCATACATATCAAAGCATAATAAAAGGAAACTAAGTTGAGTCTAGAATAAATAACTCAATAATAACAATTCAAAAATTCATTAAGCAAAATTTCTTCTATCTTAAATATGACTATGTTAGTTGAATTGAAAATGTACGTATGTTTGGGCATTGCCCCTAGCTATCTCAAAACCAAAGAAAGCATTAAGAAAACTTAGATACCTAAATTAATCGAGTCCCCAATTGAGGAGGGCTCACCAAGTGCTAACTTGAAATGTTGCAACCTTACTAGCCATGCGACAGAGTACAAGTGCCAAAATCTACCTCATAAGTGGATGCAATGTATAGAAATGCATTAGTTAGTACGTGTAATGTAATGAGATTGTAAGGGAACCCACATACTTATATAAAGAAACATATGGACGAAACAATGGAATAATATATAGAAAATGTAAAAAAATTGAACTGAAAAGAAACAATTGGAATATATGCATAAATATTAGTTTGAACACCTTCTTTCAAAAATATGTGCATAAAGATAATCCAAATCTGTAGCCTTGAATTATTGTAGCATAAAATAGCATAACTAATATACCTTAAATGAAGTAAAGGAAATATCATAAAAGATCATAAACTGGGGAGTATCTTATAACCGATAAATATCATTTGAGCTTATGAAGTGCAATCTATAATTCAAGTTGGATGGGTTGTCCTACACTTTTATGTTGTATAGAATCTTATCATATCTTATGTGGATCCACTAGCATGAGTCACAAGGGGCTAAATGTCATCCGGCAAAGTGGTGAAATATAATCCTACATTGGCACGTAGTAGTGAGACTTTAGTTTTTAAAAGCCACGTCTGCTTGATATTAAATAGTACTCACAAAACAACATGTGTCTATTTATTTATCATAGGTATATAAATATCATATCACATGTTAGGCTAAGCTCAATAGTCATGCCTTAACAATAATATGTATTTAGATTGTAAATCATATCATGCATAATTCATGCTTAAAAGTAAAAAATGCATAATAGACCAGAGGAATCATGCTAAATTAGTGCAATTTTTTTTTTAAAAACCAACGTGAAATAATGAACACATGACTTCATGAGGAAAAATCATAATTTCATAAAAACTCTAGCTTTACTTCTAAAAATCTTAAAGAGTTTTTTGAGAATAAAAATATTTTAGGCATGAGAGAGAAAATAACACTCTCATTAAAGCCTCACATACCTTGGTGGCAAATCTTGAAGTAAAATCTTGCAAATTGAACACTAGCCATGGTGTTTGAGTGTAGGAGTTTAGGATGAATGCGAGAGTTTTATTTATGAGAAACTAATTCTCTACATGTTTAGATCCATTTAGATAACACCCTAAAGGTTTTTTGAACAAAAATATTGTTAACAAAATAAATAATGAGAGCTGGAAGTCAAAATTTTATTCCAACAAACAGTGACGTCGTTATTCACTCTGTGAAACGGAACCATCGCGAAGCTTCTGCCAGGTTAAAGTGTCTCTAGTAAATTAGTCATAAACTTTTATTCCAAACTCAGTTTGATGTAAACTTGGCAGAGTTTGAAAGAACACTGATAGAATTTTAATTTGATAGTTTCTGGGTGACCTTAATTTTCTTAATCTAAGATATATGGTCAATTGAAGTTGACCCTTATATGGACTAATACAAAAACATAGCCGATTGAAATATTTTGAACTAGGCATGGTGTTACAGATCCCTTAGGACCCTAAACCACTTTTGATACCCTTGCTACACTTGGTAAAGGACCTTAAAATATATGAGCAAGTAGGACATCACCCACTTAAAGATCATATACTTACGGTGAATGATTCAGTTTCTAAGAGTAGAGTTATGAAGTGTTACAACCATATTGTTGTTTCTCTAGAAAGTGACACTAGGAACAACCTCAAAAGGGTGGTAATTTGACTAACTCCAGCTATCTCATGAGACGTGCCAGTGCCCGTAAGTACATTAAGTTCAAATTTAGATCATCACCCCCTACAACTCTGAATAGACCCTTCAAGTTCTGAAGCTTGATTATTGTACTAATTTACTATTGACTTAACTCTTCTCATTGATAATAAATTATAGTTGCTTTGCTCTAAAATTTTGTTAATTAATTCAAGTTGTTTACAATTTGTGTCAAACACTTGGATCTTATAAAAATCTCAATCTAATGAATTAATTTTCCTTAATAGTTTTAAGCCAAGAATTATTTGAACATTGTTTGTACTAATCCCTTTGGAGAAGATATATTTTTGTATTATTATTGCACAACACAAGCTTATTTTATAAAGTGTTTTGTGTTCGTCATGCATCAAAAATATTATTGAAAATTATATGTTCTATGCCGTTACAAATTTCATAAATATATATCACAAATTAATAACTTGACTTTAAGTAAAATTCAACTCAAATGGTATGTATTAACCTATAAATCATACGAGCTTAAGTGTCTAAAATGTATAGTGTATCTGAAGTGAATTTTTGAAGTAAGCAAATATGAGGTACTTAAATTTCAACTTTAAAATTTTGATTATTAGTAATCTCAAAAATGGAAAATAAGTAAATTGTAACTTAACTTATTAGTTATGCTCACATAAAAAGAGAAATTACGGTAAATTGTCATATTATCTACATTCTAAAGCAATAAATAAGAAATTGACCATATTTCTTTTTTTTTTAAAAAAAAGTCTAAATATGGGGAATACAATTATCATGTTTTCAAAAGAGGATATTCAACATAACTGATTATATTAATTGTAACCACATCTGTATTCAATAAAAAATTCTCTCTTCCAATTTTGATATCTGTATATACACCTCAATATTTAACCTCTCAAGCCATATTCTTCTCACTTCTCAATCTTGAGATTTATGTTGAATAAATTTCATTTCATTACATCTTCATATATACACGGCTTCCTCGGATCTTGAAATGAAAACTTGTCACGAAATAGTTCTCTATGTGCAAATAATTAGTGGTGCTAAAATTGTGGTACATTATTGTCTAACTAAGATACTCTCTCTATATTTAAGCAATTTTTAGGTTAGGTTTTTTATATTTGTTTTTTCAAACATATTGAAGTTCCTGTTATTATTTTAAGAAAACTATTCATTAATTATTATGTTTTCTTTTAATAATCTTTTACTTGATTGTTTCTTTATCATTGAAAATTACTAAAGAATTTTAATATTGACAATTGGGAAAGCAAAAGAGTTTATGAAATTTGATAATACACTTTTCTTTTCATTAATTTACTTAAATGAGTCAAAATTAGAAAATAGAGTCAAAAGAGAATCATTTTTACTTTTTTCTGTTTGACTGTTCAAAAATTATATCTATTATTTATAGGTTCTACGAAACCAAATCAATAATAGAAAATTCATACTAGCACCCACTCCTACATCAAGTCAGCCAATACATTGAAGATTTGTACAACTTTATTCCTTATTTATGATCATGTCAGATGCTTTAATTTTCCTATGTTATCTTTAATTTCTAATTATTTTTCCTCCCTCGTTGGAGAACTTGGGGGCATTTAATAACACTTGATGTTTGTGTCATTTGGACTTTGTCCTCATATATATATATATATATTTAAAATTTATATAGAAAAAAATTACATTGTATACTAGATCAAACATACCCCTTGAGCTTCGTGAGAAAAGGTGAAATACACCTATACATAGATTTTATTTTACCAGGAATGCAATATTATTTTTTTTTGTTACTGCAGTCGAAAAAGGTATATCTGCTCATTTGTTTAAAGCTCTACTGATTCCTTAATGTCTTGGCTACTATAAAATATAAATCAATCCTAGACATATCACCCCACCAATAGCCCAATGGCCTTATACCTCACCCACCCTAGATTTTAGTATAAGAGCAGCTTACCCTAAAAATTTTGAATCACTACTCAAAAAGTATTATGGCCCAATTTCTTTCACCATTGTCCTATTCATACCAATCGGGATTATTGCTTATAAATTGTGAGAATATCCATCGAACACTTTTAGATGCTCCATATCTTGATCACACTCTTTTTGGTCTTTTTAATGACTCTATGGACAAAATTACTTGATAAGTATAACTAAAGACTACAAAGTCTTTAATATGCCAAGCCTTATTTATTTTTTTGTAATCCGGTCATGTATAGTTAACGCATCATTGTAAGTTTGCTCTATAAATAATCCTCCAAAAAGTATATAAGCAATTAGTTTTGTTGCAAAGTTTAAAGACATGTAAAAGGATTCCATCACGGGATCATCAAACAACTTATGGTTGTAATATATCTTTGGCTTCTTGTTAGACTGAAACCATGACTCATACAATGCCTTAGTACATAGCTACCCAAAATGTAACACCCTAGAATAAAGTAACCTAGTAAAGGGAGGCAAGAGGGAGGTCACAATCCCTCCACTTAGCCATGACACCCTTCATGGAGCCCTACACGGGCCATGAAGGGAACCACGACTTGTGATGGTTCCGGTGGTGAATGAACAGTGTCCTCCCCAAGTCCAGGGGTCACGAACCAAACCATCATGATTGGCACCCACACTAACCCTCCGGTGGGAGAACTATTAATACTAATAAACTAACCAACTTAATCAAAATACTAAAGCATTTAAGGTGACGAAAGCAAGTTAACTCCTAAGATAAGAAATAGGGAGTTCCCTTAAACTCCAAATCAATAGTCTAACAACTAAACAAATGCGGAAGTAACACCTAGAACCCCAAAGTCAACGTACCAAAACTCTAACAAGATCCATAAATCTAAACAAGAAGGGTTACAACCCCAAACTAATGTACTAACAACTAACTAGAAAGTCTAAGTCCGAAATGTGGACTTAAATAGAAAGAGAACTCATGGTAGCCCGAAAGAAGTGGCTCACCCTTGAATTTGAATGATCACTCATCTTATAAGCGAGGTCTTTCAATAGCCGCCTGAAGATGTCATGTACTCAATAAAGAAAGAGCAAGTGTAGTATCAGTACATAGCCACAGTGTACTGGTAGAATAACACGGCTATCCCACTAAGTGCAACATACGTAAGTCAATAAAACAGTACAATAACATGTATACACCGAACATAGACAATACTATCAACATTTACAAATAATGATCAATTTCACGAATCACAAATATCATAGTTATATCAAGTCATTGGTCCTCTCATGGAACCCAAACTCCAACTGTTACCATACCGAAACGTGGTACCCAATCCAATGATTATGTTGGAACGTGGAAACCAATCACATGCCGAAATGTGGCAACCGATCCAAGTTAGTGCGTCAAAATGCAACATCTGATCCATTCAACAAGCCCCAATCATAATCACAAGTATATTCTCATAATCATTCGATCAATTCATGTTTTCATGGCAACAACTATTTGAGCATCCTCATTTACAAATAAGGTGATCAATTATGCAACATTCGCATACATACATGTATTAAAATGAAGCAAGAACAAACATATATAATAAAACATGAAATCACAATCATCCCCTACCTCAGAACAAGATTGAATCCCCTAAGAAACTTGATTCTTCCCTTTTCGAATTCATTCAGCTTGTTCTTGGTCTACTACCAAACAATATAACACGGGAATCGATAAACAATAACTAATTGCCTGAATTACTAATAATTCTATCAGCCCTAGATCAAAACCTTGATCCCACTATCCAAATTAGGGTTGTTTCCATCATAAATTATAGATCGAAACCCTCCCCCATCGATAATTACCCTTTAGATTATGTTCTACGGATCAAAAAATGGATTCGGGTAGTTAAAACCTTACCTTTAGCCTCAAGAATGGTGGAAAACTATCAAGAGTTCCTTAGCTCTCAAGTTTGAAAAATGCAGAAAAAAATGTTTTTGAGGTTTATTTTCGACTTTAAGTCGCGTCTATCTCGCCACAACGACCTAACCCTGCTACAACGGCCCCGCCCTGGCGTTAGAAAATACCGTTATAGCTGCCTCCAAGAAATAGTGAGAAAAATTAATAATTTCAATACCACCATTTCACAACACGCCTTCAACCAACAACACTCAGAAACTACCCGTTCACGCCAAGATCAGTTTCAGAAGTTCTACTCACCCGAATTCAATTTTGTCAAGTCATATGGGTTCCTTAACGCCGTAGCTATCTACTCATGTAATTAAAATCATAATTAAATTGCCCAATTTCCACCAGACTTCCCTAGACTTTAATGACTCTTATTTCATCCAAATCTGGACTAGGTTTGAAAATTCCAAGTTACAACGAAAAAGTTTTTCGGCCCAAACTTTTTCACCATTGGATTTTCAATAACAACGGGAACAGGTTGTTACAAGAGATACCAATTTACTGATCACTCATCTCTGTGTGAAAAAAATTAGGAAAAACAGGCTAAAGAAAGAATTGAGTAGTACTTGAATCGACAAACAATTGGGGATAGCTATCTCGTATGTCCTTCTTAGTTTCCTTAGTAGTTTCCTCAACTGGACGATGCTTCCATTAAACCTTCACACACTTAATTTCCTTGGTCCTCAACTTACGCACATCTTGATCAACAATTGCAATCAGTTCCTCCTCATATTGGAGGTCTATGTCTAACATGATTTACTCTCATTTAATAATGTAATCACCATGATATCTCTTCAACATGGACACATGGAATAACGGATGAACTACATATAGATTAGGAGATAAAGCCAATCTATAAAACACTAGCCTAACAAATCCAAAACCTCAAAGGGGTGAATGTATCGCGGACTTAGCTTGCCCTTCTTGCCAAATCTTATCAACCCTTTCATGCATGATACCTTAAGAAGAACATTCTCACTGATCTAAAATTTCATATCTCTTACCTTATGGCCTAACATACTTTTTATGTCTTCTCTGAGCTACTAAAAGCTTAGCTTGAATAATTCTCACCTTATCTTGAGCATACATTACTAAATCAACTCCCATAGATTTCACATCTCCAGCCTCAAACTACCCTATGGGTGATCTACATCCGCTCCCATAAAGTGCCTGAAATGGTGTTGTACCTATCCTGCAGTGGTAATTATTATTATAGGAAAACTCACACAAAGGTAAGAACTTTTTCCAATTCCCTCCAAAATCAATCACGCATCCAATTGCCCGTCTGTCTGTGGATGGAAGGTTGTACTAAAAGGGAATTGTGTGCTCAATTCATTATGTAATTTCCTCCAAAACTTGGATGTGAATTGGGTACCATGGCATGGGATGATATATAGGGGAACCCCATGCAAACTCTGCTATATCATTCTTCATACCCGGCCACTAATAAATTCTCTTCAAGTCTCGATATATCTTTATCACACCCGGATGAATGGAATATCACGAACCATGGATTCTGTCAACAATTTATAAATAAAGTCATCAACCCGAGGAACACAAATCCTTCCTTTAAACTTAAGAACACCTTCTGCATCAACAGTTGTCTCTTTAAACTTACCAATATCAGTCTTCTTCTTTATTACATTCAAATTTTCATCCTCGAATTGTTTGGCCTTGATCTCCTTATGAGCGTGGCCCTTACATCAATGCTAGCTAACACCCCACCTTTTTCTGAAATGCCCAAATGCATGAACTTAGACTCTTAGGTCAGAATTTCCTTAGCCAAAGGTCACTTGGGTACACTCAAGCAAGCTAGACTACCCATACTTACCATTTTTTGACTTAGTGCGTCTACCACTACATTAGCCTTAACTGGATTATATTGGATGATCACATAATAATCTTTGAGTATCTCAATTCATCTTCGATGTCTCAAATTCAGATCCTTTTGAGTTAACATATGTTGCAAACTACGATGATCAGTAAACACCTCACACTTGACACCTTAAAGATAATGCGGCCAGATCTGAAAAGCAAACACTACCACTACCAACTCTAAATCACGTGTTGGGTAATTCCTTGCATGAACCTTCAATTGACGCGACGCATAAGCTATAAAATTGTTATCCTACATCAACACAGCACCCACACCAGAATGTGAAGCATCAAAATAAACTATAAAATCTTTACCTTCCACCGGTAGTGCTAGAATAGGTGCTGTGGTCAAGAGAGTCTTGAGCTTTTGAAAGCTCTCCTAAAATTTTTCAGTCCATTCAAATTGGGTAACCCCATGAGAAAGCACTAGGACAGATAAATCCTTTATCCAGAAGCTCTTGGATTTAAGCCTTAAGCTCTCTTAACACTGTTGGGGCTATGCGATATGGAATAATACAAATGGCACAAATACGAGGTTCTAAATCAATGTAAAAACTATATCTCTATTTGGAGGCATACAATGCAAATTAATAGGAAACACTTCTCTAAATTCTAACACCACAGGAATAATCTCAATAGATAGAGACTCAACCTCAACATCCCAAATGCGAGCCAAACAAGCCAAACAACACTGATCTACTAGTTTTCTAGCTCGAATGAAGGATATGATCTTAGCTATATTAGGCTTGTACACCTTCCCACTCTAACTTTTCCCTATCGGGGATCTCTAGAGTTACAGACTTAGTATTACAATTTAACACCGCATAATAAGGGGACAACCAAGTCATGCCTAAGAATATATCAAAGTCAGTCATATCCAGAATCACAAAATCAGCCCAAGTCTTTAAAGCCATAAATAAAATAGGATAAGCACGATATACATGGGTGGCTATGACCGACTCTCCAACTAGGGTAGAAACATGGAAGGGGGGGGGGGGGCATCAAATATATCAAAAATCATATTAAATTCTAAGGTAAATCACATGGACACATAAGAAAAAGTAGAACCCATATCAAATAAGACATTAGCCATCCGGTCACAAACAAGAATAATACTTGTAGTCATTATGTTAGACGTCTCATTCTCGGTCTTGCCCGAAAAGGCATAGGACTGAGTCGTACTATCATGACGGATGACTTTCCTGCCTAGTTGTACTACACCTCTGTCTGCGTTACTATTTCCTCTACCCCCACGGTCTTGCTAATTAATTCATCGGCCATCTTGTGGATGTCCTCGACCATTCTTACCATTTCCTGTGGGTACCACTGTTCTATACTACTATTGCATAGAATCTGTCATTCACGGGTGGGGACAATCTCTCCTCATAAGTCTAGACTCTCCATAGGTATAACAAGTACAATAAAAAGATGGCCTGCTTCACACTAAAGGTGTGGCTCCCTGGCTATCCTGAATCAAAATCTAAGGTGGAGTTCTAGAGTAATTACATGTAGAAGCGAGCATATCAGACTGAATTGGTTGGGCTGCAGTGTTGCCCTACCTAAACCAATGCAGTAGGAACCTTAACAGATACCTGAATTCTTGTCTTTCTTAGCCAATGTCTTAGTCTGACCGTCTCGCCTCACCCCTTCCACTTTCTTCACAAAGTTTATCACTTTATTAAAACTTCTTCCTACATAGGTCATATGAACAGACAATACTTGTAACTCACAGTTTAGTCCCCTTACAAACAAACAAATTCTCTCTTCCTCAGCAGTCACCAATTGAATAACATATCTAGAAAAAGCATGGAACTTGACCTCATAAGCAGCCATAGTCATACCAACATGCTCCAACTCCATGAACTCATCTTTCTTACAATCTCTTAAAGTTCGGGGCACATACTTCTCTATGACCAGAGCATGAAACTGAGTCTAAGGGAGTGGGGGTAAAGTTGAAGATCTACACTCCACATTAGCTCTTCACCACTAATTAGCCTCAACTTGAAGCTGAAAAGACACAAACTCCACCCCATGTTGATGCACAATTACTAACTTATGACACATCTCATAGCAATGTAAATAAACTCATAAGCATCATCGCTCTCAGAACCAAGAAATACAGAAGGCTTTACCTTAAAAGACTTAGTCAACATTTCATGCTCATTACCAATCATATTAGGACCCAAAAAAGGACGGAAGAAAGCATCAGTACCTCCAGTTCCACCCACCTTAAGGGCAGTGTTAGCAATAGGAGGATGGGCAGGAGCTTGAGTTGCTTAAACATAGGGAAGCACTCCATGACCAACCAATCCTTTCAAGAATGAAATAATTTGTTGAGCAAACACTGTGTCTAAGGGAGGGATACCTGTAGTCTTAGCCTAGACCTCTTCCTCTTGTCCAACACCCTCCTCATTCTCAACCTCCATATTCTCTTCTACCGCTTCATGATCCTTAGGAGGGTTATAATTTCTAGTAGCATTCTCAACAGGAGCTACATCCCTTATAGGTGCTACTCTTTCATGCCCTCTACCCCTGCCTCAACTGTGACCTCTCACTGCAAATTCCTTAGATGGAGCATTGACGGAGCTACGGGCCTGAACCCATTGAATCTAGTGTTAACCATCTGCAGATAGAAGAGTAAAGGAGGTTAGATACCAATTCGAATCACCAGATACCAATTTGAATCAAGTTATAGCATGAAAGGAGACAATAAAAAATAGAGATATTTCCTAATGTCCTATAGCCTCTCGAAGCAAAATACAAATGTCTCTGTACCATTCCGAGAGACTTTACTAGACTCATTTTGGTACATCGAGATCAACGAACCTAGGCTCTGATATCAACTTTATTACGATCCAAACAATCGCCATTGGTACCCATACGAACTCTCCAGTAGTAGAGCCATTAATAATAGTTCGCTAACAAACTAAATCAAAATACTAAAGCATTTAAGGTGAGGGAAGCAAGTTTAGTGCTAAGGAAAGAAAGACTGAGTTCCCATATTCTCCAAATCAATAGTCTAACAACTAAACAAATGTGGAAGTAACACTTAGAACCTGAAAGTCAACATAACAAAACTCTAACAAGATCCATAAATATAAACAAGAACCCCAAACTAATGTACTAACAACTAACTAGAAAGTCTAAGTCCGAAATGTGGACTTAAAACGAAAAAGAATTCATAATAGCCCAAAAGAACTGGCTCATCCTTGAATTTGAACGATCACTTATCTTCTAAATGAGGTCTATCAATAGCTCCCTGAAGATAAACACTACTCAACAAGAAAGAGTAAGTGCAGTATCAGTACACAACCACAGTGTACTGGTAACATCATGCGGCTATCCCACTAAGTGCAACATACATAAGTCACCACAACAATACAATAACATGCATACACCGAACATGTACAATATCATCAACATATATGAACAACAAACAATTTCACGATTCTCAAATATCATAGTCATATCAAGTCATTAGTCCTCTCATAGAACCCAAAAAAAAATATTTAGCGTAACAGAACATGGTACTCGATCCAATGATTATGCCAGAATGTGGCAATTGATCCCATAATTATGTCTGAACGTGGCAACCGATCCAAGTTAGTATATCAGTATGCAACACCCCATCAATTCAGCAAGCCATAATTACAATCACAAGTAAATTCTCATAATCATACAATCAAGTCATGATTTCATGGCAACAATTATTCAATCATCCTCATTTACAAATAATGTGATCAATACTGCAACATTCAAAAGCATACATGTATCATAATGAAGCAAAAACAAATATATATCACACAGCATGAAATCATAACCATCACCTACCTCGAAACAAGCTCGAATCCCTAACAAACTTGATTTTTTCCTTTCCAGATTCGTTCAACTTGTTCTTGGTCTACAAATGATTAATATAACACAGGAATCAATAAACAACAACTAATTGCCCGAATTAATAACAATTCTATAAACCCTAGATCAAACCCTTGATCCCACTATCTAAATTAGGGTTGTTTCCACCATAAATTCCAGATCAAAACCCTCCCCCATCAATAATTACCCATTAGATTATGTTGTACGGATCAAAAAATAGATTTGGGGAGTCAAAATCTTACCTTTAGCTTGAAGAATGGTGAAAAACTGTCAAAAGTCTCCTGGGTTTGTTCTTTAGCTCTCAAGTTTGAAAGTTGTAGAATAAAACATTTTTGGGGCTTATTTTCGACTTTAAGTTACGTCTGTCTCACCACGACAACCTTACCCCACTAGAGCGGCCCTGCCTCGGCGGTAGAAAACAGTGCTATAGCTGCTTGCACAAAATAGTGAGCAAAATTAATAATTCCAAAAGCGCCATTTCACAGCACACCTTCAACGAACGACACTCAGAAACTACTAGTTCACGCCAAGATCTATTTTGGGAGTTCTACTCACCCGAATTTAATTTCGTAAAGTTGTATCGGTTCCT
Source organism: Solanum bulbocastanum (assembly GCA_037074985.1). Classification (NCBI taxonomy): domain Eukaryota; kingdom Viridiplantae; phylum Streptophyta; class Magnoliopsida; order Solanales; family Solanaceae; genus Solanum; species Solanum bulbocastanum. Next base: position 13,655,132 of record CM073606.1, on the reverse strand, counting down.
TATCATCTTAGCTATCTTCTCACGTAATTGAAATCATAAATAAATCTCCCAATTGCTACCATATTTTTGTAGACTTTAATGACTCCGATTTCGTCTAAATCTTGACTAGGTTGGAAAATTCCAAGTTACTATAAAAATGATTTCTGGCCAAAAATTTTCCCCATTCGCTTTTCTATAATGACGAAAACAGGTCGTTACACCAAGCTCCTCTCACAATCACCTAGACGACTTGTGAAGAGCCAAATGGGTCATGGTGTCGTGATGGGGAGATAGAATCCCCAAACCCACAAGTTTAGAGTCACGACTACCCAAACAACTTATGGATCATGAGAAGACACATGTGGGACTCGATCAGGAAGTTCACATCAGTTTTAAGTCAAGGGCAGTTGGGTCTTTTCCCAATTATTTTAGCAAGATACTACATCATTTTTCCCTTACCTAGAACTCGTATATACGTCATTTAACCCCAAATTTACCCATACTACGTCATTTAACCCCAAATTTACCCATACAAGTCATTCTCCTAAATTTTCCAAAGAAGTCAAGTTCTTCCTCTCCAAAATATTTCTCTCTCTAAGAAAAACTTAAAGAAGAAGGGTTCAACCTAGGATTTCAAAGAAAGTCTCCAGCTCCACCATTGAAGGCATGTTTTTGGCATTGAGGTATGATAGTTTTCATCCATGGATTCTTTCTATTCACGGAGTTTCCAAATTCTACCATATTAAAAGATAGAAATCCCCAATTGAGTTATGGTTTTCTTCTATGATGTGGGTTCCCTTTATTATTTATTTAACAGAAAATAGCCTAAAATACCCTTGAAGTATTGAAAATTGTACACAACTACCCCTCATCAACCTATTGGCTCTCAAAACCCTCCCCATTTACCTATTTTCTCACAAATACCCTCCCCATCTGCCTATTGGCTCACAAATACCCTCCCCATCCATCTTTAAGTCCAATTTTAGCTACTTCATTAATGGAGCACTATTTAAAATAATTAAATAATTATTAAAATTACATGGCACTTGAACCATTGGTTGCAATTTAATTATTTAGCATAATTTTAAATCCACCAATTACCCACTCATTTTAACTAAACCTACCCAATACTTATTAAACCCGCCCGCCCCAATATAGAAAGAACCCAACTAATAATGATTGTTGGAAGTGTAGAAACTGTTGATGGATTGATAAGTTACTGGAGACCTATGTATAGTTTTGTACAAAAAGTTCGTTCTAAACTAACTTCCGCAGACAATGATGGATTGATAAGTTACTGGAGACATATGTTTAGCTCTTTTAACATTTTACCCTATATAAATTATTGGGTTCTTTTTATTAGTTGAGGTGATAGTTGAAGGCCATGGATTTACACATCTAACAATTTATTAGTTGGGTTCTTTTTGTATTGGGGCGGGCAGATTTAATAAGATTGGGGTGGGTTTTGTTAAAGATGGGTGGGTAATGTGTGGGTTTAAAATTGTATTAAATAATTAAATTGCAACCAGTGGTTGAGCGCAACATAATTAAAAGAATTATTTATTTATTTTAAATAGTGCTCCATTAATGAATTGGCTAAAATTGAACCAAAGGATGGATGGGGAGGGTATTTGTGAGCCAATAGGTGGATGGGGATGGTATTTGGGATCCAATAGGTGGATGAGGGGTAGTTGTGCACCATCTTCAATACTTCGAGGGTATTATAGGCCCTTTTCGGTTTATTTGATTGATGGATTTATGATATTTTATACATGAATTAATTTAATCTCATGAATTTATGATAATTTCCATGAACCCATGTCTAACTCATATTTTATTGATATTTATGCATGAAAGTGGGTTTTGAACTATGAAAGTTCAGTTATGGAATTATGCATCTTCTTATCAAATTGATGTAAAAGCTTTAAAGATGCTTTGAGAGTGAAGTATCAATGTTGTTGTTGTTGTTGTTATGTCGTTGAAAGGATTTCTCCTATACACATGAAAGCATGATTGATAAATGATTTCTCACATAATAAGGGTTCTTATGGTTGAAAGGTCTTCTAACCTAAAATGAACAGATAAGGAAGGAGCTATGCTATTGTTGAGACAAGAGTTGATTACCCATGTTCTTTAAGTGAAAGATAAGAGGCGGTTACCAAGGTCATACAATATAAAGTCAAAAAGGTGATTACCCATGTCACATGATGTAAGGACAAGAGGTGATTACCCATGTTCCTTAAAGAGATAAAATGAATATGAATAAAAACTATTCTGCGGAAGTTAAGCTTAGAACCGAGTGGACAAGTGGCGATTACCCATGTCCCATAAACTATGTGATGACATAAGAGTGTTTTGATAGACATTGGCTAGTGGATGCACAATAGCTAGAAGTTCATGGTCCCAACCGTGGCAAGTACGACAACTCTTTTCGATGTGGGATACACCGGATTCCATGATAATAGGTCTCATGGTCTTATATGTCGATTAAGGCTACTTCCCACAAGCAAGTTAAGATGAACTAAAGTTACTTAAAGAAAGTATCTCATACATGTTTTAAGATGATGACTATGTGCATTAACCATGTTTTATGACTTATGTTTCGTAACTCTTTATGTCATGTTTAGCTTGTTCATTGCATCTCATGAAGGTATCTTTCTATTTAAGCATATTTTTAAATATTTTTATGCATGGCTATCATACTTGGTACATGATTGTACTAACACATACTCCTACCTACATTTCCCCAAATATAGGGTTCGATAGTCAGGGTTCTCAATTTCATGGCTACAGGTTGATTTCAGAGATTTTAAGCTTTGATGAATCATCATGCTTCAAGGATGGATTTTCATCTTTTTAAGTTTCTTTCTTTCTTTCAATTTTGGGACATGATGTAAGGGCTAGGACCAATTTCATTCTTATATACTAGATTGTTAATGAGATAAGTGTTTAGATTTACGCATTGCATTATAAAACTTTGATACATTGAAACTATCTTTTAAATATATTGATTTATATTTCATACGTTTTGAATGTTAAGTGACTTGTATGGAGCCTCTCGGGGTCATATACGCCATGTTACGCCTAAGGGGTACCGTTGGCCGTGACAAACTAGGTATCAGAGCACACACTTTAGAAAGATCCTAGGAAGTCTCATAAAAAGTGCCGAGTAGAGTCTTGTTAATGAGAGTGAAACGTGCAACACTTATGAATGAGAGATTATAGGATATTAGGAAATTCCACTTCTTTCATTACTCTAAAGCCATGAGATAATGTTTTCACTGTGTCCTCTTCGCCACTTCGATGAACGAAAGATGAACCACCAGATCTCACAACCCAAACCCCATTTTGTCCTCTTTGCCACTTCAATGAACACAAACAAACCCCTAGATCTCACAATGAAAACCCCACTCCTTCATTACCACTTCAGTTGACACAAATGAACCCCCAGATCTCACCACCAAAGCCCCATTATGTCTTATTTGCCACTCAAGTGAACGAAAAATGAACCACTAGATCTCAACATAAAAACCACACTCCGTCCTCTTTGCCACTCTAGTGAACGACAAACAAACCCCCCAGATCTCACCACAAAAACCCACTCCAGTGAATGATAAACAAACAATCAAAACCCTACTGCTCCATTTTGTTTCTTCTCAAAATTCAGACCAATAAGTTTAAGCTCATGCAACAAACAAACAAACCTCTTCCTGTAACACCTTGTAGCTTAGTAGGTTAATTATTGCTATGTGAGAAGGAAAAAATTCAAGGGCAAGAGCCAAGGAAAGGGGGCCAAGGGTGCCGCATCTTCCCAAGGCACTTTCCATGACCACATGAGCGTTCACGGCTCATGGTGGCCACCACGCTTTGTGGTTCCACCCGTGGTGGTGAGGCAGTAGCCACCTCGAGACTGCCCAACTGGACTACCTCCACATGAGCCACTTCATGGCTCATGAAGGCCTTAACGGGCCGTGGGAGGGGTCATGAGGTTGACTTAGTTTTTAGGTGTTAAGGAAAAGGTTGCCTAACTACTGGATCATGACTACGAGAGACAACACGGCTCCTGGAGCCTTATGTGAAGGGATTTTTACTAGACCTAGAGATTAGGGTCAACTTCAAATGATCATATCTCCTAGCTCAAAATGAATTAGGTGGGTAATGTTTGATAAAATTAAAGGTCTCCCAATCTTCTTTCCATCGCCACAGAGTATCCCCAATTCCCATCTTAGAGTAACAAGTTATGCCTGAAATAGTGAAGCACTGTCAGGCTGAAAATTCTTCACAACCCGTTTGACAGGCCGTGGTGACAATGACTATCCATGAACGCGTCCTTTATGCTATTTCGGCATTTTCCTGACAGGAAACTTCATGGGTCTTTTGCCAATTGTTTTAACTCAAAGATATGTCATTTTTTCCAAGCCTAGGACCCTTATATAAGTCATTTTAATAACAAACTCACCTAATTAAGTCATTTATTCAAAAACCTAAAATAAGTCCCAAAGTTCATCCTCACCAAAAAGTCCCAAAGTTCATCCTCACCAAAAGTTCTCCATCTAGGAAATATAAAGAAGAGAGGAGGAGGAGGAGGAGGAGGAGGAGGAGGAGGAGAAAGAGAAGAAGAAAGAGAAGAAGGAGGAGGAGGACGAAGAGGAGGAGAAGGATAAGGAGAATGAGAAGAAGAAAGAGAAGAAGGAGGAGGAGGAGGAAGAGGAGGAGAAGGAGGAAGAACAAAGTCAAGTCAAGACTCTATTGTTTCAAGCTTGCAAGGCTTTATAATAAAGGTTTGATTCATCACTTATTCATTCATGGATACCTTTCATCCATGTAGCCCCTATGTTTCCCCAATTGGGAAGTTGAATCCTCAATTATAGTTAGGGTTCCATCCTATATTGTGGGTATTGTTGTATGTTGATCCAATTTAGTGGAAAATGGTTGTTTATGATTATTTATGATGTAATTGCATGATTTAGTATAATTATACATATATTCTTAATTAACCTAAGATTCTAGGGTTAAATTGATACAATTTGGTTTTATACAATGAAGAAGAAGGAGAAGAAGGCGGAGGTGGAGGAGGAGGAGAAGGAGGAAGAAAAAGAAGAGGAATAATAGGGTCGTCAAGTCAAGACTCCATTGTTTCAAGCCTTCTAGGCTATATAATCAAGGTATGATTCATGGGTTATTCATTCATGGATCCCTTTCATCCATGAAGCCCCAATGTTTCCCCCATTGTGAAGATGAATCCTCAATTGTAGTTAGGGTTCCTTCCTATATTGTGGGTATTGTTGTATGTTTATCCAATTTAGTGGATAATGGTTGTTCGTGATTGTTCACGATGTAATTGCATGATTTTAGTATAATTATACATGTATTCTTGATTAACCTAAGATTCTAGGGTGAAATTGATATAGTTTGGTTTTATGCCATGAAAGAGGCAATTGAGGGCTTAGAGGTGACCTTCTAAGATTGATGAATTACTTTATGAATTGCTTGAGATTAGAACACGTAGATATCAATTGTTTAAAAGTAAAGCTTGTAGACATGAATTAATTAGATTAGGGATTATATGATGAATCATGAGTAGTAATGATTGAGATTGAGCCTTTATGATGAGATAAGACAAGAATGTCTTAAGAATGAAGCTTGTGACTAGAATGTCTTGTGATCTACATATGTATGATGATTTTAAAAGGTAAGCTTTAAAAGTAAGGCTTGTAGTCATGAATGTTCATCACTAGGGCTTTGAGAGTAAAGATAATATGATCAATCATGTATGTTAAGGCTTTGAGAGTAAAATGTATATGAGATAGAAGGTTAATGGATAGAATTGTGGTGGAAGACCTTTACCTACCTAATATACCTCATGAATGTTTGAATGCATGAAGTAATAGAATCATAGGAGTTAGGTTGTTTTCTATGTCTAGTGCTTGAACCCTATATGTGATGATGGGAAGTAAGTTTTGAACCTCAAGAAGGTGAAGTATGAGATGATTCTTGTAGTAATTGAACTACTTGAATTATGATTATATCCTTGTATAATGTAGTCATTGTAGATGTGTTATTTGATATGAGCTTTTACTTGAAAGGGAAAGATATGATATTATGCATGTTTTATGAAGGTTATGTACATGCTCTAAGAACTCTTAGAGAGTAAAATGAATATGCTCATGAGCTAGTTGTTGTGTTGTTAAAAAGTTATCCTTATATACACACCTATGTAAGAATGTGATATGATGTGAGTTATTTCCTCACAATATGATGATTATAAGGTTGGAAGACTAGTCTCACCTAATGAATATATTTGATGACATGGACGGTGAATAGTTATTCTCACGCATGATCTAATGAGCTATTGATGAGTTATGTTGGATTGAGTGTCAAGACATTCTTCTATAAATATGAACTTAAGTCAAGACTTAATATGAGCTCAATGGTAATTATGTTAGCACCGAGTGGATATTGCATAAGAGATGGAAGCTTCTATGCTAGTTGAGTTTGGATTCCAAGGAAAGCTTCTACGCTAGTTGAGTCCGGCTTTCCAAATGGGTTCCTTCTACGCTAGTTGAGTCTGGGTTTCCAAAGTATGTATATCATGAGATGGAAACCTTCTAGCATAGTTGAGTCCGAGTTTCTAGTAGTAATCTCCTTATCCCAAAACTACATGCCCTCGTAGGTTACTTAGCTATTGGATCCACCTAAGCTAAGAGTATAGTTCTACCTTAGGCAAGTAGGACAACCCCTTTTTGGTATGGGGTAGACACCGGATTCCATGTTAAGCTCACATGGTCTATGTCAATTAAGGCTAATTCCCAAAATAAGAATATGAATTATGAATTATGGTGGCTCAACAAGTTTTACTTAGCATGAGTGAGATTTATGGGATCTTATTCATGCATTGCACAAGTATGCTTTGAGGGTAGTTATGATATGTTCCTCTTATGTTATGATGATCTATGTAGTGAATATGGTTATGACTTATGCTTATGATGTGTGCTTAGTTTGGATTGTAGCTTGGAAGGACCTTCCAATGCATATTTGACTAAAGGTGATAGATTCCCTTGTATATGAGAAATAGGCTAAGGAGGAGGTCAATATGGTAAGAATTATTATGGTGGCCAAAGGGGATACTTAACTTGGATGGGATTATGTGGTCTTATCGAAGCATTGCACAAGTATATACTGGTAGGTTACTTATGCAGTGGTTCTCTTATGATATGAAGGCCTAAGTATGGAGTATGTATATGGACTATGCCTTATAGTGACTAATTCTTACATTATGCCTATGTTGGAGATTATGCTTATGATTATGTTGTTATCTCTTATGCTTATAGCCTACGTCTTATGATGATTGTCTCTTATGTTCTGACTCATGTTATCGTCTCTTATGATTATGGCATATGTCTTATGTTGACTAATGCCTCTTATATGATTATGTTGATGATTTATGATAGCCATCATAGTTAGTACATTTTGTACTAATGCATACTCTTGCCTACATTCTTATCAAATGTAGGGTCAAGTGATATTGAGTTCCATTTTCATGGCTAGGTTTCTAGTAGAGCAAGGAGTTGAAGACTTGGTGAGTCCTTATAGCATCGAGGATATAATCACCTCCTTTATGTCTTATCTTTTATGTTTTAGACTTTTGTATGGGTTGCGTCCAAAAGATTTATTCAAGATGATTTTAGATGGTTTGAGACAGAGTGTTGTAGACTTCTGGTTGCTTTTTTAAAAGACTTCAATTGAATGAAAAAAGTTTTAAAATTTATGCATCATATCTATTATCTTACGTTATGATATACTAATGGGCTTGTATGAGACCCTTTGGGGTTGAGTACGCCATGTTTCATCTAGCGGGTACCCTTTGGTCGTGACACTACCCCACTCCCCTTTTATGATTTATTTTCCAATTTTATAGTTGATTTGGTCAATGCCAACTGAGAACAATGAATCAGGTCCTTATCAACCCTCCATTTCTGATGAGATTTTCTACTCCGACGTCCTCTATTTTATTATCTAGTCTGTTTTTATCTTTCTTGTGTTTCAAGAAATTGTTCACTTCTCTATTTAACTTTAAGTATTACATAAGAAATTTAATTTTAATGATTATTGTTAAGGTCATGCCCCGATCCTACTCCCTGGACATGATTGGTACTCGAAAACCATTGCTGATTTTCAAGTAAACCCTTGGTTTGGCTCAATACTCAGTGGAAGACATTACTCAAGCAAAATGAAAACTCATGATGCAAAAATAACTTTAAAGAACTTAATATAAACTCAAATCCAATATTCGTTTGAAAATAATTTAACGAGTATTAGTTAAATGTATCATAGAATCAAAACATTACAACAACAAAAGAAATAATGATAGACTCCTTGACCTTTAAACGATCATTGAAGCCTCGACTATTACATAAGGGTTATTGGGACAAGAACCACGACATCCTCACAAAGTGAAAATGGAACCCTCCGAAAGCAAAGAGGCTCACCAAAGCTAACTTGATCTACAATTGGTATCAATGAAGCATTTGTTAATGACAGTGAATACTTGTATCTGTATCATAAAAGGATGAAGGTCAAATCACGTCAATACATGGAATGTACGGCATGTAAGGGGAATTCTAAAGCATAAACATAAGCTTGAACTTGTAGAAAAGAAACATACTTACCTCTTCTCAAACACTCCCAACTCAACTCAAACTCTACTCAAGGATAGGATACTTAACTCAAGGATAAGATACTCCACTAAAAGGTAAGATGTTCGAGAGAAATAAACTTTATTCGGGGTAAATTGTTTGAGATAAAGTGTATCTCCTCTATATCCTAGCTTTCTCACGAATATCTAGCTTTCTTCTAATAGTTGCAATTACCCATTTTTCTATATTAGCCTATAATTGAATCATATCCCAATAACCCGTCTCATTATTGTTACGTCGTATTGTTTTCCACTATTTGTAGTAGATAATTTCAAACCAAAACCTCCTATTTGACATTCGTGTCACCCCCTAATTTGACTAATGTCTTCATTCGATAATGTTTATTCCTATGATTGACTTGATCATGTTTATGCTTCTGAATTGAATCTAAAACACATATAGCTCCATGTGGGATTCGACCCCGACTCATTTAGTTAGGTTATATACATATTAACAATCGTTGACTCTTAGAATTGGATGAAGTTTCTTTCAAACGTTATTAATCAAAAATAGTTCCGCTGTCGGGGGTGGTGTTGTTTGAGATTCTTTTGGTGAAGTTGAATTTTGTTCTTTTTAGTCATAGTTGAATCTACTTATTTTTATTTTTGATTTTTATGTTGTTGTTTCAAAATGGAGGAAATGAGTGTCAACGGAAGCAATGGTAGCCAAGTAGGCCCCCAAGATGACATCGAAAACCTCAACGATGTCAATGAACTAAATGTCAATAACCCAAATCTTATGGGTAGAGTTGGTGTCATTCACTTGCGTCCATCTGAAGGAAACATTGTCTTCCATATTACAAGCACCATGTTGTAACTCTTGCAATTGAAAGGGTTTTTTGGTGGGTTAGCTCATGAGGATCCGTATAAGCATATAAGGAACTTTGTTGATGTTTGCGGGGCGTTTTACTTCAAGAACATATCACAAGAGTCGATACTGTTGAGGTTGTTCCCATCATCTTTAATGGGAGAAACATGTAAATAGTTGGTTGAATTGCCAAGTCACTCCATCACTTTGTGGGAAGAGGTTCTCACCGCATACCAAGTGCGATATTTCCCTCCTTTGAAGATGATGAGTCTTAGGGACAAAATCTAGAGCTTCAAGCATTTGGAAGGTGTGCCAATCTATGAGACTTGGCTAAGATTTAAGAAGTTGGTGTTGCAATGCCCAACTCATGGTTTTCTGACACCATTTTGTTGCAATACATTTACCAAAACCTTGATTCGGTGAACAAAGGAGTAGTTGATTAACTTTCTTTGGGAGGTTTTTTGCGACAACCTTACATTATAACAGCCTAGCTCTTGGATGGTATAACCAAAATTAACTGGGCATGGTACACCTATGAAGATCAGGTCTCCCCTCTCACTTTTAAATTGACAAAGGACCAGCTTGAGAAAGATCAAGAGAGGGACCAAAACATGGCAATGATGATAACCCAACTTGATATTTTGGCCTAAAATATCATGGGAGCTAGTGCTAGTAATGTCAATGCTATGGGTGTGGGTTGTGTAAATCCCGAAGAGGCCAAGTTCGATGCGTTGTACAATGAGGAAGTGAACTTTCTAGCCAACCAAGGTGGAGGTTATCATGTAAACTACCTAAGGCTGGGTGGCAACCAAGGTTAAAATAGAGATGAGGGCTAGAGAGATCATGTTAAAGAGTGGAGCGATCGTAATCCCACTTAAAAGGAAAGAGATGGGGAGAGGGATAGGTATGTGCCTCCCCACGAGCATCAAAATCTAAAAGCTTATGAGGGTGGCCGGTCTAACGATACACTCTCTTGTATTCTCAACAAAGTTGAAAGGTTCCATAAAATTTTGAAGGAGATGAAAGAAAATGTATAGACCCTTAACCAGATAGTAATTGTTCATTCTGTCTCGATAAAGCAGTTTGAGAACAAAATGGGTTAAATTTCTTCTTCTTTTAAACCCGAGAAACAACAAGGGGGATTCCCTAGTGACACTATGGCAAACCCCAAGAATGATGTTTGAGCGAGGATTTGTATCATGCCACGATGTTAACTAAGGCACTTCTTGGGAGGCAACCCAAGTTTGAATTTTCTTTCTTTTTTTTGGAATAATTGTGTGTTGATTGTGTAGGTGAAAAAGTGGAATGTGTTTGAAATATGCAAGTTGGCAGAGCTGAAAATCAAGTCAGTGACTCGCTGAAGAGTTTGGCAAGCCCGACTTAGAGGGCCATGCGACTCAAGAAGATCAAAGGTTGGAGTATGTAAAACTCGACGGGCACATGGACAAGTCACTGACTCACCGAACAAGTCGGCGAACCCAACCTTGTCTGCCGTTTGGACCCTCACATTAATAGGAGGTCCTGTAAAACTCGTCAAGGTAAGTATACACACGATTTTTCACTGATTTGTTCAGCATGGTCGACTAATATCGCTGAAAAGGCGCGAACTGAATGGGTATAAAAGGCCAAATGCTTAAACTTTCGACCTCCTTCATATTCCCTCACTTTTTAACATCAATACAATCACATCCGCACTTCAAATTTCCTATATTTTTGTATTTTCTTGTGTTTTGATTGTTATTGACATGTTCAGAGTGAAATTCTTTGCCGGTTAGCATTAAAAATTCATATATTCAACATTAAAGGTTCGTTTTCCAAACCCTAAACTCATAAATAGCGATTAAACTCATTTGCAATTGTGTAGTTCTTATTGATGTGTGTTGGGCCTCTCTCAACTTGTATGTGTGTGCTTGTGTGCCTATTTTAATTTCAATATCGTGCCTTAATTGCCTAAATTTTTGATTTCCTGAATTTCGTGCTCTAAAATTGATCATAAATTATTGGGTTGTGCTATTTTGTTGTCGGGTCTAGTTGAGTGAAGTCTGAGTAACCCAAATTGTGCTAAATGATGTGACTTGCTCAATGACGGAGTGTTTGACGCCATTCTTAAGGGCTAAAGTCGTCAGATGACCAATTTTTCCCAAACTAAGGGAAGTCTGAGTACCCCGGTGGCATGGGTTTAATGGGTCTATGCTTAATTGAGAATATGTGTTGTTTGATTTTGTTTTCGTGGCCTTCGGGGTTGAATTTGGGCAGTTTAGCGAGCTGAGTTAAGCTTGCTGAACCACTCAATAGTTCGCCAAAGTTCCCCACAGATCGCCTTTAATTTTGTGGTTTTGTTGAGTTTGGTTTTGTAACTTTCGGTGAGAGGCCTGAGTTCAACGAGTGCACTCAGCGACTTACCAAACCTTTTCTTTGATCGCTTTTTCTGCGCCCCTAACCCCTAAAACACATTGTAACTTTTGGTGGTCTAGTCTTGCTTGTCGAATGATGCGGCGATTCACCGAAAGGCCCTTCTCATCACTGACGTGCTATTTTTCTGGAAGATTTTTTAGCCAATCCTTTTGGCGAGCCTGATGTGGCTCGTCTATCTCTTGGGCGAGTCTTTCTGTATCATATTTTCTAAACTTTTCTTGGATTGTTTCTAGCTATTTCCAATGTGTGTCATAGTTATGGTTAGACCAAAAGTAGCAGGCCGAGACATGTCGCCCTTCAAGAGGGCAAATGGAGTTATCATAAATAATGATACAGCTGCATCCAAGGCAAAAGCAATAAAGCTTCTTACCACTAGTGAGAAAGGTAAAGGGAAAGGCAAAACACCTGCCCCTGCATCACCGCATGTGAGCTCTACTAGTGAGAGGATATACGCCACTCATATCACCACTTTTGAGAGTGAGAGTGAGCACCAGGACCCTTAAGCTACCATTTCTGAGCCTGAGGATGATGAGCTATTGTCAGCCTAGAGGGCTGAGTTGTCTTCCAAAAGGTTGAATGATTCGTCTAGGATGAGGACTCCCCATGCCACTTCTCCTCTTCTTGTTCCAAATCAGGTTATGGTGGTAGCACCGCCTGCATAGGGTCCTCTTCCTTGGTGTATGAAAATACTAAAGGCTGAGGGATTGCGGATTATTATTGTCGAAAAAAGGTTGTCTACATATGGAGTGGTAGATAAATATCTAGAGATTTGGCACACCTTAGTGAAGCACAAGTTCCAAATCTTTACTAAACCTCGAGGTACTTAAATTCCTAACTGGGTCTGGGAGTTTTATGTTGCCTATTGAGCTCTAGTACCACAAGGGAAAAAGAAGCCGCAACATTCAAGCCGGTGGAATATGTAGTTTTTAGAGGGAGAAAATTGAAGTGTGGCAGTGATGACATCAATGTAGCATTGGTGGGCTCCAGAGACATTGAGGATGACTACCAAAACATGATCAAGACAAAGACTCTAAAGGATTTAAAGAGCTGGTTAGCCCCTCTGTTATCAGATGATACTCCGAAGTGGATTGATTTCGGGGCACAAATTGAAAAGAAAGACCTCAATGTGGCAGTGAGATACTGGTTTGGGTTCATCAGCCGCATGATCATGTCATCCCAAAATGAGTCCATCCTTTGCCACACTAAGGTGGTATACTTAGGTTATATCATTGCTAGGAACTTCCTCAACTTGGGTATGATCATTGGCTAAGATATGGCCATGAGGACTAGACAGTGTCAGGCTTTGCTCCTATTACCAGTGTCTATTATTGAGTTGTGATGATGGGACTGGGTGCCTAGGGATAAAAAGAAGGATGTGGAAATGATTCCAACCTCTTGTACCGACATCTGGTGGATTGAGGCTGAATATTTAGAGGATGAAGCTGAGAAGAAGAAGGCACCCCTAGTGGATTCTTCCTCGGTTGTAGATACTAAGACTCTACCTGTAGAGGCAGTAGTGCCTAGTCCAGCCCATGGGCCTTCAGGTATATCTAGTGCTGCTCCTTCTTTGACTTTAAGCTTTTCTACTACTCCCTTGCCACCTAGATATGATGCCAGTGCTGCTGCTGCTTCTGCTTCCCGACCTCCACTCACCCAGGCTGTAATATTATTGCTGGGGCCGCTAGCCTATTCTGCTGATAGGCGTGCCTCCAAGCTTGAGGCCACAGTCCTTCGGATGATTGAGAAGGCACTCATTATTGTTGTGGCACCTCTTAGTGTGTCTATGGAAGCCCTTGTGGCAAGGATAGAGGTGTGTAAGTGAGGGCAAGGGGCCACTGATGAGGTCACAGCTCTAAAGGCCGCAATTGCTAAGCTGAGGAAGAACGTGGAATAGTTGAAGTCCATAGATATGCCTGTGATTGTTGGGGTTGTTGAAATTCTTGTTGATACAAATGTGCCTTTCGCTACAACCGGAGGTGTAGTTTGAGCTAAGGGAGTGGCTGCTGCTGAGTTTGAGGCAGAGATTGATGAGAAACAACTCGGTGCTAATAATGAGACTACATATAAGGGCCTTATAAAGGTTGAGGAGGCCATGGTGCAGTCATCCGTACAGACATCCTTGAGAGATACCATAATGGGTGGCCCAAGTGGTGCCAGTGCTGCTGATGTGAGCCCGAGCACTGATGCCTCAACAGATGGAGCGACTGTGTAGAAATGACCTTTCTTCACCTCCCTCTCTGTCATTTTTATTGATTTTTATTATTTTGTTGCAGTTGAGGACAAGTACCTTTTTCTTTGTGGTGGGGTGAGGTATTTCCATACCTACCTCTTGTGTATATATTATTGGGTTTTTGTGCTTAAATTTTGTTTCGATATTGTGTTATGGATGTTTGATCTTATATCTCCTCGTTATGAAATAGAAATGGTTTTTCACCCTTCTGAGAAAAATTTGCCACCTCTTGTGTGTGATTGTGGCTGCTCTTGTGGAAATTTGAATATTAGTTATGATTAATATCGATGGCTTAAATAGTGCTCTTTATCCAACGAAAATCAATGTGCGACTACGATGAGGCCAAATGAAGTAGCATAGACAATATGTGAACTTTCTATATCTCGTTGTGACCAGCCAATTATCGAATGAGTCTCTTGTGATGAACATTGCACACTAGAGAAAGTATGGAGTCTTGTTTGAAATTGGTGCCAATGTTTTGTTTGATGAGCTTACCATGAACCTTGTGTAATGACACCTAGAATGTTCCCCGTTGGTCCGGTTGACTAAGTGATGCTAGCCCTTGAAATTATTTTAGGCAACAATTTTGAACAGTGAAATAATTTGACAATATACCTCTTTTGTGACCAACCTTGTGAGATGTGTGAACTTTGTTGAACCCCTTTGAGCCTTAACCTTTTATTGGAAGAAACTTGATGCAATTGTAAGAAAATATGTAGCAATTGTATCCCCTCTTTATCCATTCACCCATAAGCTTCATGCAGTGTGCTTTGTTTGAATAGTCAACTTAGGCAAAAAGCCTAAGTTAGGGGTGTGGTAAAAAGAGAAGGCAAATCAAGAAGTGTGAAAAAGTCCCTTTTATCCATGGTCTTGAAAAATATGGAACCCCTCTATATAAAAAAAAAAAAAAAAGAAAGAAAAAGAAACAGAATGAAAAAGTTGTAAAATAAAGTTGTGAAAGTTGCAAAATGGGGTGTCCGGTATTCCATGAGAAGTGAATAATGGAGTGAATTTTGAGCATGAGTGAAAATGTTGAAGAAAAGGGAAGAAAGTGATGTTCATACCACATTTCATGAGGATAGCAGCCACTAAGCCTAAATGACCATACCTTTACGCTCAACCCCATTACAAGTCTTAAAAAGAGCTTTTTGATCTTGAGTGAGCTAAAACAAATGTTTGTTGTAAAATAAGGGCAAACCTATAGGTTAAGTCATGCATATGTTCATCTTTGTAAGTATGAGAGTTGTATGTGATTCCGGAGCTTTAAATTTTTGAACAATTATGTGTGAATTAGGAATCATCTTTGTCGTGAGGGCATTTGAGTACCTTTGTTGAGCTTGAACTTTCATCTGAAGCAAGCATTGTGATCTTGAGAATCTTTGATAATAGTGAATCACAACTTGAATCTTTGAGTGCACAACTGATCCTTGCATGAGTAAGTTGAGTTTTGTTGTGTGCATTCATGATTGAGTCTTTTGAAGCACTGTTTGAGACATCCTTTTTG
This sequence comes from Solanum bulbocastanum, assembly GCA_037074985.1. Taxonomy (NCBI): domain Eukaryota; kingdom Viridiplantae; phylum Streptophyta; class Magnoliopsida; order Solanales; family Solanaceae; genus Solanum; species Solanum bulbocastanum. Next base: position 13,639,501 of record CM073606.1, on the reverse strand, counting down.
AACTGCTGAACTTGAGTTTTACTTAAGGATAAGCAAAAGTTTAAGTTGGGGTGTTGATGAGTCCAAGATGTGGACATATTTAGGGCTTTATTTATATAGATTTAGTGTCTTCAAATGCTTATTTTGTGCCAATAACTAATGTAAAACCCTTAATTGTGAGGTATATGGATTGAGGATTAAAGTAAGGACACTAATTTGCAAAAAGGAACAAAGCGAGCTGGAAGAATGAAGAAAGATAAGCTTGGTGATCGCCAAGTCCACTTGGCGAGTTGCCAAATGGTTACTTGACCACTTAAAGTTCCATTGTGCCAAGCCCTAATGGAAAGAACCAAGTTGGCGAGAGAAAGGAGAAGTCAGTAGATAGCCAAGTGGTTCCACGATGCTATGTTACATCACCCAAAGTTCCGAAACTTGAGGATGTTAAATGTCAAGGAAGAAGGGCGATTGAACTAACCAAAGGGCTGCTCGCTGAGTGGTTTGGCTAGCCTGACTTATTTTTCCGAGTGACTCTTCGCAGTACCTTTTTGGAAAGTATAAATATATTTTTGAACATTCAATTTAGAATCTTAGCTCATATATTTTTAGGTTTTATTATGCTTTTAGCTGGTGAGACAGTTTTCTCTAGTTTTTCCTAAGCTTTGAAGAATTGAAGTTTTACACTTTTGAGAAATTGGAAGTGAGTCTTTGAGATTCTTCAAATTGGAGAATTGTAAGGACGAATCTGCACTTACCCAGTTGATGGATAATCAATTTGGTAATTGTTTTTCATCTTTTTAAAGTGTCTAGCTAACATCCCAATTCTTGGGATATGCTTATATGATTATGGGCTGATTTAGCTTATGGGTATTGTTAAATGTTAGTTTAACTGCTATTTAAAAGTAAGTTGAATCATTTATTGTGGTTTAATTTAAGAATTGTACTTGCAAATACAATTTGACCTTTGTATTTTTGGCTTGCTCGAGAGAGGTTTTAGGACTAAGGTGTTTGATTGATGGTCTATAGGTATTGGGTTAATCTGGGTTCAGATTAAGAGAGTGAATCCTAAACCCTTTTCTACACATTCAGCTTGAGAGAGTGAATAGACTAAGGTGTGGGATGTTCTTATTTTGCATGCTTTTTGATGTTCGAGAGAAATTAACTTAATTCGGGGTTAATTGTTTGGGAGAAAGTTTATCTCCTCTATAGCCTAGCTTACTCACTAATATCCTGTTATTTTCTAATAGGTGCAATTACTCATCTATCTATATTAAACTATAATCTAATCACATCCTAAGAACTCGTCTCATTATTGTTATTTCGTATTGTTTGCCACTGTTTGTAGTAGATAATTTCAAATTGAAACCCCCGATTTGACATTCGTGTCACCCCTTGATTTGAATAACATCTTCATTCGATAATTTCTATTTCTATGATTGACTTGACCATGTTCATGCCTCTCAACTGAATTTGAAAAATGCACCACTCCATGTGGGATTCGACCCCAACTTATCTAGTTGGGTTATATAGTGACAATCATTAATGCTTAGAATTGGATGAAGTGTCTTTGAAATGTTATTAATCACTGACTCAACTCAAGTACCTCCATGCATAACATATGGTAATCCATAATTATGAAATACAGTTTCAAAAAAATATCAGGAACTGAATACTCAAGAACTTAGAAGTCGAAGATACTACTCCTTGTACGAATACTCAAATTATGGAGTTCATGCAAAAATTATAGGCATGAACGACTCAACTCAGGGACTAATAATAATTTAGGCACAAGAATACACTGTCCTCATTCTCATACTCACTAACACGAGTCTTGAAAAAACATAGTAATTATAGAAGACTCCTCGAAAACAATGAAAGGGAGTCTCTCAAACTTTACTCAAACTAAATCCCTTGAACTTGACTCTTAATTTTGTTGAAATTGAAATGTATATTCAAGAGTTATGATTCATGATATGTAGGATCTCATGATGATTAAAAGGCGATTTAGAATAGTAAAATTAGGAAGGGTGTGAAGGTGCACTTTAAAAGAATTCAGATAGGTCGAACGATGGAAAAAGGACGGGGCAGGCAACCCTGGCATATTGAGTGGCGTGGGGTGCCATCCCCTAAACATCAAAGGCTCACTTTTGGTGTGGTGTGCTAGCCACCCTGGCGCATCAGTGGTGCGTCGCGCCACCCCTTCCCCAGAACATTCTAACGAACTTTGTTCTTTGATTTTTGGCCCAAATACACCTAGAATAAAATGGTTTCTTCCAAATCCTCTTAGATTTGAATAGCCAACCTAAGTAAGCGAAAATATACTAAAACAAAACCCTTAAACTCACAACATTCATCTCAAGAACTCTTCAAAACTCATCATTAACAATTTAAGAACGAAACTTCAAGAAACTCATCAACAACTCAAATCATTCAACCTGAAGAATCAAATTTAGGATAAAAATCACATGTTTGGTGTGTGGGTGAACGAACCCAACTCTATGAGAACTTACATACCTCTAGGTTCTTGGCGAAATCTAAGATGAACGCTTGAAACCTTGAACTTTTCTCCAATTGAATCTTCTCTCGAAAACCCTAAAATCATTAGGCATGAATGAAACTGATTTTAATAAATTTAGACCCTTAATTGGGTGTATTATGCTTAGACTAAGTGAGGGTAAGGAAAAGACTGAAATACCCCTCCTTAGTTCGGGTGAAAAGGCCCTATATAGAGAGGCTGCACTCAAATAGTTATATCTCCCTCACCAAGATCAAATTTTAGCAAACTGGGTGGTATTGGAAAGAGGACTCAAAGATCTTGTATTTGATATCTTATGGGCCACAAAACTCATTATGTGTTAAAAGTTATGGTCATTTGAAGTTGACCCAAAACATAAAAGAACTTATGGATGACTTGAAAGAATTTCTCTTTAGTTTTTGTGAAACTCGAGGTGCTACATCTAGCGACCTTGACACCTAAGAAAATATTAATTCCTCAATAAAATATTGCTCACAACGAAGAATGGTTGGAGTCTTAGCTCAAAAAATTTCCTGGGTGTTACAGTTAAGTACTATTTTACATTAATTCTTTACTTCTATGTTTAGCTTTAAGTATTAGATAATAAATTTACTTCGGTTATCATAGCATTGCTATTGTTTTGGGTAATTCATATTTCAAATAACTCTGTCTTATACATTTGTTAGTTAATTCTATTTAAGTTATATATTAAAATTGACCAATGAATAAATTTCATCGATAATTTTCAAGGCTTCCCCATTTCTTAAAACAAAAATTTTTTAATCTGAACTCATATATATTATAAGTTGACGTTGGCCGATTAAGAAATCATCGTTAAATTTCAAGGATCTCATGTTTATAAGACGAACTTTATATTTTTTAGTTGTTCTTTCAATCATTTATTTGGTTCTTATTAAATCATAACTAATACTTTATTAACTGACGGGTGCTAATACATTCCTTGAGAAACCACTTGAACCCATACCAATAGTCTATTGGTTTCATATGCTATATTTGAATTAATTAATTTGTTCTACTTATTTCGTAAAGTAAGGTAACGAATCTTAAATATTTTCTTAAGATTCTTTTAAATTTAATTTGTTTGAATTATTATCATTTTTAGAGTTTCATGATGTTGCGGAATTTCAATAGCTTTTTTTTTTCTTTTCTCCGAATATAAAATTTTATTCTTTTTGTTTTACAAATATTTGCTCACTCTTCAATTTATGCATCATTGATGACCGCAAAGAGGTAAACAAAACCATAAAAAAAAAATGGCTCATTTTTCTTGTTTGTCTTTGCTTTTATCTTCCTGATTTTACTTTCTTAATAATTCAAAGTTGGATAACAGTTTCTAGGGTCTTTCCTGAAGTTCATCATATGATCATTGATTATATTTTTTGCATTCTACAAGAAATAAGAGTATCTTCTATCTCTTTTGCATAGTTTTAAGTTTAACTAGATTTTTTTAACTAGTTAGTTGAGGGTGGGGTTTTGAATTGTCATTGTTTTCCATTTATTTGGGATATCCTTTAAGGAGTTTTAAGTATATGAATATGTAGTTTGGGGTTCTGATCTTCTTTCTCTTCATTGAATTGTATAAAAATAAAATAAATACTAAATTTTGATTAAACAAAGAGAGGAACAAAGTAGAAGAAGAATGATATACAAGGTTCATGGTATATATAACTTTAATCTCCTTTGTAATTTAGAAATAAGTCAAGAATGACTAATTAGTGACTTTATGTTGTAATAATAGGATATTGAACAAGTTAAAAGTATTCATCAATTTATTAAATTATTGACAAAGAAGCTTCCACGGACATTAAAAATGGGTCAAACAGTTGAAAATTAGAATCAATTATTGGTTGTCAAGTAAGTACTCAAGGTAAACGACTTTTAGATTCGCTCATGAAAGATATAAAGCAATATAAAGTTGTTAGTGAAGGTGTGGATTTTAGAATAAAATTAGATAAATATTTTGGCCAATAAATTGGGAATGACAATAAAGAATTTTACATCCTACTTTGATGGAAAATGCACAAAGCTATATTTCCAATTCAAGCTTAGATAGCTTGTGATGTATTAGTAGTTTATTATATTCATTGTATAATATAGTAATTTTTATTGTATATTGTTGTTCTCTTCACATTTAGCTAGCACGGGAAAAGATCCTAGAATAGTTGATGTGTAGTAGAGTCGTACCGAGAAGGTGACCTTTACAAGTTTAGTTTTACAAAATTAAACTATTGGAAACCCAAGAAGCTCATGGTTTCATGCAAAAAATCTATTGAATAAATGTAGGAAGAACTTAATGGCCACAAAAACTGGAAATGTCAAAAGGGAATGCTTAAGATTTCTAAGCTAATAAAGCTAACATAGTCTTCATTAACTGCAGGGAATAACAATGGTATGACTTTAACTTATATAGCAACTGAATTGATAAAGTCTAGTGTGTGTGTGTGTGTATATATATATATATAAGTTTAGCTAGACAAATGTCACATTGAGAAGGATGGGAAACACATATGGATAGATCATATTGTTCTTGCTGACGAATTTTAAAATAGAACTTTATAATTAGTAGTTATTAAAGGAAAAAAAAAGAAGTGACTGATCATGTTTATAAGGTGACTTAAATTTAAAATAGTAAATGAATTGACACAATTCAAAAATCAGTGAAATTATTAAAATGTAACGTTGAAGCTACGTGGAAAAAGTCGCAACATCCTTTTATTTGTTGTCGTTGTTGTTTTATCTTCCCTTTCTCTTACGACCAACATTCTTTTTGTTTGTTTGATACTTTAATTTTCTTTGTTGAATAATTCCAGTTAAATTTAGCTTCAACAAGTGAGAGTCTCCTAGTCCACCGTAGAATGGAAGGAATCATGACAAGATAATCAAAATAAGATTAACAATTCATTTTATTTTTCAAATATCTAATAACCGAAAGTAAATAAGGAACAAACTATTATTGAGCAATACTAAAAATTTGTTGAAAATATATGATATTATAAAGTATTATAGACATATGGTTTATATGAATTACTTTATAAAGGTTATCGATGGAATGGAATTTTATACTTCTCGATATTCCCTGTGTGATACGATAATTTCCATTGTTTTCATATATTGGTAAAAATTTTGAATCATAATTGATAATATTTTCATTAAAAATATGATCACAATTATCGGAAAGACTATCTTCATATATATCATACAATCTGAAACAAGTTACATGTGAACATAGTCTTACGGATAATTCTGATCATATTTTAAATGGCAATATTATAGATTATGGCTCAAAAAATTTGACACAATATGAAAATGATAAAAATTGTCATATCGCGTAAGGAATATATAGAAGTATAAGATTTTGTTCTGTCGATAAACTCAATAAGACAATTCGTATAAACTTTATGTCTATCTTACTTTAAAACATCAAATATTTTAAACAAGTTTCTAGTATTGTTCAACTATTGTTTTCTTCTTCTTTACTTTTGGTTATTAGATATTTGACAAATTAATGAAATTGTTAAACTTATTTTGAATGTCTCAACATGTTTTCTTATATTCCAAAGTTTACTAATAGACTCTCACTAGTTGAAGCAGGATTTAATTGAAATCCTTCAACTAACGAAGATATAAATATGAATCATTCGGCATAAGAATATTCAAGTATCAAAACAAATAAAAAGAAAATTGATTGTGAGAAAAAAAAAAGAAAGAAAACCATAACGACATAAAAGAAAAGGATGTTGTGACCTCTTCCACCGAGCTTAAATATTGCATTTTAATAATTTATATAAATGTTGAATTTTATAAATTCATTTACAATTTTAAATTTAAAAAGTGTAATAAACGTTGTCAATTACTTCTTCGGTTCGCTTTTGTTAATTACCTTTTAAAAAGCTTTATTTCAAAGATCGTAAATTATAATGACCCTTGAGGACATTTTTGTATTCTTTTACTTATTTGCACCTTCTCGTATAGGTCGTATAGCTTTTTTATGGTGTAGGGTTGAGTGACATCTTTCCTGATGTGGTCAAGTCAGTTCTGAGTAGTTTTTGCCATTTCGGAGGCTTACGGTTTGAAAGTGTTGACTTCAGTTCATTCTCACTCTCTGAGGCTATCCGCTTGACGTAAAACAGGACCTAGGATCGCAAGTGACCCCAAGCTAACCTTGTGTCTGGCATATATCAAGCATACTGACAATAACTGAATAAGACATGTACAATGTGGAAGCTAAAATAATGGATAATTGAAAGTGGAGAATACTCAACTAGTGTGAATGTATAAAACATACTAAGAGTTTAATAACAACTGAAAGATGAACTTAACAATTCAAGTTGATACTACTATGTCTGTAAAGCCTTTGACTGGGTTGAGTTGCTGGGACATGCCCCCTGTTAACTCTAACAAAACTAAAAACTGAAAGTATAGAATAAAATGAAAGCATGTCTATTTTTCTAAGAATATGAGGACTCACCACTAAAGATGTTGTATGTAGACCGAGAATCAATTTAAGTGTTATTTGGATGTTGAGTACCTGAACCTACATCATGAAAGGTTGTAGTGCAGAGTATATGCCAGTACATAGAATGTACTGAGCATGCTGGATATAGATACTAAGTTGAATAGATATATATAAGTTGAACAAAGAATAACTGAGAAATGACATAAACAAGTTAAGAATGGAAATGCTGAAATATTACTGAAAAGCTTAGTTGAATGTAATGACCAAGTACTAATCATGAAAATAACATGATGAACTAATTTATGAAATATATACTGAAAACTTGGTCAAATAGACTAAGAGTCTGACTGCGGAAGCTAATATTAACCAACCTAAAACCACATGAGCTAAATCTGGAGTCCAATGTATATGCTCCATCAAGAGGACCCAATATACATTTCCAGGTATAAAGGCATGGCTGGAGTGATCACTAATTATGATTCCTAACAGAGTGGGCTTATAGTCATACGATGGCACGTAGTTCTGGGACTATGATGGTACACTGAAACCTAGTCCAACTAGGTGCTAAGTCTACTCCCAACTAAATATGTATATGACTAAAATGTGACTGAAATACTGAATAGCTCAAAATACTGACATTCTAACTTAGAATGCTTCATTTATGTACTAATAATATGACATTCAAAATCTGTAGCATGACTATCTGTTTAACTGACCAAGAAAGTATAATTCATAAACTAAAAGAATTTATTCAAACTAGGGTTTGAACCTTCACACAAGGAACTAAATAAACTTTTCAAGAAACATGCTATTTCGATTTAGTATACTACAATCGCTCAAATACAGTAAATATCTAAGTTTTTAGAAACACTAGGTAAAAACAAGATATGGAGAGTCAAATAATTGACTAATTTCTAGTGACCTAGTGGACGAAAGTAAACCATTAGTGAAATCCCACATACCTGGTGAAAAAACCTACTAAAAAATCCTTCGATTTTGGGGCTCAAACTTGATGCAAACCCTTTGGTTATTCTTGGGAAACTGGCGCCTCTTTCTTCTACTTTTTGCTCTATGTTTTGATTATTTTTTGTGAATAAAGGTTTTGGGTATGTCTAATTAAGTTATTAGGCATAAACTGAGTAAAACAACGTAGTTTAGGCATCAAATGATGTAGGTCAAGTTCCCAATGCATAGAGGAAAGGACCAAAATGACCCTGACTTAAATCTAGTGGGGCCCACCTATTACAGGACTGACGGGCCGTCGGTTGACCTACCAACTTTTCTTAGGGGTCGTCGTTCAAGCTCTTTCCAACATGTCTTCATTAAAATGAGCATAATTTTTACTTCAAGATGGTATTTTAGAAAACTCAATGGCTTTAAAAAGAGGATTCAATTATCTTTCATTTGATAGGTCATGAACCGCCTAATTCATTTTGTGCTAAAAGATATAATTGTTTGAAGTTGACCCAACAACAATTTCTCTCTAACTAGATGTTGACCCTCACCTACGATCAAACCTACAATTCATAGGTCCAACCACTAACCGTGCTGGTCGACCGTGGTAGGGATCAGAGACTACTAAACTTGGGCCCCAAATGACAGAACCAAGCTACGGTCCATAGGTTAATCAATGGACCGTGGTTCAAGACCATAGGTCTCATCTCTATATTCTGAAATTTCCCTAAGTCTAAGAATGAACCATGGAACACCTACGGTCGATGGTTCTACTAAGGTTCCTGGGTGGTTTTTGTTGGTTCTGACAATAGATTCTAGAAAGATACATTTTCTATTTTCTCAAGTAAGAGGTGTTACAGTATCTCCCCCTCAGAAACATTCGTCATCAAATGAAGTCTAAAAAAGTTGAGTATGGAGGGAAGGAGCTGCAATCCCTACCACTGAGTACTAGAAACTGATATCTTACTGAACTGAGTTCCAATAACATGCAAATATATTGAAATGCAACAACACTGAAAGAACAATATATTGATACTATATTTACACAAGAGTATACTAAGAGACAGGAGAGGAACTACTACCTGAAGTTGAAATGGAATAGGAAGGAAGGAGGATAGGATACTTGGCCTTCACGGCTGATTCTGCCACCCAAGTAGCTCCCTCTACGGACTGACTCATCTACAAAACCTTTACTGAAGCTACTTCCTTATTTCTCAACCTACGAACTTGATTGTCAAGGATCTCAACTGACACCTCTTCATAAGTGAAGCTATCCTTCAAAGCCACATTCTCTAATGGTATTATTGATGTCATATCACCCACACACTTTTTCAATAAGGAAATGTGAAAGACTGGATGAAGTGCTGCTAGTTCTGCTGGCAACTCTAATTCATATTCCACATTACCTAACCTTCTCAGGATTCTATAGGGACCTACATATCTAGGACTGAGATTCCCATTTTTGCCAAATCTCATCACCCCCTTCATAGGTGAAACCTTTTGGAAAACCCAATCATCGATTTCAAACTCTAAGTCTCTTCTACTCATATTTTTATTAGACTTCTGACGACTCTAAGTTGTTTTTAGTCTATCTTTGATGACTTGAACCTTTTTCATAGCCTCATGAACTAAATACGGCCCTATCAAGGCTGCTTCACCTATATCAAACCAACCAATCGGGGACCTACATCTACGCCCATATAGTGCCTCATACGAGGCCATTTGAATAATGGAATGGAAGCTGTAATTATAGGCAAACTCTATGAGAGATAAACGATCATCCCAACTACCCTCATAATCGATCACAAAAGCTCTCAACATGTCTTCTATTGTCTGAATGTTATGCTCCACTTGACCATCTATCTGTGGAAGAAATGATGTACTGAGATTACCTCAGTACCAAGACCTTTCTGAAATGATTTCTTGGAATGAGAGGTAAACTGAGGACTTTTATCAGAGATGATCAACGAGGGAACCCCATACAACCTAACTATCTCATTGATGTAACGCTTGGCGTAGTCCTCCACTAAATCTGTAGTCTTGATCGCCAAGAAGTGAGTGGACTTAATGACTCTGTCAACTATCACCCAAATGGAGTCATGTTGTTAGCAAGTACGAGGTAAACCGGGAAAAGGCCCAAAATAGTCCCTCATCTTTGGGTTAAGACTCAAAGTTATCCTTGAGCTTTCACATGGAGCACTAATATTCCCTCGTGTTTGCAATATTGGTGCACTTTCTGTCCTCCCTAAACTTTTTCCTATTTTTTAACATTAATTTTATCCACAATTTTTGGTAAGGAATGTCCAATCGTCTTTTTATATATTTAGTAGAAATAATAATTCTCTCTGAGAAAAGGTGAGAATAAGAACACTTTGTTCTGTTCAGTAGAAATATTACTAAAGCTAAACTAAGAACATCTTAACATATGACGTTGCAAGAAAAGAAAAATTTGTACTATTGCATGTGAAATCGACGTGATGTGCCTCTCACTTTACCTACAATAGGATTTCTACTAAACAAAACGAGGTATTTTTTCTTCTCACATTCCCTCACATGGAGTTATTATTTCTACTAAATATATAAAATGACGATCGAACATTCCATACATAAATTATGAATAAAATCAATGTTAAACAATAGGCAAAATTTTGGAGGACCAAAAGTGCACCAATATTGCAAATATGAGGGACTATTAATGCTCCATGCGAAAACTCAAGGATGACTCTGAGTCTTAACTTAAAGATGAGGAACTATTTTGTTCTCTTCTCAAGTAAAGCCGTAATGAATTCCATGTTTATCACTTCCCACTTCCATGTATGAATGTTAATCTCTTGAGTCATACCTCTTAGTTTCTGATGTTCTACCTTCACCTATTGACAGTTAGGACACTTAGCCACGAAGTCTGATATGTCACTCTTCATGTTGCTCCACAAAAAAGACTTCCTATAGATCATGGTACATCTTAGTGGCATCTAGATGAATAGAATATCTAGAATCATATGCTTCTATAAAGATCTGCTACCTCAACTCACCCACATTAGGAACACATAAGCGACCCTGGTAACGAAGCACACCCTCTCCCCTTGGGAGAAAACCTCAAATTTATGCTGATGAACTGCACCATTCAACTGAAGTAATATAGGATCACTATCTTGTTTTTCCTTAACCTCTGCTACCAATGATGATTCTGACCCATTCTGAACCAGCACACCGCCGTCTGATGTGTCTATAAGGTGAACTCCTAAGCAAGCAAGCCGGGTGATCATCATTTGCTAACTCTTTCTTTTCTTCCTCAACATATGCCACATTACCCATAGATAGCCTGCTGAGAACATCAACTACTACATTGGCCTTACCAGGATGGTAAAGCACATTCATGTCATAGTCCTAAAGGAATTCAAGCCATCTCCTCTAACAAAGATTCAACTCTTTTAGGGTGAACACATACCAGAGGCTCTTATGATCCATGAATACATCAACATGAAAACCATACAAGCAGTGTCTCCAAAGATTTAGGGAAAATAATACATTTGCAAGCTCGACGCTATGAGTCGAGTAGTTCTTCTCATGGACCTTAAATTGTCTAGAAGCATCAACTATGATGTTACCTCGCTTTATCAACACACAACCTAGGCCAACCCTAGATGCATCACAATAAATCACATAACCATCTAAACCATCTGGTAGAGTCAAGATAGGGGTTATAGTCAACCTAGTCTTCAATTCTGAAAAGTTTTTGTCATTGTCATTTGACCACAGGTATTTTAGTTTCTTCTGAGTCAACACGGTCAATGGGGAAGCTATGGATGAAAATCCTTTCACAAATCACGTTTAATAACAAGAAAAACCCAATAAAATTTTGATATTTGTTGGAGATGTGGGTCTGTGCCAGTGTTTCACTGCCCTATTTTATGAGAATCCACTCAGATCCTTTTGCTAGATACCACATGACCAAGGAAAGCGACCGACTTCAACTAGAATTCACATTTTCTGATCTTAGTGAATAATTGATAATCTTTGAGAGTTTGCAGAACAACACTCAGATGAGTAGCACGCTCATCCTCACTCCAAGAATAAATGAGGACATCATCCATAAAGACGATGACGAACAAATATAAATACTATTTGAACATCTTGTTTATTAAGTCCATGAAATATGCATGATCATTTGTTAGTCCAAAAGACATAACCAACAATTTATAGTGACCATACCGAGTCCTGAAGTTTGTCTTCGAAATTTCACTATTTCTAACTGTAAGTTGATGATAGCCGGATTTAAGGTCTATCTTATAAAAGCAACTAATACATTGATGTTGGTCGAACAAGTCATCTATCCTGGATAGGATACTTATTCTTGATGGTGACTTTGTTTAACTAACAATAGTCAATGAACATTCTGGGAGAAGCATCTTTCTTTTTCACGAACAACACTGGAGTACCCCATAGAGAGATACTAGGTCTGATGAAGCACTTATCTAGAATGCCATTCAAATGCTCCTTCAATTCCTTAAGCTCGGCTGGAGAAATTCTATAAGGAGGAATCAAAATAGGTTGGATATCTCAAAGGAGATCTATTCCGAAGTCGACTTCCCTTTCGGGAGGAACTCCAGGAAGTTCTTATGGGAACACTTTTGGAAACTCAATTACTACATGGACTAACTCAAGAGTTGGAGTTTTGGAGCTTGAATCCCTGACCCGAACAAAATGATAGATATTCCCTTTGGAAATCATATTTTTGGCCATAAGGTAAGAGATAAACAGACTAATAGGCATTGAGCTACTACCCTTGCATTCTAAGACTGACTCATTCGGAAAATGAGACCTTACAATTCTAGTTATACAATCGATTGAGCAATAGAAATAATGTAATCTCACGATCCAGGGGGTACCCCTTAAATGTAGCACGCCATACTTGACCCCGAAGGGGTCTCATACAAGCCCTTAGCATATCATAAACATAGGTAATAGAAATGATACAGAATTAAAAGTTTTTACAATCAAAGTCTTTTCATTAAATAAAATAAAAGCAAAGACATTGTCTTAATAACCATATAATACAATCAAGAATCAATAAAGGTCACAACCCTTTACAACATAGTTTCAAAATAAAAAAGAAGAAGAAACTGCAATGACTAAGTTTTGTCCTCGAACCATGAGGACTCACCAAAGCAAGGAGAGAATCAATCCAAGCTTTCAACCAAAGGAATCACCTTAGGATTCATAACCTACAGTTTGTAAAAATGTAGAAGAAATATGGGTTAGCACAAAAATGTACTGAGTCTGGTAGTCATGCAAAAATCATGTTAAAAAGGACATCTTGGTTGAAAAGCATGCTATATGCCAAATTTGAGAAACATCATGCTCTTTTAGTATAAAACATAAGACATAAGCATGTTCATCATGTAAGTCATTATAACACATTAGAACCATCATCTTGTAACCCTAGGTTATACTTGGGCAATGTAGGGATGGCATCCCATAATACCATTCATACTAAGTACAACTTGAGGCCACCATAACATACTTACCATTCTTCATTCTTATCATTAGTCAATACTCATTATACAAGGAACATTCATATTATATAAGTCATGACAAGAAAAGCCACTCACAATAAGAATCCAAGTCAAGCATTCACCATTACATTTAGCCTTTAAGTCAACATTCCCATTAGCATCATTCTAGGCACATTCATTTCATTTAGACACTATAACACTAAAGAACACACCATGACTACTCTCAAAGCCTACTTGTGCAATTCATGAATGGCATCCCCTAATACCACCCACACTTCATAGAACCTCTTGAGAAGCCATAGTTCATTACCATTCATTGTGGGGGTAAGCGTTAACCGACATAGATCATGTGAGCAAATTATGGAATCCTAATGTTACCCACACCGAATAAGGGATTCCTACTTGCCTAAGGTAGGACCGTTAACATTTATCGTAGGTGGATCCACTAGCTAATAACCTATGTGGGCACATAGTTATGGGATAGGGAAATTGCTACTAGATACCCCACCTCAAATCACAGATAAACATCCATCTCAAGAAATTGCTACTACATACCCCACCTCAACTCACAGATGAGCATCCATCTCAATCCATATCCTCTCGGTGGTTAGAAATATTCCCCACGGAGTACTTGACATTCATTACTTTAGTTCATTATTACGGGATAAGAGAAAGCTACTAGATTCCCCACCTCAACTCATGGATAAGCATCCATCTCCAACCCAGCATTCATTCATTAGATGGCTCATTGATTCAAAGATGAGAATAGTCATTCAACTAATAATCCCCATATTATGAGAAACACCTTTGACAACATGTCATTATCATTCATTAGTGTAGAATAGAGAATAGCCTTTCAATCAACACATCATCATTAACATAATCATAAAACTTCATTCATTCTTAATTCATATGTGTGTGTGTATAGTGAAACTAACCTTTCAACAACAACACCATTGCATTATAGTCATGATCACATTACTTTCATTAAAATCACCAAGCATATACATAAGCATCATGATTATACATCAACCTTCAAAATTGCCCTTCGAGGACATGAATCACAATTCACCAACACACCTAGAATTTTTACAATTTAGGCATGAATAATGACATAATTCAAATAGCTAAACCTTTACAAGAACAATTACATATCATTCATCTTACTACAATTCACCCACATCACATAGTCCTAAATTAGGGTTATAGGGAAATCATGGATTCATGGGGGATTTTATCTTAAAACCGAAATTCAATTTTAATATATGATAATTAAATCATTGAAATGTTTTGAGAAAGAATCCATGAAAACCCTTAGGTTTGGAGAAGAATCCATGAAAACCCTTAGGTTTGGAGAATTTCTAACTTTTAAAGTTGAAGGTTTGAGGACTTCATGGATGAAAAGTTAACCATGAATCAAAATTATCATACCTTAATTGAAGATTACTCATGAATTTGTATAAAAATGATGAGTTCCTGAGCCCTAGACCTTGACTTCTTCTTCTTCTTCAATGGAGGTTTTTGGGAGAAAGCTTTGGGGTTAAAGATGGTTATGATTTGGTGTCTTGGGTATTATGAAGTAAATAGGTTAGTTAATGGTTTAAAATACTTATATAAGTCTAAATAATGTATATAAACCGACCTCACTTCAAAATAACCTTAAAAGGAATTTACCAACCTAACTTTACCTTGGCCGAGTCTTGGACAGTTTGCACAGAAGTGACCCATGCCCAGATCTACGGACCGTAAGTGGATCTATGCCCCATCCTGCAGCTGTAGATGGGTGAACTAGAACCCATTTTCTTGGTTCTTGACCTACCACCTAGAGCTACGGGGCATGGATGGACCTACGCCCAGTAGATCCCATCCATAGGTCTTAACTTCTTGGTAGCTTGGGCAGTTTTAGGGAGCTTCCCCTAAAGGGCACTTGGTTGGTCCTTGGGGGGTTGTACCTTCGCATTTAACCCCTAAACCCCTCAACCTAAGCTCGGGAAACCATTTTACAACATTAAACCCCACATCAAACTCAAAAACTCTCATGTAAGGCTCTACTTTCACCTACTAGTTTTTCTGAGGCGTAACAATATCTTCCCCTTGAGAACACTCGTCCTCGAATGACACTTCTAAACTCTTTTTGTAATTAAAGACTAAAGACTAGCAGCCCATCATGCATACAATATTATAACAATGCACAAAACAAGGAGGAAACATCAACTCCATCTCAATATAGTCAATGCAACACAAGGAAGAAGGGAATACATCTAACAACCCATTATACATGAAAACTTCAACATTTCTCATTTCATTGGAGGAATTACCTTCTCCAACTAAAAGCATGTTTATAATAACATCATGAAGAAAATTATGCAATTACTCTGAAAATCACATTTAAGAATGTCCAACAATTCATCTCATTAAGCATATAGGCAACTCATACCAAATGCACTTCAACATGAGGAATATAAATCATAAAAACTCATTTTCTCATTAAACATGAATTCATCAAGAACATGCATATCATAAAGAGGTCATGGAAACACATAAATCACACATGACTCCAAAACATAAACCAAGTTACTAGGAACTCTTTGTCTTAAGCTTGAATAGGAATTGAAGGAAGAGATAAGGATATCGTAACTCTCAACAACCTTATTATCCTAACATACAATCTCCCCATTGGGAGTAAACCCATACTAAGGCTAACATGAAAATCTAGCAAATATCATAGGGACCTTAATAAAACATGTACATTTATAAGGAATTATTAACATACCGGTGCCTTCATCCGAAAGGGCTACTCTGTCCTCTCTAGACCAGAGTGCATAGAAACGACCATAATTTGGAGGAATAGGAGTGGTACAATCATGAGAAGCTTTTTTGGCCTCTCTTCCTTTTGCCGAGAGTGTTGGGAAATTTCTCATTCTATGACCTTTCTTTCCACACCAAAAACACCCATCCGTGCTGGCTAGGCACTTACCCAAATGTTGCTTCCCACACTTGAAACATGTAGATCTTTCAATAGAAGAACCAGTTCCATTTCCTTTTTAAGGATTAGGGCTAGACACTCTATCCTTGTTGGCTATTAGGGAATCTTTGTTAAAGGACCTCTTTTTGAACATTGGTTGACCTTGTTCTTTCAGACCTAGAATTTGAGGAATTCCCATCACTAGTTCTAGCTCTTTTCACCTCCCTATTCATTCGCTTGAGTTTCTATTCCTCAATTTGTTAGGCATGGACCATAAGACTCAAAATATTCATACTTGGGATAAGAATTGCCGAACGACATTCATCAACTACCAAGTCAGAAACTCCCATACATAATTATTCATTCTAGCCCTCTAGTTTGCCACCATAATTGGATCATATTTTGATAGTTGGGTGAGCTAAAGGGAATACTCTTTCACACTCATACCCCCTTGTTATAGATTTATGAACTCTTGCATTTTTCAATCACTAAACTCTAGGGGGACGAACCTATGAAGGAATGCTTCTTTGAACAACTCCCAATTTATGGCACCCACTCTTAATGGCCTCTCATCCTTCCATTGGTCATACCAAATTTGAGCTAAATCTTTTAGTTGATAGGCAGCTAGCTCCGCCTTCTCCTCTGAAGACACCCTCATAGCACCAAGTATATTGCAAACCTCATCAATAAGCCTTTGGGGATCCTCTTCCACCTTAGAACCAA
Source organism: Solanum bulbocastanum (assembly GCA_037074985.1). Taxonomy (NCBI): domain Eukaryota; kingdom Viridiplantae; phylum Streptophyta; class Magnoliopsida; order Solanales; family Solanaceae; genus Solanum; species Solanum bulbocastanum. The sequence goes on along the minus strand of CM073606.1, from coordinate 13,622,375 downwards.
GAAACTCGAGGGGATTCAACCTAGCAAAATCCCTCAATCTCAAAGATGTAGAATTCACATTAGTGTTCACTCGAGGACCAACATCCCTATTGTCTTGAGTCGCTATAGCTTTAGCCAGTGTTAGTAAAGTTGACCTAATTGCCACATCCATCATAGTTAGGGGATCCACTGGAGCTTGATTTCCTTGAGGATCTCCTTGATTCACATTCTCCTCTTCTGCCATTCTATCATTCTCCCTTCGTGTTTTCATTTCCTGAAAACACAAGAGAAGGGTAAGGAAAGGGACTTTTATAAACCTAAACACTATTGCACGACTTAAAGATTAATGAAATAAGTGTAGTTTCCTAACATCCTATAGCCTCTTATTCATAAATGTGGCGCACTTCACACTATGAACAAAACTCTACTAAACGTGGCTTATGAGATATCATCCTAAAACCATCCCAACATCTTGTGCTCTAATACCAAGTTAGTCATGACCCAAGGGTACATCCTAAATGTAACATGGCAGACTTGACCCTAATGGGGTCTCATACAACCCCTTAGCATATCATAAACATAGGTAATAGAATTGTTGTGGAATTAAAACTTTTTACAATCGAAGTTTTTTCATAAAATCAAATAGAAGTCTAGACATTGTCTCATTAATAATCTAATACAATCGAGAATCAATAAGGGTCACAAATCTTTACAACATAGTCTCAAAATATAACATAAGAAGAAACTAGAATGAATAACTCTTGTACTCAAACCATGAGGGCTCACCAAAGCAAGGAGAGAATCAATCCAAGCTTTCAACCAAAGGAATCACCTTAACATCCAAAACTACACTTTGTAAAAATGTAGAAGAAATATGGGTTAGCACAAAAATGTACTACATATGATAACCATGAAAAAATCATGCTAAAAAGGACATTTTGATTGAAAACAATGCTATATGCCAAGTTTGAGAAACATCATGCTCTTGTAGTATAAACACATAAGACATAAGCATATTCATCATGTAAGTCATTATAACACATTAGAACTATCATCTTAACTAACCTTAAGTAATACTTGTGCAGTGTAGGGATGGCATCCCATAATACCATTCATACTAGGCACCACTTTTAGGCCACCATAACATGCTTATCATTCTTCATTCTCATATTTAGTCAATACTCATTAGACAAGGAACATTCACATTCAATATGTCATTACAAGAAAGGCCACTCACAAAAAGAATCCAAGTTAAATATTCACTATTACATTTAGCCTTTAACTCAACATTATCATTAGCATCATTATAAGCACATTCATTTCATTTAGACATTATACCACTAAATAACACATCATGACTACTCTCAAAGCGTACTTGTGCAATGCATGATGGAATCCCATACTACCAACAACACTTCATAGAACCTCTTGAGAAGCCATAGTTCATTACCATTCATTGTGGGGGTAAGCCTTAACTGACATAGACTATGTGGACAAATAATGGAATCCCGATGTTACCCACACTGAATATGGGATTCCAACTTACCTAATGTAGGACTGTTAGTATTTAGCTTAGGTGGATCCACCAGTTAATAACCTATGTGAGCACATATTTATGGGATAGGGAGATTGCTACTAGATACAACGCCTCAACTCTCGGATAAGCATCTATCTCAAGAGATTGCTACTAGATACCCCGCCTCAACTCACGGATGAGCATCTATCTCAATCCATATCCTCTTGGTGCTTAGCATTATTCCCCACTGATTACTTGACATTCATTACTTTAGTTGATTATTATGGGATAAGTGATTGCTACTAGATACCCCGCCTCAACTCATGGATGAGCATCTACCTCAAACCCAACATTCATTCATTAGATAGCTCATAGATTCAAAGATGATAATATTCTTTCAACCAAGAATCCCCATATTGTGAGAAAGACCTTTCACAAAATGTCAGTATTTTTCATTAGTGTACAATTAATAATAGCCTTTCAATCAACACATCATCATCAATATAATCATAAAACATCATTCATTCTTCATTCATGAGTGCGAGTGTATAGTGAAAATAACCTTTCAAAAACACCACCATTGCATTATAGTTATGATCACATTTCTTTCATTAAAATCACAAAGTATGTACATATGCATCATGATTATACATCAATCTTTATAAATTCCCCTTCAAGTCCATGAATCACAAATCACCAACACACCTGGAATTCCTACAATTTTGGCATGAACAATGACATAATTCAAATAGCTAAACCATTACAAGAACAATTGCATAACATTCATCTAACAACAATTCACCACATCACATAGTCCTAAACTAGGGTTATGGGGAAATCATGGATTCATGGGGGATTTTATCTTTAAACCATCATAAAGCAGCAATTCAATCTTAATATATGATAGTTAAACCATTGAAAACTGTTTGAGAAAGAATCCATGAACTAGAATGAAAACCCTTTGTTTTGGAGACTTTCCAAATTTGAAATTATTGGTTTGAGAACTTCATGGATGAAAAGTTAACTATGGATCAAAACTACCATACCTTAATTGAAGATTCCTCACGAATTTGGGTAGTAAAGTTGAGTTCTTGAGCCCTAGACCTTGACTTCTTCTTCTTCTTCTTCAATAGAGGTTTTTGGGAGAAAACATTGGGGTTAAAGGTGGTTATGATTTGGTTTCTTGGGTATTACCAAGTATATAGGTTAGTTAGTGGTTTAAAAATTCTTATATAAGTCTAAATAATATATATAAACCAACATAAATGGAAACTAACCTTAAGGAATTTACCAACCTACCCTTACCTTAGCCAAGTCTTGGACAATTTGCATAGTGGTGACCCATGGCCATGACTTACTGACCGTAGGTGGGTCTACGCCCCATCCTGTAAGTCCATTGCTGGGTGGACTGGAACCCATTTTCATGGATCTTGACCTACGACCAAGAGCTACGGGGCGTGGATGGACCTATGCCTAGTAGGTCCCATCAATAGGTAACTTTTTGGCAACTTGGGCAGTTTTGGGGAGCTTTGGGGATTAGGCTTTAGGGACCTCCTCAAGAACTCTTGGTTGGTCCTTGGTGGAATGTACTTTGACATTTAACCTCTAAATCCCTCAACCAAAGCTTGGCTAACCATTTTACAACATCAAACCCCACATCAAACTCAAAAACTTTCCCATAAGGCTCTAGTTTCACCTACTAGTTTTTTCGAGGCGTAATATGTAACCAATCGATTCTTAGAATGATATCGAAATCTACCATTTCTAACTCTACAAGATTTGCTAAGGTGGCTTTCTAAGAGAATGTGACTGGGCAATTTCTGTATACCCATCTAGCTATAATTGGGTCACCAGCTAGAGTAGGGAATGAGAAAGGTTTGGAAAGTGTTTCTAGACTGACAACAAATTTTATTACTATATAGGAAGTTACAAAAGACAGTGTAGCCCCTGTATCTAACAATGGATAAACATCTAAATGAAAGACTTGTAACATACTAGTGACCACATTAGAAGATTCTTCTTTGTCTTGGTGAGCTTAAAGAGCACGCAACCTCTTCTGGCGTTGACCGCCACCAGTACCACACGAAACACCCTAGTGAGTTAGGTGACCTGTTGCTGCTGATAGAGCTGTAGACTAAGCCTTATTTTTGTTATCTAGGATAGACAACAGCCAAAGCACCCTTCCTTGCATGCAAGATACTCGCCAAGATGGTTTTTACCACACTTTGGACAAGTTGGGAAGGTCCTGCTACCTTAAGCACTTCCCTGAGACTTAGAGCTTTGTACCCTACCTTTCAGAACATGTCGAGATCTTGGGGATAGAGCACTAGCTGATGAAGGTGCTAAGGCTATATACCTCTGCAGAAATTGTGTACGATTCCCACCACTCAACTTCTGCTGAGAGTATTTATAATTCCATGTTCTAGCCTTCTTGTTGTCCTTAGCCATTTCCTTAAGCTTATCTCCCTCAACCTGCTAAGCATGAGCCATGAGTTGGGAGATATCCATATCTCCTAACAGCATAGTATTCCTACACTTGGTCTTCACCATATTGGATACCATAAATAAAAATCGACTCATTTGTGCCCTTGAATTAACAACCATGTCTAGAGCATACCTGTAGAGTTGAGTGATCTTTAGCCTGTACACATGGACTGACATTGACCTCTGCTTTAAGTTCATAAACTCTTGTGCCTTAGCTTCTCTCAATTTCCTATCGAAGAACCTTTCTACGAAAGCTCCAGTAAAATAATCACTGGTCACAAGAGCAACATCGACACCCATATTTTTTTTCCATTGAGTGAAATAGATATGAGCCACATCCTTAAGTTGATAGGATGCTAACTCAATACTCTCACTTTCGGTCACTTGCATTACTCCAAGAATCCTCTTAACATCATCAACAAAGTTTTATGGGTCCTTACCAACCTTTGACTCTAGAAATTCTAGAGGATTCGTACGTACAAAGTCTCTAACCCTAGATGGAGCTAATCTACCATTTGTGTTGGTAGGAACTAGAAATCTAATTATTCTGATTGGCCACACTCTGAGCCAAGATCTAGATTGCATTCCAAAATTTTGCATTCTTAACCTCATGGTTCTGTACTGAAGGAACTGTGTTAGCATTGCGCACATTAGAATTCTGTGTGTTAGCTCTACAAGGAGGCATGATCTGAAATGCATAATGATGGATTAGAAAGGAGAAGTTGGATCATACCCATGCACGATAAGAATAAGAATGAAAGTGAAGTTTTTTAATACACTTCATAGCCTCCCTCCCATAGATGCGGTGCACTTTACACCAATGAAAGAGACTCTACTTTGTGCTACTTTCATACATCCTAGGACTCATCAACCTAGTTCTCTAAAACCAAGTTTGTCGTGTATCGATGCTAGCCCCTTGATGTAACATGAGACAAAGGATCATGAGTGACCTAACCTTATGCCTAGCATATATCAAGCGTACTGAGAATAAATGAATAAGACATGTACTACGTGGAAGCTAAAAGAATGGATACCTAAAAGGGGGGAATACCCAAAAAATCTGAATGTATAAAACATACTAAGAGTTTAATAACAACTGATAGATGAACTTACCAATTCAAGTTGATTCTACTACTATTTCTGAAAAGCCTCTAATGGAGTTGAGTTGTTGGGACATTCCCCCAGCTAACTCTAACAAAACTGAAAATTGAAATTAAAGACTAAAATAAAAGCATGTCTACTGTCCCCAGTATATGAGGACTCACCACTGAAGTTGTAGAATGCAGACCGAGAATCGGATCTAAGTGTGATCTGGATACTGAGTACATGAACCTACATCATAAAAGGATGTAGCGCAGAGTATGCGCTAGAACTTGGAATGTAATGAGCATGTAGGATATAGATACTAAGCTGAACAGATATATATAAGATGAACAAAGCATAACTAAGCAACGACACAAACTAAGTAAGAATAGAAATACCGAAATATAACTGAAAAGCTATGTTGAATGCAATGACCAAGTACAAATCATGGAAATAACATGTTGAACGGATTTATGAAGTATATACTAAAAACCTGGTCAAATAAACTATGTATCTGACTATGGGAGCTACTATTAACCGACATAAAACCATGTAAGCTAAACGTGAAGTCCGATGTATAAACCCATTCGAGAGGACCCAATATACCTTGCTAGGGGTATAAAGGCATGGCTGGCGTGATCACTAATTTGGATGCCCAACATAGGGAACTTATATTCCTACTGGTGCACGTAGTTTTATGACTATAAGGGTACGCTGAACCCTAATCCAACTCGGTGCTAAGTCTACTCCAAAGTGAATATGTGTATGCATGAAATTTGACTAAAATACTGAAGAGCTCAAAATGCTAACATGCTAACTGAGAATGCAACAATTATGTACTAATGTGACATTCAAAATATGGATCATGATTATCTGTTTAACTGACCTAGCAATTGTAATTCATAAACTTAGAGAATTTATTCAAATTAGGGTTCTGAGTTTCATATAAGGAACTAAACAAACTTTCCAAGAAACGTGCTATTTCAATTTAGTATACTACAATAGCTAAAATACTGTAAATATCCAAGGTTTTAGAAACCCTAGTTCTGAACAAGATATGGAGAATCAAAGAACTGACTGATTTCTAAGGACCTAGTTGATGAAAGGAAACCACTAGATAAATCCCACATACCTGGTAGCGAAATCTATGAAGAAATCCTTCGGTTTCGGGGCTTAACCTTGAAGGAAACATTCTAGTTGTTCTTGGGAAACTAGTGCCTCTTTCTTCTCCTTTTTGCACTAAGTTTGAATGTTTTTTTGTGAATAAATATTCTGGGTATGCCTGACTAAGTTAATAAGCTTAAAGTGAGTAAAACATCATAGTTTAGGCATCAAACGACATAGTTTAAGTGCCTAATGCATAGGGGAAAGGACCAAAATGACTCTGACTTAAATCTGACAAGGGCCACCTACTACAGGACTAACGGGGCCGTCGATTCACCTACCAACCGTCATTAGGGGTCGTCGGTCAAGCTCCTCCGGACAGGGTATCACTAAAATAATCATAATGTTTTACTCCAAGATAGAATTTTAGCAAACTCGATGGCGTTGGAAAGAGGATTCAATTATCTTTCGTTGGCTTGGTCATGGGCTACCTAATTCATGACCTACCATTAATTTCCATATAACTGGTTGTTGACCCTCACCTATGGTCTGAAGGTCCAACCATAGATCGTACTGGTCGATGAAGGGTGGTATCAGAGACCACCAAACTTGGGGCCCCAATGACGAAACCAACCTATGCTCCGTAGGTCAATCACGGGCGGTGGTTTAGGACCTAGGGGTACCCCCTAGATGTAACAAAGCCTACTCAACCCCGAAAGGTCTCGTACAAGCCCCTTAGCATATCATAACATAAGATAAAAGAAAAGATGCCGAATTTTAAAGTTATCTATACAATCGAAGCCTTTTATAAAAGAAAGCTGAAATCTGGACTTGTCTCAATTTGCCATCTAATACAATCTTTGAATCAAAATAAGGACACAACCCTTACAATATAGTCCAAAAATAAAATACTAGAAAGGAACTACAAATGACTCATTCGTCCTTGAATCTTGAGGACTCACCACAAGCTAGGAGAATAGTCGATCCAAGCTTGAACCAAAACAAGATCGCCTTTAAGAATCGGACACTACACTTATGGAAAATGTAGGAAAATAAGAGATAGTACAAAAATACCCTAAGTAAGATAGCCATGCATAAAAACCTTGAAAACATGCTAAAAAGGACTTTTTGGTTGAAAACCAAACTATATGCCAATTTTGAACATCATCTTAGAAATAGTTGGAAAACGTAACTCATAAACATAACTCACATATAGGTCATGATGGCATAAAGGAGAACAACATAATCATAACCATAACCTCCATCATAACATATGTACACATTAGTCATCATGAGGCATAGTTCATAAACATAGTCAACACTTAGACCTTCATATCATAATAGAACTATCTCATAGGTATCCCTAAGTTATACTTGTGCCATCCATTGATAAGATCCCACTATCCCATATATACTAAGTACCACTTTTAAGCCACCATAACCAAACTTACCATCCTTTGATCTCATCCATAGTGTAATACTCATAGATAAGGAAAAACTCTTATCGAAACAATATACATTAAGCATACAACATTTCATAAACCTTCATAACATAAGGGGAACGCACAATAACAACTCTCAAAGCCTACTTGTGCAATGCATGAATACGATCCCATACTCCCACCCACACTAAGTAGTGCTTCTTGAGGAGCCATAGTTCATAATCATTCATTATGGGGGTAAGCCTTAACTGACATAGACCATGTGAGCTCAAATATGGAATCCGGTGTTACCCACACAGAAAAAAGTGTCCTACTTGCCTGAGGTAGAATAATTAACATTGCTTAGGTGGATCCACTAACTAAAGACTGATGAGGGCACATAGTTATGGGATAAGGAGATCACTATTAGATACCCTTCCTAAACTCACGTATGGGCATCCATCTCAAGAGATTGCTTCTAGAAAACCCACCTCAACTCCTGTGAGGGCTTCCATCTCATATTAATATCAACTCAGTGCATAGAATTATTCCCCATGGACTACAAATCATTTCATTACTTTAGTTTATTATTATGGAAGAATGTATCAACACTCAATCCAAAATTATTCATAAGATAGCTCCTAGATTCAATAGGTGAGAATAGCCTTTCAACCTAAGAATTCCCATCTTGTGAGAAAACCTTTCAAAACCTTCATTCATAAGTGTATAATTGAGAATAGTATTTCAATACACACAACAACATTATCATTATCATGGAAACTTCATGCATACTTCATTCATAAGTGTGTGTGTGTGTGACAATATCCTTTCAACAACACCATAATTACATCATAGTCATAGTCACTTTACTCTCAAGTGTTATATCTCATATCATATCAACACATATAGAATTCACTACATTAGAAATGGATGATAAAATAATTCCAATAATCAATCCATTACTTTCATAATTCTATATCATTCTACTAGAATCAATCTATACCCACACTTTGAGATCCAATTTGGGAAAATAGGGGAATTCATGGATTCTTGAGGAATTCAACTTTATATCATATAAAATAATCAATATATCCATAAGAAAAACATTGTTGAATCATTAAAAATGAATTTGAAAGGAATCCATGAGATTGAAGTCAAACCCTAACTCATGGGTCTTCTAACTTTGAAATTGAGGGTTTCGGAGGGGCTCCATGGATGAATTCTATCCATGGTTGAAGAGCTACCATATCATATTTTTGAGGAGAAAAGCTAGATTATTCAACCCTAGCTTCACCTTTCTTCTTCTTCTTCTTCTTCCTTGGAGTTCTAGAGTGAGTATTTCGGGGGAAAAGTTGGTTGTTGATTAGGATTTTGTGATTTTATGAAGTGAATGGGTTGGTTAATGACTTAAAAAGGCTTAAATAGGTGTATGAAAACTATACAGATGACCTCACTTAATATTAAATAAACTAATAATTTCCTAAACTACCTCTAATCTTAACCGACTTAAACCAACTTACAGGCCCCATCAATGACCCCTACCTACGGGGCGTGGACTGACCCACGGCCCGTACTGATGGGGCGTGGGTTGGGGTCTGCAGCTCCTAAAACCTGGCCTTGACCCACGAGACTAGACCATGGGGCGTCGACCCACACACAGGGTATGGGTCCTTCTGTAGGTCAAGGTCTTAGGCTCAATATTGGGTACAAAGTTAAGGTCCTCCTCAAGGACCCTTGGTTGTTCTTTGGGGGGTTGTAATTTAATGTTTATCCCCTAAACCTTTCATTCTAAGTACGAGAAGAAAATTTTACAACTCTAACCCTTACGACAAGATCTAGTTAAGCCTACTAGTTTCTGCGGTGTTATATTATCTCCCCCATGGGAATATTCGTCCTCGAATATTGATCTACACACATTACAGAATCAAAGACTCAAGACTAGCAGCCCATCATGCATGAAACATCAAAATAATGCACAATTCAAAGGAGGAAACATCAACTCTATCTCAACATACTCAATGCAACACAAGGAAGTAGGAACTACATCTAACAACTCATTATGCATGAAAATTTCAACATTTCACATACTCATAGGAGGAACTACCTTCTCTAACTAAAAGCATGCTCAACTTAATTACATGAATCAAATTATGCAATTAATCTGAAAAGCATACTAAATCATGTTTGACAATTTATCTCATGAAGCATGTAGGAAACCCAAACTAAATTCACCACAACATTTGGAACACATAAATCATGAAAACTCATTTTCTTTCTAAACATGAACTTCTCAAGAGCATGCACAACATAAGGAGACCATGGAAAATTCTAAAACACTCATGACTCCAAACCATAAAACAAGCCAAGAGTAACTTTGTATCAAGATAGAATAGGAATAGAAAAAAGAGATGAGGATAGTTGGACTCTAAAAAATCTTGCTATCTAGGCACACCATCTCCCCTTTGGGAGGAAGCCCCCTACTAAAACCTCAAGTACCACTTCTTTCAAGGATTCCCAAAGCATAGCCAAAAACTCATAATAACCTTGTCGAGTTCTAAAATGACTAAAGGTATAACAACAATTGCAACCAATCCTTTAGAAGGATAACATCAAGGTCTAAAAGTAGCATCGAAATATAATAAAAAAATTACATCTATAGGGAAGTATCAACATATCGGTGTCTTTATCCGAAGAGCCTTCTTGGTCATTTCTAGCTTGTAGTGCATGGAATATGCTTTGCTTAGGAGCACTAGTACCCAAACAACTATGAGAAGCTTTCTTTGCCTCTCTTGATTTTGCCTTAAGCACCGGGAAATCCCTTATTTTGTTACCACTCTTACCACATCCAAAACAAACTTCCATGCCGGATAGACACTTACTCTTATAACTTTTTCCACACCTAGCATAATTCGGCCATAGAGACCTATCACTCCCTTCACTAAACATAGGATTAGACACCCTATCTTTGTTAGACCTTGGGGAAAACTTAGAAGAACTTTGCCCGCAAAACGTTTGTTGGAACTTAGGGCAACCTTGTCCATCATACGTTTCTTGAGAGGAATTATCATCAAGCCTATACCTTTTTTTCCCCTATACCTCTCTTCAAGTTTCTATTTTTCAATCCCTTGAGCTCAAATCACAAGAAAACAAATATTCATATCACTCCCAAGCATTGCTATAGGACATTCTTTTGCTATCGAGTCGGACATGTCCGGCACAAAATTTTTCATTCTCGTCTTAGGGTCATCCACTATAAATGGAGCATATCTTGAAAACCTATTAAACATCTAAGAATACTCCTCAACACTCATCCCACCTTGCCGAAGGTTAATAAACTCACGTAACTTAGCCTCTGTCATTTCCAAAGGGCAAAACCTATCAAGAAACCCCTTCTTAAATCTTTCCCATTCCATGGGACCTGCTTTTACCGCCCTCACTTCTTTCCATTGACTAAATCACATTTGAGCAACATCTTTCAATTGGTAAGTGGCCAATTCCTCCTTCTCTACTAGAGTTAGTCCGAAAAAGTCTAACACCTTAGAGACCTTATCTATAAACTCTTGAGGATCTTTCTCCATCTTTGACCCATAAAATTCAAGAGTTTCTATTTTGGCTTGAGTCAATAAATGAAAGCCATACCTAATCTTCTCATAAGTCATTAAGTCAACCGAAACATGAGGAGGAGCTCCTTGATAAACATTGTCTCCATCAAATCCACCGGTGAAAGCTCCCTGAGTAGTCATGTTCTGTAGACCACTGGAAAAGGATTAGAAGAAGGACCTTATAGAGTTAAAGTCTATTTCACAACTTAAGAGTAATGAAAGAAGTGTAGTTTCCTAAACATCTTATAGCCTCTCATTCATAAATGTGGTGTGCTTCACATCATGAAAAAGACTCTACTAGACATGGGTTATGAGAACATCATCCTATAATCATTACAAAACTTGAGCTCTAATTACTAAGTTTGTCATGACCCAGGGATACCCTATATATGTAACAAGGCATACTCAACCCCGAAAAGTCTCATACAAGCCCCTTAGCATATCATAACATAATATAAAAGAAATGATGCAGAATTTAAAGCTTTATCCATACAATCGAAGTCTTTTATAAAAGCTATCAGAAGTCTAGACTTATCTCAATTAGCAATCTAATACAATCTTTGAATTAAAATAGGGACCAACCCTTAAAATATAGTGCAAAAATGAAATACTAGAAAGGAACTACAAATGACCCATCCATCCTCGAATCTTGAGGACTCACCATAAGCTAGGAGAATAGTCCATCCAAGCTTGAACCAAAAAAAGATTGCCTTTAAGAAAATTTTGGTTGTAAACCATGCTATATGCCAATGTTGAACATCGTCTTAGAAATAGTTGGAAAATGTAACTCATAAACATAACTCACATACAGGTCATCATGGCATAAAGGATAACAACATAATCATAAGCATAACCTCCATCACAACATATATACACATTAGTCATCATTAGGCATAGTTCATATATGTAGTCAGCACTTAGATATTCATATTATAATAGAACCATCTAATAAGTAACTCTAAGCTATACTTGTGCAATGCATAGATAAGATCCCACAATCCCATCTATACTAAGTACCACTTTTAGGCCACCATTATCATACTTATAATCCTTTGATCTCATCCTTAGTTTAATACTCATAGATAAGCAAAGCAACTCATAGCAACAATCTACATTAAGCATACAACATGTAAACCTTTATAACTAAAGAGGAACATACCATATCCACTCTCAAAGTCTACTTGTGCAATGCATGAATAAGATCCCATACTCGCACCCACACGAAGTAGTGTTTCTTTAGGAGCCATAGCTCATAATCATTCATTTTGTGGGTAACCCTAAACCGACTTAGACCATGTGAGCTAAAACATGGAATTCAGTGTTACTCACACCAAAAAGGGTATCCTACTTGCCTAAGGTAGAACCATTAACTTAGCTTAGGTGGATCCACTAGCTAAAGACCTATTAGGGCACATAGTTATGTGATAAGGAGATTGCTACTAGATACCCCGCCTCAACTAACGTATGGGAATCCATATTAAGAGATTTCTTCTAGAAACCTAGCCTCAACTCATGTAAGGGATTCCATCTCATATCAATATCCACTCTATGCTTAGCATTATTCCCCATAGAGTACTTATCATTTCATTACTTGAGTTCATTATTATGAAAGAATGTATAAACACTCAATCCAACATCATTCATAAGATAGCTCCTAGATTCAATAGGTGAGAATGGCCTTTCAACCTAAGAATCCCCATATTGTGAGAAAATATTTCACAAGATGTCATCTTTATTGATAGGTGTATAATTGAGAATAGCCTTTCAATTAACCCAACAACATTATCATAATAATGGAAACTTCATTCATAAGTGTGTATGTATGTGAGAATAGCCTTTTAACAACACTACAATTACATCATAGTCATAATCACTATACTGTCAAAGTGTTCTTAAAGCATAGACATAACCTTCATAAACATGCATAACATCATAAATTTCCATTTCAAGGGTCAAAGCTCATATCATATCAACACATATAGATTTCACTACATTAGAGATGGACGATAACATAATAATAGTAATCAACTCATTACTTTCATAATTCTATAACATTCTACTTGCTTCAATCAATACCCACACTTTGAGATCCAATTTGGAAAAATTGGAGAATTCATGGATTCTTGAGGAATTCAACTTTAAATCATATAAAATCATCAATATATTGATAAACAAACATAATTCAATCATTAAAAGAGAATTTGAAAGGAATCCATGAGATTGAAGTCAAACCCTAACTTTTGGGTTTTCTAACTTTGAAATTGGGAGTTATGGATGGGGCTCCATGGATGAAGAGCTACAATACCTTATTGAAGAATTCTCACAAATTTGAGAAGAAATTCTTGATTCTTCAACCCTAGCTTCACCTTTCTTCTTGTTCTTCGTTTGAGTTCTAGAGAGAGGATTTTTGGGGCAAAGTTAGTTATTGATTTGGATTTTGGGATTTTATGAAGTGAATGGGTTGGTTAATGACTTAAAAAGGCTTATATAGGTGTATTAAAACTATTCAAAATGACCTCACTTAACACTAACTAAAATAGTAATTACCTAAACTACCCTAACCTCAACCGACTTAAACCAACATACAAGCCCTAGCCATGACCCCTACCTACGGGGCGTGGACTGAACCACAGCCTGTACTGGTGGGGCATGGGTTGGGGTCTGTAGATCGTAAAACTTGGCCTTGACCCATGAGACCAGACTACGGGACGTGGACCAACCCACAGGGTTTGGGTCCTCCCATAGGATAATGTGTTGGGCTAAATTTTGGGTATAGGGTTAAGGTCCTCCTCAAGGACCCTTGGTTGGTCCTTTTGGGGTCGTACTTTGACCTTTAACCCCTAAACCCTTTATTCTAAGTATGAGAAGAAAATTTTACGACCCTAACCTATACGACAAGCTCTAGTTAAGCCTACTAGTTTTTGGGGTGTTACAGGATTGTAGCTCTCATTTTTAGATTTTGAAATTTCCCTTAGTCTTGGACTAAACCACTGAACCCTACCTACCGTCCGTGGGTGGTTTTCGTTGGTTCTGACACCAAATTCTGGAAAGATGCATTTTCTATTTTCTCAAGTCCAAGGTGTTACAGTCATGATGACACCTACTACACCCTACTAGTATGTAAGCCAGACCCCTTGCCCAGAGCCATAAGCAAGAGAGTACCTAGGGAAAGCCAACAATAAGAAGTAAGAGCATAGAACTAAGTAGAGAAAAGATAATTAACAGAACCATATAGGACTATCCCAAGACATGTCATTAGTTAGTAGTTGAGCATCTAATCAAAAATAGGAGTAAAAGTATTTTACAAATACAAGACAAGTAGAGACTATCTCTGAATACCATGTAAAGACTAAGCCTAGCTGAAATAGATGGAAATTGGTATCTCTAGATGTCAGGAGGTCAGCCTAATCTGTGAAATCCAAAGAAACTCTGCATGACTACAAATCAATGGTGATAACTCGATAATAATTTATAGGAAGTAGAAGTGTAGTATGAGTACCAAAAATAGTACTTAGTAGGAAACAATTGACTGAGCTCAAAAGATAACATAAGCGTAAACAACAAGTAATAAGGAAAGTTTAACACAAGTAACTAAACAAAAGATACTAAATTAGATAGGGAACAAATAATAGAAACAGGAAACAAGGGGTAAGAAGTCAAGGCAAGAAACCACCTGGATCGCAAGCCAACAAACTAATTGCAAGCAAGCAAGATACCAAATCAACCACCAGTGTCAAGAGGACCCACAATCATAATCTTATAGTTAAAACCTAAAACTTAACCATAAAACAATAGCAGAGAACATAATATAGTCAAACAATAATCTAACCGAGCCCCCATAGGTCAGAAGGTACAAATAGCAAACATAACTCATCGTCTCCTATAAATCGAACGGTATAAACAACGAACAAATATATTGGTGATTTAAAATGCATATGAATACATGGTGAGTAACAAAACATTTGCTAAACATCCAAACCTCTAACCAGAGGTAATGACCTCGAACCGCAAAGCATTAGCTTCAAACTGGGATTAACAGCCTCAAATCATCAATATCAACCTTAGACGGGACATAACGACCTTGAACCGTGAGCATTGCCTTCAAATCGTAAGTAATGGCCTCAAAATGTGAGTAAGAAACAATAGGCCACCTACCTAGTTATTAAGCTCCCAAAGGTGCCAGCAAGACCAAAAGCATTCATGAAAGGGTGTCAATGCGCTAACTAGTGAAGTAAAAACTGAGCATATTTCATATGCGTCTAATATCTTAAGTAAAAAATATTGCATGTCCGAGACGACTTGTAATCTCAAAGATCTCTAAGTCAAGTGATGCAGGTGGTACAACTCATGTTAAAACTAGCTTAGAATAAAAACTAAGTAAAATAGTATCTCAACATAAATGATAAATATGTCAATGCATAGGTCGGGTTCGTACCAAAAAATCCATCAGAATGATTAAACAATGCAATGCATGCCATCACCAACATTTAAACAAGGCACTCAAAATCAAATAATTATGCAGCCAATGAAAAATATTCTAACCTGAGATCCAACTAGTCCTCACATACTGCCTCAGGCCCAACAATATAATCATAATCTTAAAAAGGATACAACTTGCTCACCCTTAATCAAAAACTAAAAGGATAGAGAAAATATTTAAAATCAATAAAGGGGGAGAAAACTCAAGGGACAATGCCCTACCCCAATCACACCGCTCTACTCCTAGACTTAGCACATCTAGAACCAACCCACGTGTACAACAAGCCACCAAGGTCACAAGTATCAATGCAAGAAGAACAACCCAAAACAAGCCTAAAGGGAGTAAAGTATAACTATGAGACAATACAACACACCCTAAAGCATCTAGTGTCAGGCCAAGTCTAAGGCCACCAGGAATCAATCCTAGCAAGGATAAGCAAGATCATCTACACCTCAAGTGAAGCCACAACCAAAACTAAGGATCCCAATACGCACAATAAGACTAAGGCTTCTACAAAATCATGAAAGGGGTAGAATTACAAGAGGAAATATAAATACCTTGAAAAGACCATGCAAAATTACATAAAACTTATACTAGGGCATATCTAAGAGGATCAGTCAAGAAAGTAGTCTGAAGCCTACCTCAAAGCCAAACACGAGTGCTCCAAGTCCACCACACACGAACTATACATATCTCAAATGCCTCCGAATACTGCCAAACTATCAAATTATCAATCACAAAGTCATAACAGACATTTTGACACTAAAAGTACAACAATTGAAAATAGACCCAAAATTGAGTCAAAATGGGAATACATCCCACGTCAAAAATCCTAAAATTGACTCCATCAAAAGGTCCTAAACTAAATCTTGAACTTTTGTTCTAATATTAAACACAATACGAGCCCCAAAATCATCCCTTCCGACAACATGACAAATTAACAAGAAAACCAAGCTAAGACAACAACTTCATGCTCAAATTTACCTCAAACGAAGGTTCCTCAACAGCTTCTAATAACAAACCCAAGTAACCACACTTCCATGATCATATCTTAAGTTTTATAAGAGATTATATCATTCTCTTGGAAATTTAGCTTTGAAGAAATTTTTTTACCTTAAATTTTTTTATTCTACTATTGAAATTGAGTTTTCAGGACAAAATAAACCACTTTTACAAGATTTAGGCCTTGTGGGAGAGATTTGTTCTAGATTCACTAAATTCTAAGGTTTTGATGCAAGATGGACTATTTTACTCTTTATTGTTAACCCGATGGATGAGTTTCGGTTTTACTTTCCTATATTATTGCATATGTTCATAAGCTCCAACGACCCCTAATTTAAACTCTAAATTTTTTCTTTTATTGCATTTGTAGTTGAGCTCAGAGGGATTTTGCAGAAAACCTTAAGGAGCTTACGGAGCAATCTATGAGGCAATTCAGGGATTCTTTACTTTATGCATCGATCACATATACATTGCATCATTTCTCATTGTATGGTTGTTGTGATTTACTTTTGTTAGTGTGAGCTATCCCTATTGTTGTTACTTTCTCTATTAGTTCTACCAAGAATGATTCTAGTTAGCTGTTGATTTGTAGTGGTAGCACCATCGTGCCTCTTATTTTTATATAGTTTTTCTAAGCTTAATCAGCCAACGATGTTTACATGCGTGTGAGCACATTATTGGAAAAGAAAAGTTTGTATTTGCAGTTTGCATTCACAGGAGTAAAAGTTCAACTTTGGATCCTCAGAGGTTCCATTTACATGTTTGAGATTTCAAATGGAGGATGGTTTTTAAACTGGGTCAAATTGGGAAGTATAACTTTCGAAGTGTATTACTCCCAGTGTTTTAAAAAGAATGATCTCATTTCCTTTTTAGCCTGTTTAAATAAGAATGATCTCTTTCTTCTTTTGGTAACATTTTAATTTTAGCTTTCCATGTGGCATGTTTAAGGCCACAAGATTAAAGGGCAATTTAGTACATTTAACATAACTTTAATTTAGGACCACAAGATTTGAATTTTCTTTTTATTTTCTTAAACTTCTTGCCAAATGAAACAAGGCCACTTTTTTTTAAATGGAGTATATTTTCATGACCCAAGGTAGCCCCTAGACGTAACATGGCATATAAGACCCCTAGAGGCCACATAAAATGCCCTTTGCTTTCATCATAAAAGATAATAGAAATATGAAAGATTTAAAAGACAATTGTAATATAAAATAGTTTATAAAAGAGAAGCAGAAGTCTAAACATTATCTCAAAGTCATCTAGTACATAAGAATGAATCTTGGCGTAGCCCGTACATCAAGTTCCAAAGCTCAAAATATGGAAAAACTGAAAACAATAAAAGTCCATCCTCGAAGCATGAGGACTCACCAAAGATTGAAATCTCCTCAAAGAACTCTAGCAAAAAAATTGGAAACCTTGATTGTCAGACTCTATGTTTGGGAAAATGTAGGCAAAAGTATGTGATAGTACACCAATTATGATAGCATGCATAAATCACTTGAAAGCATCCTTGAAAGAGATATGAAATGATCAAGCTAAAACATGAGGTAAAGAGTTCGAAAACATGAGTCATAAAACACAATCAATGCACATAGTAATCACCTTAAACAAGTATGAGATACTTCCTTGAAGTAACTTTAGTTCATCATAGCTTCATTGTGGGAAGTAGCCTTAACCGACATATAAGACCACAAGAGCTATCAACATGGAATCTGGTGTCTCCCACACCGAAAAGAGGTGTCCTACTTGACAAGGTACGGAGCATGAACTTCTATCTTATGTGGATCCACTAGCTAATGTCTATCTAGACAATACTACGTTGAAACAAAGTTTACGGTTCATGAGTAATCGCCACTTGTACACTTGGTACTAATCTTAACTTCCACGTAATAGTTCTTAATCATATTCCTCTTAGCTCTTAAAGAAACATGGGTAATCACCTCTTGTCCATTCATCATGTAATATGGGTAGTCGCCTCTTGTCTTTCAATTACAGAGCATGGGTAATCGCCTCTTGCCTTAACATTAGAATAGGGCAACCTTAAGGACCCTTTATATGTGAGAAAGTATTTCACTTGCATGCTTCTGTGTTTTCATGAGAAATACTTTCAACAACACAACAATAGCAATATCATTGATACTTCACTCTCAAAGCATCCTTAAAACATTTGCGTCAACTTCAGAAGAACATGCATATTTCCATAACTTACTTTTTGTTGTTCAAAACCCATTTTCAATAATCAATATCTAGAAATCATGGGTTAGACATGGGTTTATGGAAATTTATTATAAAATCAAGTAATTATATCAATTCATGCTTAATAGATAATAAAACAATCAAATAAATCAACATTTAAAAGAACCCATGACATGGAATAAAACCCTAACTCAATTTGGGAAATTCTAACTTTGTCAATTGGAGAATTCGGGAACTCCATGGAGGAAATGTCTCTATGGATGAAAACGATCATACCTCAATGCAAATTTCCTAACTGCAATGGAGAATTAGGAGACTTGACTTACAAACCCTATATTTCTTCTTCAACTCCTAGAGAGAGAAATATTTTAGAGGAAGACCTCTTCTTCTTTTGTGAAATTGAGAGATGGAATTCAATTCCGGAAATTTAGGGTTAAAACACTTATATAGGGCTTCGGTGAGGGTAAAAAGATGTAGTATTAGAGAAGAATAATTATGAAAAGACCCAAAAACACCTATAAACTTAACTATCAACACCAACGACGGCCAGATCGGCCTGTGAGGGCGTCATTTAGATTAGAGGCTAGGATCTTACGCCTCGATCGATTGACCTCTTACACGGATCGTGGAATGAATCACTGTCTGTTGATCCCATCCCTAGATCTTGACTTTTGATCTTGAATTTTCTCTAAGTTTGGGACTCGCCTCCGGACCACACCTACGGCTCGTGGAATGGATTACGGGCCGTCCTTGTGAACCGTCAACAAGGTACTGAAACTCAATATTTTTGGAAAACTGACTAGCCAATCCACGGACTTGACCTACGGTCCATGGGTCGTTATATGGGCCGTGGATAGCACCGTCAGAACTGGCACCAGATTCCTTCAAAACCTGCAAATTCTACCCTTTTCGAATCCGATGTGTTACATTATCTCCCCCTGTGGGATCAATCATCCTCGAATGAGATTCTAGACATCATAAGGAAGGTAAAATCTTAATTTAACATGCCAACATGCATGCAATCATATAAATGCACATATACGTGGAGGAAACATCAACTCCATGCAAAAGCATGCTCAAAACTTCATATCATGAAGTCTATATGCAACTCATACTGAAATACACGTAAACATGTAGAAATCAATCATGTTGACTCATTTTCTCAAAACTTAAGCTTTTCATGGATATGCATAAATGAGGAAATCATGGGAATATCTAAGCAACATGAAACCAAGAGAATAAAACATCATGAGCTAAATACCTCAAAACTAAAGGAGGATTAGGGAGAAAGAGATGAGGATAATGGGACATCATATTAGCCTCGGCCTCCCAAGTAGCACCCTCAACCAACTGATTCCTCCATAGAAGAAACTTCGTTGTTCCTCAATTTCTTAACTTGCCGGTCAAAAATCTCAACTGGAACCTCCTCATAAGAGAGGCTCTCCTTAACTCCCAAGGCTTCTAAGGGAACATGGATGTCGGAGAGCCATTTTCCAACATGAGCCTAATAAACTAAACTTTTCCATATCCTCATGTACCACCTCGAGATCTATCATGGCAACTTCACCCACCTCAAACCAACCTATAGGATATCTACACCTCCTACCATATAAAGCTTCAAACGAAGCCATAACAATACTTGAGTGATAATTATTATTGTATGTAAATTCAACCAACTACAAGTGATCATTCCAATTACCCTTGAAGTCAATTACACATGCTCTCAACATATCTTCTAATGTCTGAAATGTACACTCTGCATACCCATTGATTTGCGGATGAAAAGTTGTACTAAGTTTAACACAAGTACCAAGGCCACTTTGGAAAGATTTCCAAAACTGAGAAGTGAATTGGGTACCATGATCGGAGATAATGGACAAGGGCACTCCATGCAACCTCACCATCTCCCTCAAATACAACTTAGCATAGTCTTTCACCGAATAGGACACCTTGACGAGGCTAAAATGGGTTGATTTTGTTATCTGATCTGCAACAACCCAAGCCGAGTCATGTTGTCGCCGGATGCATGGTAAACCAACAATATAGTCAATGTTCACGTCTTCCCACTTCCAAGTAGGAATGATAATATCTTGGGATAAACCTCCTAGCTTTTAATGCTAAACTTTCACTTGTTGACAATTAGGACACTTAGCGACGAATCTCGCAATATCCTTTTGCATCCCATTCCACTAATAGATCTCCCCCAAGTCACGTTACATCTTGGTGGCTCCCGGGTGACTAGAATATCCAGAACTATGGGCTTCTAATAGAATTTATTCTCTCAAATCATTAACATTAGGAAAATACAAACGACCTTGATAAAAAAGCACACCATCTTCCCCTTGGGAGAAAGCCACAATGAACTTTTTAAAATCCACCTCTATCAGCTAAACTAAAGTTGGATCAAGACCTATTGCTTGGTCTTCACCTCCACTACAAAGGAAGATTCAGAACTTTTGTGAACCATAACACCACCCTCGGTAGAGTCAACTAGTCGAACACCTAATCGAGCAAATCTATGAACATCACCAACCAAATCTTTCTTACCATCCTCTACATGAGCCACACTTTCCATTGAGAGTCGACTAAGGGCATCTGCCACCACATTTACTTTATTGGGGTGAGAGAGAATACTCATATCTTAATCTTTCAATAACTCAAACCACCTCCTTTATCGATGATTCAAATTCTTCCGATTGAACACATCTTACAATCTCTTATGGTGGGTGAAAACATCTACATGAACACCATATAATTAATTCCTCCATATATGTATGGCAAAAGCAACCGCCTCTATCTCAAGGTCGTGGGTAGGATAATTCTTCTCATGAACCTTAAGTTACCTCGAGGAATTGGAAATGACTTTCCCCTTATTCATAAGCACACATCCTAACCCAACTCTTAAGGCATTAAAATAAACAACAAAATCCTAAGTCCCTTTCGATAAAGTCAACACAGGAGCGGAAGTACGTGTATCCTTCAACACTTGGAAACTCTTTTCACATGCTTTGGACCATATAAAATTAACCTTCTTTTTGGTCAACGCCGTAAATGGAAAGGCAATCTAAGAGAACCCTTCAACAAACCTCCCATATTAATTGGATAAACCCACGAAACTCCTAATATCCATAGGGGATATAGGTCTAGGCCAACTCTTGACAACATTCGTATTCTTAGGATCTAACTCAATACCCTTGCTAGAAACAATATGACCTAGAAAAGCCATGGACCTTAGCCAGAATTCACATTTGCTAACCTTCGCAAAAAGTTGTTGGTCCTTGAGAAATTGCAATACAATCCTCAAATGATCAGTATGCTTGCCCTCACTTCTTGAATACATCAATCCGTCATCAATAAATACGATCATGAATATGTCAAGGTATTGCCTAAACACCCACATAAGGCATCATAAAGGAAAAGGTATAACAAGGGTCAATAAATCATAAAGATCAAGTTGAAAGACTTTAAACATATCGGTAACCACATCGGGAGAACCCTCTTGTTCACCATGAGTCTGGAGTACATAAAATATGCTTTGCTTTCGATTCCTGCTAGACCGTATGAAGGGTTAGATTGAACCCTTTGATGATTATATCCCTCATTCTTAGCAACAGAGGGACAATCCCTTATCTTGTGATCCATCTTACCACAACCAAAACAAGCACTAGAATTGGCTAGATATTTACCCTCATGCTTCCTTTCACACTTAGCACGATTGGACGATGAGAACTCACCACTATCCCCTCCTTGAGGCTTAGGATTAGACACCCTATCTTTGTTGAAATTAGAAGGAACATTGGAGGAACCTTATATGAAGAATCTTTGTCAAAATTTTGGACGACCATGTCCATCAGATGTTGAATGTGAAAAGTTACCATCTTCTAGCATTCTTTGTCTCTCTAGACCTTTCCTTAAGTTTCTCCTCTTCTATATGTTGAGAATGGACCATTATAAGAGAGATGTCCATGTCATTAATGAGCATGAAAGTACGAAATTCTTCAACAACCATTTCGGACACACCCGAAATGAACTTACTCATCCTTTCCCTACTATCGGCAACCATCATGGGGTCATATCGATATAGTTGTGTGAACTTCAAAGCATAATCCTTCACATTCATGCTTTCTTGATGGAGGTTAATAAATTCAAGTACCTTGGCATCCCTAATCTCAAGTGGAAAGAACCTATCAAGGAAAGAAACTTTGAACTTTTCTCAATCAAGAAGACCCACATTTTTCGTTCTGCTTTCTTTCTAGTGGTTGAACCATATTTGAGCAACACCCTCTTAGTTGATAAGCGACCGACTCTGCCTTTTTCACCGGCGTCACTCCCATGATCATCAACACCTTGTAGACCTCATCGATGAATTCTTAAAGATCTTCCTCAACCTCATCACCATGAAACTCTGGAGGATTCATCCTAGTGAAACATCTCACTCTAGATGCCGTTGTACCCAAATTTGGGTTCATGGGAGATCCAACCTCCCTATTGGCTTGGGCCGTCACGGCTTGATCCAACACTTAAAAAGTAGCCCTAAACTCCGCAATACTCACTTCCTCGGACAAAGGGTCAATCGGAGATTGAGGAGCTACTTCTCTTTCCGTATTGTCTCCCGCATTCCTTCTAGCATAAGCACTTAGAGTATCCATATCATGTAGAGCATTGGGTAAGGATTAGGAGAGAGACATTAAAGAGTTCAACTCTATCGTACGACTTTAGAGTAATGAAAGAAGTGGAGTTTCGTAAACATCTTATAGCCTCTCATTCCTAAGTGTGGCACACTTCACACTCATGAACAAGACTCTACTCAACATGTCTTATGAGATTTTCCTAGGACCTTTATAACCCTTATGCTCTAATTACCAAGTTTGTCATGACCCAAGGTAGCCCCTAGGCTTAACTTAGTGTATAAGACACTGAAAGGCCCCATACAAGTCACTTAGATTTCATCATAAAACATAATAGAAATATAATAGATTTAAAAGATATTTGCAACATCAAAGAGTTTATAAAAGCGAAGTAGAAGTTTAAACATCATGTCAAAGCCATCTAGTACAGAAGAATGAATCTGGGTGTAGCCCGTACATCATATTCCAAAATTGAAAACACTAAAAGTTCATCCTCGAAGCATGAGGACTCACCAAATCTCGGAATTTACTCAAAGATCTCTAGCCACAAAATTGGGAACCCTAACTATCGAACCCTACATTTGGGGAAATATAGGCAAGAGTATGTGTTAGTACAAAAATATGTACCAAGTATAATAGACATGCATAAAACATTTTAAAACATGCTTAAAAGAGATATTCAATGATCAAGCTAAAACATGAGGTAAAGAGTTAGAAAACATGAGTCATTAAATACGATCAATGCACATAGTCATCACCTTAAACATGTATGAAATACTTCCTTGAAGTAACTTTAGTTCATCATAGCTTGTTTGTGGCAAGTAGCCTTACCTGACATATAAGACCACGTGAGCTATCAACATGAAATTTGGTGTCTCCCACACCGAAAAGGGGTGTCCTACTTGCCAAGGTAAAGGCCATGAACTTCTAGCTAATGTGGATCTACTAGCTAATGTCTATCTAGACAATCCTATCTTGGCACATAGTTTATGGGATACGGGTAATCTCCACTTGTCCAATCGGTATTAAGATTACTTCCATGGAATAATACTTAATCATATTCATATTAGCTCTTAAAGAAACATGGGTAATCGTCTCTTGTCCTTTCATCATGTGACATGGGTAATTGCCTCTTTATTTTCAATTAACGAGCATGGGCAATTGCATCCTGCAAGCCTCAACAAAAAAAAAAAATAGGTCCTTATCATTGGTTCATTCTAGGTGAGAAAGCCTTTCAACTTTAATGACCCTTTTTATGTGAGAAAGTCTTTCACATGCATGCTTTTATGTTTCCATGAGAAATCCTTTCAACAGTACAACAATAGAAACATCATTGATACTTCACTCTCAAAGCATTGTTAAAACATTTGCATCAACTTCATAAGAACATTCATAATTCCATAACTCACTTTTCATAGTTTAAAACCCATTTTCAATCATCAAAATATAGAAATCATGGTTTCACATAAATTCATCAAAAAGCTAAGTAATTATGTCAATTCATGCATGATAGATCATAAAACAATCAAATAAATCAATATTTAAAAGAACCCATGACATGGAAAAAAACCCTAACTCAATTTTGGGAATTCTAACTTCGTAAATTGGAGAATTTAGGAACTCTATGAAGGAAAGGGCTCCATGTATGAAAACTATCATACCTCAATGCCAATTTCTTAACTTCAATGGAGAATTAGGAGAGTTGACTTGCAAAACCTAGCTTTCTTCTTCAACTTCCAGAGAGAAATATTTGAGAGGAAGACTTGTTCTTCTTTTATGAATTTGAAAGAATGATTTCAATTCGGGAAATTTGGGGTTAAAAACTTATATAGGGGTTTTTGTAAAGGGTAAAAAGACATAGTATTAGGCTAGAATAATAAGGAAAAGACCTAAATGCCCCTGAAAATATAAATGCCGACTCCAATGATGGCTAGACTAACTGCCTATTAGTCAACCCCCTGACCGTCCTGTTAGAGCGTCGTTTAGATTAAAGGCTAGGATCTGAGGCATCGATCGATGGACCTCATCCACTAACCTTGGAATGAACGATGGTCCATTGATCCCAGTCATGGATATTCACTTTTGATCCTAAATTTTCTCTAAGTCTGAGACTCGCCTCCAGACCCCACCTATGGCTCGTGGAATGAATGATGGTCCATCCTGGCGAACTGTGAATAAGGTACTGAAACTCAACATTTTTGGAAAACTGTTTGGTCAATCCACGGACCTGATCTACTTGTCTGTGGGTCATTCTAAGAGTCGTGGATGGTACCATCGGATTTGTCACCACATTTCTTCAAAGTCTGCATATGCTATCCTTTTCTAATCTAAGGTGTTATATATGTAGTTTTCAAATTGCCATGTTCGTTCAATTATTGTTGAAATGATAATACATGGAATATCATTCGTTTATATTATTAAAAAGCTAAATTGAAGTTGTGATAGATGAAATATGTTTTTGTATATGTTTGTACAAACCTCAACTCTCTGGTTAGCTAATATAAGTAGGCTTATTAATAGATAAATTATTTGGGTGAGTCCCTTTTAATTAATAATAACTATTTTCAAATATATTCTTTTATTATTATCATTTATAGCAATATATAGAAATATTATGTATACATATTTTATTAGATTTGTCCTTCTCTCTTGCGTTCTTTTTCTCTTTCTTTTCCTCCCTGCACGCTCTCTCTATGCTCTTTCTCTCTTTCTTTTTCTCCCTGCACCCCTTCTCTCTCTATGCTCTTCTTTGATCTTTCAACATAATTAAAAAAAATCAACTTTTATCAAAGACTAATGATCTATAGAAAAGTAAGGAAATTTTCAGAAATCGAAGAATTGAGGCTGCTTAGTTTATAGAAGAAGTCAACTGATTTTTTTATTTGTTGTTTTGGCGGTCAATGATTTTCATTCTAATGAAGGTTATATAAATAATTATGTTCATACTTGATGAAAATTTGAAGATTCGAATATTTGTATGTATAAAGATTTTAATATATGAAGATTTGAATAAATGAAGATTCAAAGATATGATGTCATCTTTGTTGCCCATACTTCCTCATATCTAAAGGTGAATTCGCAGGAGAAAGTGATATATGAAGATATGATGTCATCTTTATAATAAATGAATACACATAATAAATTGCAAAATGAATTAAACTTGTATTAAAAGTGTATTACACAAATATTAAAGTTGAATTAGAAGAGAAAATTAAGCATGAACAAAAACATAACTAATAAAAGACCAAACAGTGATCTATAGAGTGAATTAAACTTGTATAAATAATTTATTAAACAAGTAATTCAATAGTTACAAATCAACCAATAAACTGTAAAATGAATTAAATTTGCATTAAAAGTGTATTACACAATATTAAACTTGAATTATAAGAAAGAATTAATAATTAATGAAAAGCATAACTAACGAAAGACAAGAGAATGATATATAGACTGAATTAAACTTGTATTATTCATGAATAAAACATGTATTATATGTCTTATAAACTATGTTGATTTGTATCACTATGAACGTGAGCGATGTATGCAATATGTATTAAAATATAGTGTGCATGTATTATAAGTGTGTTACCTAAATCATTTGGTTGGTATCACTAAGAAGTGAAGTTTGAAAATTATAAATGTATTGTTCACAAATAAAATTTATATTATATGTATCTTGTAAATTATTTTAATTTGTATCACTAAAAAAATGTGTGATGGTTGCAATATGTATTAAAAAATGTATTGTGCATGTCTTATAAATGTATTATTAGTGTGCTACCTAAATTATTCTTGTTGGTATCACTAGGAAATGAGTAAAGTGTGCAATATGTATTAAAATGTGTAATTCATGAATAAAACATGCATTACATGTGTCTTATAAAAAAAAAATTTATTTGTATCACTAAGAAAAAGAGTGATGTTTGCAATATGTATTACAAGTGTGTTACCTAAGTTATTTTTGTTGATATCACTAAAAAGGGAGTGATGTTTGCAATATATACTATAAATGTATTATTCATAATTTTAATACAATTATGAAACATATTCAATACAACTTTAATACAATTGCCTCACAGTTTAATACAATTTTGATTTGTATCACTAAGAAAAAGAGTGATGTTTGCAATATGTATTAAAAGTGTGTTACCTAAATTATTTTAGTCGATATTACCAAAAAGGGGGTGAAGTTTGCAATATATATATTATAAATGTATTGTTCATAATTATAATACAATTATGAAACATATCTAATACAACTTTAAGCGACACAATTCAGTAAACTTTATCTTTTCAAGTTTCAATCTACTATTTCTCCTAATTTCAATTCTAAACTAAATCAAACCCTATTAAAAATGAGATATAAATTTCCAGCTATATTTTCAATTATTTTCAGTAAAACCTGTCCAAACTAATCAGAAATTCGTAAAACCCAAATAATGAGTACAAAATTTGAAGATTTATAATGACCATCATTACTGAATTCTTGCTATTGTGAATTCCTGCTTTGAGCAGATGATTTTATACAATTTTTTAGTTTTTCTGTTCCTCTTCTCATCGTATTTTTGGGTTAAAATCATGAAATATGGACAAAAACAGATTTGAGGATAGTTGTTTAGATGAAAATTTTGATGACGAAGAAGAATAGAAGGAAGAGAAAAAATAGCAGAGAAAGAGGGAAAGAGGTGAAGATAGAAGACTTTCACTATACAATTTTTTAAATTTCAAAGAATTGCTATATTCAGTTCGAAATATTATAATTCCATAGATGTTAAATATTTTTTTATTATTGTATATTTATGTGATTAATGATGTTGGGTCGTGTATAGTGACTTGTTTTGCTAGCTGTTAATGGAGAAATTTTCAAAAATTACTATGTTTTAATACTGCTTAATATTATTATTCATTCGTCTTCTTTATTTAACCAATTTTCCTCAGCATATTTTAAAGACTAGATACCATGTAATTTTGAGTACTCTATACATGTTTGCATGCAAGGAAATATTATGAACTTATTGCTCTTGAGTGGACAAAAATGAAATTACAAATTTACTAGTCCTGATTGATATTGCAACTAAACTAATCAAGCTAGAATTATAAATTTCCTAGAGGAACACTAAATGGGAATCCAGTTAAACAAAGAACCACTACATCCTCTATGTGGTATAAAATATTTTTCGAACGAAATCATACATTCAAACAGAGCCTTATTCCTGTAAACAATTTCTCCATCCATTTAGCTCTTACCAATCTATAACCGAAAATTTACAGCCTTGTGTGTATATAGTCAGGTAAATGGTTGTCAAATATCTTTGGACCAACTTTTGGTGAATCAACAAGTGCAATGAGAAAATTGCTTTGATAATTATAGGTATACTTCCTCAAAAGTTTCAAAGAACTTAACAACTTATTTGATGATACAACTTTATTTGTGTTCTTATCTTTATTTTCTCTATTTGATTAACTTGTATTTAACCGCCTTGATTTTTTAGAAAGACAAAAACTGAGTTAAAAAAAATTCACAACAAACTACAAATGGCTCAAATAGCAGACGAAATAAGTAGGAAAAATTAGAATAGCTATGAAAATCTCTTTCCCTAGGTGATGTAGGAAAATATATTTTTATGTAAGTTAACAAACTCCATATTCTAATTGACAGTCCATATTCTCTTGAATGTTTGGTGCAAAAGCTAGTGAGAACTTTGTATTTATAGAGAGAAAAATAAGGAAATTGAAAGCACACATAAGAAGGCACAGTGAGAAAAAAGGAAGAAGAGGCAGAAGTAAACAAATTAAAGAGATGGAACAAAAATCAGACAATATAAAAGAAAAATCTATAATAATATAGTAGAAATAAAAGCATAAAAAATCAATAAAAGGTTTTCAATGATGAAAATAGTTATCAAGGATGAATGATACATGGATTCCTCCAAGAACTACGTCTAATCTTTCATTAAATACTAGAGAACTGAAATCTATAGATTTTTCTTAATTTTGATTACTTTGTTTCTATAGACACAATCTCAATCTCACAAACAACAATCTAATTGAGAAGCAAAGATCAATTATAGAAATGAAAAGTCAAAAAAGAAAAACAGAGCTAATGAGGGATTCCTAGATAGAGGCAACATGTACCTACATTCATGCGGTGGCTCTTGAATTTTACTTTACAATAAATGACCCGTCCAAATTTTTTCTAGCATGAAAACATGTCTGAATTACATTTAAAACATAAGATAATGCGTTTAAGCATACATGTTGATATCACTTTTAAATATCTCATTCTTGTTATATAGTAGAAAGTTTGTTCTAATAAGAGTTATTTTAGGAACAGTTATCAAGGTCATCTAGTTTACTAAATACATTTCAAGCATATATATATATATATATATATATATATATATATATATATATATATATATATATATATATAAATGAAATAAGAATGTAGCATTGTTTTTTCATAGTAAATAAAAATAATGTTCAAATTCATCGTTAGATAGAGCATGGTACATTCATAAATGAATTCGAAAAATAAGGAATTAGTTAATGATAACAATCAAAAATTGATATAAAATTAGATCTAATAGGTTCAACCTTATAATCATTATTTTTTTGCTAAATCATTTATATATCCATACAAAAACAATAATCATGTAAAACCCAAACAGTCAAAATTCGACTATATATAAGAGAAACTTTGGATCCATATAAAAGATTTAAAACTAAATTCATTAATTCTAAATCTTAGCTACCCCAATCTACTCAAAAAAGATTTTGTTGTTCAAACTTGTAGACATCTTGACTTAAACATCTTATATCATCAAGATTTTCAGGTGTGGCGGTTGTAATTTCAAGTTCGCCCAACCTCTTAGATCGTTCTTGATTTTGACTATTAGAAGAAGGCACTTTTTCGTCCAAGCGTTGATGATTCTTTTCAAATCCATAATATTGCCCAAATTCAATGATGTTTGTTCAACAACCACGACATTTTCAAAATTACTAGTTGTCACTTGGTCGTTCTTCGATGATAACACATCAACAAAACTATTTTTCATAAATCAATCAAAAGATGATTCGTCTTAAAAGGTGGATGAGATGTTTTGTAGAACAACAGTTCACCTGTGTTTTTATCCCTAATAGCTACTAAAGGTGCCTCCATGATAGTTTTGTGTATTAAAATTTTAACACCCCAGAAAATCTTTGAGCTAAGACTCGAACCATTCATTATTGTGAGTAAGATTATACCAAGAAATTTAAATTTTCTCAAGTGTTAAGGTCACTATATGTAGCACCTTGAGTTCTAAAATGAACTAAAGAGCATTCATTCAATTCATTGGTAAAGTTCATTTATGTTTTGGGTAAACTTCAAATGACCATAACTTTTAGCACAAGATGAGTTAGGAGACCCAAAAAGTATCAAATAAAAGATCTCCGAGTCCTCTTTCCAACGCCACCTAGGTTTCAAAATTTTGAGTTTGGATGAGGGATATATGCCTATTTGAGTTCAGCCTATCAGATTAAGTAAAGTTCATCTGAATTAAAGTGGGCTATTTTGGTGTTTTCCCTACCCCAACTAGCCTAACTCATTTTAGTAATATTTTAGGGTTCTAAAATCAGTTTTCACAATCCTAAAGACGCTTAGGGTTTTAGAGAAAAGTTTAAGAGGAGAAAAAGGGAGAAAATTTCAAGCGTTCATCAAGTTTTGTGGATTTCGTCAAGGACTCGATTCCTTTGAGGTATGTAAGCTCTCATAGTGTTGGGTTTGTTCGCCCTCACGCCAATCATGTAAAATTTTAGCCTAAAATTTATTCTTGAAGTTAGGTATTGACATCTTGAGAAGTACTTGAGTTACAAATTGAGAATTAAAGCTTTGAAATCCTTGGGGTGAAGTTTTTGCGTAATAGTTGGGTCTCTTGATTGTGTTTGTGTGGGTTTAATTGAAAGTGTCTTGGGTTTGTGAATTTATATGAAAATGGATGGTAGAACTAAGGTGGGTATGAGTTAAATCGAGTTTGGGAGAGGAAGAAAAGATAGGGCAAAACTAAGCGCCCAGATACGCATCGTGGAGATGCTTTAAATCCAGTCCCCAGAAAACTTCCTTCCTCTCCGCAATGCGGAGAGGATACGGAATTCACTATCCCAAAATTTATTTTGTGACCAAAAATAATAATACTCCTCCGTGTTGTGCCTTTTCTCCCAAGTTTGTGTCTTCGCTCGTTTCTTATTATCAACTATCTAAACTCCATCATCTAATCATTGAGAGATCCTATATCCTAATCATAATTCTTGAATTCACATTTCAAATTCAAGATTTATTTGAGAGTAAAGTTCAAGAAAGTCTTTGAGTCAAATTGTGAATCCCTTTGAGATCAACTAGCGATTTGAGCTAAGTTTTGAGGAAGTATGTATGAGAATTAGAAGAGTCATACACATGAGTTTCTATATCGTCATTTATACCCTTGAGTCGAGTCATTCATGTCCATTATTCTGCATGAACTCTATGAATGTAGCGTTCTTGAGAGGAGGAGTATCTTCGAGTTCTAAGTTGTTAAGTATTGAGTTCCAAAACTTTTTGAAAGTATATTTCATAATTATGGGAATACCATATTTTATACATGGAGGACCTTGAGTTGAGTCGGTCATGCCCATAATTCTGCATGAATCCAACATTCTTGAGATGAGTAGTGTCATTGAGTCCTTGAGTTCTGGAGTTATTGATTTTTGAGTATTGAGTTCTATGTATGGTTATTAAAACCCTTGAATTGAGTCGTTCACGTCCATAATTTGAGATGAACCCTATTATTAAAATTCTTTTACAATTATTTAAAATTTGTTTAAAGAATTGAGTAAATAAGTATGAGGTAGGAGGAGAGTCGAGTTTCATATTTCAAAATGAATATAAGGGAACTGAGTATTCCCAAGAGTAAGTGTTTTTACATTTAAAATTAGACGAAACTCTAATTTTCAAATTAGTTCATGAGGAGTTTTGAGCACTATCTCTTCTAAAAGTTGTAACATCCCAAAAAATATTTGAACTAAGACTTGAACCATCCTTCATTGTGAGTAGGATTTTACCAAGAAATTTAAATTTTATTAAGTACTAAGGTCAGGTCACTAGATGTTGCATATTGAGTTCCAAAAAGAACTAAATTGGAAATAGCAAAATCTAAAATTTTGCAAGTTATGCTTAAGTTATGAGTTTTGGGTCAACTTTAAATGACAATAACTCTGAGTACAAGATGAGTTAGTTGGACTACAAGATAGCTAATGAAGGTATTTGAATTATATGTCCAATGCCACCGAGTTTGCTAAATTTTGAGCTCGTTTGAGGGAGATATGCCCATTTAAAGTAGAGCTGTCCAAATAAGGAAAGTTACCCGAAAATAGTTATCCAATAAAATTTAATTCGTTTTTAGTATGATTTTAAGGGTCTAATCCTATTAGATTCAGTTTTATAATCCTAATATACACCTAGGGTTTTATTTGAGAGTTCAAGAAGAGAAAAGAAGAGAGAAGAGGAGAAAAGAGAAGAGGATCAAGGCGTTCATCGAGATTCTTGAGTTTTGTTGCAGATTTTCGCCATGGGTTTGATCCTTAAGAGGTATGTAACATTCCATAGTGTTGGGTTCTTTCACCAACACACTAATCATGAATTTCTTTTGTGAATCTATCTATAAATATTGAACAATTTAATTTCTTTATGAGTTCTTGATAAGTGTTCTTGAAGTTTCCTTATCGATTAAGTTTTGTTGTAAGATTCTACATAGGTCAACTTTAAACAACCATATCTCTTAGAATTAAAAGTGTTACGTGAGCCATAATCTATTAAATTAAAGGTATTTGAATCTATTTTCCAACGCCACCAATTTCGCATCAATCCAATTTCAGAGTAAAAAGTTATTACTAATTTAGTAACCTACACAGTGTTGTTATGAATTAACCGATGGAAAACATTAAAAAGAGTTTTTTTTGTCTTTTTATCTCCAAGAAAACGACAAATGAATTTCTTCACTAATAAAAGGCTCAAAACAATCAGCATTTCATCTTCACTAATGAAAATCATAATTCATGGCCATAGAGATATCAAGAAACTAATTCGTGAATCTCAAGAAAGGTTTTCTTGATCGTTTACCTTCAAGTTAGGGTTTCAAGGCTTCTAATCAAGTTCTTCTTCAAAAATCTTCATGATTCTTCAAGAACCTTATTATTTTCAAGTATGTAAGGCTATCATAGTGTTGGAGTAGTTCTTCCTCACGCCCTACATCTTCTTTCAAAATAGTAAAAGAGAAATCTAAGATTCTACCTTTAAATTTGAGTATTCTTGAGATAAGTTATTTGATTTCTTGAGTTCATGGTTCATTTAAAAATTTTGTTCCTAATTATTGAGTTTCTATATTTTTATTGAGATCCTTTAGTTGATTTGTTCATGTCTATAATTCAGCATGGACCCTATTTCGAGTTATAAATCTTGAGAAGTATTTCAAAGCCAACACTTGAGTTTTAACCTGAGTTTTGAGGAAGTAAGTATGAGAATAAGAAGAGTCATATACATGAGTTCCATATTGTTATTTAGACCCTTGACTATAGTCGTTCATGCCCATAAATTCCGCATGAACTCCATCAGTTGGGTATCTTTGAAAGGAATAGTATCTTCAAGTTCTAAGTCTTGAGTATTAAGTTACTAATCGTTTTAGGATTATATTCCTAATCATGGGCTACTACACGTTACCCATGAAGGTTCTTGAGTTGAGTAGTTCATGTCCATAATTCTACATGAACCCTATGAGTCGAGCAGTCTAGAGATGAGTAGTATCATTGAGTTTTGAGTACTGAGGTAATTTATTGTTATTAAGATCCTTGAGTTGAGTGGTTCATGTTCATAATTCCACATGAACCCTACGATTTGAGTTATAAATGTTAAAAAAATTTTAAATCAAATACTTAAGTTCATTTTCTTTAAAATGATATATGGAAACTAAGTATTCCCAAGAGTAAATGTTTCCACATTTAAGATGAGAGGAAACTGAGATTTCCAAAAGAGTTTTGAGCAGTTAAAGATTTTTGAGTAATAATCTCAAACCACATAAAATGTTATGTTTTTGAGCATATGAGCTAGAATATTTTTGGAATACTATTGAGCAACTATATGAGGGAGAGTTCAAATAACTCACAGCCCCCCATAAACCATGTAGCCAATGTGGGTAGATAGGGTCATACTTTTTAGATGATTCCTTAAAGCTTTTTAGCATAGACTAGTGGCTTCACTTAGTGAGTAGGTCTTATACCCTGGCAAAGTATAGGACAGTTATGGCAGCGTGGGCGAAACATTGTATCATCACATAGCTCATAGTGATGGTTGTTGGGTAGAGAAACTCCCAAAGAGATATTTTGTATTTTTATATACACAAAGTTTACTTGTATTTTCATATACAGAGTTTATATTGTATCCTTGCATACAAACAAAGTGTATTGTAATATTAAATTCATTGAGTTGATTTCTACTGTTTTAAAAGATTTCCATAAATTGCGTCTCTTATTGTTGCTTTATATTGAGTTGAGTATCCTGAGTTTGAGTACCAAGATTCGAGTGCTTTATTATTGAGTTGAGCCTTATTTTACTAAATAGAATATCTTGTTATTGAGTTGAACCTTATTTCATTGAGTTTAATATTTTATCTTTGAGTTGAACATCTTATTCCTTCGTTGAGAAGAGGTAAGTATTCCATTTTATCAAATTTAAGCTTATGTTATGCTTCAGAATTCCCCTTACATGCTCGTACATTCAATGTACTGAGCCATTTGGCTTGCATCATTTCATGATGCAGATACAAGTATTCAGGATCTCCAACAGGTGCTTCATTGAGATCATTTGATATTTCAGTCAGCTCTGGTGAGCCTTTTCATATTTCGAAGGACTTTACCTTTATCTTAAAGTTAGTAGTTTTGAGATGTTGTGGATCTTGTCCCAATATCCTTCTGTAATAGTAGAGGCTTCATAGATAGACAAAGTTGAGTAATTCTTAGTATGTATCTTCTTTGAGTTGTTTTTACAAACTCTAAGTTTTTCTATTGAGTAGTTTTTAGATCTTTTAAAGATTGAATATTTGACTTATTGAACATAATTTAGTTTTAAGCTTTTGTATGATTGAGTTAGTCTTCCGCTTGTAGTCAGCTAGGATGAGGGTTCGCTTGGGAACCAGCAATGGTTCTCAAGTGCTGGCCATGTCCAGGGTGTAGGCACGGGTCATGAAAAAAGAACCTTTTGAGTAATAATCTATAAGTTTGAGGATGAGGAAATGTTTTTAAACATATGAGCATGAGTTATATAATTGGGAGTAGCAGTGAGCAACGATATGGGGGAGAGTTTAGGCAACTCACAGCCCCTATAAACCATGTATGCCAACATAGATAAATGGTTATACTTTTTAGATGATTCCTTATTTCTTTTTAACGTATCGTAGTGGATCCACTTAGCGGAGGATACTTTATACTCCGGCAAGGTTAATGACAGTTTTTGCAGCGTGGACGAGACATCGTATCATCACATAGCTCATAGTTATTATTGTCGGTTAGAGAATCTCCTAACTAAGATTAAAAATTTATTATTGTATTTTTGTAGACATATGAGTTATTATCTACACTTTTAAAAGTTTCATGTATATAGCATTTTTTATTGTTGGTTTCATTATGAGTTGAGTATCATGAGTTCAACTGAGTATTCTGAGTTGAGTTAAGAATTCTTTAGTCGAGTTGAGTATTTCTGAGTCGATTTGAGTATTCTTGAGTCATGTTGAGTGGAGACAAGGTGAGTATGTCTTCCTTATTATCAATTCGAGCTTATACTTATGTTACAGAGTTCCCCTTAAATGCTCGTACATTCCATGTACTAACGCCTTTTGTCCTGCATCATTTCATGATGTAGATATATGTATTCAGGATCATCAACAGGCATTTCATTGAGGTCATGTGATATTCCAGTCAGCGTTGGTGAGCATTCCTACATTCTGGAGGACATCACCTTTACCTTACCATTAGTAGTTTTGAGATGTCGTGGGTCTAATCTCGATATCCTTCTATAATAGTAGAGGCTTCATAGATAGACAAAGTTGAGAACTTTTTTAGTATTTAATTTCTTTAAGTATTGTTCAGAGTTTTTAAAGTTGAGTATTTGAGTTCAACAAATTTAAATTAACTTTTAAGCTTTTGAATGCTTGCGTAAGTATTCTACTTATAGTCAGCTAGAATGAGGGTTCACTTGGGGACCAATAATGGTTCTCGAGTGTCGTACATGTCCACGATATAGACTCTGATCATGACAAACTTTGTATAAGAGCACAAAGTTCAAGTTTCCTAGGGTGTCTAAGAAGTTGTGTCAGTAGTGTCACGACCTGAGCCTACACCCTGGACGTGGCCAGCACTCGAGAACCATTTTTGGTCCCCATGTAAACCCTCATCCTTGATGACTACAAGCAAAAGACTAACTCAAGCATACAAAACCTTAAAAATTGAAACAAACTCAATAAACAAAATTACAAAATTTGTAAGTCAAGGGATCAACTTTGAATAAAGATAACTTATTCAACTCGCCATTAAATAGGAAACTTAAGTCGTTAAAACATTTAGCAAAATAAATGAATAGACTTCTAAAACTCTACTGTCTATATATGAAGCCTCTAAATGACAAAGATGGAAGTCGGGACAAGACCCAGGACCTCCTAACAACTGATATAACTGAAAGTAAAAGTGGAACTATTCAAAAGCAAGGAGGCTCACCATACCTAACTCGAATTCCATGTGGTATCAACAAAGCTCCTGTTGATGATCCTGAATACCTGGATCCAGATCATGAAAAGATGCAGGCCACTTGACTCAATATGTGGAATGTACAAGCATGTAAGAGGAATTCTAAAGCATAACATAAGCTTGAACTTAATAAAAAAAGAAAGCATACTTACCACTTTACAAACTTACTCAACCCAAGGAATACTCAAGGATACTCAAAACTACTCAAAGTTAGTCAACTCAAAAGTACTCAACTATAAGATACTCAACTCAGTAATAAGGTTCTCAACTCAGTGAAACTCAAAAGTGAGGTACTCGACACAATGAGGCACAAATCAACTCAGGATATTAAACTCGAAATACTCAACTCATGAAACTCAAAGATAAAGCAATAGTAAAAGATACAATATACATGGAAAGATTTAAAATTATAGATAACAACTCAATGTATTGAAAAATACAATAATACTTGTTGTGTATATAAAAATACAATATAACTTTGTGGGAGTTTCTTTAATCGACAACCACCACTATGAGCCTAAGTAATAATACAACGTCTTGCCCACGCTGCCAAAACTGTACTATACTTTGCCGTCATATAGAACACCTTAACTAAGTGGATCCACTACCCTATGCTAAAAAGCACTTAAGGAATCATCTAAAAAGTATGATCCTTTACTACCCATGATGGATACATGGTTTATGGGGGCGGTGAGTTATATGAACACTCCCCCATATCTGTTCTCAATACTACTCACGAAATATACTAGCTCTTATGTTTAAAATCATAAATTTTCTGTGGTTTGAGATAATTACTCAAAAATCTATCTCTTAAAAGAGAAGGTACTCAAACTGCTCATAACTCTTTTGGAAATCTCAGTTTTCTCTCTTCTTAAATGTAAAAAAATTTACTCTTGGGATGAACTACTCAAATCAAGGACTCAAAGATACTTCTCATCTCAAGACTGTTCGACTTATAGGGTTCATGCAGAATTATGGGCATGAAAAACTCAACCCAAGGAATTTATGGGTAACATGTTATAGTCCCATGATTTGAAATATAATATCAAAGGGGTCTAGGAACTCAGTACTCAAGACTTAGAACTTGAAGATACTTCTCCTCTCAAAGGTACTCAACCGATGGAGTTCATGCAGAACTTATGGGCATGAGCGACTCAACTCGAGTTTCAAAATATCAATAAGGAACTTGGGTATAGTACTCTTGTCATTCTCATACTTACTTACTCAAAACTTAATTCAAATCGATGGTGGATCTCAATGGATTCACAGTTGAACTCAAAGGCTTCCTTGAACTCTACTCTTAACTCTCTCTTGAATGTGAATTATGATTTCAAGATTTATGGTTCATGATATGAAAGATCTCGTGATGAAAAAGTAGACTCATGAATACATTCTCCTCATCCTCATACTCACTGGCTCGAGTCTTGAAACAGATTACTAGAAATTGTAGAAGACTCCTCAAAAAGACTCAAAGGGACTTTGTCAAAATGTTTAAAAGAACCCCCAAGACTTGGCTCTCAACTCTACCTTGAATTTGATTTATGAATTCAAGGTTACTATTTGTGATAGGAAAGATTTTGTGATGTTTAGGAGTTTTTTTAGATAGTTAAACATGAGAAACAATCAAGAAATCACCGTCTGGAAGAACGTCTGTGACGTGGAGATGCATTTAAATATTTGGTCACGAAATAAATTTTGAGGTAGAACGGTCTGTGACCACTCCAAAATGCGAAGAGAAGGATGTTCTTTCTAAGGAATAAGTCTTCGATACAGACCTGCTACCCAGTTTCTTCCCGATTTTTTCCTTCTTCATTTTGTAACCCCAATTTGCCTAAACTCGATTCTTTTTCTCAAATTATCTTTAGATTTAGATACCCACTACATGTAATCAAGAATATAATCAAACACAACTTTTAAATCGACTCAATTACACAAGAACTCATCAATCTCATCTTAACTCAAGAACGCAAGTCAATCTTAAGAACACAATTCAAGAACATTAAACCTTCAACTTTCTAGAACGAACTTAACACTGAAATTAACATGATTGGCGTGTGGGTCAACAAACCCAACACTATGGAAGCTTACATACTTGAAAGAATCATCTTCTTGAAGAACTTGAAGGAAAATCGTGGAAGAAGAAACCTAGCCTTAGCGTTTCTTGAATTCCTTGAGCATAGAATTTTTTGAGGGGATGAGAGGGTTTTGATTTGTGAAAACTGATTTTCTATACATTTAGGGAAGTTTAGATGATCTCCTAAGGGTTTTAAGGACTAAAATACTTGTAAAAAAATAAATCAAATGAGTTGGGAGTCGGAATGATTTTTCACCGGGCAGTGAGGTCCGCATTGGCTCTGTAACGCGGAGCTATCACGGAGCTGCTGCCAAGTTTGTTGTCATTAATAAATTAGTCATAAATTTTTACTCAGTGCTCAGAATTTAGCAAAATAAGTGGCGTTGGAAAGAGGACTAGAAGATTTTTCATTAGCTATCTTGTAGCTCACCTAACTCATTTTCTAGTACGATTTATGGTCATTTGAATTTGACCTTAAACTTTAAGAAAAACTTAGGAATGACTTGAATGAACTCTCTTTAGTTATTCTTCAAACTCAAGGTGCTACATATAGTTACCTTAAAACTTAGGAAAATTTTAATTCCTTGGTAAAATATCACTCAATACGAAGAATGATTTGAGTCTGATTTCGAAAATTTTCTGGGGTGTTACAATATCTCCCCCTTGGGATCATTCATGTTTGAATGACGATTAGACTGGGTTTTGAATGGGTTACTCTTACTAAGGTCTGCGTCTATTATTATGTTCTTACTATATTCAAGCTTAACCAAAATCCTTAGGTTCAGGTTCTATACCTCTCTATACAAAATCTCTTCCCACAACTATTACTCTTTATCACCACATTCAAGCTTAGTAATCTAACTACTCCATGGACTCCTACATACCAACTCCTTGGGAACCAACTAAGGCTCTCATTTAACTATTTCTCATATTAAAACCCCATCCTCCTCTTCCTCCTCATTTATGCCCTTGGATGGAATTATCACATCATCACTATCACGATAAGAACATCAACCTCCTCTTTCTAACATCACTTAATTACTTAAAGGACCTCCAGAAGGACATCTCCCATACTCTTTGGAACTCATTACTACCTTACTCTGAAACACTTGACTTGATTCTCATCTTATCATCTCTCCTTTAGGTCTACAGCTGACACTTGAAAGCTATGAACCTATTCCACATTGACAACTCAATTATGCTATCTAGGCACACATGGAAAATTATAACTTAATTAGACCCTCATTTGGTAACATACCATCTTGGTATACCTCTTAATGCTCTTGTTACTCTTGTGACTTAGCCACACTTCACTTACCTTATCTAAAGGTTA
Source organism: Solanum bulbocastanum (assembly GCA_037074985.1). Classification (NCBI taxonomy): domain Eukaryota; kingdom Viridiplantae; phylum Streptophyta; class Magnoliopsida; order Solanales; family Solanaceae; genus Solanum; species Solanum bulbocastanum. The sequence goes on along the minus strand of CM073606.1, from coordinate 13,581,664 downwards.
GTGTCTCTTACTTGTACCACTCATATTTATTACAGCTTATCACCTCAATTTCTCACCTACACTATGTTAAGTCTTCTAGATCTAATATCAAGACTAATATCATCACCCTTATGTTGTCATTCTTTCGATCATGACACTCATCTAAAATTCAAGCTTAATGTTTATTACTAAACCCGAATATCAATATGATTGCTCGCCTACTATACAATACCTCATTACTTAATCAGTTCTATAACCTTCTGAACATCATGATCTTCTCAAACAAATCATAAGTCTAGCTTAGATCTATCACTTTATGAATACTTTAGCTCTTCTATTCAACACATACACTTGGTAATTACCTACACAATGACACTTCATTACAAACTCCTTTCTAGATAAAACACACTCTACCTCTTATGATAGAATCTTCAAAACACATCACCTCTTAGTCCACTCATAAGTGAAAACTCCTCATTACTAACTTACTAGGTGCATGACTATAGTAACATAGCTTGTCAAAACACCATCTCCGTTACTTAGAATACTAAACCTCTACATACTTTCCTCTAACTCTGGGCTATTTCACTATTACTTCTCATGATCTAGTCATTCATACTATCTTCTATAGGGTGAAAATACTACCCAAGCTATAAACATACTTCCTCATAAGGATCTCAACTGAAACAAGGCTTAAGGAAAAGAGTACAACTCACTTTTAGCTCAAACACATGATTCATATAATTATGGGTGCATTCTTCTTAAACTAAACAATTAATTCACTCTTGGGCTTCTCTCAAGCCCCTCTGGAGTCTCATGACTTCCTCAAGATTTTTGCTCATGACAACTTATCGATAAAGGACTGACTTTGCTTTTCAATCACCTCTAGTATGATGGGTAGTCGAATGAATCTGAGAAAGGCATAAGTATGAATAAATCTCTATGACATAGCTCTATTGCACGATTATGAGTATGAATGAAGGGAAACTTGTCCTAAATGTATGTAGTCCCTCGTTTATATAAGTGGGCCCCTCACAACCATAAACAAGAACCTACTGACACGACTTCATAGACAGCCTAGGACTCTTGAACTCTATACTCTGATAGAAAGTTTGTCATGACCCGAGCCTACACCTTGGACATGGCCGGCACTTTGAGAACCATTGTTGGTCCCCAAGTAAACCCTCATCCTAGATGACTACAAGTGAAAGACTAACTCAAGCATACATAACCTAAAAAATTAAAACAAACTCAATAAACTCAATTACAAAATTTGTAAGTCAAGAGATCAACTTTCAATAAAGATAACTTATTCAACTCAACATAAAATAGGCAGCTTATATCTTTAAAACTTTGAACAATATAAATGAATAAACTTCTGAAACTCTACTGTCCATCTATGAAGCCTCTAAATGACAAAGATGGAAGTTGAGACAAGACCCACGACCTCCTAAAAGATGATAAAACTAAAAGTAAAAACGGAACCCTCCGGAAACAAAGAGGCTCACTATAGTTAACTCGAACTCCATGTGGCATCAACAAAGCTCCTGTAGATGTTCGTGAATACCTGGATCTGAATCATGAAAAGATGCAGGCCAATTGGATCAGTACGTGGAATATACAAGCATGTAAGGGGAATTCTAAAGCATAACATAAGCTTGAACTTGATAAAAAGAAAACATATTTACCTCTTTACAAACTTACTCAACTCAAGGAATACTCAAGGATACCCAATACTACTTAAACATACTCAACTAAGAAGTGGACAAGTAAAAGATACTCAACTCAGTAACAATGTTCTCAACTTAGTGAAACTCAACAATGAGGTACTCGACACAATGAGGTACAAATCAACTTAGGATACTCACCTCGAAATACTTAACACATGATACTCAAGGATAAAACAATAGTAAAAAATACAATATATATGAAAAATTGTAAAACTATAGATAACAACTCAATCTATTGAAAAATACAATAATACTAAGTTTGTATATAAAAATACAATATAATTTTGTGGGAGTTTCTCTAACCGACAACCATCACTATGAGCCTAAGTGATGATACAACGTGTTGCCCATGCTACCAGAACTATCCTATACTTTGCCGTTATATAGAAAGCCTTAACTAAGTGGATCCACTAGTATATCCTAAAAAGCACTTAAGTAATCATCTAAAAAGTATGATCCTTTACTACCCATGATGGATACATGGTTTGTTGGGGCTGTGAGTTATCTGAACTCTCCCCCATATTGGTGCACAAAACTGCTCTCAAAATATACTAGCTCATATGTTTAAAAACATAACTTTTCTATAGTTTGAGATAATTACTCAAAAATCTATCTCTTAAAAGAAATGGTACTCAAACTACTCAAAACTCTTTTGGAAATCTCAGCTTCCTCTCTTCTTAAATGTAAAAACATTTACTCTTGGGAATACTTAGTTCTCATATAATCTTTGAAGAAATGAACTTTACTCTTACTCTTTACTCAACTCAAATCTTATGTCTTAAAACAAAGTTAAAACATTTGTAAAAGACTTCTTAAAATATGGTTCATGCCGAATTATGAACGTGAACCGTACAATGCAAGGTTTTCAATAACCATAGATAGAACTCAATACTTGGAACTCAAGATCTTCAATGATACTAATCACTTCAAGAAAGCTTAACTTAGAGGGTTCATGAGGAATTATGAGCATGAACTACTCAACTCAAGGACTCAAAGATACTTCTCATCTCAAGACTGTTCGACTTATAGGGTTCATGTGAAATTATGGGCATGAACAACTCAACTCAAGGATTTCATGGATAACATGTAATAGTCCCATTATTTGAAATATAATCTCAAAGGAAACTAGGAACACAATACTCAAGACGTAGAACTTAAAGATACTACTTCTCTTAAAGGTACTCAATTGATGGAGTTCATGCGGAGGTTATGGGCATGAACGACTCAACTCAAGGGTCAAAATATCAATAAGGAACTTATGTATACTACTCTTCTCATTATCATACTTACTTACTCAAAACTTAACTCAAATCGATAGAGGATCTCTGAGGATTCACAATTGAACTCAAAGGCTTCCTTGAACTCTACTCCTAACTCTCTCTTGAATGTGAATTATTAATTCAATAGTTATGGTTTATGATACGAAAGATCTTGTGATGACAAAAGTAGACTCATGAATACATTCTCCTCTTCCTCATACTCAATTGCACATAAGTTTCGGAACAGGTTATTAGAAGTTGTAGAAGACCTCTGAAAAGACTCAAAGGGACTTTCTCAAAATGTTCAAAATAACTCTCAAGACTTGGCTCTCAACTCTACCTTGAATTTGATTTATGAATTCAAGGTTGTGATTTGTGATAGGAAAGATCTTGTGATGTTTAGGAGTGTTTTTATATTGTTAAACATGAGAAACAATCAAGATATCACTATCTGGAAGAACGTCTGCGACGCGGAGATGAATTTATATATTTGTTCACAAAATAAATTTTGAGGTAGAACAGTTCGTGATCGCTCCGCGATGTGAAGAAAAATAATATCACTTCTAAGGAAAAGGTCCATGACGCGGACCTGGTTTCCAGTTTATGGCTGACATTTTCTTCTTTATTTTCTAACCTAATTCACCTAAACTCGATTTTGTTTCTCAAATTCTCTTTAGATTCAGATACCCACTACATGTACACAAGAATCTAATCAAACACAACTCTTAAATCGACTTGATTTCCTCAAGAACTCATCAATCTCATCTTAGCTAAAGAACGAATATCAATTTGAAGAACACAACTCAAGAACACTAAACCTTCAACTTTCTAGAACGAACCTAATGCTGAAATTAACATGATTGGTGTGTGGGTGAACAAACCCAACACTATGGAAGATTACATACTTGAAAGAATCATCTTCTTGAAGAACCTGAAGGAAAATCTTGGAAGAAGAACCCTAGCCTTAGCATTTCTTGAATTCCTTGTATTTGGAGTGGATGAGAAGGTTTTGATTTGTGAAAACTGATTTTCTATATGTTTAGGGAAATTTAGATGACCTTCTAAGTGTTTTTAGGACTAAAATACTCCTAAAGAAATAAATAAAATGAGGTGGGAGTCAAAATGATTTTTCATCGGGCTGTGATGTCTGTATGGGCTTCGTAACGCGGAGCCATCGTAGAGCTGTTGCTAGGTTTGTGTGTCATTAATAAATCAGTCATAACTGTTTACTCGAAGCGTGAAATTTAGTAAACTCGGTGGAATTGGAAAGAGGACTCGAATATCTTTCATTAGCTAACTTGTAGCTCACGTAACTCATCTTGTACTAGGATTTATGGTCATTTGAAGTTGAAACTAAACTTCAAGAAAAACTTAGGAAAGACTTGAATGAACTCTCTTTAGTTCTTCTTCAAGCTCAAGGTGCTATATCTAGTGACCTTAACACTTAGGAAAATTTTACTTGGTAAAATATCACTCACTACAAAGAATGGTTCCAGTCTTAGTTCAAAAATTTTCTAGGGTGTTACAAAAAGGGTGTTGTTTATGGTTTTGAGATCCCCAATTGTATAAACGAGGGACTACAGGCATTTCCGCACTTGTATAAACGAGGGACTACAAGCATTTAGGAAAACTTTCCCTTCTTTCATAATCTAAATCGTGCAATAGAACTACATTGTAAGGAGCTTATTTAAACTCATGTGTTTCTTAGATTCATTCGAGTACCCCTCATACTAGAGGTGGTTGAAAAGTAAAGTCAGTTCTTTATCAATGAGTTGCTCTTAACAAAAGTCTTGAGGAAGTCATGAGACTGCAAAGGGGCATGAGAGAAGCCTGTGAGTGAGTTTAAGTGTTGATTTTTGAAAGAATGAAATCCTATTCATGCGAATTGAGTGTTCTAGCTAAAAGCAAAAGATATTCAACTCTTTTCTCTGAACATTGTTTTAGTTGAAACCTTTATGAGGAAGCATGTTTTAGAGCGTAGATAGTATTTTCAGCTGAAAAGATAGTATGAGTTAAGAGATTATGAGCAGTAGTAGTAGAAGTGCCCAGAGTTACAGGAAAGTATGCAGAGGTATAGTAATCTATGAAAGGGAAATAGTGACAAGGCAAATTATGTTATGGTAGTCATACACCAAGTAAGTTATTAATGAGGAGTTTTCCCTTATGAGTAGACTAAGGAATAATAATATTGTTTAGTTTTCGTGATAGGATGTAAAGTAAGAGTTACTAGTTAGTATGAGTTAAAACATACTTTAACTAGAAAGGAGTTTATGACGAGGTTTCTTGTGTTAGTAACGACAAAGTGTAAGTGTTGAATAGAAGAGTAGAGTATTCATGAGGTGATAGATCTAAGCTAGACTTGCAATTTTTAAGGGATAGCCCATAATATTCAGAGGGTTATAGAACTAATTAGCCAATGATATATAGAAAATGGGTAAATAGTATTTAAGTTGTGGAAGGAAGCGTGACAATAAATTGTGAGTATGAGGACTTAGAGATAAAGATTGGCTACTTGTCATGACGTTTTAGTGGGCAAGTGTTGCTTAATTTGTATCTAGTAGTTGTAAGTTAGCATAGTAAGCGAGCAATCATATTGATATCATTTTTATTACATAGACAGCTTGAATTTGAGATGAGTGTCGTGATCTAAGAGATGGCAACATGAGGGTGATGGTGTTAGTTTTGAGATCCAATCTAGTAGGTATGACATGAAATAGGTGAGGAGATTAAAGTGGTACCTTTCAATGAAAATGTGGTATTATGACCGATAGAGGAGAGAAATGAAGGTAGAGCCAATTGAGGTTATGATTTTCTTATGTGTGCCTAGATTGTATGATTGAGCTACCAATATCGGGAAGGCTGGTGCAAGTGAAATTTTCCTAAAGAGTTAGATGCAGCAGCCTTAGGAGCCGATAAGAAGAGGTCAAGAGAAACATCTTAGAAAGAGGTCTTAGTAAATGCTTGTGGAGAGTTTGTTAGTCATGAGATAAAATTTTCCTGAGTATTAGAGTAAAGGGGATGTAGAGTAGTTTGGAGATGATGGAATAGGTCCATAACTTTCAAGTGTCAGCTTTAGACCTAAGAGGTTAAAGATAAGATGAGAAATTAAGTCAAGTGTTGATCATAAGATAGTAATGAGTTCAAAAGAGTATGGGAGATTTTTTTTTCAGAGGTCTTTTTAGTAGTGGACTGATGTTAGAAGAAGAAGGTTAATGTTCTTATCTTGATAATGATGGTGTGATAATTCCATCGAAGGTTATAAATGTAGAGGAAGAAGAGGATGAGGTTTTACTATGAGAAATAGTTAAATGAGAGCCCTTAGTTGGTTCCGAGTAGTAATGCGGGAAATTTTAATTAATATGGCAGAAATGATAAGGGAATGAAAACTTCTTAAGGAAATAGTTAGTAGTAGTCCATGGAATTGTTAGAGTACTACGCTTTATTGTGGTGTTGTTAAACATTCGGTGGTTCTTGATAGGAGCCCGATGTTGGTTACATATTGTGGTAAAGACTAATATTTTTAGATGAGATTCCCTATAGAAAGGTGTAGAACTGGAACCCAAGGATTTGGTGTAAGCTTGGATATTGAAAGAGTGTGCCGTTAGACTCATACCTTGGTAAGAGAAGTCATGTACCCTTGTGGGAGCTATGAGTTGCAGCCAATGAAGTATGATAATAAGGAAAGAAGAGTGTAGTTGAGGAGTGTTGCTAAGCTTAACATTTAGAAGCCACATTACCCCGAGCAAGGTATTCCTATTCTTACTTTATGCGTAGACTTCCTTTGTTTCAGGTAAGGTAACTTCAAAGAGAGTGTGAATATGTTCACAAAAACATCGTTCTTGACTTAGGTGGGAAGTCCCAACTCACAGTACGAATTAGTTTAGTATATGTTAGTAGGAGAGTTCATGAGTCAGAAGAGATAGTAAGAGTAACTCCGTTCCATTCCCAGTCCAGCTGTCCTTCGAGGACGAATGATCCTAAAAAAGTTTTGAGCTAAGACTCAAACCATTCTTTGTTATAAGTAAGATTGTACCAAGAAATTTAAATTTTCTTAACAGTTAAGGTCACTAGTTGTAGCACCTTGAGTTCGAAAAAGAACTAACGAAAATTCATTCAAGTCATTCATAAAGTTCATTTAAGTTTTGGGTCAACTTCAAACCCTTATAAATTTTAGCACAAGATGATTTAGGAGATCTATAAAATATCAAATGAAAGATCTCTGAGTCCTCTTTCAAACACCACTGAGTTTACTAAATTCTGAGTTGAAAGTTCATTCGAATTAAAGAGGGGTATTTTGGTCTTTTCCTTACCCCCACTAGCCTTACTCATTTTAGTAATATTTCAAGGGTCTAAAGTGATTTGGGTCAGTTTTCACAATCCTAAAGACTCTTAAGGTTTTAGAGAGAAGTTCAAGAGGAGAAAAAAGTAGAAAATTTTACGCGTTCATCAAGTTTGGAGGTTTTTGTAAAGGATTCGATTCCTTCAAGGTATGTAATCTTTCATAGTATTGGTTTTGTTCGCCCTCATGCCAATTATGTAAACTTTAACTCACAAACTTATTCTTGAAGTTAGTTATTTATTTCTTGAGAAGTTCTCGAGTTAAAAATTGAGAATTGAAGCCCTGAAATCCTTGGGGAGTGTTTTTGAGTAATAGTTGGGTCTCTTGATGGAGTTTTGAGTGGGTTTTATTGAAAGTATTCTAATTTTGTTAATTTCTGTGAAATTGGACCGTAGAACTGAGGTGCGTATGAGTTGAATCGAGTTTTAGAAAGGAAGAAAAGATCGGGCAAAACTAAGCGCCCATGTCCGCGTCACGGAGATGCTTTAAATACAATCCTAGAAAACTTCCTCCCTCATCACGTTGTGGAGAGGATACGAACTTCACTATCCCAAAATTTATTTCACGACCAAAAATAATAATCCTCCTCCGCGTTGCGCCTTTCCTCCCCTGTTTGTGTCTTTGCTCATTTCTTTTAATTAACTATATAAACTCCATCTAATCATTGAGAGATCCAATATCCTAATCATAATTCTTGAATTCACATTTCAAACTCAAGATGGAGTTGAGAGTAAAGGTCAAGAAAGTCTTTGATTCAGATTCTGAATCCTTTTGAGATCAACTAGCGATTTGAGCTAAGTTTTGAGGAAGTAAGTATGACAATGAGAAGAGTTGTACACATAAGTTCTATATCTTCATTTTGACCCTTGAGTCGAGTCGTTCATGCCCATTATTCCACATCAACTCTACGAATGCAGTGTTCCTGAGAGGAGGAGTATCTTCGAGTTCTAATTTATTTAGTATTGAGTTCCTAAACATTTAGAAACTACATTTCGTAATTATGGGATTACCATATGTTATACATGGAGGCCCTTGAATTGAGTCGGTCATGCCCATAATTTTGCATAAACCCTTTGAGTCGAGCATTCTTGAGATGAGTAATGTCATTGATTGCTTGAGTTCTAGAGTTATTCAGTTTCGAGTATTGAGTTATATGTATGATTATTGAAACCCTTGAATTGAGTCGTTCCCATCCATAATTTAGCATGAACCCTATTTTGAGAATTCTTTTACAATTAATTAAAATTTGTATAAAGACATGATTAAATGATTACAAGGATGACGAGAGTCGAGTTTCATTCTTTAAAATGAATATAAAGAAACTAAGTATTCCCAAGAGTAAATGTTTTTACATTTAAAATGAGAGGAAACTTTGATTTTCAAATGAGTTCATGAGGAGTTCTGAGCACTATCTCTTTTAAGAGAACCTTTTGAGTAATAATCTCAAAGTTTGAGGATGAGGAAATGTTTTTAAACATATAAGCATGAGTTATATTATTTGGAATAGTATTGAGCACCGATATAGGGAAAGTTCAGACAAATCATAGCTCCCATAAACCATGTATGCCAGCATGGGTAAAGGGTCATACTTTTAGATGATTCCTTATTTGTTTTTAGCATATCTTAGTGGATCCACTTAGTTGAGGATGTACTATACTCTGACAAGGTATAGGATAGTTCTGGTAGTGTGGGCGAGACGATGTATCATCTCATAGCTCATAGCGATGGTTGTCAGTTGGAGAATCTTCCAAATAAGAGTAAAGAGTTATTATTAAATTATCATATACATTTGAGTTATTATCTACACTTTTAAAAGTTTCATGTATATAGCATCTTTTATTGTTGCTTTGATTATGAGTTGAGTATCCTAAGTTGAATTGAGTTGAGCATCTTTGAGTTGAGTTGTGTATCATTGACTTGAGTTAAGCATTCTTGAGTCGAGTTGAGTATTCCTGAGTTGAGTTGAGTATTCTTGAGTCATGTTGAGTTGAGCCGAGGTGAGTATGTCTTTCTTTATTATCAGTTCGATCTTATACATAGGTTGTAGAGTTCCCCTTACATGCTCTTACATTCCATGTACTGAGGCCATTTGGCCTACATCGTTACATGACATAGATGCAGGTATTCAGGATCATCAACAGGCGTTTCTTTGAGGTCATGAGATATTCTGGTCAACTTTGGTGAGCCTTCTTACATTTCGGAGGACTTCACCCTTATCTTATAGTTAGTAGTTGTGAGATGTCGTGGGTCTTGTACTGATATCCTTCTGTAATAGTAAAGGCTTCATTAATAGACAGAGTTGAGGAGTTTCTCGGTTTTTACTTTCTTTGAGTATTGTTCATAATATTTGAGTTCAATGAATTTAAATTTAGTTTTGACCCTTTGTATGCTCAAGTTAGTCTTCTGGTTGTAGTCTTCCAGGATGAGGTTTCGCTTGGGGACTTGCAGTGGTTCTTGAGTTTCAGCAAAGTCAAGGGTGTGGACTCAAGTTGTGACAAAAATAATCTTTTTTTGTGTGTATATATACTACTGGAATTTGTGTTAACACACGAAACCTAAAGATGCAAGATTATTGTAATATAAGAATCTAGTCTTGATTTCTGTTATGGTAAATTTGGAGCATGTTAATTATTATTTGTCCATATTTTTCTTACTCCGTTGTCATAACTACCACAAATAGCAATCACAAAATTCAACTCATCTACTCATGAATTGCTTAAATTTTTTAATTAAATTTAAACATTTTCATAATAATCATCTTCTATAATTATTATATTTTATTATAACAATCATGTTTAATTATCCTCTAATACATCATAACTCATAACTCAAACTTCCTTAAAACTATCAGATACACCATAACTCAAATTCATTGATTTTTTTTTTTTTTTTTTTTTTGCCAATATAAAAAGTATACTCTTAAATTTGCATAATCTAGGTTAATTATCCTCTTTGCACCTTCGAATTTAAGTAGGTCATATAAATGCCCTTATTTTGGGATGATGTTCTGTTGATCTCCCAATCTATAGGTGTTAATCCCAATGAGCTGTCTAGCGAATCATTGCAATTGATGTTCGATTTTGTAGAGATAATTTGTGTTCCTTTACATCAAGTTATTTTTTTATATCATAATCAAATATAGGTTATATCTTATAGTGCATAACATGTTACGCCACTTGTTCCTATAAAACTTGTGTTGTTAGAGGCATGCATTCAATTCATAACCCACAAGGTAAAAGTTCTCGTAACTTACGACAAGTGAATTAGATACTACATATTGATGCCGAATAACTTAATTCCTACAAAATATTTGATGGAAAAGGAAAAATTGCTCTAACTTAAATATTGCAAAATTAGGTCATAGATACAGGTACTTTAATCTGTAAGTTTTCACTGAATGCGAGAAGAACAAAAAATTAAAGATTGAAAACCACTCTAAAATAGAAAGTTTGTGTGAATGAACTAGGATCCCAAATTCTTGAGGAAAACAAATCTCTCTCTCTTTGTCTCTCTCTCCTTCTATATATATATATATGAAATAATATGCATGTTACATTGTATTGTTGTAGAAAGTAAAAATAATGTTCAAATTTGTCGTTAGGTAGAGTGTGGTACATTCATAAACGGATTCAAAGGAAAAGAAATTAGTTAGTGATAATAACAAAAATGTGATATAAAATTATATTTCATAGGTTCAACCTTATAATCATTATTTGCTTGTGTAATCATTTTTATATCCATACAATAACAACAATCATGTAAAATCCAAACAGTCAAAATTTGATTATATATAAGAGAAATACTTTAAATCCATATGAAATATTTAAAACCAAATTCATTATTTCTAGATCATAGCTACCCCAATCAAATTAAAACAGGTTTTCTTGCTCAGACTAATTGAGCATATCTTCGGTTGAAGACAACTTGTAGACATCTTGACTTAAACTCCTTATATCTTAAAGGATTTCAAGTGTGGTGGTTGTAATTGCCAGTTCGTCCAACCTCTTAGATAATTCTTGATTTTGACTATTGGCAGAAGGAACTTTTTTTGTCCAAAAGTTGATGATTCTTTTGAAATCCATAGTTATCATAAAAATCCAATGATACTTGTTTAGCAGCCACTGCATTTTCAAAACTACTAGTTGTCACTTGCTCATGATTCGGTGATAAAACATAAACAGAACTAATCTTTTATGAATTGATTGAAAGATGATTGGTCTTTAATGGAAGGTGAGATATTTTGTAGAACAACACTTCACTTGTCTTCTTATCCCTAACAGCTTCTAAACGTGCCTCTATGATAGGTTTGTGTAATAAACTAGATCTATTTTGTGCACCTATATATACTACCAAAATTTGTGTTAACACAAGAAACCTATTAAATTTATTTTTATTCAAGTCAAAGCTCCAAGATTATTGTAATATAAGAATCTAGTCTTGATTTCACTTATGTTAAATGTGGAGCATGTTAATTATTATTTGTCCATTTAATCTTCTTATTACCCTATATTTTTGTATTTTCCAAAAAATATTAATATAAAATTTAAGCACTTAAATTAGATACAAGAACACTAATTTTTACATTGTTTATATATATATATATAGACACACACACTATATTAATGGCCATAACCCATGTTCAGCACGTGCCCAACATGCATGGTTTCACTATTTCACTTTTACTTTAGACATTACAACCAAGTTATCTTTGTAGAAAGATATAATAGTACAACCTCTTAAACAAAATGTAATATGTACTACTTACCTTCTTGCAAAAAAAATAAGTTAGAACATAATACAATGAAATACCAACTAAAAGGTATAATCGTGCATTAGTTTTCTCTATCTTTATTGAGTTTTATCACTATTTTGGAGTGTTACCGCAAATATGTTTTACTATGTGCATTGAATAAGGAATAAAGAAATTACATATAAAATGTACAAACCCTCAGCTGTAGTAGCATCAATTTCTCTGGTATTAAAGATATTTGTTTTTTATGATGACTTTGGTTATAGCGACATTGGATAAAAGGATTTTTCACCTGTTACATGACATAAGTGTTTGAAAGAATGTAGCAAGAAAAAATACCAAAAAAGTACCAAATGAGAAGGCAGCAAATAAAGAACCAACTAAGTAATAAAAAATTGAGATGCATAATCTTCATAATAGTGAAGTAAACAAAGTAACATTTAAGTTATAGATGTAAGGCATAATATTTCTTATTTGAACTATTCTAAAATAATTTATAACTCCCATGATACAACGACTTTCATATATATTGCAAGATATCCATGAAAGGCTTAATTTAAGAAAATGAAACAAACTTTATCATCTACAAGGGAACAAAAGCTTTACCTTTCATATATGTTCATTTTACAGAATTATGATATTCACACCATTACCGATAGCACAACAACACATTAGAGAAAACCAAAAATAAGCTCTTGAACTTGATAATTTTATTACTATTGTAGAAGAGAAAAACATTTTATTAGAATTCCTTTTAACTTCCTCTGTTCATATATGAGTTTTCCATCGGAATCAATTTTCTGGATTTCTTCATTTTAGTCTTATATTATTTTGGTTTTAGCTTGAAGTTTCTTCACCTCATTGCATTGACATTTTGAAATTATCTTCACTTGTAGTGTGAAGTTAAGGATCTGCAACTAGTTATGTCATGCCCCAACCCCCACTCTGGATGTGGCCGACACTTGAGAACCATTTCGGGTCCCAAACGAACCCTTGACTTGACTGACTACTTAGTGGGAGACTTAACTCAAGAAATAAGGAGCTTTAAAATCAGAGTTTAACTCATAAATCTCTAATAGACAAAGTCAAATGTCTGAAAGCACTCAATATTATATATATAATAGTTTGCAAAACATCTCGAAATAAAAGGGAAATATTGAGACGTTCCTCAACTCTAACTATATATGAAGCCTCTAATATAAGGATAGATGCCAGGACAAGACCCAGCACAACTCAACAATAACTATAAAATAAATATGAAATCCTCTGAAATGCAAGGAGGCTCACCAAAGCTATCTGAAGCCCAAAGTAATCTCAACAAAATGCTTGTTGATCATCCTAGACACCTATATGTGCATCATAAAAATATGCAGGTCGAATGAAATCAATACGTTGAATGTACAAGTATGTAATAGTCGAAGATAAATAACACAAAGAAAGGACTATAATAGATAAATGTATACTCAAGTTGAATGTACTGAAATAAAGGAGTAAAATCATTTAAAGCTTTACAAAACTTACTCATCTCTAAACTCAACATAATAAGTGATATATTAAAATACACTTTAACTCTATTGGAAGATTATCTAATCAAAAAAGATCACTATGAGCTATGTGATGATATAATGTCTTGTCCATGCTGCCATATTTTTCCTATACCGTGCCACGATATAGAACCTCTCTACTAAGTGATTCCACTATGCTATAATGATTCATCTAAAAAGTATTATCCAAAACCCATATTGGGAAGACGTGGTTTATGAGGATTATGTGTTGTTTGAACTCATTCCCATATCGGTTCTCAATACTACCCCCAATAATATTTACTCATGCTCAAATCTATAAAACATACTCTTTCCCTAGTTTGAAATAATTTCTCAAACTATCCTCTTAAAAGAGGTAATTGCTCTTAAATATCTGTGAACTCATAAACTCATTTAGAAATAAAAGTTTCTCTTTTCTCACTTTAAAGTGATATCTTTAGAAAATACTTAGTTCCCTTATACTTTCTCTATAAATATCTCTTCAGACTCTACTCAAAACTCCTCTTTACTTTTCTCATTAATCAATTTAAGACAATGATTGGTTAAAAGAATTTCTTAATAACTCAAAAATAATGTTCATGATGGAAAATAGACATGAACAACCAATTCAAAAATATCAATACATGATATACAATAACTTAACAATTGGGAATATAAATTGGAATTCAATGACGCTACTTATCTCAAGAATACTCTAAATGAAGGATAAAAACCCTAGATTTCTCTTTTATTAGTTTGAAAGTAGATGTAGCGTGTTAGGACAAACTAGTCCAACACTATGATAGCCTTACATACTTGGGAAGCACAAAGTTCTTGGAGAAATTGATGGAAACTTGCAAAACGCTAGAAAAGCTAGCTTTTTCTCCTCTTTGAAACTTACTCTAATGATATGAAGTGTTAAAGAATGTAAAAAGGATGTTCAACACTTTACTAGGTGTAAAAGGCTCAGGATTTAAACTTAGAATGGATGGACAAGTCCGAAATACACTTAATTAATAGAAAATGCAAAACCCAGTCGAGCTTGATAGAGGTCCTGACGGCCCATCACCAGGATGACTTCCCATCACCTGTCATCACTAAAAAACCCTAAAACTCAAAATTTTTGCAAAGCTGATGGGCAGGTGACAGACCTTCATGTAGTGGACTGCCCGTCAGGGCTGCCTTCAACTTTTTTCTAATATGACAGTCTTTAGTAAAAGGATCATAAATTTTTACTCCAATCTCGAAATGAGGCAAACTTAGTGGCGTTGGAAAGAGGAATCAAAGACCTTCAATTTGATAGTTCATGGGCCACCTAACTAATTATGAGATAGGAGATCTAATCGTTTGAAGTTAACATAAGTAGAATCTTATGTCAAAACTTAATTGGTAAGGAAGGTTTCAACTCAATTTTGTGCTAGGGGGTTCTTGCGACCTTAATTCATATCCTAAGCCATTGAAACACTAAAAAATGACTTTACACATGATCAATATAACAATCACCCACTATGACTTTACATGCAATTAAATAATGGTTTGGAGCTTAACTTAGAAATTTTCAAGGTGTAACAATCTCTCTCCCTTGGAATCATTTGTCCTCGAATTATGGCTGAACTGAGCATGAAAAAGGAAGGGAATGTTAAATAGTTCAAAATACACATAAAACTCATTAATTCAAAACATTGAAGGAGGGATTAAAATAATGAGTACTTTAGAAAGAGTTAATACCTTCGACTAGAACTAACTATGAGGAAAAAGAAAAAGAGGGTATATGGTACTCATATCCACCTCAGCCTTCTAAGTTTCCTTCTCAACAAAATCATTTCTCCATAAGACCTTATATCTCTTGGATTATTTTCTCCTTCTCCATGGATTGATGAACTATGTCTTGTCCTATCAACTAAGCTTTACCAACATTAAACCAACCAATAGGAGATCTACACCTTCACCTATAAAAAGCCTCATAAGGAGCCATCTGAATACTGGAGTGATACTTGTTATTGTGTCCAAACTCAATAAGAGGCAAGTGGTCATCCCAATTCCCTTTGAAGTACAACACAAACGATCTCAACATTTTCTTTAATGTGTGAATAGTATGCTCTACTTGACCATCTGTTTGAGGATAAAAAATTGTATGAAGGCTTACCTTCGAACCCAAACCTTTCTTAAACAACTTCCAAAATTGAGCAGTAGAATGAGCACCTCTATCCGAGATGATGGCAAGGGAACTCCATGAATTTGAACTATCTCATGAATTTACAAACCATCATACTCATATGCTGAATTAGTAGTCTTTATTGACATGAAATTGGTTGCTTGAGTCATCCTATCTATAATCACCCAAATCAAATCATATTGTTTGCGAGATCACAGGGAGCAGTAATTAAGTTCATATTATTCATCTCTAACTTCCATACTGGAAAAGCTATGTTATGATCCACACCACATGGGCTTTGGTGTTCCACCTTGACTTTTTGACAATTTGGGGACTTAGCAACAAAATTTGCAATACACCTCTGCATGTTATTCAACCAATAAACTTCTCTCAAGTTATGGTAAATCTTTGTGCAACCCGTATGGATCAAGTATCTGTAAATTTGAGCTACTTCCATGATCCTCTCTTGGAGATCATCCACCTTCGAAACACATAACCTACCTTCATATCTCAATGCACCATCTCTCCTTGTTCAAAATTCATTATCTTCTGCTTATGAACATTGTCCTTTAGTTCAAGTAAGATGGGGTCTTTTTCTTGTTTCTCATTCATTTCTGACACTAATGAAGATTCAACTCCATTCATCACAATGCGGTGTAGGTGTATAACTTTCAACATCTTGCTTTACCTATATTCCAGTGACTTATGATGTTGTTGGTAAGTTGTATACTATTTTGTCTAAACCAGCATCGGATTTCAAAGCAATGGGGTACAAATTCATTACCATATATGATTGTATCCTTGAGAAAGGCCACAATAATTTTGAAAGGAAAGATCTTATGGACTAATTGAAAAAGGTGTGGAGAAGTTGAAAAGGGTCTGCAATGATAACGGAAATATTTGGAGGTTGAAATCTTGATTTGAGTGTGCAAATTTGCAACCCCTAAAGCATTGCAAAGTGCCTCAATTGTTGGCAAAAGAAAATAAGTTGAACCAGGCACATTAGTCATGACTTCACTCCCAAGTGCTACTGTTATAATGAGAGTTATCTTTATAGAAAGATCTAATAATACAACCTCTTAGCCAAAATATATTATGTACTACTTACCTTCTCAGGAAAAAAAACTAGAACAAAATACAATGAAATACCAACCAAAGTTTATAATCGTTCATTAGTTTTCTCTATCTTTATAAAGTTTTATTTCGTATTTATTTATTTAGTGGCTTGTACGCATGACAACCACATTTTTGGGGTTTAATAGAAGAATTAGTTTTCTATTTTATCTTATTCTCGCTTTTGTTGTTATTCCACTTTTCTTTCATTTTCGTTGGGTTGAGACTGACTTGTCTTGATGGGAAAAGACAACTGTCATCACGTCCATATTTTGTTTGTGACATGCCTCCATGATAGTTTTGTATATTAAACTAGATCTATTTTCTTTTCGATATATACTACTAGAATTCGTGTTAACACAAGAAACCTAATAAATTTATTTCCATTTAAGTCCTAGCTCTAAGATTATTGTAATATAAGAATCTAGTTTTGATTTCACTTATGGTAAATTTGGAGAATGTTAATTATTATCTGTCCATATTTTTCTTACTCCATTGTCATCACTTCCACAAATAGCAATCACAACATTCAACTAATCTGCTCATGAATTTCTCAAGAATTTAAATTAAATTTAAACTTTTTCAGAATAATCATATTATATAATAATTATATTTTATTATAACAATCATGTTTAATTATCCTATAATACATCATAACTCATAACTCAAACTTCTTTGAAATTATCAAATACACATAACTCCAATTCTTTGATTTTTGGATTGCCAATACAAAAAGTATATTCTTAAATTTGCATAATCTAGGTTAATTATCCTCTTTGCACCTTCGAATTTAAGAATGTCATTCATATAAATGCCTTTATTTTTGGATGATTTTTTATTAATCTCCCAATTTATGGTTGTGAATCCCAATGAGTCGTCTAGTGAATCGTTGCAATTGATGTTCCATTTTCATGAGATAATTTGTGTTCCTTTACATCAAGTAATATTTTTATATCATAATCTAATATAAGTTATTCTTACAATAAATAACAAGTTATGTCACTTGTTCCTTTAATACTTTTGTTGTTAGAGGCATGCATTCAATTCATAACCCACCAGGTAAAAGTTCTATTAACTTATGGAAAGTGAATTAAGTACTACACATTTATGCTGAATAATTTAATTCCTAAAAAATATATGATGGAAATGGCAAAATTGCTTTAAATTAAATATTGTAAAATTAGGTCATAGATAAAGGTATTTTGACTTTTAAGTTTAACTAAATGAGAGACGGATAAAAAATTAAAGATTGAAAACCACTCCAAAATAGTAAGTTTGTGTGCAAGAACTAGGATCCCAAATTCTCGAGGAAAAAGAATATCTCTCTCTCTCTATCTTTCTCTCTCTTACTCTCTCTCTCTCTCTCTCTCTCTCTCTATATATATATATATATATATATATATATATATATATATATATTGTTGTGTTGTATTTTCGTAGAAAGTAAAAATAATGTTCAAATTCGCCGTTAGGTAGAGTGTGGTACATTCATAAGCGAATTCAAAATAAAAGCAACTAGTTAGTGATAATAATAATAAAAAAGTGATATAAAATTAGATTTCATAGGTTCAACCTTATAATCATTATTTTTTTGCACAATTATTTTAATATCCATACAATAACAATAATCATGTAAAATCCAAATAGTCAAAATTTGACTATATATAATAGAAAAATATTGAATCCATATAAAAGATTTAAAACCAAATTCATTATTTCGAGATCTTAGCTACTCCAATCAAATAAAAAAAAAGATTTTCTTGCTCAAACTGATTGAGAATATCTTCCGTTGAAAACAATTTGTAGACATCTTAACTTAAAGTCCTTATATCTTCAAGGATTTCAGGTGTGGCGAAGGTAATTGCTAGTTCACCCAACCTCTTAGATCATTCTTGATTTTGATAATTGGCAAAAAGAACTTTTTCCTCCAAGCGTTGATACTTCTTTTAAAATCCATAGTTATCAAAAAAATTCAATGATAATTGTTTAGCAGTCACTGCATTTTCAAAAATACTAGTTGTCACTTTCTCGTTATTCAATGATAACACATCAAAAAGGTATCATGCTAGTAGTGACAAGATAATAAAAGATGAATACTTTAGGTCATAATAAGCTATCATAAGAGTACCATATGGTAGACATGGAAGGCAGGAATGATAAATAATTTGATAAAAGCACAGATAATAAATACATGAACATAACAAACCCAATAACTGTAGTAGTTGACAATAGTTATTTTGATGATAATTATAAAATACTTATTTTTAAAATATTAGAAAAAATAAACGAACCAAATTTAAGAAGATTAATCTGGGAAAAAAATATTAAAATACGAAGAAAATGAGATAAATCATTTATTAAAACAAGAATGGTTTGACGACATAAGACATATAATACAAAGTACAGATTATTTAGATTTCATATACTCATCAGATTATAATAGTGATTAACATATAATGATTAACGAAGAATATTTTCAACTATGGAAAGAAATATCAACTGAAATAGATTCATGGGAACAAATTATAAAAACATATTTAGAAATGTATTTTAAAACACAGGACCTACAATACTTAAAAATGCTGATAGAAGGAGCCCAAATTATTCTACATAAGAAGGAAAAAGAAGATGAATATTACAAAAAAGCATTCACTTAGACTATGACAAATATAAAACATAGCCCAAATTCCGACCTACCCCCCACATTGGTATCAGAGCTAATCATTAAAAAAGATAAACATAAAACTAAAATAGAGCTATTGATTAAAAAAGTCAATCACCCCATGACTTGTACATTATATGGATATATGAACTTCATATTATCGATTTTGTTATTACATTCTCTCCGCTCTGACATAGACCTTAGTACTCAACACTATCCCTCATCAAAAATATTCAGCACCTAAATGTTCATCTTTTCTTAGGTAAGGAAAGATCTTTCAAAAATAGAATCAAGAAAAAGTGCTAAAACTTATGTAAGTAAGATTTGCTACAAGTAGAGTGATATCTTGTTGTAGAGCCTATAAGATCAATAAATTATGTGCATAAATAAATCAATGTTTCTCAATTAGAAGGAACAAAGATCCTTTCACTACTCAAAGAGGATAACATGAAAATATCAACTTATTTTATGTTTAAGAGGTACAAAATTGAATTACAAAATAGGTTTTGCAATACCTAAATGCGATTAAGATGACAAAAGTTTTCTTCAGTCTGAGCACCATATTCCTTAAGAGTTCTTGAAATTTAAAGTATAAGGAATAAAGGAAAAATTGAAAAATTCAATAGAAAAAAATAAGAAACAGAACTCCAGAGACCTTCTGATGCTTCCAAGAAGGGAGATTGAATCTTGCCTTTTGGATTCCTAAGTGATGCTAATAATCAGTTTCTCAAATTGAGGTTACCCGTGGTTTGCTAGAAAAGAAGTTGTCAATACACATGTTAACAGGTAAAGAACAAAGAAATAAATACTTAATAATTACTTTGTTAATAAATCTAGAAGCTCACATCTGGCTTTCTTCCTCAAGTGGCTGAACAATTGCAATTTAAGAGAAGTTTAGAAGTTCAATTGCCTCTCTTAAACCATTGAAAAGACTTTTGGATCCTAAATATCACCTTATCAAGAACAAAATTCACGACATCATCCACTATAATAAGTAATGAAGTTAAGAATGTGTGATTTCAACCGAACTAAACATTAAATTAATTTATTGAACTACCAAAAACAAGAAAGAAAAGGAATTTACAGATACAAATACATTGGCTCACCCTTCACACCTAGAAAAAAATAATCATATTTAGTGAAATCACAATTTGAATATTCTCAATAGTCTGCTCCTATTGCTAGTCTTTCTTACCGTGTTACTGTGCCATCAAGGTATTGTTCCCCTTTTCTTCGGAAAATCAATATCTAATTTATTTAAAAGTTCTTCACAAGTCTAGGTTTAGCCTCAAACCGTCTTCTTATTGCTTCTTCTGTAAATGCCACTAACTGTCAAGTTTTTTTTATGTATTTCAGCTTGGAAGAAATGGTATCACATCCATTCCACGTTGTTTTCTATACAATGTTCATGTTGTCAGCATGTACCTTGGTCTCAAAGAACTGAGTTGAAGTTTATGGATCATCTGTCAAATATGTTGCCAAGCAGCTTAAGGTAAATGATTTTGTTTCTCTTGTTGTGCAAACTTTCAATCTCCTATTTTACTTCATCAGTCATGAACTTTATGGAACAATATTCTCCAATCCTTCTGTCATGTCTAACTTGGAGATCAACTTCTTAGCCAAGCCGAAGACAAAGCTTAAATGTCATTGAATCTTTCTTACCAACAAGTCATTTCTATTGCAAAAATTACATCAGCAAGTTCAGTAAGTTTCACAAATATCTAGACTAGCTCAGTTTACTAAAGTAATACAATTAGATATATAATATATTTTAGCACTAAGTCATTATACCTACCACTGTATTATATGGAATTTTAGAATGACATACTAATCAAATTATAATAAGAAAATCATATTAGGATATAATATAAAAATCGGGGTCATTTTTTGCAATGGTTATATAAAGCCGATGGGAAATGGTTTTGGCAAGAGAGTGATTATGGTGACTTGATGTATTTAATTCTTATATGTGACATTTCTTGACAATTAAACTTGATGTACTTGTTGCATGTGATTGAACTACTTGACTTTGAGTTTGACTTGTTTGATTCCTTTAATTGTTGAATTGTGGTTTATGAATTGAGAATATATTGGGCCTGTGAGCAGGTATTGTAGAATTGCTAGGTTGGGTTGATTTTTGTGTAGGTTTTAGTTTGAAGATGTTCATTAGAGAGTCGGGGGTATTCATATTCTAAGTAGTTGCTTTGTTTAGTAGTTTGCTTGTTGGCACAGTGTTGTTGGTACTCGCCCCTTGCTTCTACACTTGTGTAGGTTTCGAGCCTGGACCTGCATGATTTCTTTTTCTTTCTTCGATCTCGAGGCTTGTCAAGGACTTGAAGACGTAGTTGTTTGTCATTCATTGGTCCCTTTTTTTCCTTTTCTTATACTTTGTTCTATTTGAGAAACAAAGACTGAGACTTGTATTTATTTCTTAATTTTGTACTTATGTATTAAGTGGCTTGTACCCATGAGAACCAGATTTTATGGATTTTAATAGTGGAGTTTTCTAATTTATCTTTTTCTTGCTTTTGTTTTTATTTAACTTTTGTTTCGTTTTCATTGGGTTGAGGCTAACTTTTCTTTATGGGAAAACACAAGTATCATAACGTCATTTTTGGGTCGTGACAAACCATACCAAAGCTTTAGGTTCTTAGGTATCACATGTTTACAAGCCAAGTCTAAATAGAGTCTTGAGGATCGATACAGAGACGTCTGTACTTATCTTCAAGAGGCCACAAATATTGTTAGGAAACTTCCTTTTATTCATCCTTTCTTAGCGTGTGTGGTTATCTTCGCTAGTGGTGAGTTTCCGCATGTTGTTTTGACAGATGCCAAGGAACAGAGATTATGTTTATAGTGATAGATAGGAGCCCGTCCTTGCCTTTTCTTAAGGCCCCAACTAGGCGTGGAGGTAGGGCCTGAGCTAAAGGTTGTGCTCGTGGAGTGGCACCATGTAGCGGTCATGCCCATAGAGCGGCACCAACTAGAGGCAGGGGTAGAGAGGCTTCTCCTAAGCCACATGTTAAGGTTGATGAGGGCCAGGTTCCTCCTGAATTTGGTGCTCCATTGCTTCAGGAGACTTTGTTAAGGATGTTTAGTGTGATAGAGAACCTTTCCCCAGGTGGTGCGCAAGGCACACCTAGGGTGCTCAAACGAGAGTAGGGGAGCTGATGAATAACGCTTCAACCACATCTCAACCAATTCTATGTGTGAACAATCATTAAGCAATATAAAACCCAATAAATGAGTTGGGTCATATCCCATAGGGAGCGGTACGTGTTCAAATTCAATTAAGAAGTACGAATGTGATCTAACTAGATGTCGAAATAGAACTTATCTAAAAAGACATGAAACAAATCAAAAGAGGTGACATTAAATGTCAGATTAGGG
The DNA here is from genome assembly GCA_037074985.1 of Solanum bulbocastanum. Classification (NCBI taxonomy): domain Eukaryota; kingdom Viridiplantae; phylum Streptophyta; class Magnoliopsida; order Solanales; family Solanaceae; genus Solanum; species Solanum bulbocastanum. The sequence continues at coordinate 13,558,764 of CM073606.1, read as the reverse complement.
GTTTTTGTTTGCGATTATCAAATACAATGCAGTCACAAACAATTTGAAATAACAATGTGCAGAGGAATTCTCAGGATGTGATCGATTATAGGAAAATTTCAATATATGGGTAATTGAAACTACTAGTAAATAGCTAAAAATAAATGGATAGGCTAGACTATAGGTGAAATAGCTTTCTCTTGAACAACTATTCCACTTCAAGTGATTTCTCTCGAACATTAACAAGCATAGCAATGAAGAACAACCCACACCTTAATTCATCCACTCTCTTAAGCTAGATGGGTAGGATTGGGTTTAGGATTGACTCACTCGAGTGATTTCTCTCGAACATCAACAAGCATAGCAATGAAGAACAACCCACACCTTAATTCATCCACTCTCTCAAGCTAGATGGGTAGGATTGGGTTTAGGATTCACTCTCTCAGGCTGAACCCAACTTAACCAAATACCTATAAATTATTAATCAATAATCTTAGTTCTAAAACCTCTCTCTCACACAAGCTAAAAACACAAGGTTAGAACTGCATTTACAACTACAATTCATAAATTAAACCCCAACTAATGATTAAACCCACTTCAATATAGCATTTAAGCTAGTAATTAACAATACCCATAAACTAATTCAATTCATAATCACATGATCACACCCCAAGAATTGGGGTTTTAGCCAAACATCATAAAAGAGTGAAAACGGTTACCAAATCGATTAGCCATCAACTGGGTAAGAGTAATTCAGCCTTTACAGTGCTTCAATTTGCAGAAATATTTGAAACCCACTAGAAAAATCTCCAAATTGAGTCTCAAAAAGCCTTCAAGTCTACTAAGAAACTATCAAACACTCAAGAGAAAACTGTTCTAGACTAGTTCAACCTATCAAATTAACTATTAAAAATCTAATTTATAGTCGCCAAAAATAATCCATGAAGGACCATTAGACGAGGTAAGTCAAGTTCACCAAGTGGTTCGGCAAACCGCCCTCTACTCTTTCTATCTCCTTTTTGTGTTGGCTCTCAGCATCCTCAAGTCCTGTAACTTTGGGCGATCACTTTTGGCATCGTGGAACTTCTCGGTGATTCACTGGCTGCCTCTTTTTTGTTGCCGACTTGGTTTCTTCCCTTAGAGATGGCACACTTGAACTTTAGGCTGCTAAAATATCCACTCGACGATTTGCCATGTTCTATTGGCGATCATCAGATTCACCTTTCTTCAGTTCTCCAGTTTGTTTTGTTCCCTTTTTCCTGTTAGTGTCCTTGCTTGCTTGTCAACACATATACCTGAAAATCAAGGATTTAACATCACTTTATGGCACAAATTAAGCATTTGAGGACACCAAATCTATATAAATATAGCCCCAAATGAGTCTATATCTCAGATTCATCAACACCCCAACTTAAACCTTTGTTTGTCCTCAAGTAAACCTCAAGATCAATAGTTCAAAAAGGATGTCTTAAATAGTGTTGCATAAGACTCAACATAAATGCACACAACAAGGTTAAACTTACTCATGCAATGGTCAAGTGTGCACTCTAATGTTTGTGTAATCAAGACACAACTTCCAATTTAAGTATCATACAATAGTAATATAACCCAACCGAATGGGTTGGGGTCAAGTCCCCAGGGAGTGGTTTTTAGAAATAATAGAAAAATCAAATTTAGTTCTAATTAGTCATAGGAATAGACATTATCTAATATAAACATACTAAATCAAAAAGGGGTGATGCAGGCATTAATTATCAATGGGGGTTTGTATTCTACTAAAAACAAAAACAGTAAAAATATAAGAAAACGAGATAGAGAGACGGGATTCTTGGGATGTGATAGGAATACGAGATGGACTAAATCATTGGGTAAATGCTTTTGATAGTAAATTGTTGATATTTGTGACTAAGCTAGACTATAATGGGGGTAAATTCTCTCTCAAGCAACTTACCCCGAATCAACTCGGTTTCTCTCAAACACCAAGCTGCCGCATTAAGCATAGCCTTCACCTTAGCCCATTCACTCTCTCGAGATGAATATGTGGGAGAAGGACTAGGATTCACTCTTTCGAGCTGAACCCATGTCGACCCAATACCACCGGCTATCAATTTACTAGTCTTAGTTTTACGACCTCTCTCTCTAGCAAGCCAAAAACACTAAGATGAAATCGTATTTGCAACTACAATTCCATTAATTTCATACACAACTACTAAATGAAATCACATTTAAAAAATAAATAAACCATCAATAATCAAGATACAACATATAATTTAACCCATATTCACAAAATAACAGCCTAAGAATCGGGATTTTAGCTAGACATGAAAAAGAGATAAAAATTTATACCAATATCAGTTCCTGTCAACTTGGTATAAAGAATTAAGTCTTAAAACAGGTCAAGAGTGAAGAATCTTTGAGACCCAAGTCCAATTTCTAGGAGATGAAACCCTTTGAATCTTCAAGGTCTAAGAACAATGTCTCTATACTTGAAACATAGAAAAATAAATATTGTATCTGAAATTGCCTGCTGAAATACAATTTTAACATCTATTTATAGGTGTCAAAAGTGTGCCGCGAAGGGTCACTCGACGCAGTTAGTCAGGATCGCCGATGCACTTTGTGATCCGCCCTTTGGTTTGCTTCATCACCTTTCAGCACTTGCTTTCAGCATCTTTGCGTTTTGGAAAATTGGGTGGTATAGTATTGCATCGCGAAACTGTTCGGGGACCTGCCCACTACTATTTTTCATCGCCTACTTGATATTTTCCTTTAGGGCTCAGTACACTGGAAATTTTGGTGAGGTTTATGCCTTCTTTTCTTCGTCATTTTAGCTGTTTTGTTCCTTTTTGCCAAGTAGTGTCCATGATTTATCTCAAACATGAAATACGTGAAACTTAAGGTTTTACATCAGTTTGAGACAAAATATGCATTTGAGGACACTAATTCTATTAAAATCATGCCATAAATGAGTCCAAATTGTGGACTCATCACACTCAAAGATTCAAATTATGAGTCACCATTATCAAAGTTACTGAAGTTCACAATACTTTCTTCATATGCAAGTTTAAGCTCAACAAAGGTACTCAAATTCCTTCACAACAAAGATGATTCCATAGTCACGCACAATTTCACAATAATTTAAAGTCCCATAATCACATACAACTCTCACACTCACAAAGATGAACACATGCATGATTTCACCCATACGTTTGCCCTTATTTTCTAATCGACATTCATTTCAGCTCACTCAAGATCACAGAGGTCTTTTCACGGCTTGTAATGGGGTTGAGTGTCAAGGTATGGTCATTTAGGCTTAGTGGCTTCTACGTTCATGAAGTGTGGTCTGAACATCACTTTTTCTCCTTTTCTTTAAACATGTAAATCATGCTCATAATCCACCCATTATTCAACTTCATATGAACTATCGGATACCCCATTTCTTTTGCAACTTCCACTACTTTTTTTCACAACTTTTTCATTCTTTTTTTGTGCTTCTTTTCTCTTTTCATTTCTATTTTTTTTACATAGAGGGGTTCCATCATTTTCAAAACAATTACTCAAAGGAGGATTTCTCACACTTCTTGATTTTCCTTCTCTTTTCACCACACCCCCAACTTAGGCTTTTGGCTTAAGTTGACTATTCAAACAAACAACACTTCATGAAAGTTGTGGGTAAATGGATAAAGAGGGATCACAATTGTTCAAGTTTCTTCCAAGAAAAGGGTAAGACTCATGAGGGTTAAAGAAAGGTTCACACATCTCACAAGGTTGACCACAGAAGAGGCATATTGTGAAATTGTTTCACTCTTCAAAATTGTTGCCTAAGATCATTTCAAGTGCTTGCATAACTTGTCAACCAGACCAACGGGGAAATTTCTAGGTGTCATCACACACAATGTTCAAAGAAATCTCATCACACAAGGCATTGGCACTAATATCAAACAACACTCCACACTTTTTAGCTTGTATGCAATGTTCATCACAAGAGACTCATTCGATAATCGACTAGTCACAACGAGAAGCTAAAAGTTCACATGTTGTTTATAAAACTTCATTGGCCTCATCGTAGTGGCATATTCATTTCATTCAATTAAGTGCACTATTCAAGTCATCAGTTTTGATCATAACTGATACTCAAATTCACATAAGAACAACCCCAATCATACACAAAAGAGGTGGAAAATTTTCAAATTAGGTAGGTTCAAAACCATTTTCATTCAAAACAATGGCCACAAGCTAAAATATTCACAATTTCAAGATCAAAACATATATCTAGATCAACAAAACCCATTATTCACAAAAAAAATATAATCACAAGAGGTAGGTATGGAAATACCTTACCCTACCCAACAAAAAGAAACAGTTGTCCTCAAATGCAACTAAAGCAAAGATAATCAATAAAAACAATAGAGAGGGAGATAAAAATCATCATGTCTACTTTGAGGATGGGCATCAGTGCCTGGTGTAGCATCATTTGTGGCTCTACTGGGGCCTGTCATAGTAATATCTCTCAAGGAGGCCTGTCGGGCTATCTCGAATATGGCACCCTCTAAGTAGGCCAGATCCTCATAAACAGTCATATGTCTCTCCTCTCGCTTCTCTTCATTGGTCTCATCCTTAGATTCAGTAGCAGCAACATCCTTCCTAATATTATCTCCAGTAGTACTCGGAGGTACCTTAGCACAAACTAGAATCCCAACACTTGGATCATTTGGGATCTTTGCTATCCCATATAGCGAAGTAAAGTCTGTTGACTACAGATGGCCTATATCCTTCCTAAGCTCAGAAACCTCCGCTTTCAAATTCGTAACCTAACTAGTCACACCCTATCCTCTCTCACAAATCACTACTCTTGTTGTGAGAGCATCAACTGAAGCCCAAAGAGGTGTCAGCGCAGCAGTGATAGCTCTCTCAAACATCCAGGGCACCTCGGCCTCGAGCTGGGAAGCCTGCACATTGGCAAAATAGGCTAAGTGCCCCATTTTAAAGAGCATGACCTGAGTGATCAGAGGCCTGGCAACAGTGGAACCAACAGCAACTCTAGAAGGAGAGGGAGTAGTAGAAGAACTTGGAGTCTGAGAAGGAGTGGAGCTAGATGTACCTGAAGGCCTAGAGGGCGAAGTAGGCAAGGCTACCTCTAAAGGTAATGAATCGATATCAACCTCTGGGGATATATCCGCCGAAGTTACTCTCCTCCTCTCAGCTTCATCCCGTCTATACTCGGCTTCTATGCATCAGATGTCAATTGAAGATGTGGGTGTAACCTCAAAGTCCTTCTTCTTGTTAGGAGGAACTCTAGCCTGAAGACACAACTTTGTAATGAGTACTGGGAATGGAAGGGACATCTGGCACTACTTGGACCTTATGGCCATCTCCTACTCGATAATCAACCCCAAATTCAGCTGCTTCTTCGCAATAATAGATTCGAGACAGGCCGCCTTTGGATGGTGTAGAATGGACTCATTTTGTGATGATATGATTGAGTTGCTGATGAACCCAAACTAGTACCGAGCTACTATGTTCAAATCCTTCTTCTTAATAGGTGCTCTTTCCTCAATCCACCTTGGGGAGGTGTCAGAAATGAGGGGAGCTAGCTAACCTTTCAGGTAATCTAGAGTTTGTGAAGTGATCATACTTTGATAAGCCTGCTCTATGTTTATGGCCATGTCAAATATGGTGTTTATCTCATTGCTTTCGCATTGCACTGTCCTCCCTTGGACCACCACAGACTCTACCGGTCTGAAGGCATTGGCCTTTTTCTTTCCCTTTGGTACCAGGACATTATAAGCACTATAAAACACCCGAACCCATGTAAGAATGTATGGGCCACGGGACCTAGTGAAAATCTCGAACCTCTAGAATCGGAGAATGTCCCACATGTTTGGGTACCTATCCACTACACCATTCGTGGACAATCTCTTTTCTTACAAAATTGTCCTCAATCCCTCAGCCTTTAACCATTTGACTAACCAGGGAGGAGGACCCTAAATTGGTGGTGCTGGAACCACCGTTTGTGCTTGAGCTGGCACTGAATCTGAGGTAGGAGGGGTTGGCTTTGACATCCTAGACAGATCATTATGTGCTTTAGCACCAATCTCCACTCGTCGGGTTTGGAGTAACTGGTCATCCTTAGGCTCAGATAATGAAGCCTGAGAATCAAATGATTGTCCCTCACTACCAGAGTTATTCTCATGTGTCTCAGCTACGCGCACCTTACCCTTTCCCTTGCCTCCCTTCGAAGGTGACTTTTTGCTATTTGATGTGGAAGCAGTTGCTTCGACATTGATCACAATTCCCTATGCCATTATTTGGGGTAGCATGCCAATATTGTCCAAATTTGTTCTAGCCATATCTGCAAAATGCATAGAAACATGTTAGAAATGGTTCAAGAGAAGTGCAAAAATCAAATTGCATAAAGAATCACCGAACCAGTCGCCGAGTATTATTAACGTTTGAAGGACACATTTTCCAATTCTAAGATTCAACGATCATTAGTTAGTATAATAACCAAACTAAATGAGTTGGGGTCAAAACCCACTGGGAGCGTTACGTGTTTAAGATTCAATCGGTAAGTTCAAACATGTTCGAATCAATCATTGGAGAAGACATTATTGAATAGAAAAATAATTCAAATTAGGGGGTGACACAAATGTCAAATAAGGGGGTTTTGGTTTTAACTATCACCTACAACAAGAGTAAATAATATAAAGATAATAATAGGGAGATTGGTTCTTGGGATGTGATTCGATTACGGGCTATTACAAACAAACGGTTAGTTGCAACTATTACAAAATAGTTGTAAATTAGTAAATAAGCTAGACTATAGTGGAGGTAAACTTTCTCTCAAACAATTTACCCCGAATCAAGTCGATTTCTCTCGAACATCGACAAGCATGTAAATTAAGAACAACCTACACTTTAGTCCATTCACTCTCTCGAGCTGAATGTGTAGAAAAAGGTTTAGGATTCACTCTCTCAAGCTGAAACCATGACAATCCAATACCCATAGACCATCAATCAATAATCTTGGTTTTACAACATCTCTTTCGAGCAAGACAAAACAAGATGGTAGAACTGCATTGGCAACTACAATTCATTACTTTAAACCACAATTACTAATTGAAATCACTTCTAAACAGCAATGAGCAACAACTATTAGCTAAATCAGCCCATTATTACATAATCACACCCCAAGAATTGGGGTTTTAGCTTAACATCATAAAAAGATAGAAATGTTACCAAATTGTGTTTCCATCAATTGGGTACGATTAAACTCATCTATACAAAAGTCCAAAATGAGGAATCTCGAAGACCCACTTTGAATTTCTAAAAGGTGAAAAGTTTCAATTCTTCAAAGCTAAAGAAAACTTGTCTCCTAGTTCAGAACTCTCAATCCTAAGATAAAATATTGTTCAGAATAAAAATTGACATCTAACTTAATATTTGAAAATGAATTTATAGTCGCCAAAAATATGTTGCGAAGGTCCATTCGGTGTAGTAAGTTGGGCTCGTCGATCCACTCGACGATGCTCCCTTTAGCCAATTTCATCACCTTTTTGTCTTAGCCTTCAACATCCTCCAAGTCTGTAACTTTGGGCGATCTAACATTGCATTGTGGAATCACTCAGCGATCCGCTGACTGTACCTTTCTCTCGCCAACTTGGCTTTCTCCTTCAAGGCTTGGACATTAGAACTTTAGGCGGTCATTAAGGTCACTCTGCGAGTCTCCAAGTGGACATGGCGATCACCAGGCTCTCTTTTCTTCCTTCTTTCAACTCGCTTTGTTTCTTTTGAAACTTAGTATCCATGCTTTACTCCTGCATCTATGATCCTAAAAATCAAGGACTCTACATAAGTTATTGGCACAAAATGAGCATTTGAGGACACCAAACCTATACAGATAAAGCCCTAAATGAGTCCCAATCTCGAAATCATCAACACCCCCACTTAAACTTTTGCTTGTCCTCAAGTAAAACTCAAGTTCAGCAATTTAAAAAGGATGTCTCAAATAGTGCTACACAAGACCTAATCATGAATGCACACAACAAGACTGAACTTATTCATGCAAGGATCAATTGTGCACTCAAAGTTTCAAGTTGTGACTCACCACTATCAAAGATTCTCAAGTTCACAATACTTTCTTCAATTGCAAGTTCAAGCTCAACAAAGGTACTCAAATGCCCTCAAACAAAGATGATTACATATTCAGACAATGGATCAACAATTTATAGTTCCGAAATCAAAAAAACTTCTCACACTCAAAAAGATGAGCAGATGCATGACTTCACCCATAGGTTTGCCCTTAGTTTCCAACCAATATTTGTTTTCATATCACTTTAAGATCAAAAAGGTCTTTTCAAGGCATGTAATGGGGCTGAGATATAGGTATGGTCATTTAGGCTCAGTGGCTGCTATCCTCATGAAATATGGCATGAATAACACTTCCTTTCCTTTTCTTCATCATTCTTATTCAAGCTCAGAATTCACCCCATTATTAACTTTCCATGGAACACTAGACACCTCATTTTCTTTTGCACTTTCACAACTTTATTTCAAAACTTTTTCGTTCTTTTTCTTTTTCATTCAGCTTTTTTTTGTTTTCTCTTTTTTATATGGAGGGGTTCCATATTTCTCAAAACCATGAATCAAGGGGGGTTCTTTTGCATTTCTTGATTTACCTTCTCTTTCCACAACACCCCTAACTTAGGCTTTTGGACTAAGTTGTCTATTCAAGCAAACCACAACTCATGAGGATTATGGGTGAAGGGATAAAAAGAGGTCTCATTTGCATCAAGTTTCTTCCAAGGAAAAGGCTAAGACTCAAAGGGTGTTCAAGCAAAAGATCACACACTCACAAGGTAGGCCACAAAAGAGGTATAATGTCAAATTGTTTCACTATTTAAAATTGTTGCCTAAGATCATTTCATGAGCATTCATCACTTAGTCAACCGGACCAACAGGGCAAATTCTAGGTGTCATCACACATGGTTCATGATAAGCGCATCACACAAGGCATTGACACCAATGTTAGACAAGACTCCACACTTTCGCTAGTGTACAATGTTCATCACAAGAGACTCCATTTGGTAATCGGCTAGTCACAACGAGATGCAAAAAGTTCACATATTGCCTATGCAACTTCATTTAGCCTTATCCTAGCCACACATTCATGTTAGTTCGATTGAGAGTACTATTCAAGTAATCCATTTTATCACAACCGACACTCAAATTTGTATAAAAACATCTGTAATTAAATACACAAAAGGCAACAAAATTTTTAAGAGGGGTCTGAAAACCATTTGCATTAAAATAAGGAGCCACAAGCTCAAGCATCCACAAAAACAATATTAAAAACATCAATTTCAGCACAAAACCCAATATATACACAAAAATCATAATCACAAGAGGTGGGTATGGAAATACCTCACCCCACCACAAACAAAAAGCTATTTGTCCTCAAATGCAATAAAAACAAAATATCCAAAAAGTAAATAAAAATGACAGAGAGGGAGGTGAAGAGAATTCCTGCCTACGCAGTCGCTCCATCTGTTGGGGTATCAATGTCTAGTGTAACATCAAAACTGCTAACTCCACTCTAGTCAGCCAAGGGTGTGTTTTGCCAAACAAGTCTGCACAACTGCATCTACCATGGCCTCCTCAGTCTCCATAAGGCCTTCATAAGAAACCTCATCAGCAACCCCAAGCATCTCCTCATCTGTCTCAACCTCAGACTCGAGATCAGCAGCCACCTTCTCATCTAGAACATCATCTCCGGTGTTAACTGGAGGCATCTTTGGCTCAACTGGCACATCTGGGATCTCCAATGTCTCAAAAATAACTGACATGTTGGTGCACTTCAACTGGTCCACATCGCTCCTCAACTCTGCAGTAACGACCTTTAAGGTTGTCACCTCCTCGATAGCCCCTTGTCCTTGATCACACCCCGCTATACATGACGTAAGGGCATCAATCATAAGGCTCAATGGTGTCATACCATAAGCAAGAGCCCTCTCAGTCATGCTAGGAATAGTGGCCTCATGTATGTGGCATGTATGTCCGCATAGTGGGCTTGGTGCCCCATCCGTATCAATGCAACCTGGGTGAGTAGAGGTTGAGCAGCAGCAGTAGCAATACCAGGTCTAGGGGGTAAAGAATCAGTAGAGGAAAAGGGAGTAACAGAAGGTGCAGCACTAGATCTACCTGAAGGCCCAGGGGCTAGAGTAGGCAAAGGTGCCTCTGCAGGTAATGTATCTATATCCACAACTAGGGAATTATCCATCGGGGCTGCCTTCTTCTTCTCCGCCTCATCTTTCAGGTACTCTACCTCAATCCTCCAGATGATAATAAAATATATGGGAACCACTTTTACATCCTTCTTCTCATCTCGAGGTACTCAAGTTTGTCTGTACAACTCGGTAATAAATACCAGGAATGGAAGGGAAGTTTGTCTTTTCTTGGCCCTCATAAGCATCTCCTGGGCAATGAGCATCCCCAAGTTCAGCCTCGTCCCATCAATGATACAATCAAGACAAGCTTTTTTGGCGTGGCGGACAATTGACTCGTTCTGGGATGGCATGAAAGTACTATTGATAAAGCCAAACTAGAACCTAGCTGCGATGTTAAGGTCCTTATTCTCAATGGGTGCTCCAACATCAAGCCACTTGAAAGTACCGTCAAAAATTAGAGGAGCCAACAACTTCTTCATGTTCTCTAGGTGCTGCCAATCATCCTCAATGTCATTCGAGCACTCCAAAACCGCATTGATAGCACCACTTTCACATTTTGCCTTTTTCCTTCTAACAACCACAGATTTAAATTTGGCTGTTGGCTTCTTCCCTTGTGGTACCAAGGCACTATAGGCATTGTAGAACTATCTAACCAAATTTGGAATGTACGGGTTACAACACTTAGTGAATAGCTACAATTTGTGTTACCTCAGGCAGCTCATGATCTCCGGATACCTAAACACCATCAATCGACAGTCGATTTTCCTTTTTAATGGTCGTAAGAAGAAATTACAAATACAATACTTATGAATGAACTATTGGAACAAATCAAGATGCTCAACAAAAGAGTATCACTTATGGAAACAAGATATGTGGAGAAGGACCATGGTAAAAAACCAGAGCTAATAGTGCAGTCGGAGTACTTTAAACAACCAGATCTAGAAGGTGACGTTGGGACACACATAAAAACCCAAGTTACTAACAATTTACATATTGTTGCAGGAACAACAAAGGAATCATTTACAACAAAAAGAAAAAAACTACAATTTGAATAAGGTATTTGAAAAACCTTATGCCCACCCCATATACCAAAAAATGCACTATTTATACCACCACAAATACATACGTATGCAACCTCACTTAACCAAACAAAGAAAACCTATAACCATATAACCCGCACATATTTTGAAAATATTGAAAAAATCTAGAATTTATTAAATACCCAACCTATTGAGAACCCAGAAAAACTAAAAAACCACAAAGGATATATTACAAACAAATTACAAAACTATAATAAATTGATAGCTTTGCTAGGTACTAAACCAAATTTAGTAGCAACTTGCTATGCTTATGGACTTATTTCGACAGCATATACAGTCACAGGAGACGAACTTAGTCAAATACCAGAATTACATCAAGCATTCATGAATTATAAGAGAATTATCAAAGGACAATTATTTTATATAAGGTTCTACTCAGCGACAACAGAAGTATTATTTGATGAAATTAAGAAAATAGGAATGACAAAGGACTATATTATTCCGGAAGAAATTATTAAACAACCAGTTATACCAAGAACAGAGTTACCAGAATTTTATGCAAACAAAAGAATTATTGGACTCAGTACGATATTAGTAGAATTAGCCAACGTATAACAAATTACATATGGAAATATCATTCCAGAAATCACTTATTAATCTATTCAACAGCAAAGGAACTAAGACCTATGGATAAGGAAGAAGTAAAAAATTGGGCTCTATCATTACTTAAACCAGAATAGGATCCAATAACAAAAGCAATCAAGAAAGGATTTATCTCACAAGACAGTCTAGATCAATACTGTAAACTCATTGGGAAAAAGTATACAGAACACATATGCAACAAATGTAGCGGAATAGACAACTACATACTAGATGTCAACATAGATTGAAAAAGGATAGACAAATGGAAGAACAAGAATTAAAGAGGAAGCAATTATCGGACAAAGACATAAAGAAAGAATCAACTTTTCAAAAAGAAGGAATCAACTTTCTAGAAAGCAAAAATGACAAAAACATGTGATAAGAAAACGACATAAAGATAGAAAGAAGACGCGTAAGAAGAAAGTAATATAAATTATGTCGGGGACTGCTATGTAAATAATTAGGGACTTACTATGTAAATATTTTTCTTATTTTGCACTTATAGTCCTTAAGACATTTGTATATATAGATAGCATCTTGTAAGAAGAAGGGTAAGCAAGCAAGCAGACACATCTCTCTAATATTTCTAAAATTCCAGCTTTGTAAAAATAAATATCCAATAAAAATATATTTTATTCCCCAAAATTATGGAGAAAAACATAGCAAATACTGCAACTCTACAACAGGTATACCCATTTATTATTATGTTCATCTAAATTATTAATTCCTGTCAACCATACTATTATGTTATATACTTATGATTATTATTATGAATTAAGATTATTCTATAATTTATTGTCTAGTTTCCTGGCATAGAGAAAAGTAGGAGAAAACTTCTAGAACTATGCCATCCAAAATTGGGAAACCAAAGAAGGCAAGGAGGCCATGTTAGTGGAGTACCTAAGTGTTGAGGCGCTGTTTAGGAAGATAATATCCGAAAAAGGTATCATACTAGTAGTGATCAGATGAAAAAGTACGAATACTTTAAGTCATAATAAACTATCATAAGATTACCATATGGTAAACATGGAAGGCAGGAATAATCTGATAAAAATGAATATAACAAACCCACCAACCATAGTAATTGGCAATAGTTATTTTAAAGATAATCATAAGATACTTATTTTTAAGATATTAGAAAAAATAACCGAACCTAATAAAAGAAAATTAATATGGGAAAAATTAATGAAATACAAAGAAGAAGAAATAAATGAATTAATAAACAGGATTGGATTAATGACATAAGACAGATAATACAAGAATTATACGATAATACAGATTATTTAGACCTAATATACTCATCAGATTATAATAGTGATTAGATTATTATGATAAATGAAGAATATTTCCAAGTTTGGAAAGAAGTTACGATCGAAATAGATTAATGGAAATAAATTATAAAAACATATCTAGAAGTATATTTAAGAACACAAGAGATACAATACCTACATCTATTGATAGAAGGAACCCAAATACTTATAAGTAAAAAAGAGAAATCAGATGAATACTATAAAAAAACATTCAATTAATAAAAAATGAATAAAAAGATGATTCTGAATATATACCCCCCCCCCACATTGGTATCAGAGCTAATAATTAAAGAAAAAGACAATAGAAGATGAGAAGACCCTATAAAAATACTCGAATATATAAACAAATAAAATATGATTTAACATATCTATATGTAGAATATAAAAGTTTAAATAAATAGATAAATAAAACTACAGAAGATCTCTATAAATTAGATATATTAATCACAAAAATATCACTATTAGAATCTAAGTTTATCATCCAACTAAAACAAAGATTAAATTAAAATGAACAAAGAAGAATTCGCAATAAATGAAAAAACATATGAAAATTATGATGGACTAAAAATAAAAATAATTTTCTCAAATTTACGTAGAAAATATAAAAATATAGGAACGCAATTGTATTTAATGTTAGAAAAAGAAGAATTAAAATTAGAAGATAGTATGATAACTATGGTACGAACAGCAAAAGAAAATGAAGAAATAGATAGACAAAAAGAAATAGAAAAAATACAGCAGCTAACAGATACAAAAAATAATAGAATAAAAGAATTAGAAAAAGAACTACAAGTATTAAAAGAAATATATGAGAAACAGCAAAACCAAAAAGAAGAAAACCAATTATTAACAGAAATACAACAATATAAAGATAAACTTACAGAAAATCAAGGAAAACTAGAAAATAAAAATGAATTGCATGTAGAAACTATAGAAGAAGAAAGTATGGAAATAGACCAAAAGTCAGAAATAAGCGAATCAGAAATAAATGAAACATATACAAAAATCATGATAAATAAAAAACTAGTAGAAAATACGAAAGTAGAAATAAATTATAATGAAAAAATGAAAGAAACAGAACCTAGTACTAGCACTCCAAGAATAAATATCCAAAACAGAAAAAACCACAAACATATACTCGAGATTATACAAGTTCAGATAGATATGAGGCCTTATGGAATAAAAGATTAAATATTAGAAAATAGAATCCTAAACAAATAAATGGACAGCCTTGAATATTTAGATTTAGATTGTGTAGCAGCTACAAATCAAACTATCCAACTATGGATAAGTTATATAGCAAAACAAATAATAGACAATAAAATTAATATAACAGAAGTACCAGGATACATAGAAAGAACATTCATAGGAGAAGTAAAATTATGGTTCTTAAATTTAGAAGAAGAAAGTAAAAAGACACTAAGATCAAATAAAAATATACAAGCTAAAGAAACAACATCGGTAATAGATATACTCTATAAATATGAAACAGCTATAAGAAATGAAGAAAAGGTTTAAAAAATATAAAAAAACAAAAACATAAATATAAGAATCCAAGAAAAAGATATTTTGCAAAATCTATAAGACCATATAGAAAAAAGAAAAGCTTAAGTGAATGTAAATGCTACAATTGTGGGATATTAGGACATTTAGCAAAATATTGTAAAATACCAAAAATCCCTAATAAAAAACAAATATCAGAAATAATTATAGAAGAAGAAGTCTATTTACAATTCGAATACATAGATTATGAATTAGAAAGCGATGATAGTATTTATGAAATATCTGATAATGAAGAAGAATACCAAACAAAAAATGAAATAGAACAAATAGATGACTGAAGAAAGTATACAAATAATACAAGAAGAATATATAACAGATGATTATTCTGAACAAAAAATAATTTTTGATAACAATATTTTTGAAAAAGTAAAAGGAAAAGAAATTGACTTAAGTGTAGAAAAAATATTTAATATGCCATTAATAAAAAATCATTTCAAAAGAAATAAAGAAGAATTTTATATAATTAGTCAATAAAGAACATATTATAGATTGTAAATATGCCCAAAGGAAAGTTGAAGTCCCAATTATAAATAAAAGAGAATTAAATAAGGAGGTACAAAAATTAAAAAGTAAAGATCAAATTAAATATGTACATTTAGGAGGAATAGAAATACTTATAAAAGCCTATTTTAAAGAAGGAATAGATACTCCAATAGAAATATATTTAGTAGATGATAGAATAATAGAACCTATAGAAAAAAGCGTAATAACAGCAGTAAAAGGAAACTTAATTTATCAGAAATTTAAATTTACAGTTAATACTAATTATTCAGTTGCATTAACAGACCAAAACATAGATAAAGCATTAGTCTTATATTGGAAAATTAATGGAATAACTTTAGCCCAGGAAGTAAAATATGTATAGCTATGTGTAAAAATCTATATGTATTAACTACTAAACACAAAATAACTGCAAAAAGTAAAATAAAAGGAATAGAGATAGAAACCCCATTCGAACAGTTTGTTAAAATAAAAGATCATAATAATTACTCATATAAAGAAATAGACACTATTGAAAATCTAGATATTATAGAAGAAAGTATAGGAAGAGCCAGAAAAATTGAAAATAATCTGCAAAAAGAATATACAAAAAAATTAGCATATGATATAATCCCCAATAAATACTACATAGTAGGAGTAATAGAAGGAAAAGAACATTTAATCTTGATAAATACCAAACAAGAAGACAATTACATAATAGATAAGTTATTAAATAAAGAGTAAATGGAAATAAACAAAGTAACAAAACAAAAATGCTCAGATTTACCAACATTAATAATTGCTCAATTAGAAATAGAAAAAGACATAATAATAGCAGATATACCTATAAAAATAAAGTTCGAAAGTAGAGAAAAACAACAAGCAGATATAATACTTGGATTAAAATGGTTAGAAGAAGTAAAACCTTATAAAATAGAATCTACTTACCTAACTATTATCTATAATAATAAGACAATAACAATAAGAAGAATACTATTATGAAAATACATGTACTTATGAAAATAATAATAGAAGGATACTAGAATAGATATTATACACCAATGATAGATACAGGAGCAAAAGTTAACATATGCAAATATAACTATTTACCAAAAGACAAGTGGATAAAATTAAAAATACCTATAGTAGTAAAAGGATTTAATAATGAAGGAAGTTTAATACATTATAAAGCAAAAGAAGTAAAAATTCAAATCTTGGATAAAATACTTAAGATAGATGAAATATATAATTACGATTTACATACAAAAGATATAATCTTAGGAATACCATTTTTAGATAAATATTATCCACATATAATAACTAAAACTCACTGGTGGTTAACAACACCATGTAATCATAAAGTAGGAGCAAAAAGAGTAGGAAATAAAATACAACAAGCTACAGAATGGATAAAAGGAAGTGAAAAAATTACACAGAAATTAGAAAATATGCCAATTAATACCAACGATATAGAATATCTAGTATTCACAATAGACAAACTAAGCCCAATAAAAAATAAACTACAACAATTATATAGTGAAGACCCATTAAAAGGATGGAATAAGCATAAAACAACAGTAAAAATAGAATTAATAGATCAAAATAACATAATAACTCAAAAACCTTTAAAATATAATTTTGATGACTTAAAAGAATTTACAATGCATATAACAGAATTATTAGAAAAAGCATATATACAAGAAAGTAACAGCAAACATACTAGTCCAGCATTTATAGTTAATAAACACAGTGAACAAAAAAGAGGAAAAAGTAGGATGGTTATAGATTATAGAAATTTAAATGCAAACACTAAAACTTACAATTACCCAATCCCAAATAAGATATTAAAAATTAGACAAATACAAGAATACAATTATTTTAGTAAATTTGACTATAAATCAGAATTTTATCCCTTAAAGTTAGACGAAGAATCTAAAAAATTAACAGCATTTACGGTACCACAAAGATTTTATGAATGAAATGTATTACCATTTGGATACAAAAATGCACCAGGAAGATTTCAACATTTTATGGATACATATTTCACAAAACTACATAACTGTATAGTATACATAGATGATATACTATTATACTCAAAAACATATAATGAACATATAGAATTATTAGTACAATTTATAAACATAGTAGAAAAAAGATGATTCCGCATATACCCCCCCCCCCACCCCCCCCCCACCCCCCCCCCCCCCACATTTGTATCAGAGCTAATAACTAAAAAAAAAAACAATAAAAGTTGAGAAGACCCTATAAAAATACTCGAATATATAAACAAATAAAACATGATTTAACATATCTATATATAGAATATAAAAGTTTAAATAAACAGATAAATAAAACTACAGAAGATATCTATAAATTAGATATATTAATCACAAAAATATCACTATTAGAATCTAAGTTTATCATCAAACTAAAACAAAGATTAAATTAAAATGAACAAAGAAGAATTCGCAATAAATGAAAAAACATATGAAAATTATGAAGGACTAAAAATAAAAATAATTTTCTCAAATTTAGGTAGAAAATATAAAAAAATAGGAACTCAATTGTATTTAATGTTAGAAAAAGAAGAATTAAAATTAGAAGATAGTATGAGAACTATGGTAAGAATAGCAAAAGAAAATGAAGAAATAGATAGACAAAAAGAAATAGAAAAAATACAGCAGCTAACAGATACAAAAAATAATAGAATAAAAGAATTAGAAAAAGAACTATAAGTATTAAAAGATATATATGAGAAACAGCAAAACCAAAAAGAAGAAAACCAATTATTAATAGAAATACAACAATATAAAGATAAACATACAGAAAATCAAGGAAAACTAGAAAATAAAAAAGAATTGCAAGTAGAAACTATAGAAGAAGAAAATATGGAAATAGACCAAAAGTCAGAAATAAGTGAATCAGAAATAAGTGAAACATATACAGAAATCATGATAAATAATAAACTAGTAGAAAATACAGAAGTACAAATAAATTATGATGAAAAAATGAAAGAAACAGAAACTAGTACTAGCACTCCAAAAATATATCCAAAACAGAAAAAACCACAAACATATACTCTAGATTATACAAGTTCAGATAGATATGAGGCCTTATGGAATAAAAGATTAAATATAAAAAAATGGAATCCTAAACAAATAAATGGACAGCCTGAATATTTAGATTTAGATTGCGTAGCAGATATAAATCAAAGTATCCAACTATGGATAAGTTATATAGCAAAACAAATAATAGACAATAAAATTAATATAACAGAAGTACCAGGATACATAGAAAGAACATTCATAGGAGAAGTAAAATTATGGTTCTTAAATTTAGAAGAAGAAAGTAAGAAGACACTAAGATCAAATAAAGATATACAAGCTAAAGAAACAACATCGGTATTAGATATATTCTATAAATATGAAACAGCTATAAGAAATGAATTTAGCAGTATGACAACAGAGGAAGAAGAACGCATAAAGATAAAATTATAAACAAAAATTTAATGAACAAATTAGGAATATGTAATATGTGTTATTTAGATGAATATACCTGTGCATACAAAGAATATTATTATAAAAGAGTCTATAATATACATGAAAGCCCAGGAATAAGACACTTATATTTTACAAAACTACCAGAACCATTTAGTTCAAAAATCATAAAAGCATGGGAAGAAGCAGGATTACATGATACATTAGGAGCTAGAATAATATTTGTAAAAAAATGGTCTGCAAATATGTGTGAAAAATATAGAGAAGAAACAAAAATGGAGAAAACAATAATAAAAAACTTAGCATGTTGTAAAGATAAAATAGCACCACAATTCGGTTGTAATGACAAATATTATAAAAAATATAAAAAGAAAAGGTTTAAAAAATATAAAAAACAAAAACATAAATATAAGAATCCAAGAAAAAGATATTTTGCAAAATCTATAAGACCATATAGAAAAAAGAAAAGTATAAGTGAATGTAAATGCTACAATTGTGGGAAATTAGGACATTTAGCAAAAGATTGTAAAATATCAAAAATCCCTAATAAAAAACAAATATCGGAAATAATTATAGAAGAAGAAGTCTATTTACAATTAGAATACATAAATTATGAATTAGAAAACGATGATAGTATTTATAAAATATCTGATAATGAAGAAGAATACCAAACAGAAAATGAAATAGAACAGATAGATGACTGAAGAAAGTATATAAATAATATAAGAAGAATCTATAACAGATGATTATTCTGAACAAAAAATAATTTTTGATAACAATATTTTTGAAAAAGTAAAAGGAAAAGAAATTGACTTAAGTGTAGAAAAAATATTTAATATGCCATTAATAAAAAATCCTTTCAAAAGAAATAAAGAAGAATTTTAATAATTAGTCAAAAAGAACATATTATAGATTGTAAATATGCTCAAGGGAAAGCTGAAGTCCCACTTATAAATAAAAGAGAATTAAATAAGGAGGTACAAAAATTAAAAAGTAAAGATCAAACTAAATATGTACATTTAGGAGGAATAGAAATACTTATAAAAGCCTATTTTAAAGAAGGAATAGATACTCCAATAGAAATATATTTAGCAGACGATAGAATAATAGAACCTATAGAAAAAAGCGTAATAATAGCAGTAAGAGGAAACTTAATTTATCAGAAATTTAAATTTACAATTAATACTAATTATTTAGTTGCATTAACAGACCAAAACATAGATAAAGCATTAGTCTTATATTGGAAAATTAATGGAATAACTTTAGCCCAGGAAGTAAAATATGTATAGCTAGGTGTAAAATTCTATATGTATTAACTACTAAACACAAAATAACTGCAAAAAGTAAAATAAAAGGAATAGAGATAGAAACCCCATTCAAACAGTCTGTTAAAATAATAGATCATAATAATTACTCATATAAAGAAATAGACACTATTAAAAATCTAGATATTATAGAAGAAAGAATAGGAAGAGCCAGAAAAATTAAAAATAATCTGCAAAAAGAATATACAAAAAAATTAGCATATGATATAATCCCCAATAAATACTACATAGTAGGAGTAATAGAAGGAAAAAAACATCTAATCTTGATAAATACCAAACAAGAAGACAATTACATAATAGATAAGTTATTAAATAAAGAGTAAATGGAAATAAACAAATTAACAAAACAAAAATGATAATTGCTCGATTAGAGATAGAAAAAGACATAATAATAGCAGATATACCTATAAAAATAAAGTTCGAAATTAGAGAAGAACAACAAGCAGATATAATACTTGGATTAAAATGGTTAGAAGAAGTAAAATCTTATAAAATAGAATCTACTTACCTAACTATTACCTATAATAATAAGACAATAACAATAAGAAGAATACTATTATGAAAATACATGTACTTATGAAAATAATAACAGAAGGGTACTATAGTAGATATTATACACCAATGACAGATACAGGAGCAGAAGTTAACATATGCAAATATAACTGTTTACCAAAAGACAAGTGGATAAAATTAAAAATACCTATAGTAGTAAAAGGATTTAATAATGAAGGAAGTTTAATACACTATAATGCAAAAGAAGTAAAAATACAAATATGGGATAAAATACATAAGATAGATGAAATATTTAATTACGATTTACCTACAAAAGATATAATCTTAGGAATACCATTTTTAGATAAATATTATCCACATATAATAACTAAAACTCACTGGTGCTTAACAACACCATGTAATCATAAAGTAGGAGCAAAAAACGAAATAAAATACGACAAGCCACATAATGGATAAAAGGAAGTGAAAAAATTACACAGAAATTAGAAAATATGCCAATTAATACCAATGATATAGAATATATAGTATTCACAATAGACAAACTAAGCCCAATAAAAAATTAACTAGAACAATTATATAGTGAATACCCGTTAAAAGGATGAAATAAGCATAAAACAACAGTAAAAATAGAATTAATAGTCCAAAATAGCATAATAACTCAAAAACCTTTAAAATAAAATTTTGATGACTTAAAAGAATTTACAATGCATATAACAGAATTATTAGAAAAAGCATATATACAAGAAAGTAACAGCAAACATACTAGTCCAGCATTTATAGTTAATAAACACAGTGAACAAAAAAGAGGAAAAAGTAGGATGGTTATAGATTATAGAAATTTAAATGCAAAAACTAAAACTTACAATTACTCAATCCCAAATAAGATATTAAAAATTAGACAAATACAAGGATACAATTATTTTAGTAAATTTGACTGTAAATCAGGATTTTATCACTTAAAGTTAGATGAATAATCTAAAAAATTAACAGCATTTACGGTACCACAAAGATTTTATGAATGAAATGTATTACCATTTGGATACAAAAATGCACTAGGAATATTTCAACATTTTATGGATACATATTTCACAAAACTACATAACTGTATAGTATACATATATGATATACTATTATACTCTAAAACATATAATGAACATATAGAATTATTAGTACAATTTATAAACATAGTAGAAGAATCAGGTATAAGCTTAAGTAAAACTAAACCAGAAATTATGAGAAAAATCAAATAGAATTTTTAGGAATATAAATAGATCAAAATGGAATAAAAATATAGCAACACATAGTGTAAAAAATTATAAACTCAGAGGAAATACTAGATACAAAAAAGAAATTACAATCCTTTTTAGGTTTAGTAAACCAAGTAAGGGAATACATACCTAAACTCGCAGAATATTTAAAACCATTACAAAGAAAATTGAAAAAAGGTATTGAATATAATTTTAATGAAGAAGATATAAAACAAATTCAAAAGATAAAAGAGCAATGTAAGCAATTGCCAAAGTTATGTTTCCCTGATGAAAATAAAAAATTCAATTATATAGTAGAATCAGATGCAAGTGAAAATAATTACGGTGGAGTATTAAAATATAAATATGAAAATGAGAAAATAGAACATCACTGTAGATATTACTCAGGAACATTTTTGAAAACAGAAGGAAAATGGGAAATTAATAGAAAAGAATTATTTGCATTATATAAATGTTTACTAGCATTCGAACCATATATTGTATATAATAAATTTATTATTAAAATAGATAATACACAAGTTAAATGGTGGCTAACACGAAAAGTACAAGACTCAGTTACTACAAAAGAAATAAGAAGACTGGTATTAAATATTTTAAATTTCTCTTTTACTATTGAAGTGATCAGGACTAACAAAAATGTAATTGCAGACTACTTATCAAGACAAAGCCATACAAACAGATTTTGAAGAAGAAATTACAAATACAATGCTTATGAATGAACTATTGGAACAAATCAAGATGCTCAGCAAAAGAGTATCACTTATGGAAACAAGATATGTGGAGAAGGACCACGGTAAAAAATCAGAGCTAATAGTGCAGTCGGAGCACTTTAAACAACCAGATCTAGAAGGTGATGTTGGGACACACCTAAAAACCCAAGTTACTAACAATTTACATATTGTTGCAGGAACAACAAAGGAATCATTTACAACAAAAAGAAAAAACTATAATTTGAATAAGGTATTTGAAAAACCTTATGCCCCACCCCATATACCAAAAAATGAACTATTTATACCACCACAAATACATACGTATGCAACCTCACTTAACCAAACAAAGAAAACCTATAACCATATAACCCGCACATATCTCGAAAATATTGAAAAAATCTAGAATTTATTAAATACCCAACCTATTGAAAACCCAGAAATACTAAAAAACCACCAAGGATATATTACAAAAAAATTACAAAACTATAATAAATTGATAGCTTTGCCAGGTACTAAACCAAATTTAGTAGCAACTTGCTATGCTTATGGACTTATTTCGACAGCATATACAGTCACAGGAGACGAACTTAGTCAAATACCAGAATTACATCAAGCATTCATGAATTATAAGAGAATTACCAAAGGACAATTATTTTATATAAGGTTCTACTCAGCGACAGCAGAAGTATTATTTGATGAAATTAAGCCAGTTATCACAGTTATAAAAATAGGAATGACAAAGGACTATATAATTCCGAAAGAAACTATTAAACAACCAATTATACCAAGAACAGAGTTATCAGAATTTTATGCAAATAAAAGAATTATTGGACTCAGCACGATATTAGTAGAATTAGCCAACGTACATGATGAAACAAATTACATATGGAATATCATTCCAGAAATCACTTATTAATCTATTCAACAGCAAAGGAACTAAGACCTATGGATAAGGAAGAAGTAAAAAATTGGGCACTATCATTACTTAAACCAGAACAGGATCCAATAAAAAAAGCAATCAAGAAAGGATTTATCTCACAAGACAGTCTAGATCAATACTGTAAACTCATTGGGAAAAAGTATACAGAACACATATGCAGCAAATGTAGCGGAATAGACAACTACATACCAGATGTCAACATAGATTAAAAAAGGATAGACAAATGGACGAACAAGAATTAAAGAGGAAGAATTATCGGACAAAGACATAAAGAAAGAATCAACTTTTCAAAAAGAAGGAATCAACTTTCTAGAAAGCAAAAATGACAAAAACATATGATAAGAAAACGACATAAGGTTAGAAAGAAGACGACGTAAGAAGAAAGTAATATAAATTATGTCGGGGATTGCTATGTAAATAATTAGGAACTTACTATGTAAATATTTTTCTTATTTTGCACTTATAGTCCTTAAGACGTTTGTATATATAGATAGCATCTTGTAAGAAGAAGGGTAAGCAAGCAAGCAGACACATCTCTCTAATATTTCTAAAATTCCAACTTTGTAAAAATAAATATCCAATAAAAATATATTTTATTCCCCAAAATTATGGAGAAAAACATAGCAAATACTGCAACTCTACAACAGGTATACCCATTTATGATTATGTTCATTTAAATTATTAATTCCTGTCAACCATACTATTATGTGGTATACTTATGATTATTATTATGAATTAAGATTATTCTATAATTTATTGTCTAGTTTGCTAGCTTAGAGAAAAGTAGGAGAAAACTTTTAGAACTATGCCATCCAAAATTGGGAAACCAAAGAAGGCAAGGAGGCCGTGTTAGGGGAGTACCTAAGTGTTGAGGCGCTGTTTAGGAAGATAATATCCGAAAAAGGTATCATGCTAGTAGTGACCAGATGATAAAGTACGAATACTTTAAGTCATAATAAACTATCATAAGATTACCATATGGTAAACATGGAAGGCAGGAATAATCTGATAAAAATGAATATAACAAACCCACCAACCATAGTAATTGACAATAGTTATTTTGAAGATAATCATAAGATACTTATTTTTAAGATATTAGAAAAAATAACTGAACCTAATATAAGAAAATTAATATGGGAAAAATTAATGAAATACGAAGAAGAAGAAATAAATGAATTAATAAAACAGGATTGGATTAATGACATAAGACAGATAATACAAGAATTATACGATAATACATATTATTTAGACCTAATATACTCGTCAGATTATAATAGTGATTAGATTATTATGATAAATGAAGAATATTTCCAAGTTTGGAAAGAAGTTACGACCGAAATAGATTCATGGGAATAAATTATAAAAACATATCTAGAAGTATATTTAAGAACACAAGAGATACAATACCTACATTTATTAATTAGAAGGAACCCAAATACTTATAAGTAAAAAAGAGAAATCAGATGAATACTATAAAAAAAGCATTCAATTAATAAAAAATGAATAAAAATATGATTCCGCATATACCCCCCCCCCCCCCCCACACACACACACACATTGGATCAAATAGAATTTTTAGGAATACAAATAGATAAAAATGGAATAAAAATGCAACAACACATAGTGCAAAAAATTATAAACTCAGAAGAAATACTAGATACAAAAAAGAAATTACAATCCTTTTTAGGTTTAGTAAACCAAGTAAGGGAATACATACCTAAACTCGCAGAATATTTAAAACCATTACAAAGAAAATTGAAAAAAGATATTGAATATAATTTTAATGAAGAAGATATAAAACAAATTCAAAAGATAAAAGAGCAATGTAAGCAATTGCCAAAGTTATGTTTCCCTGATGAAAATAAAAAATTCAATTATATAGTAGAATCAGATGCAAGTGAAAATAATTACGGTGGAGTATTAAAATATAAATATGAAAATGAGAAAATAGAACATCACTGTAGATATTACTCAGGAACATTTTCGGAAATAGAAGGAAAATGGGAAATTAATAGAAAAGAATTATTTACATTATATAAATGTTTACTAGCATTCGAACCATATATTGTATATAATAAGTTTATTATTAGAACAGATAATACACAAGTTAAATGGTGGCTAACACGAAAAGTGCAAGACTCTGTTACTACAAAAGAAATAAGAAGACTGGTATTAAATATTTTAAATTTCTCTTTTACTATTGAAATGATCAGGACTAACAAAAATGTAATTGCAGACTACTTATCAAGACAAAGCCATACAAACAGATTTATCTATTCATAGACCATGGAGAGGACCTTGTACTTGTGGTGCTAGGACCAAAATCTATGCTGGAGTAGGAGAAGGAGTAGTGGCCCAAGGAGTCCTAATCCTAGAAGGATCATTTAGCCTCTTAGATCTCAACTTTGCTCTCTGGGCTCAGACTCTGCAGCCTGATGCTCACCTTCACTCTCAGACATGGTGAGGTGAGTGGTATAGATGTCATCACTGTCGGAACTGGCCGGTGACACAGGTGCAGAAGCCTTACCTTTTCCTTTTCCTTTCCCACCTGTGGTGGGTATTTTGGCACTCTTAGCCTTGGATGCAAATGCATCCTCATTGAATTTGATTCCCTTGGCCCTCTTATGGGCGCGATGTCTCTACCAGCCACTTTAGGTCTAGCTATATCTGCAACATCGAGGAAAGTGAGAAACAATTCAAGAAAAATTGTAGAAAATAATTGCAGACAGACTCGTCGAACCGATAGGCGAGTCGCTGAATCAATTTGGCGAGTTAGATCGTGTTCGCCGAAAGGATTGGCTCTAAAATTTCTCAAAAAAATGGCATATCGGCGATGGGAAGGGATTTTTGGCGAATCATCGACAATATTTGGCGAGCAATAACTAGCCTGACAAAAGTTATAGTGCATTTTAGGGGTTAGGGGCTCAGAAAAGGCGATCAAGAAATACTTTCAGTGAGTCATCGAATGCCCTTGATGAACTCGGGCTTCTCACCAAAAGTTACAGAATCCACACTCAACAATTGCATGAAATTAAAGGCAATTAAGGAGGATTCGGCGAACCGCTGAGTGTTTCGGCGAGCTCGTCCCAGCTCGTTAAACTACCCAACGTGCCTACTTTCTACCTCATCTTAAAAATTCAACCCCGCAACCCCCAAAAACAAAATCAAACCATGCACTCATTCAATTAAACTAAGACCCTTACACCCATGCCCCTGGGATACTCATACTTCTCTCGATTTGGCCAAATTTGTCCATTTGACGACTTTAGCCCTTAGGAATGACTTCAAAAGCTCCATCATCGGGCAAAATACGTCTTTTAGCACAAATGAGGGTTAATTAAACCTCACCCGACTAGACCCAACATTAATAAAACATCACCCAATTTTTTTTTATCAATTTTAAGGCATGAAAATTACGGGAAATCAGTGATTTAGGAAATAGGCAAGACTACACACAGGAAAGTAAACAGACATTTATAGATCAAAGAGGCCCAGCACACATCACTAAGATAAGAACAATAGCAAATGAGTCAAAATCGCTAATTATACATTTGGGGTTTGGAAAACAAACCTTAGAAGTCGAATAGTGGTTTTTCTTTATTTCTTGGTTGGTCTCAGTCATGCAATCGAGGAGTAGGGCTACTATCACGTAGGGTTGTCGTACTAGACCACCCAAAATAAGTTGATCAACCACTCCTCTTTTCTCAGGACTAAGACCTCTATAAAAGCATTCAAGTAGAACCTTCTCTAGAATCCCGTGAGTTGGGCATTGCATCAACAGTGCCCTAAAGCTTAGCCACAACTCATGAATTTGCTCACATTCCAATTGCCTGAAGTTTAGGATGCTATCCCTAATAATCATCATTTCAAAAGGAGGATTATCTATTGGGTCACTGTCGCGACAAGACATGCTCCTTTCTTCGATTCTAAAAAACAACACACAAACCAAAACTGAAAGTAAGTAGATTCAACTATGACAAAAAAGAACAAAATTCAACTTAACCAAAGAAATCTTAACCAACACCACTCCCCAACAGCGGTGCCATTTTGATTAACATTTCAAGGATACTTCTGTCAATTCTAAGTGTCAACGATCATTAGTTAGTATAATAACCCAAATAATGAGTTGGGGTCGAATCCCACAAGGAGCGGTACGTGTTTAAGATTCAATTTGTAAGTTCTAACATGTTCGAATCAGTCATAGGAATAGACATTATCAAATAAAAATAAAACTCAAATCAGGAGGTGACACGAATGTCAAATAAAGGGGTTTTGATTTTAACTATCACCTACAACAACAACAAATAATACGAAGATAACAATAGGGAGATGAATTCTTGGGATGTTATTCGATTACGGGCTATTATAGACAAACGGGTAGTTGCAACAATTAGAAAACATATGTAAATTAGTGAATAAGCTAGACTATAAAGAAGGTAAACTTTCTCTCAAACAGTTTACCCCGAATCAAGTTGATTTTGCTCAAACATCGATAAGCATGAAAATTAAGAACTGCCTATGCTTTAGTCCATTCACTCTCTTGAGTTGAATGTGTGGAAAAGGGTTTAGGATTCACTCTCTCGAGCTAAATTCGTGATAACCTAATACCCACAGACCTTCAATCAATAATCTTGGTTTTAAAACCTCTCTCTCAAGCAAGCCAAAAACACAAAGGTAGAACTGCATTTGCAACTACAATTCTTTACTTTAAACCATAATTAATGATTTAAAGCACTTCTAAATAGCAATTACACTAGCAATTAGTAGCACCCATTAGCTAAATCAGCCCATAATCACTAAATCACGCCCCAAGAATTGGGGTTTTAGCTAGACATCATAAAAAGACAGAAATCGTTAAAAAATTGTGTTTCCATCAAGTGGATATGATTAATTTAATATTTACAAAGGTCTAAATTGAAGTATCTTGAAGACCCACTTTCAACTTCTCAAAGTTGAAAAGTTTCAATTCTTCAAAGCTAAGAAAACTTGTCTCTTAGTTCAAAACTCTCAATTGTAAGATAAAAGATTGTTTAGAATAAAAATTATGTGAACAAAAATTAATGTGAATGAAAATCTATATCTAACTTATTGTTTGAAAATGTATTTATAGTCTCCAAAAATATGCTGCGAAGGTCCATTTGGCACAGTAGGTTGGGCTCGCCGATCCACTCGACGATGCTCCCTTTAGCCAATTTTTCATCGCCTTTTTGTCTTGGCCTTCAGCAGCCTCCAGGTCTGTAACTTTGGGCAATCAAACAATACACCGCGAAATTACTCGGCGATCTACTGACTACTCCTTTCTCTTGTCGACTTGACTTTTTCCTTCAGGGCTTAGCACACTATAACTTTAGGCTGTCATTGAGGCCACTGGATGAGTTGCCAAGTGGACTTGGCGATCACCAGGCTCTGTTTTCTTCCTTCTCTCAGCTCGCTTTGTTCCTTTTGCAACTTAGTATCCATGATTTGCTCTTGCATCAATGATCCTGAAAATCAAGGACTTTACATTAGTTATTGGTATAAAATGAGCATTTGAGTACACTAAACCTATACAAATAAAGCCTTATATAAGTCAAAATCTTAGACTCATCAAAGTACCAGCTCAAAAAATTTCCAAAATTAAGGCATGTCGGTTATGTATAAGGCACTTCGGTGAATCACCAACACCAATGAGCTTAGACTAGTCCACCGAAGAGTAAAGCGTATTTTAAGGCTTAGGGGCGCAGAAAGGGCGATCTACAGAACCTTTTGTTGAGTTACCAAATGAAATTAACGAGCTTAGGCTTCCTACCGAAAGTTACATAATTAACTAAGCCAAAACATGGCATTAAGGGTGATCAAAGGGGGATGTTAGTGAAGCGCCAAACCACTCAGCGAGCTCGACGCAGCTCGTGAAATGGCCCAACATACCAATTTTCAATCCCATTTCCCAAAATCATGCTTGTAACCCCCGAATTCAAAATCAAACGCACACACCATATAGTTAGTACTAGACCCATATGACCCATGCCTTTGAGGTACTCAGACTTCCCTTAATTTGGCTAAAATTGGCCATTTGATAACATTTTCCCTTAAGAATGATGTCAAACACTCCATCAATGGGCAAAGTATGTCATTTGGAACAATTTGGGGTTACCAGACTTCACCCAACTAGACCCAATACAAAATAACCACAACCTAACAATTTAGGACCAATTTTAACACACAAATCATGGGGAATCATTGACATATATTTACCTATTGCATTTGAGTTTAACCACAAAATTAAAGTACGAGATCTGGAAACCTGTAAGCCAAATTAAGAAATTGAAAATCTAGGCGGCAAACTATTCCAATTCTGAACAAAAGATTAATTAATGGGTGAGGGAGTACGAGAGTTGAAAATGAGAGAATATGAAGTATTTTGAAATTTAAAACTGTTTGGCCTTTAAAACCTTTTAGTTTGCGGCACCATCGGAGACATAAGTCATGCTCACTGACCCACTTGGTGATGCTCCGAGAGGTACTTTACCTCACCGAGTTTTACAGGACCTCCAGAAAATCTGGGAATTCAAATAGTGGATAAAAGCGGGCTCATTGACCTATTCGGTGAGTCGGTGATTAAGTAATTAGCCCATTGAGTGTTATAGATTTCCACTTCAGGCTTGATGGGTCCAACGACGATCCAAGTCGAGCTCACCGACCTGTTCGGCGTGTCACCAACTGGACCTGTGGCTCGCCAAAACACCCATTTTCCAATACTTTTCACCTTTCAACCTACACCATCAACACCTGTTATTCAAAATGAAAATTCAAAGCATTAAAAACTTGGGTTGCCTCCAAAGAAGCTCCTCAGTTAACGTTGTGGCACGATGAGGATACTAAATCAAGCTTCATTTTTAGGGTTTGCCATCGTGTCACTAGGAAACCCCCCTTGTTGTCTTGGATTCAAATGTGAAAAATTTTGACCCATTTGGGTCTCCAGTTGCTTAATAAAGACTGAGAGAGAGGTCACCATCTGATTGAGAGTCGAGACATCCTCTTTCATCTCTTTCAACACTTTTTCGGACCCTTATACTTTGTTGAGAATGAGCGAGAGCATATCTTCTATCCGTCCACCTTCAGATACCTTGGGCTTTTGACGCTCATGGGGAGGAACATACCTATCCTTCTCCCTCTATCTTTCCTTCCAAGTGGCGTTACAAACATGCCATTCTCTATCACGGTCTCTCCAACCCTCATCTCTATTCCATCCTTGATTTCCACCTGATCTTGGGTAGTTTGCATGATTACCTCCTCCTTCATTGGCTAGGAAGTTCAGTTTCTTATTGTACAACGCTTCAAATTTTGCTTCATAGGGCTTTTACTCCACCAACACCCATAACATTAACACTTCTTGCGCAAGCCCCCATGACATTTATAGCCAAGATGTTCAGATGGGTCATTATTTTGGCAATGTTTTGGTCTCTCTCTTGATCATTTTCGATCTTCTCTTTTGTCATTTTGTGGAAAGACTTGGTCTTCACGAGTGTACCATGCCCTATTGATCTTGGTCATACAATCAAGTAGTTGGGATGCTGCTGCTTAGGGCTATTGCATTATACCACCCAGAGAAAGTTGGTCAGCCACTCGTTTGTTTACCGAATCAAGACTCCTATATAAGTGTTTTAGGAGAACATTTCCTGGAATTCCATGAATTGGGCATTGCTGCACCAACTTCTTAAATATCAATCATGTCCCATGGATTAGCTCACCTTCCAAGCGTTTGAAACCTTGGATGCCATCCCATAGAGTCATAATCTTCAATTGGGGAAAGAATCGCACTTGAATTGTTGTAGTTAGCTCTTCCTAAGAGGTGATAGAATCCCTCGATAACTAGCCAACCATTTAGTAGCTTCACCCATCAAAGAGAACAGAAACAAACTGAGAAGGACCGATTCTTTCGATATGTTCTTAAATGAGAATGGTCCACAAACATCCATGAAGTTCTTGATATGCTTATGGGGATCCTCATGAGCCAGCCCCCCAAATAATCCTTTCAATTGTAGGAGCAGAAGCATTGTACTTGTGATGTGAAAAACCAAGTTTCCTTCAACAGGAGATAAACGAATGGCACAAACACCACCTACTTGGTTTGGGTCATTGACATTATTGAGGTTTCCAATGTCATCTTGGTGGCCCACTTGGCTACCATTACTTACGTTATCGTTCATCTCTTCCTCTGTTCAACACAAGCAACACAAAACTAAAAACTAAAATAAGTAGATTAAACTATAACTACAAAGATTACAATTCAACTTCAATAAAAGAATTTTAAACAACACCACTCCCCGGTAGCGGCGCCATTTTGATGAATAACACTTCAAGCACACCTCATCCAATTCTAGGTGTAAATGATCATCAAGCAATATAAAACCCAACAAATGAGTTGGGGTTGAATCCCATAGGGAGCAGTACGTGTTAAAATTCAATTAAGAAGTACGAATGTGATCTAACTAGATATAGCAATAGAAATTATCAGATGAGGGATTTTGGTTTGCGATTATCAACTACAATGCAATCACAAATAATTAGAAAAGAGAGGAATTCTCGGGAAGTGATTGATTATAGGAAAATTTTGATATATGGGTAATTGAAACTACTAGTAAATAGCTAAACATTACTTGATAGGCTAAACTATAAGTGAAATAGCTTTCTCTCAAACAACTATTCCACTTCAAGTGATTTCTCTTGAACATAAACAAGCATAGCAATGAAGAATAGCCCATACCATAATTTATCCACTCTCTCGAGCTAGATGGGTAGGATTGAGTTTAGGATTCAATCTCTCGAGCTGAACCCAGCTCAACCCAATACCTAAAAATCATTAATCAATAATCCTAGTAGTAAAAGCTCTCTCTCGAACAAGCTAAAAACACAAGGTTAGAACTGCATTTGCAACTACAATTCGTAAATTAAACCACAACTAATGATTAAACCCACTTCAATATAGCATTTAATCTAGTAATTAACAATACCCATAAACTAATTCAACTTGTAATCACATGATCATACCCTAAGAATTGAGGTTTTAGCCAAACATCATAAAAAGTGAAAACGGTTACCAAATCGATTAGTCATCAACTAGGTAAGAGTAATTCAGCCTTTATAATGCTTTAATTTGCAGAAAATTTGAAGCTCACTTGTAAAATCTCCAAATTGAGTCTCAAAAAGCCTTCAAGCTACTAAGAAACTATCAAGCACTCAAGACAAAATTGTTCTAAACTAATTCAGCCTATCAAATTAACTATTCAAAATTTAATTTATAGTTGCCAAAATTAAGCCACGAAGGACCATTAGACAAGGTTAGTCGGGTTCGCTGAGTGGTTCAGCAAACTGCCCTCTACTCTTTCTATTGCCTTTTTATGTTGGCTCTTATCATCCTCAAGTCCTGTAACTTTGAGCGATCACTCTTGGCATCACGGAATTACTAGGCGATTCATCAACTACCTCCTTTCTTTCACCGACTTGGTTTCTTCCCTCAGGGATGGCACACTGGAACTTTAGGTGGTCAAAATATCCACTCAGTGATTCACCAAGTGCTCTTGGCAATCATCAGGTCACCTTTCTTCACTTCTTCAGTTTGTTTTGTTCCATTTATCCTATTAGTGTCCTTACTTTCTCCTCAATTAATATACCTAAAAATCAAGTATTTAACATCAGTTTATGGAACATATTAAGCATTTGAGGACACTAAATCTATATAAACTAAACCCCAAATGAGTCCAAATATCGAACTCATCAGGAGCAGACTATAGGTGTTCATGTTAAGGTAGGACAGCCATGAGTGGTTCCTGCTCCGGCTATTTGTGCATAGATTGCTCATGAGGTTATCTTGACAGCGACTGATCGATAGTGCTATGAGAGGTTTCACAAGATGAAACCACCCCACTTTCAAGTTTGTAAAAGTAAGGATGTTCACGAGTTTTTAACTTTATGCAATGAGATGCTTGAGGTAGTGGGAATGGTGGAAGCACTTGGTGTTTAGTTTGTGACACTTTAGCTTCGTAGATGTGCTAGAGAGTGATGGAGGACTTTTGTAAGGTCTATATCAATTGGATCTCCGTTGGCAGAGTGGGATATGTTTTCTAATTCTTTCCAAAACTACTTCATTCATTTGAGTGTGAGAGAGGAGAGTCATCTGAGATTAGAGAGCTTAGCTCAAGGTATTCTGTTTGTGATTAAGTATGTGGCCCATTTCTGTGAGCACTCTATGTATGCTATGACTATTATTCAAGATGAGATTGAGAGAGGTTTCCGGTTTGTGAGAAGGTTGACTTTCTCTGTCAGGTCTTATGTGTTTAGGGAAGCCAGAGAGAGGGCATCCTTCCAGTTCATTGTGAGCACCACCAAAGAGGCGAAGTTGATGGTCTTAGAGAAGTTTGGGGAGCCCAAGAGGATAATTTCTCTACTTAATTTTTTGGTGCCTCGTATGGAGACAGAGGTTCTCATAGAGGTGCTACTTTTTTCTAGACCCTTGGGTCAGTTCATGCATCTATGTCAATGGTTGAGAGTGGGCAGTCAGCTCAAGGATCTTATGGTTCTGGTTGAGGTAGTTATGGTAGTTCGTCAAGTTCACAATAATATGTATATATGGAAAAATCTTTTTTTACATGTGGGGATATAGGTCATATGATGTCACAATGTCCTCTATAGACTAATTCAATACATTAGTGTCTTTTTCAACTACTCCAATTCAGGATTCAGTGTCTTTGGCTAGGAGTTGAGATAGAGTTCAGTCCGGTAGAGGTGGCAGGACTAATGGTGGAGGTACTCTAGCAGCATAGGTTGAAGGTAGAGGTTCTACTCAAGCTATAGGAGGCCGAGATGGCCAGTGTTATGCTTTTCCAAGAAAGCATGAGGTTGAGACTTTTGATGTTGTGATCGCAAGTATCGTTCTAGTTTGCCATTAACCTGCGTCTGTATTATTTAATTCGGGATCTAGTTTCTGATGTGTCTACCTATTTTACTCATGGGTTTAATATGATGATTATTTGCATCCATGTGCCTATTTATGTTCTTACACTAGAGGGTTAATCCTTATTGGTGTATTGATCATGTCTTTTTTTTAAAGCCACGTATGATACTTGGGTAGACGTGATCATTTTGGCAATGGTAGACTTCGATATTATCTTGGGTATGAATTGGCTATCTCCACATTATATTATTCTCGATTATTATGCTAAGAGTGCGACATTAGTGATGTTGGGTGTCCCTGGAGTTCAGTGGATGGGTGCTAGTTGCTCCACCCTATCAAAGTTACCTCCTTCATTAGAGCTTAGAGATTGGTTGATGCGGGTGTTGTCCTACTTGGATTTCATTATGGATAGTAGTGTCAAACCATTTCCCATGGATTCCATGTCCATAGTTTGAGATTTTATAGATATGTTTCCTACTGATCTTCTAAGTGTTCCTCCAACTAGGATTATAGATTTTTCTATTGACTTGGAGTCTAGCACCAAGCACATCTCTATTCATCTTTATCGTATGGTTCAAGCAAAGTTAAAGGAATTGAAGGATCAGTTGCAAGATTTTTTGAGTAAGGGGTTCATTCACCCTAGTGTTTCTCCATGGGGTCATCCTATGTTGTTTTTAAGAAAGAAGGATAGTTATATGAGGATGTGTATTGATTATCAATAGTTGAACAAAGAGACAATGAAGAGCAAGTATCCTCTTTCTCGTAATGATTATTTGTTTGATCATCTTCAGGGTGCATCTTTATTTTATAAGATCGATTTGAGATTCGTTTATCATCAACTGAATATTAGGGCATCAAATATCCCTTTGACAATGTTCATGACTCGTTAAGAGCACTGTGAGTTTCTTTTGTTGTCTTTCGATTTGACTAATTCCCCTACAACATTCTTGGAGTTGATGAATGGGGTGTTTCGACCTTCTCTGAAGTCCTTTGTGATAGTTAACTGACGACCTCTTGGTGTACTCTAAGACTGAGGGGGATCACGATCGGAATTTAAGGATTATACTCCAAAGATTGAGGGAAGAGAAGCTTTATGGCAAGTTCTTAAAGTGCATATTTTGGCTTAATTCTATAGCATTTTTGGGAAACATTGTGTCCAAGGAGGGTATTTAGATAGATCAATCCAAGATTGTGGTAGTGAGAGGTTGTACCAGACCTACCTCAGTTACCAAGTTCCAGAGTTTTGTGGGACTTGTGGGCTATTACTGATGATTTGTTCAAAGCTTCTCTACCATTGCTTCTCCTTTGAGTAGAATGACTCGGCTGAGTGTGAGTTTCCAGTGGCGTGATATGTTTAAGGAGAGCTTTCAAAATCTCAAGACTTTGTTGATGTTATCTCCTGTTTTTACCTTACCTGAAGAGGGTGTGGATTTCACTGTTTATTGTGATGCTACTTGAGTTGGGTTAGGTGGTGTTCAAATGCAGAAGAGTAGGGGGGGTTTCCTATTCTTATAGGGAGTTGAAGATGCATGAGAGGAACTACCATACCTATGATTTAGAATTTGCAATCGTAGTGTTTGTGATTAAGCTATGGCGACATTATCGGTATGGAGTTCATTGTGAGGTTTTTTAAGATCATTGGAATCTTTAGTACATTTTTAGCCAAAGAGATGTATCTGAGGCAGCGTAAATGGCTTCAGCTACTGAAGGACTATGACATTACTATCTTGTATCATCTAGGGAAGGCTAGCATGGTGGCTGATTCTTTGAGTACGAATACTTCTATCATGGGAAGTTCTATTGCTATTTGTGTAGAGGAGAGACCATTGGCTAGAGATGTTTAGAGGTTAGCCAACAATCTCGTCCAGTTGCGGGTTTGTGAGGAAACGGGTGGTTTGATTACTTTTATTGAGGTTTATTCTTTCTTAGTTGAGCAGATTCATGAGTGCCAGTTTTGTAACACTACTATTCATAAGAAACTAGAATTAGAAAGAAGCCTTATTTTTGTAAATAATCAAATTTGGAAAGTTTGACCAAGTTGAGTTAAAGTATGAGTTTTGGGTCGAATTCAAATGACCATAAGTCCAATCTCAGGATGAGTTAGATATGCTACCAAATATCGTAGGAAATATCTTTGAACTATTTTTCCAACGCTGCCTAGTTTGCACTATTTTGAGTTTGTATGAGGGAGATATGCCCATTTGAAGTTGGGCAGTCAAGATAAGAAAAGTCAAAACCGAATTTTGAAAGGGTATTTTGGTCTTTCCATACCCAATTGGTTTAATTCATTTTTATTGAATTAATTAGACTCTAAAATAATTTTGTTCAATTAACACTTTTTCAAAAAGTAGGGTTTTGAGAGATTAGAAAAGAAGAGGAGAAAAGAGGAGAAAAAGCAAGGAATCATCAAGTTCTGTAAGCTAGGCTTGTAGATTTCGTCAAGGGGTGATCCCTACGAGATATGTGAGATCACATAGCCTTGGTTTAGTTCACCCATGCACCAATCATGATTTATTTTAGTGAATTTAGATTTTTGAAGGTTTAGGAGTTCTTGATGCATTTGTTTGAAGTTCCTATTGGGTTCTTAATTGTTGAAGTCCTTGAGAATTTAATGAGTTTGATTCATGAAATTAAGCATTGTTTTGAGTGGATTCTTACATATATTTGCAAGGTATTCGAATATATGTTTTTGTGGAAAGAACTAAGTGAATCTAGAGGGTTTAGAGTAGAAAAACGAGCAAGAAAAATGGGACTTTTTGTGTAGGGGCCTGGGGCGCCGCCCCAGCTAGAGAGCCCCACTTGGGGCTCTAAAATTTAGGCTCTAGGGCACCGCACCAGCCAGAGTTCCCAAACCCTGTTTCTAAATTTTCAGTGCTGGCACCCCACGTTGCTCAGAGCGCCATGGACGCTAGGTTTCCCACCCTTTCCCACTTCTTTCTGTATGAGTTTCCTAGCAACATACCTAAGTTTTCTAGTTGATGTCTACATTCTAAGGTACATCTAAACATTATGAAATCATCCATAAACATGAGATCATGAACCTTGAATCCATAATTCAATTCAAGGAAACTTAAGAGTCAAGTCAAGAAAAGTTCATAGAGTTTTCCAAAAGTCTTTCACGAACGTTTTAACATTGTTTTAAGATATGAGTTTTGAGTTAAGTAAAGAGTAAATATGAAGTATCATTTCTTCAAAAGAATATATTGGGACTATGTAATAGCAAAGAGTAAAATGTATTCACATTTAAACAAGAAAGCGAACACCGATTTCCAAAAGAGCCTTTGAGCTAGTTTTTAGTTAAAAGAGTAAATGCTTTCAAATTAAAAAAGAGAGGAAACTTTGATTTCCAAGATTGCCTTTAAGCTAAGTTTTGAGAAATTATCTCAAACCATAGAAAAAAGTATATTTTTAAACATACGAGCTAGTATTATATTTTGGGAGTAGTATGACAACTCCTAGCCCCAATAAACCATGTAGCCATCATGGGTAGAAATGGGTCATACTTTTTAGATGATTCCTTAGTGATTTTTTGCATAGACTAGTCGATCCACTTAGTAGTCAAGTTCTATACCCTTGGCAAGGTATAGGACTGTCCTTGCAGCGTGAGGCAAGACACTGTATAATTACAATATCTCTTACGTGATGGTTTCCGTTTAGAGAAACTCCCATAGCAATATTTTGTATTTTTATATACATTCTAGAGTTTATATTGCATCTTTGCATACATATAGAGTTACTATTGTATTTCTAAATACACAGAGTTGATAGCCATGTTTTAAAAGTTTTTCTTTATATTGCACTTATTTATACTACTTTATGTTAAAATGAGTACAATTCAGTTGAGTTGAGTTGAGACCAGGTTTGTTCTTCAGTTCCTTTCAAGCTTATGTCTTATTTTAGTTTTACCCTTTCATGCTCGTACATTCAATGTACTGATGCTAGTTGACCTGTATCTTATTATAATGTAGATTGAGGTAAGCAGGATTAGCATCCAACGCTTTGTTGACCTAGTTGAGCTCCAGAGTTTGTTCGTGAGCCTCCTTGCCGGAGGATCCCCTTTTTTATTGCTATCAGTATTTTAGTTCATTAGGATGTTGTGGGTCTTGCCGACGTCCATCTCAGTTATTTAGAGGCTTCATAGATAGTAGTTGATGTTAGTTCTTGAGTCTTCCCATTTCAGTGATATTAAGACCTGAGTTGTCACTTTGGCTAGTGAATGTTTACTTTAATACATTCTAATTATATATTAAGCATTTTAGTTTACTTTTTAAAGTATTTCTATCATGAGTTAAGTCTTTTGCTAAGAGTTCAGCAAGTTCAAGGGTTCTTTTAGGTCCAGCAATGGTTCTCGAGTGCTAGTCCCGCCCAGGGTGTAGGCTTGGGGTGTTTGATGATGAGAAACTATGTCTAATTCGAGACAAAGTGATTATAGGAGAAGCCAAAGGGGTTGTCCTCGATTATGATGGTGTCTTGTGGATTGAAGGCAGGATTTGTGTGCCAAAGTGATTATAGGCTTGTTTCGAGGTGTTTGACTTGTCAACAAGTCAAGTGTGAGCCCTAGAGGCCTGGAGGTATACCTCAGAGGATGCCCATTCCTACTTGGAAGTGGGAATGGATCACTATGGAATTTGTTGTAGGACTACCTTCCACTATGGATGGTTATTATACTATTTGAGTGGTTGTCGATAGGTTGACAAACTCCGCCCATTTCATCCCAATTCGGGTGAAGTATACGGTGGAGAAGTTAGCCAAGCTTTATATCAGTTAGACTGTACGACTATATGGGTTCCAATTTTTATTGCCTTCAGTCGAGGTTCCTTGTTCACTTTCCATTTTTAGAAGGCATTGCAACATAGTTTGGGTACTCGATTAGATATGAGTACAACTTTTAGTCCTTAGACCGATGGTTAGTTCGGGCGGACGATTCAAGTGTTGGAGTACATTCTGCAAGCTTATGTCATTGATTTTGGTGCTAGATGGGATCGACATTTGCCCTTAGCAATGTTTTCCTATAAAAATAGTTACATTCCAGTTTTTGATGGCCCCTTTGAGGGCATTGTTTGGCAGACGGTGCAGATATATGATCGGATGGTTTGATTCGGCTGAGATGGATTCATTAGATAGATACTTTCTTAGGGATGATATGGAGCATGTTTGTATATCCAAAGTAGACTCTTAATAACCAAGAGTCGACAAAAGAGTAATGGCGATTGGAGAGTTTGAGCCCTAGTATTCATGGAGAGTGATCATGTTTGGCTTTAAGTGTCACCCATGAAGGTGGTGATGAGGTTTGGGAAGAAGGGAA
This sequence comes from Solanum bulbocastanum, assembly GCA_037074985.1. Classification (NCBI taxonomy): domain Eukaryota; kingdom Viridiplantae; phylum Streptophyta; class Magnoliopsida; order Solanales; family Solanaceae; genus Solanum; species Solanum bulbocastanum. The sequence continues at coordinate 13,519,033 of CM073606.1, read as the reverse complement.
AGATGTCACACCCTTAACATGAACATTTTAAAAAGTCTTAAAATACTATCTTTGCAAAATATTTAACATGAACCATGAGTTAAACAGAACATCCTGAGAAAACAATGGAAAACTTCTACTCAATCTGTCTACAAAGCCTCTAAGAATGTGAGATGGATGTCGGGAAAAGACCCATAACACCTCCTAAAGCTAGTAACTAAAGTGAAATGGAGTCCATTGAAAGTAAGGAGGCCTCACCAAATATTGTATATGAGTGGATAATGATCTCAACGATTCACCTGTTGATGATCCTAAATACTTGTATCTGCATCATAACTCAAAGAAGGACCACAAGCTCGGGGCTCGACGAAACAGAATGTTTCAACATGTAGAAAATGGGGTTAGCAGTGAAAGAAAGAGCCCGACATTCATTTCTGAATGACTATTCATCGCTGAGTCTACTAAAAGAGGGACCCGCCTCGTCGTGGTGATTAAAGGACACCTCTGATCGTTCACCTCTAATGTGACATGTTCCCTTCCAGTTATAGGGTCAACGGGATCAGTCAGCTAGAGAGCGGGGCTATTCATCACATTGAATGTACTGGTGCGTGGAAAAGTTAGAGTAAACAATAATCTGGCTTTGAAGGACTGAAAGAACATAACTAGATTAATACATGAATATGAAGTGAAAACCATTTAAGCTTTAAAATACAATATGCAATGAAAGTGAACATGAAAATAATATACTTTACTTGTGGGGAGTTTCTTTAACCGATAACCATTACCATGAGTCTAGCAATGGTACAACGTTTTGCTTCACATTGTTAGGGCCACCCTATACTTTGTTTGGGTAAAGGATGATATCGTGCCTATAGGTCCATCTAATTGGCCTTCTTAGAGGCAATGATTAGTCACATGAAGAGTCAATGATATCCTATCCTACACTGATTACTTATTTTTATGGGACTTCAGTATCATAATAGACTTTAACCCAATTCGATGCTCGATACTACTCCCAAAATAATAGTTATAACATTATGCTCATATCACCCATTACAAGGAATGGACTTCTTACTTTGAGAGAAATACTTTTCAAATATTAGACGTGTTTATATTCTTAAAAACATGTACTTGTTAACCTATCTTTCAAGTTCAATAATCAACATAGATACATAAGTATACATTTTGTTATATAAATAGCATTTGAAAACTCTTAAGTATTTATGAAATAAAATATTTGAACTTCCCTATTAAATTTACCATGACTTGAAAATGTGAGTTTAAGAACGATAACTAGAATATGCATATTATCTTTCAATGATTAATAGAGGTTTAGATAATTGATAATAAGAAGAGGACGACAACTAAACTCAAAGGAAAAAGTACAGAACGAGATCAAAAAAAGAACTATTTACTAGGGGTCTGATTGGGAGCACCATTGGTGCATCGCGCCAGGCCCCCATTTACTGGGGTTTTCATTTGGTGCACTGCTGGCTATTTCCTCGAAAGAATCAAGTTCTTGGCGATTTCCCCAAAACCTTGAATAACTTCTTAAAATCTCCTCCCTTCTCCTTTTGAGCTTTTCCCTAACTTGCTTAAATGATTTTTGAGAGATTGAAAACTGATTTCAGTCGGCTTATACCCCTATTTGGGTGATTCAAAATGTGTAGGCTTAATGTGGTAAGGAAAAGACCACAATACCCCTCATTAAAACGGATGAAAAGCTCTATCTAGAGAGGCTGCACTCAAATGGGCATATCTCTTTCATTTGAACTATGAATTTAGAAAACTAAGCAGCGTTGGAAAGTGGACTCAATGACCTTCGATTTGATACCTCATGAACCACCTAAATCATCATGTGCTAAAAGTTATGTTCGTTTGAAGTTGACCCAAAACTTACAATTTGTACAATAACTTGCATGACGCTAAATTTGGTTCTTTCAAATTTAGCTATTTCTAAGTCGAGTTGTTACAAAGATTAGACCTAGATTCATTGGACCCTTTGAGCTTTTGAGTTGTATGAGAGAGGTGGCCTATCAGTTTGCCTTGCCTCCTGACATGTCAATAGTGGGTCCGGTAATACATGTTTCTATAGTTCGAAAGTACATGTCGGATGAGTCCTATGTACATTCCCCTGATTAAGTTAAGTTGGGTCAAGACTTATCTTTTGAGCAGGAGCTTATAGCCATTTATTATAGGCAGGTCTGAAAGCTTAAGACAAAAGAGATTAGTTTAGTAAAGATATAGTGGAAGGATCGTTCAGTTGGTAAGGCGACTTAGGAGACAAAGTCAGAAATGCGTGTCAGATGTCCTCATCTTTTCAAAGCTCCTGATTCTTTATTTTACCTCATGTTCAAGAAAGAACATGGTTTTTAGTGGTGAATTACGTAATGACTTCGTCGGTCAATTTTAAAAGTTGGTTGATCCTTCAGTTAAAAGTTGATAATTTGGTAAGTCTTGAGTTTGAAAGGCTAATTTGTTAAGAAAGTGAATTTTGGTGTCTTTTGGAGTTTTGAGTGTTGGAATAGAATTATAATGATTCCATCAGTCTCGAAATGTGAAATATGATCCATGAGAGTTGTTTGTTTCAGATTCCAAATCTTTTTAAGGATTAGAGGTCCTATGTTTCGAAATTATGGAAATTTAACATTTGATTTGAATTTGGTCAACATTCAAGGTTCGGATGCTCAAATTAGAATTTCGACAGTTTTGTTGGGTTTGGGGGATGATTTTAGGCATAGGAGAGGTGTTGGTTGATTTTTGAGAGGTTCCGAGCTTGTTTTGGCCTTTTTAGGCATTAAGATAGTTTTATGTGATTTACACGAATGTTGGGTCAATAAGACCTCATATTCGCATTTGGATGGCTCCATTGAGTCTAAAACGTCGAGTATACTTGATTTGTATATGTTGTTTGTGTTTTCAGGATTCCAAAGAAATATTGAGGGTCCTTTCGATGATTTTGAGTTGCTAGTTTCTGAATCTGGTGCATGGCCACATTGGTCATCGCGATCATGAGACTTTTTTATCGCAATTGCGTAGCATTATCTTGGGGTGCATCTCAATCGCAAGGGTCTTATTTGCGATCACAATGGTTAACTTTAATGAGTTCACTACCTTAATCATTGTGATTGCGTGACCCTGGGTCGTGATCATGATGTGCATTTGAGACATGGGCAAAATGCTTTAGAAAATCAGGGTTTCAACCCCATTTCACCAATTTTTTTTTAGTTTTGGGAGCATTGTGGTGGCGATTTGGACTAGATTTTTGAGGGAAATCTTTTGGGTAACAATTTTTACTTCTAAATCTTTGATTACCAATTATTATTATTGAATTTATGAGTTTAAATCAAGATTTTGGGATGATAAATTGAGAGTTATTCATGAACTTGAGTTTTGAAGTAAAAGTCAGTTTATGAACTTATTTCAAGTCCTTTTTCGAAATGTTTTTCCCTAATGATTTCCTAAATATTTGAGTAATGTTTTCAAGTATTAAATTTCGGATTCAAAACTTAATTTTAGAATTGGGTTTTGTGTTGATTGAACCACCTTTCAAGAGGATTGATGTGGGTATTGTTGTTTCCAGAAAATTATTGTAAATACTTTCTTGTGCCTTAAAATCCTTGGTGTGAGGTTTTTGTGTAATAGTTGGGTATCTTGACTGAGTTTTTTGAGTGAATTTCATTGCAAGTGTTCTGGGTTTATGAATTTTCGTGAAATTGGACCATAGAACTGAGGTGGGTAGGAGTTGAATCGAGTTTAGGAGAGGAAGAAAAGATCGGGCAAAACAAAGCGCCCAGGTCCACTTTGCGGAGATGCATTAAATCCAGTCCCCAAAAAACTTCCTCCCTCTCCACGTTGTGGAGAGGATACGGACTTCATTCTCCCAAAATTTATTTTGCGACCAAAAAAAATAATCCTCCTCCGCGTCGCGCCTTTGCTCTTATTTTGTGTCTTCGCTCGTCTCTTTTTATCAACTATATAAACTCCATCTAATCATTGAGTGATCCTATATCCTAATCATAATTCTAGAATTCACATTTCAAATTCAAGATTGAGTTGAGAATACAGTTCAAGAAAGTCTTCGATTAAAATTGTGAATCATTTTGAGATCAACTAGCAAATTGAGCTATGTTTTGAGGAAGTAAGTAAGTATGAGAATGAGAAGAGTTGTACACATGAGTTCTATATCGTCATTTAGACCCTTGAGTTGAGTTGTTCATGTCTATTATTCTGCATCAACTCTATGAATATAATGTTCTTGAGAGGAGGAGTATATTCGATTTCTAATTTCTTTAGAATTGAGTCCTAAACTTTTTGAAACTATATTTCATAATTATGGGATTACCATGTCTTATACATGGAGATCCTTGAGTTGAGTCGGTAATGCCCATAATTCTGAATGAACCCTTCAAGTCGAGCATTCTTGAGATGAGTAATGTCATTGATTCCTTGAGTTCTAAGTTATTGAGTTTCGAGTATTGAGTTCTATGTATGGTTATTGAAGCCCTTGAATTGAGTCGTTCAAATCCATAATTCAGCATGAACCCTATTTTGAGAAGTCTTTTACAATTATTTAAAATTTGTTTAAAGACTTGAGTAAATGAGTATGAAGATGAGGAGAGTCAAGTTTCATTTTTCAAAATGAATATAAAGAAACTAAGTATTCCCAAGAGTAAATGTTTTTACATTTAAAATGAGAGGAAACTTTGATTTTCAAATGAGTTCATGAGGAGTTTTGAGTAATAATCTCAAAGTTTGAGGATGAGGAAATGTTTTTAAACATATGAGCATGAGTTATATTATTGAGAGTAGTATTGAGCACTAATATGGGGGAGAGTTCAGACAACTCATATCCCCCATAAACCATGTATGCATGCCAACATGGGTAAATGGTTATACTTTTTAGATGATTTCTTATTGCTTTTTAGTATAGCTTAGTGGATCCACTTAGTTGAGGATGTCCTATACTCCAGCAATTTATAGGATAGTTCTAGCAACGTGGGCGAGACGTTGTATCATTATATAGCTCACAATGATAGTTTTCGGTTAGAAAATCTCCAAATAAGAGCAAATAGTTATTATTGTATTATCATATACATTTGAGTTATTATCTACACTTTTAAAAGTTTCATGTATATAGAATTATTTATTGTTTCTTTTATTATGAGTTGAGTATCCTGAGTTGAGTTGAGCATCTTTGAGTTGAGTTGTGTATCTTTGAGTTGAGTTAAGCATTCTTGAGTTGAATTGAATATTCCAGAGTCGAATTGAGTATTCTTTAGTCATGTTGAGTTGAGATGAGGTGAGTATGGCTTCCTTATTATCTGTTCGAGCTTATACTTAAGTTGCAGAGTTCCCCTTACATGCTCGTACAATTCATGTACTAACGCCATTTGGTCTGCATTGTTACATGAAAAAGATACATGTATTCAGGATCATCAATAGGCTTTTCGTTGACATCATGTGATATTCTAGTCAGATTTTGTGAGCCTTCTTACATTTCGGAGGACTTCACCTTTACCTGACAGTTAGTAGTTTTGAGATGTCATGGGTCTTGCCCCGATATCCTTTTGTGATAGTAAAGGCTTCATTGATAGATAGAGTTGAGGAGTTTTTTGGTATTTACTTTCTTTGAGTACTATTCATACTTTTAAAACTTGTGTATTTGAGTTCAATGAATTTAAATTCAGTTTTAAGATTTTGTATGCTTGAGTTAGTCTTCCGCTTGTAGTCAGCTAAGATGAGGGTTCGCTTGGGGACCAACAATGGTTCTCAGTTTCGGCCACGTCAAGGGTGTAGACACGGGTCGTGACAAAAATAATCTATTTGTTCTATGTATATATTCTACTGGAATTTGTGTTACCACAAGAAACCTAATAAATTTATTTTTATTTAACTCCAAGATCCAAGATTATTTTAATATAAGAATCTAGTCTTGATTTCACTTATGGAAAATTTGGAGCATGTTAATTATTATTTGTACATATTTTTCTTACAATGTTAATTATTATTTGTACATATTTTTCTTACTCCATTGTCATTTCTAGCACAAATAGCAATCACAACATTCAACTCATCTACTCATGATTTGCCCAAAAAATTTAATTAAATTTAAACATATACATAATAATCATCTTCTATAATAATAAAAATTATATTTTATTATAACAATCATATTTTATTATCCTCTAATACATCATAACTCATAGCTCTAACTTCTTTGAAACTATCAGATACTCCATAACTCAAATTCATTGTTTTTTTTTTCCTATATAAAAAGTGTATTCTTAAATTTGCGTAATCTAGGTTAATTATCCTCTTTGCACCTTCGAATTTAAGAGGGTTATTCATATAAATACCCTTATTTTGGGATGATATTTTATTTATCTCCCAATTGATGGTTGTTAATCCCAATGAGCTGTCTAGCGAATCATTGCAATTGATGTTTGATTTTGAAGAGATAATTTGTGTTCCTTTACATCACGATATATTTTTATATCATAATCTAATATAAGTTATGTCTTACAATGCATAACAAGTTATGCCACTTGTTCCTATAAGACTTGTGCTGTTAGAGGCATATATTCAATTCACAACCCACCAGCTAAAAGTTCTCTAAACTTATGGCAAGTGAATTAGATACTACATATTTATGCCGAATAACTTAATTCCTACAAAACATATGATGGAAAAGGAAAAATTTCTCTTACTTAAATATTGCAAAATTAGGTCATAGATAAAGGTACTTTGATCCGTAAGTTTTCACTTAATGAGAGAAGAATAAAAAATTAAAGATTGTAACCACTCAAAAATAGTAAGTTTGTGTGCAAGAACTAGGATCCCAAATTCTCGAGGAAAAATAATCTCTCTCTCTCTATATACAATGTTGTGTTGTATTGTCATAGAAAGTAAAACTAATGTTCAAATTCGCCGTTCGGTAGAGTGTGGTACATTCATAAACGGATTCAAAATTAAATTAATTAGTTAGTGATAATAAAAAAAATGTGATATAAAATTATATTTCATACGTTCAACCTTACAATGATTATTTTCTTGCACAATTATTTTTATATCCATACAATAACAACAATCATGTAAAATCCAAACTGTCAAAATACTTTTAAACCATATGAAAGATATAAAACCAAATTCATTATTTCTAGATCTTAGGTACCCCAATCAAATCAGAAAAGATTTCTTTCTCAAATTGATTGAGCATATCTTCTGTTGAAGACAACTTGTACACATCTTAACTTAAAATCCTTTTATCTTCAAGGATTTCAGGTGTGGCGGTTGTAATTGCCAGTTTGCCCAACCTCTTAGATCGTTCTTGATTTTGACTATTGGCAGAAGGCACTTTTTTCTACAATGATTCTTTTGAAATCCATAGTTATAACAAAAAATTCAATGATAGTTGTTCAGTAGCAACTGCATTTTCAAAACTACTAGTTGTCACTTGCTCATTATTTGATGATAACACATCAGCAGAACTATTTTTTTGTGGATTGATTGAAAGATGATTTGTCTTAGAAGGGGGGGTGAGACCATTTGTAGAACAACACTTCACCTGTCTTCTTATCCCTAACAACTTCTAGAGTTGCTTCCATGATAGGTTTGTGTATTAAACTAGATCTATTTTGTGTAACTATATATACTACCGAAATTTGTGTTAACAGAAGAAACCTATTAAATTTATTTTTGTTCAAGTCAAAGCTCCAAGATTATTGTAATATAAGAATCTAGTTTTGATTTCACTTATGGTAAATTAGGAGCATGTTAATTATTATTTGTCCATTTATTCTTCTTATTACCCAATATTATTGTCTTTTTCAAAATAAATTAATATAAAATTTAACTAGTTAAATTAGATACAAGCACAATATTTTTTACATTGTTTATATATATATACTAGATTAATTGTCATAACTCATGTTTAGCACTGGTCCAATATGCATGGATTCACTATTTCACTTTTACTGAAAACATTACAACCAAGTTATATTTGTAGAAAGATATAATAGTAGAACCTATTAAACAAAATATACTATATACTACTTACGTTCTCGCAATAAAAGAAGTTAGAACATAATACAATGTAATACCAACTAAAAAGGTTATAATCGTGTGTTAGTTTTCTCTATCTTTATTGAGTTTTATCACTATTTTGGAGTGTTACCGTGAATATGTTTTACTGTGTGCATTGAATAAGGAATAAATAAATTAAATATAAAAAGTACAAACCATCAATTATAGTAGCATCAGTTTCTCTGGTATTAAAGATGTTTGTTGTTTATGATTACTTTGGTTATAGCAACATTGGATAAAAGGATTTGTCACCTGTTACATGACGTAAGTAAGTGTTTGTAAGAACTTAGCAAGAAAAAATTACAGCAAAATACCACATGATAAGGGAGCAAATAAAGAACCAGCTAAGTAATAAAAAAATTCAGACGCATAATCTTTATAATAGTGGAGTAAACAAAGTAACTTATAAGTTATAGATGTAAGGCACAATATGTCTTATTTGAACTATACTAAAAAAATTTAAAACTCCCCCGACACAGCGACTTTCATATATATAACAAGATATCCATGAAAGGCTTAATTGAAGCAAATGAAAAAGATTTTATCATCTACAAGGGAACAAAATCTTTATCCTTCATATATGTTCATTTTACAGAATTATGAGATTCACACCATTATCGATAGCACAACAACACATTGGAACAAACCAAACCTAAGATCTTGAACTTGATAGAGAAAGATTTTATCAGAATTCTTTTTAACTTCCACTATTCATATATGGGTTTTCCATCAGAATAAATTTTCTGGATTTCTTCATTTTAGTCTTATATTATAGTGGTTTAGATTGAAGTTTCTTCACCTCATTACATTGGCGTTTTGAAATTATCTTCACTTGTAGTGCGAAGATAAGGATCTGCAACTATTTATGTCATGCCCCAAGCCTACACCCTGGATGTGGCCGGCACTCAAGAACCATTTATGGTCCCAAAAAAATCCTTGACTTGACTAACTATTTAGTGGAAGACTTTACTCAAGAAATAAGGAGCTTTAAAATCAGAGTTTAACCCATAAATGTCAAATAGACTCAAGTCAAATGTCTAAAAGAACTCAACGTTACAAATATAATAGTTTGCAAAACATCTCGAAATAAAAGGGAAATATTGAGACACTCCTCAACTCTAACTATATAGGAAGTCTCTAATACTAGGATAGGTGTCAGGACAAGACTCAAGACAACTCAACAACAACTAGAAAATAAATACGAACTCCTCCAGAATGCAAGGAGGCTCACCAAAGCTATATGAAGCCCAAAGTGATCTCAACGAAACGCTTGTTAATGATCCTAAACACATGTATCTGCATCATAAAAAGTTGCAGGTTGAATGACATCAATACATTGAATGTACAAGTATGTAATATAGTTGAAGCGAAGCAACAAAAGAAAGGGCTGTAATCGATAAATATATACTTAAGTTGAATGTAATGAAATGAAGGATTAAAATCATTTAAAGCTTTACAAAAATTACTCATCTCTAAACTCAACATAACAAGTGATATATTAAAATACACTTCAACCCTATTGGAATATTCTCTAATCAAAAAAGATCACTATGAGCAATGTGATGATATAATGTCTTGTCCACGGTGCCAGATCTGTCATATACCGTGTCGGGTTATAGCACCTCTATACTAAGTGGATCTACTAAGCAATAAGGATTCATCTAAAAATTAGGATCCTAAACCCATATTGGGAAGACGTGGTTTATGAGGATTTTGAGTTGTTTGAACTCATCCCTATATTGGTGCTCAATACTACTCCCAATAATATACACTCATGCTCAAATGTATAAAGCATACTCTTTCTCTAGTTTGAAATATTTTCTCAAACTATCTCTTAAAAAGGTAATAACTCTGAAATATCTCTGAACGCATAAACTCATTTAGAAATAAAAGTTTTTCTTTTCTCACTTTAAAAATGATATCTTTGGAAAATATTTAGTTCACTTATACTTTATCTATAAACATCTCTTCAGACTCTACTCAAAAATCCTCTTTACTTTTCTCATTAATCAATTTAAGACAATGATTGATTAAAAGAATTTCTTAATAAATAACTCAATAATAAGGTTTATGATGGAAAATAGACATGAACAACCAATTCAAAATTATCAATACATGAAATAGAACAACTTAACAATTGGGAATATAGATTGGAATTCAATGATGCTACTTATCTCAAGAATACTTGAAATCAAAGATAAAAATTCTAGATTACTCTTTTACTGGTTTGGAGGATTCTGAGCCATTCTGAACTATCACACCACCATCTGATATGCTCATAAGGCGAACTCCCAAGTGAGCAAGCCCATCCTTTGCTAGTTCTTTTCTTTCTTCCTCAATATGTGTTATACTACCCATATATAGTTTGCTAAGAACATTTGCTACTACATTGGCTTTACAATGATAATAAAGCACGCTCATATCATAGTCCTTGAAGAAATCAAGCCATCTCTTCTGTCAAATATTCAACTCTTTTAGTGAACACATACTGAAAGCCCTTATGGTCTATGAACACATCTACGGGAACACCATACAATTAATGTCTCCAAATATTTAGGGCAAAGACCACTGATGCAAGCTCAAGATCATGAATTGGATAGTTCTTCTCATGCACCTTAATCTATTTAGAAGTATAAGCTATAACCTTACCTTGCTGCATCAACACACAACCTAGGCCAATTCTAGACGCATTGCATTAGAATACATAGAACCCTCTTGTAGAGTCAAAACAGGAGATTTAGTCAACTTAGTTTTCAATTTTTTATAGCTTTTCTCACACTCATCTGACCACTAGAACTTAACCTTTTTTTGAGTCAACCTAGTTAATGGAGAAGCTATGGATGAAAATCCTTCCACGAACCTTCTGTAATAACTAGACAAACCCAAGAAACTTCTGATATCTGTAGAGCAGGTAGGTCTGGGCCATTGTCTCACATTTGTTAAACTTAGCAAACAACTGGCAATCTTTGAGAGTTTGCAGGATAACCCTCGAATGAGTTGTATGTTCTTCCTCATTCCTAGAGTAAATGAGGATATCATCAATAAAGATGATAATGAACAAGTCCAAATACTACTTGAACGCTCTGATCATCAAATCTATGAAAGCTGTAGGAGCATTGGTTAGTCCAAATGGCATAACTATAATTCATAATGATCATATCGAGTTTTGAAGGTTGTTTTGGGATTTCACTATCTCTGACTGTGAGCTTATGATAACTGGATCTGAGGTCTATCTTCAAAATATGACTAGCACCCTGAAGTTGGTCAAACAAATCATCAATCTTGGGGATGGGATACTTATTATTGATTATGACTTTGTTCAACTGCCGATAGTCAATGCATATTCTGAGAGAACCATCTTTATTTTTCATGAACAACACTAGTGCACCCCATGAGGAAATACAAGGTCTGATGAAACCCTTTTCTAGAATGTCTTTCAACTGCTCTTTCAATTCCTTAAGCTCAACTGGAGCCATTCTGTAAAGATGAATAGAAATAGGTTGGGTATATAAAAGGATATCAATTTCGAAGTCGATTTCCCTTTTGGGAGGAATTTTGGGAAGATCTTCTGAAAACACTTCTGGAAACACTTCTGGAACTCATTAACTACTGGAACTCACTCAAAAGTTGGGGTTTTAGAACTTAAATTCTTAACTTGAACTAGATGATAGATATACCCCTTGGAAGTTATCTTTCTGGCCTAAAGGTAAGAAATAAATTGACCCATAGGCGCTAAGCTAGTACCCTTCCATTCTAAGATTGGTTTGTCTTGAAATTGGAAACGAAATATTCTAGTTCTACAATCGACTGAGGCATAATAGGAATGTAACCAATCCATGACTAGAAAATATCAAAGTCTACCATTTCTAACTCTACAAGATCTGTTGAGGTGACTTTCTGAGAGACTGTGGTAGGGCAATTTTTGTATACTCATCTAGCTATAACTGGGTCACCAACTGGGTAGAGACTAAGAAGGGTTCTTAGAGAGTTTCTGGACTAGATCGAAGTTGACTGCTGTATAAAGAGTTATAAAGGAAAGAGTAGCCCCTACATCTAACAAAGCATAAACAACTAAGTTAAAGACTCATAACGTACCAGTGACCAAATTGGGAGAAGCTTCCTAATCCTGGCGAGCTTGAAGAGCATACAACCTATGTTAGCGTTCACCACCACATGTATCAGATAAATTACCCTGCTGAGTCGAGCGACCTGCTGGTGCTGCTGAAGTTGTAGACTAAACCCTACCATTGTTACCTCTTTGACCCTATTTAGAAAAAGGGCAATCCCTCAACCTTTAACTAGTCTGACCACACCCAAAACATACTTCCTTTCTTGCAAGACATTCCCCTATATGTTTCTTACCACATTTTGAACAAGTTGGGCAAGTCCTAGTACCTGGAACACTCCCCTGAGACTTAGAGCCTGATGCCTTACCCTTCTGATCCTGTCGAAACCTGAATGATAGAGCCCTAGCTGATGAAAATACTGGAACTGAAAATTTCTACTAAAAATAAGAGTGATTTCCACCACCCAATTTATGCTAAGAATACTCATAGTTGCATGTCCTAGCCTTATTATTATCCTTAGCCTGTTCCCTAAGCTTATCTCCCTCAACCTGCTGAGCATGGGTCATAAGCTTAGAGATGTTCAGATTTTCGAGCAACATAGCATTTATGCACTATGTTTTCACTAAATTTGACAGCTCAAAGAAAAACTAGTTCATTTGAGCCCTAGAATCAGCAACCATATGAGGAGCATACATGGAGAGTTGGGTGAACTTTAGTCCGTACTCTTTGACTGACATGCTACCTTGCCTTAAATTCATGAACTCCTGAGCTTTTGCATCTCTCAACTCTCTTGGGAAGAACCTGTCCAGAAAAGTCTTACTGAAACACTTCCAAGTGATAGGAAATTCATCCGTACCCTTATTTTTCTTTCCATTGAGTAAACCAGATATGAGTTGTATCCTTAAGTTGGTAGGATGCCAACTCTACCATATCATTACCAGTCACTTGCATCACTCTAAAGATCTTCTTGACCTCATCTATAAAGTTTTGGGGATCCTCACCAACATGCGACTAAAAACTTAAGCGGATTCATCCTAATAAAATCACGAACCCTGGCTGTCACTGATCCACCACTAGCATTTGCAAGAACTAGAACTTGGTGGTTGTTCTTGTTAGTTAAACTTTGAGCCAACAGTTGAATATTGTTCCAAAACTATGCATTTGAAAGTTTCTAATCTCAGACTGGAGCAGTTGCATTAGCATTGCTGGCGTTCGCATTCCTTTGCTAAGCTCTATGAGAAGGCATGATCTGAAACACATAACGACGAGTTAGAAATGAGAACTTGAATCATACCTCATGCACGATAAGAGTAGAAAGAAGAAGAAGTTTTTCTAAAACACTTCATAGCCTCCCTCTTATTAGATGAGGTTTACTTCACACCCATGAAAAAGACTCTACTTAGTGTGGCTTTTCAGACATCCTAGGACACATAAACCTAGTGCTCTGATACCAAGTTTGCCACACCCCGAAGTTACCCCCAGGGAGTAAACACAGGACCTAGGATCCTGAGTGACCCAATCTAACTCTGAGCTAGCATATCATAAGCATACTTAAAAGAAATATTGTGCGGAAGCATAAGACATGAGATAAACTGAAATGATGGGGAATATCCATTACTATCTGAATAAAAAAATTGAGAGTCTATGGACAACTAAAAGAGCAAACTCCAAAGCTAAAATTGAGTCTAACTATATCTAAACTTCTAACTGACTAGAGATGTCGAGACACGCCTAAGCTAAATCTAGAAAAAACTAAAACTAAGGACTGAAAGTAGAAAGATAATCATGTCAAACGTCCTTGAAGAATGAGGACTTACCACTAATGCTACTGAAATAGGAATCGAGAACTGATATATGTCTGATCTGAATGTTGAGGACTTGAACCTACATCACGAGAAGATGTAGCGCAAAGTATGTGTCAGTACTTGAAAGTTACTGAGCATGCAGGATAGAATAAAGCTGAATAATATACATAACTAAACAAAGCATATAACTGAGAAATGATATGAGATAAGCATGATACTATAATGAAAATACTGAACATAAACTAACTCAATGCAATGACCAAGTTTATAACAGGTTGAAGTTGAATACTGAACTATAACTGATAACCTGGTCAATGAACTAGAATCTGACTGTGGGAGCTACTATTAATCGACATAAAACCACATGAGCTAAATGTGGAGTATGATGTATACGCCCTATCGAGTGGACCTAATATACCTTGCCAAGGGTATAGAGGCATGACTGGCATGATCACTAAATATGATGCCCATAGAGGGGACTTACAAACCTACAAAGGCACATAGTTCTGGGACTATGAGTGTGACTGACCCTAGTCCAACTTGGTATAAAGCCTACTCCCAACTAAATATGTGAAATTTATAATATAATTGAAGTAAACATGATAGCTCAATAATTTGACATGCAAATCTAAAAATGCAACATTTATTCATGATAATGAAACATTCAAAAATTGAGGCATGTATATCTATTTATCTATCCTAGTTAATGTAATTGTGAACTAAAAGAATTACATAACTAGGGTTCTGAGTTTATGCATGAATATGGGCAAAAGGATACTAATACATGATAATATGATTAGGAACATTAAAATAACTAATTCATAATAATCTGTTGAAATTCTAGAAACCCTAGGTCTAGATAATATGATGGGAATCAAGAATCTGACTGAATTCTAGGGTCTTAATGTGTGAAAGGAACCCACTAGTGAAATCCCACATACCTAGTGACAAATTTCACTGAGAAATCTTTGGATTTCAGGGCTGAATGGACGAATTCTTGTTGCAGTCTTAGACTAGGGCTGCTCGACTTCTTTCTTCTCTTTTCATTCTAATTGGATGAATTTTGGAGAATGAATTAATTTGGGTAAGTTCTAATTTATTTACTAGGATAAAACTGACCAAAACTACATAGTTTAGGGGTTAAACGATGTAGTTTAGGGGTACAAAGCATAGGAAAGAGGCCAAATGACCCTTGACTTAAAAACTGATGGGGTCACCTGTCATCGACTGCAATCGCATCCAGAAACTTCATGTCCTTATTTCATTTCCTTTTTAATTAGGACATGTTTTTCTATAAATAGGGTATGTAAACATCGTTTTGGGGGGTTAGACATTATTTTTTTAGTTCTAGTTTTTAGATTTGGAGAATAACTTGCAACTTTAGCAAGTCTTGATTTCCTAAGTTCGTTTTGAAGATTTTAATTTTGAAACTCAAGTTGGGTTTTTGGATTTCTTCTTCTCATTATGTAAGATTATGAATTCTTCTTCTAAAAATATGAATTATGCTCTGGCTATTATGGGCTAGTTTCGGGAGATACATATACTCACATGGCTAAATTGAGGAGTGTCCGTAAGGGTTGTGTGGGTCGACCAAACTTGGATATGGATGTCATAGGGCTGACACTCTTCCCTCTTTCATTGACCGGTGATGTTGCATTGTGGTTTGCTGAGCTTTCATATAATTCAATTCATACATAGGACCAATTGCTTCGAGTGTCCTTGGAAAGGTATTTCCCAGTGTCTAAGAAGCTGACTCAGAAGGACAAATTGAATTATTTTGTTACCCTAGCTAGAGAGACCGTGAGTAGTTCTTGGGATAGATTCATTGCATTCACCAGAAGTGTTCCAAATCACCGAATAGATGATGATTCATTGAAGGATTATTTCTACAAAAGGCAGGATGACAATGGAAAGGTTGTGCTAGATACTATCTCTAGAGGATCCTATGGTGAGTGCACTTTTGAGGAGATCACTGAAAATTTGGAGAAGATTTCCTAAAATAATAAGGAATAGAGCACTACAAAATCTAATACTGGAAGAACCACATTTGTTGTACAAGTCGCACCGAATCAAACTAGTGATGACATTCGTGAGGAAATGGCTCATATGAGGACTGAACTGGGGTTGGTATTGAAGCATGTGAGCAGAGGTGCAGAAAAGGTAAATGCAGTCAATTACTTGACTAGGACTCCACCACCACCAGAGGAGGAATATTACTACAAGGAGGATGCTTATGTGGTGAATGATCATATGGGGGGTTTCCGCGCCAATGCCCAAGGTTCCAACTCAGATAATTGGTGCCAAGGGCAAGGAAATCAAGGTCGAAACTATGGCAACTACAGCCAAGAGGGTACTATGTCCGGGATGGGAACTACAATCACGACAACAACTACAATCAGAACAACTATGGAAACACAAATGATAGGGTTGGGCCTTATGTTCCTCCACAAAATTGGGAATTTGACAATAGGGAAGTTAGGGGCAGTATGTCATAGATTGAGGAGATGATGCAGAAGATGATGAAGAGGTTTGAATCGACTGATGAGAATATGAAAGAGATGCGAAATGACTGGTCTGGACTTGGTCAAAAAGTTGATGCCCATACAGTGTCGATCAAGCAACTTGAGCAGCAGATGAATCAGTTGTCCACTACTGTTAACCAACGTCAGCCTGGCACACTCCTTAGCAACACCATCCAAAATCCAAAGATCAATGGGCATTGTATGGCAGTCACTACTCGAGGGGGTAAGCAGACCATTGATCCACCTATGCCGTCTGAAGTTGAAATTGTAATTGAGAAAGATGATGATGAAATTGAGGTTACTGGAGAGTCCAAGAATACTACAGAGAAGGAAGTAGAGATAACCCAAAAAGTTGTCCCCATGCCTCAACCTCCACCTCCATTCCACCACAAAGGTTGGTTAAAAAGAATGAAGAAGGGAAATACCGCAGGTTTATTACTATGTTGAAACAACTTTCCATCAATGTTCCATTCGGAGAAGCTTTGGAGCAAAAGACTGGGTATGCGAAGTTTATGAAAGATTTGGTGACTATGAAGAGGGCCGTCAGTTTTGAAGATGATGATGGGTTTCAACATTGTAGTGCTATTGCCACTCGGCCACTTGTGCTGAAGAAAGAGGATCCTAGTGCTTTCACTATTCCTTGTATCATTGGGTTGTTACATTTTGTGAAGGCATTGTGTTATTTGGTTCTAGCATTAATCTGATGTCATTGTCTATTCACAAGAAGTTGGGTTTAGAGGCTCCACAACCGACTGCGATGCGACTACTCATGGCCGATAGAACAGTGAAGAAGCCCATTGGTGTTCTCCAAGATGTACTTGTGAAAGTGTGAGTCTTTTATTTTTTCGACAGATTTTGTGATACTTGATTGTGAGGTTCCCATCATCCTTGGGAGACCATTCCTTGCTACTACGCACACCTTGGTCGATATGGAAAAAGGGCAGATGAAGTTTTGATTGAACAATGAAGAGGTAACTTTTAATATCTGTAGGTCCATGAAGCGGGAAAGCAATCTCAAGTTAGTGTCAGTGGTGAATCATATTATGGAGTGAGGTTCTGGCATGTCTATTGAAGAGCAGTTGGGTGTTGATGCACTTGTAGTGGTAATGATGAACTTTGAGGGTGATGGTATTGAGGACTATGATGAATTGGTCGCCGCACTTGATAGGCTTGAATTTCGTTCCAAACCAAAGAAATTGGATCTAGATATAAAGAATCGCGACTCTCCACCTGCAAAATCGTCTGTTAAAGAGACTCCAAAATTAGAGCTTAAGGCTCTACCATCACATTTGAGGTATGTATTCTTGGGGAAAGATGTTACTTTAACGGTCATCATTGAGGCCGATTTGAATGCGGAACAAGTAGAGGCATTGGTTTCTATGTTGAAGAGGTTCAAGCGGGCTATTGGGTGGACTATTGCGGACATTATTGGGATTCCTCCTAGCATATGATCTCATAAAATCCAACTCATGCCGGATCACAAGCCTAGTATTGAGCAACAAAGGAAACTAAATCCTTCTATGCAAGAGGTAGTGAACAAAGAAATCATCAAGTGGTTGGATGTTGGAGTCATTTATCCCATAGCAGATAGTAGCTAGTTTGTCATGTTCAGTGTGTGGCCTAGAAAGGTGGGATTATTGTGGTTCCTAATGCGAAGAATGACTTTGTTCTGATGCAGCTCGTGACTAGATGGAGATTATGCATGGACTATCGGAAATTGAATGCTTGGACAGAAAAGGACCACTTTCCTATGTCGTTCATGGATAAAATGTTGGAACGCCTTGTTGGTAATGGTTGGTATTGTTTTCTTGATGGTTATTTAGGCTACAATCAGATCTCCATAGCTTCGAAAGACCAAGAGAAGACCACATTCTTTTGCCCTTATGGGACTTTCCCCTTCAAACATATGCCATTTGGGTTGTGTAATGCTTCAGTGACCTTCCAACGTTGCATGATGTTGATATTTTCTAATATGGTTTAGGACACTATTGAGGTATTTATGGATGATTTTTCTATTGTTGGTGAATCATTTGATGGTTGCTTGGATCATTTGGTCGAGGTTCTTAAAATGTGTGAAGAGTGCAATCTTGTGCTCAATTGGGAAAAGTGAAACTTTATGGTGAAAGAGGGGATCGTGATGGGTCATCGGATTTTTAAGAAGGGTATTGAGGTTGATAGAGTGAAAGTCAAGGTAATAGAAAAGCTTCTACCACCTATTTCTGTTAAAGGTGTTAGACATTTTCTAGAGCATGCAGGCTTTTATAAGTGGTTTATCAAGGATTTCTCCAAAATTTCATATCCATTGTGCAAATTGCTTGAAAAGGACTGTAAGTTTTATTTTGATGATGCTTGTCTGAGAGCATTTTGAGAGTTGAAGGAAAAACTAGTCTCCGCTCATATCATTATTTCACAGGATTGGGGGCAACCATTTGAAGTGGTGTGTGATGCGAGTGGAGTGGCGCTTGGTATGGTATTGGGTTAGAGGTGAGAGAAGATTCTTCATCCTATTTTTTTTGCCAGCAAAGCTCTAAATGTCACCCAAAAGAACTATACAGTGGCTGCACAGGAGCTCCTTGGTGTGGTTTTCACATTTGAGAAATTTCGATCCTACTTGCTTGGTACTAAGTTCATAGTGCATACTAACTATTCTGCATTGAGGTATTTGATGGAAAAGAAGGATGAAAAACCGAGGCTAATTCGATGGTTATTGTTGCTACAATAATTCGACTTTGAGGAGAAAGATAGAAAGGGGACAGAAAATCAATTGGCCAATCATTTGTCCAGGTTAGAGGAGGAAGCGATGCTCAAGCTAGGAGATGGGGCTGAAATTAATGATGCTTTTCCAGACAAACAGGTATTGGCTGCTTCTCATGATCTTATTCCTTTGTTCGCAGACTTTGCTAACTACTTGGCAAGTGATTTGTTCCTTCAAATTTATCTTTTCACCAAAGGAAAAAGTTTATATGTGAAGAAGTTCTTTTGGGATGAGCCTTGCTTGTTCTGGAATTGTGTTGATGTGATTATTCGTCAATGTGTGCCCAAGGTTGAGATGATCAGTATACTAGAGGTGTGTCATCCTTCACCTGTTGGTGGATATCATAGTGGTGTTCGGACTGTGCATGGAATTTTGCAATCTGGGTATTACCTGCCTACCATCCACCAAGATGCTCATGATTTCACCAAGTCTTGTGATCATTGCCAAAGAGAAGGAGGAATTTCGAAGAGGCAAAAGCTACCTATGAATCTGACTTTGGTGATTGAGTTTTTTGATATTTGGGCCATTGATTGTATGGGTCCATTTGTAAGTTCACATAGGATGAAGTATATTCTTGTTGCAGTTAATTATGTGTCGAAATGGGTGGAAGCAATTAAGCTTTCAAACAATAAAGGTAAAAGTGTCACCACATTCTTGAAAAAGAATATATCCTCTAGATTTGGTACACCTAGGGCGATTATCAGCGAAGGAGGTTCCCACTTTTGCAATAAGTTGTTCAAGGCCTTGCTAGAGAAATATGGAGTCCATCACAATGTAGCCACTACTTACCATCCACGGTCTAGTGGACAAATTGAAGTGCTAACAGAGAGATAAAGTAAATTCTTGCTAAGATTGTGAATGCAAATAGAAATGATTGGTCGAGGAGGCTTGATGATGCTCTATGGGCCTATCGTACCCCATTTAAGACTCCCATAGGTATGTTCTCCTACTAACTTGTATATGGGAAGTCTTGCTATTTGCCGGTAGAGCTAGAGCATAAGGCTATGTGGGCGCTAAAGAAATTGAATTTGGATTGGGGCTCCGCATCAAGTAAAAGAGTGAATGACATGAATGAGCTTGATGAGTTTCGCCTAAAAACTTATGAAAGTTCAGCCTTGTACAAAGAGAAGATGAAAAAGTATCACGATCAAAAGATTGAAAAGCGCAAATTAGCTGTGGGTGGTCTGTTGCTTCTATCCAACTCTAGGTTGTGCTTGTTTTCTAGAAAGCTCAATTCCAAGTGGAACGGGCCATTTATAGTCACTCAAGTGTTCCCACATGGAGTGTCGATCTCGAGAATAATGAAGGAACAAGGTTCAAGGTAAATGGGCAAAGAATCAAGGTCTACATAGGCAAAGAGGAGAAAGTGCAAGAGGTGGTTGAGGCCTAGTATCTTGATGAAGTCTAAGTAATCACGAGGCCTGAGTCATGCCACGACGTTAAATCAAGTGCTTCTTGGGAGGCAACCCAAGATGTACAATCTAGCCAACTATAGGTTTTTCTTTTTGATTTAGGAGCTTTCTTTGTTTAGTTGACTTTCTGTAATATTTAGATTGGTATTTTATTTTTGTTTTAGTGTTGGCTAGATATAGCATAGGGTCCATGTCTAAAATATGTCCATAAAATGTAAAAAGAAAGACCTAATGGTTGTTACATGTGCAAGAGCGAAAGGCAAAATCTACAGAAAAGGTCTGTTGTAGAGGTTTACGGACCCCATCGACAGTTTGTGGTTCAATCCACGGACCGTGAATGGTGTCCGTAGACCCCAGGTAAGTCCTCTAATTTTTTTAAGTGCTGAGTGACCTACATTCTGTAGGTCGACCCATGGCCCATCAATGGGGTTTTGTGGGTCCAAACCTTAGTTTCACCTAAACTGATCGAGAGATCTATTTAAGTAAAGCCCCTTCATTTTATATTCATCCCCCACATTCAAAACTCCCTCCCAACCATTTTTAACTCCTTCCTCTCCTAAAATCCCTCCCCAAATCCCACAAATCACTCCCCATTCACTTCCCCATATCTCCATCTACCTTTTCTTCCTTCCTAAATCATTACCTCCATCTCTAAAAGATTCCATTGTTCGGGTTCGGCATTGAAAGGCTAGCGAATGGTCTAAGGAGTTCATTGTCATAAAACAATCACCCACTTCCAATACTTGTAAGGTAACTGACTTCACTTTTAACTTTGAATTTCGGTATTCATTGTTCCATACATGAAGTCACGAAGTGGTCATGACCTTGGGCTGTTTTTTTGTATGAATATTCTTGTTAAACTAATGTTATAAACACCCATGGGACGATAGAATGTGATTGTGTAGTCTCAGTAATCGAATAACTCAGTGAAAAGTTAGTCTAAATGAAAGTTTCGACTTAGGGTTCCTAATTTTGTATGCAATAAATGTAAATACTAAGTAATTGGAACCGTAGGGATGACGAACTGTCATAAATTGTGTTGAAATGCATGATTAGACTTAGGATGAATGTTGAAATTGTCAAAAGATGGTGTCAATTAGAGGCATGTCTGATACCTGGCATAGTCTTGACCCATGAGACCCCGTCTACGAACCGTAGGTCGATCTACAGACCGTAAATCAAGTTTCTGGGTCTGCACACAACCAATAAATGTCAAGTGTGGAACCACAAAAGTGGACTACTGTCCGTAGTTCGACCTACGGACCGTTTTGCACATCTATGGTTCATATCAGAGACCCCTCTTTTGGGTACTCTGATCTACGGAGGGGACCTACGGACCGTGGATCCATCCATGAATCATGGGAACCCACCATTGGTCAGCAGTTCAACTACTACCCAAATTTTTTTCAGTTTTCATTTTTGTTCGTTCTTTGTTCTTAGTGTATCTTTGGTCTACTTTGGTACTAACTAAGCCTCCACAGATACCATGGCTCCCAAGAAAGCTCTGATTTATGCCGCGACAAGCAAATCCAAATTCGTGGCTCTGATTTTGTGGTTGATCGATGAGGATATAGTTTTTGACCCTGCTTATGTCCCACCTCCTACCAGGACATCGCCCACTGCACCACGCACCACACAGAACCAAGCTCAGCAGGTGATTTTCAACGTAGTCACTGTCTCCCAGTCTGATAAGGAGGATACACTGCTCGGTTCATCGACTGGCTCAAAGTCAGCATCAGGTTTCAGCTCCGGTACCGGCCCAGGTTCAGGCTCAGGGACAAGTTCAGGCTCCAGCTCCGCATTCGGTTCAAGTTTTAATGGTGCCAATGCTTTATCCTCTGAGGCTACTAGTGCAGGGGATATTTCGGTGCCATCAAACACCGACCCTACTCCAATTGTTGGGGAGCCTAACAAATGGTGTGTCAATGGCCAGTGGCAAATATACAGGGATGCCAAGATGCTAAATAACAAGGATAAAATGGCTCGGGCGATCACTAAGGAGCGTAGGGTATTCATAGGCAACCTGCATATTGATGTTTGCATAATTAAGACACAACTTTCGATGCAAGTGTCTATGATCGTACAATAGTTTAGTAACCCAACCAAGGGTTGGGATCATTCCCATGAGAGTGGTTTTGAGAATTAATAGAAAAATAAAATTTATTTCTAACTAGTCATAGCTAAAGACATTAACAATTAAAAACATTATAAATTAAAGGGGGACACAAGAGTGTCAATTAACAATGGGGTTTTGTCACTAGTAAGTAAAGAACAGCAAATTAAACAAGGATTTCTAAGTAATGAGAGGGGATTCTTGGAATGTGATAGGAATACGGGATAGAATAAATCATTGGGTACATGTTTTTGATAGTATATTCATTGAGTATTTGTGACTAGGCTAGACTTTAAAGGGGATAAGCTCTCTCTCGAGCAACTTACCTCTTTTCAAGTGGGTTCTTCTCGGACACCCACTTGCCACATGAAAAACAGCCTCCACCTTACCCCACTCACTCTCTCGAGCTGAGTGTGTGGACATGAGACTAGGGTTAACTCTCTCGAATTGAACCTCATGACGACCCACTCGCACTGGCGATCAATTTAGTGGTCTTAGTTTTACGACCTCTCTCTCGAACAATCCAAGAACACATATATGAGATTATATTTGCAACTACAACCACATTACGTTCATCCACAACCGCTAAATAAAATCACATTTAAACTACGAATAGACTATCAGTAAGCAAGACCCAACAACTAATCTAACCCATATTCAAAAAATCACACCTAAAAAATTAGGGGTTTTAGCCACACATCAAGAGATAGAAACTTATACCTAAATGAGCTTGCATTCAAAGGGGTATAAAGATTTAAGTCTTGTTATAGGCCATGAATGAAGAATCCAAGAGACCCAAGTCCAAATCCTTGGAGATGAAACCCTTTTTGTTCTTTAAGTTTTCAAAACTCTCTCAAACTGAGAGCAAAAATATCAAAAAGTACTATTCTACATGAAAATTATAATAATTGTTCAACTCTTAAAACTAAACCTCTAACTAGTATTTATAGTTTCATAGATTTGTGCTGCAGCAGATCATTCGGCATCATTATTAGAAATCGCAAATCAACTCGGTGATTCGCCTTTTGGTGTAGTTCATTGTTGTCTTGCACCATCCTTCAACATCATCGTGCTCTAGGTCATTAGGTGACATGGTACTGTTTTGCGGAACTTCCCGGCGATGCGCTGACTACTCCTTTTTCCGCCGACTTGATGGTTTCCTTCAGGGCTCAGCACACTAGAACAAAAGGCGAAGTAAGACCCTTCGGCGACTCGCCAAGTGGACTCAGCGATCCTCAGGCCTTCATTTCTTTGTTCTTTTCAGACTTTTCATTCCTTTTTATGACGTAGTGTCCATGCTTTCCTTCAAACTTTAAATACCTGAAACTTAAGGGTTTTCATCAGATAATGAGATAAAATAAGCATTTGAGGACATAATTTATATTAAAATATAGCCCTAAATAAGTCCAAATCATGTACTCATCAACACCCCACACCTTAAACTTTTGTTTGTCCTCAAGCAAACTCAAGTTCAGCCATTCAAAAAGGGTGTCTCGAACAGTGCTACATAAGACTCAATCATGAATGAAACATGACTCAATTTACTTATGCAAAGATCAAATGTGCACTCAACGATTCAAGTTGTGACTCACCAATATCAAAGAACCTCATGCTCACAACACTTTCTTCAAATGTAAGTTCAAGCATAACCAAAGTGTTCAAATGCCCTCACACAAGGAATGATTCTAGATTCACACAATGGTCTACAGTTTACAGCTTTGGAATCAGATACAAAGCTCACACTCACAAAGATGAACACAATGTAGTCTTTCACCCATAGGTTTGCCTGTATTTTTCAATCAACATTTGTTTCAGCTCACTCAAGATCAAAAAGGTCTTTTCAAGGCTTGTAATAGGGCTGAGTGCAAAGGTATGGTCATTTAGGCTCAATGACTTTCATTCTCATGAAATGTGGTGCTCACAACACTTCCTTTCCTTTTCCTTCATCATTTTCTTTAGTGCTCATAAGTCATCTTATTATTCACCTTCCATGGATTGTTTAGGAACCTATCTCTTTTGCACTTCTTGACTTGCCCTTGTATTTTCACCACACCCCCAACTTAGGAGTTTGGTCTACGCTTGTTATTAAATTAACTACAATTCAAGAGGATTATAGGTAGTGGATTAAGAAAGGTCTAGTTTTCATCAAGTTTCTTCCAAAGAATGGTAAGGCACAAGGGGTGTTCAAAAGTGGTTCACACACTCACAAGGTAAGTCACAAAAGAAGTAGAATGTCAAATTGGCTTGCACTTGTAGAAGTTTCCTAAGATCATATCAAGAGATAGCATCACTTAGTTAACCGGACCAACGGGTCAAATTGTAGGATCTATCATGCATGGTTCAAAGTAAGCTCATCACACTAGGCATTGACACTACAGTCTAACAAGACTCCACACTTTCTCTAGTGTGCAATGATCATCACAAGAGACTCATTTGATACTAGGCTAGTCATAACGAGATGAAAAAAGTTCACATATTGTCTATGAAACTTCATTTGCCCTCATCGTAGTCGCGCATTCATGTTTATTTGATTGAGAGCACTATTTAAGTCATCGGTATTGATTGGAATCGAGACTTAAATTTTGCAAAAGAATAGCCACATTCAAAACACAAGAGGTGGTAAAAATTTTTGGACCGATCAAAAAATCATTTTGCAATTTAAAACAAAAGGAGTCACAAGCTCAAACATCCATAAAAAAGCATTATTAACACAATTTTAAAGAGAACTGCCCAAATATATAGACAAAACACAACTATCAATGCAAAAGGTATGGGCCTCACCCCATTACAATTAAAAAGAATTTGTACTTACATGCACCTGAAAAAATATCCAAAATGACAATTAAAGAAAGACAGAGACAGAAGTAAAGAAGGGATCATGTCTAAGCAGTCGCTCCATCAGTCTGGGAATTAGTGCCCGAAATGTTGCCATTCTACTTTTGGTTCTCTTTTTCTTTCCGCTCTACTTCAGCTTCTACAGCGATATTAGCCTCGATCATATTGTCCAACTCGTGAGCTGCCACAAAGGCTTTTATCGCATTGTTGAACCCTCGAGCTCACAAAGGGACATTAGGGTCGATGGGCATCCTCCTCCTCAAACTGGCTGTCATGTTCTCGCTCCTTGCAATTCTTCTAAACTTTTGTGCTCTTATATGTGTGGGTGGGATGTTTCTTCCTGCAACTTTTGGTCTGCCCATGTCTGCAAAGTCTTGAGATAATGTTAGAACATATTGACAACCAAAGCAAAGATATTCAGCTACAGAAAGACTAGATAGTCCATTCGGCATGCTGCCAAATACATTCAGAGAGCCACAGACAATTCGCCGAAAGTCACAGTGTAGAAGGAGTTATGGGTGCTGACAAAGGGAGAATAAGAAAACTTTCTTCAAGTTGTCGAGTGCTCTTAGCGACCTCATACTTCTCACCGAAAGTTACAAACTCCACAACAAATAAAGCATGATAATAAGGGTGAGATATGGTAATTAGACGAACCATGAAATAGTTCGGTGAGCTCGTAACAGTTCGCCAAATGACCCAACGTGCCTACTTTTGACCCAACTTCTTAAAATCAGCCCCGCAACCCCCAAAAATGCAATTTAAACACAAAAAGCACAAATTCGACTAGGACCCATAACATACGAATACCATTCATCACTCATTAACTCCACTCGATGCATTGGAGAAAAAGATTTCAAAATTTAGGCAATAAAGGCATGGTTATGGAAGAAAAATCAACACATAAGCAATTAAACCCAATCAGGAAGGTTCAGCAAATTTCGACAAGATCACACATTTGCAAATGAGTATAATTTTGACAAGATAATTATGGGGTTCGGGACACTAACCTTTTATGCTGATCAAATAGATATTGAGATGCTAGAAAGCACTGTAATCTGACTCATAGCACAATTTGACACTACAAATACTCTAGATATGCTAAAATATAGGAGCTAGCATGTGAGTGTGACTTTGGGAAGACAAAAAGTGAGGGAAAGTGAATGAATTTGAAACTTTTAAACCTTTCACTTGCAAAACCGTCTAGTTTTCGCCCATTCAATGACATTAGTCCAGATTGCCGATTTATTTGTCATAATGCCAAGTAGTCATTTACCTCGGCAAAGCTTATAGAACCTCCATGTTTTTTGGGAGTCCAAACGGCTGTCTCTGTCGAGATTGCCGACACGGTTGGTGGTTCTCCAATAATTTTCTGTGCTCATCGAGTTTTACAGATGCTAATGTAAGATGGTCTTGAGTCTAACGACGGTCTAGTTCTGAGTCATCGAACCGTTCAGTGATTTTTTGATTGGACCTATTGCTCACTAATCTGCACTTTTCGTTCACTCTCCACACTTCTATCTACACAATCAACACACCATTATTTTATCAAAGAAAAAGAAAGCAATATATGGTTTTGGGTTACCTCCCAAACAGCGCCTTAGTTAACTTCGTGGCACGACGCAAGTTAACACTTATGCTCCAGTGGTGAGGTTTGCCTCAACTTCATTAGGCAATCCTTCATTAAAATCTAGATAGAGTTCAATCAGCACTTGATCCATTTGAGAACCTACTACTTAAATGAGCATGGCATGAGAGGTCCTCATCTGGTTCAATAGCGCTACATTCTCTTTGAGCTTTTCCAGTACCATATGTTTCTCACTGAATTTCTAGAGTAGAAGTGTGAGCATTTCTTTGTTCTGTCCATCCTCCTTCTTCTTAATTCTCTTTCGTTCATGAGGAGGAATGAAGTGTTCTTTCTTGTTGCACTGGACTTTAAAGTCCTAAATTTTCTTTGTCAGATCATCTAACTAAGTTAGCAGGATCACTAAGATGAAATCTCTCCTTTTCATTTCTTGATATGGCTCAGTTAAGATATCTAGCAATTTGGCTGCTTCCACATAGGGTTGTCTTACTAGACTATCTGAGGTAATTTGATCAGCCATCATTCTGTTTCCTAGACTAAGACTTCAATAGAAAGATTCTAGAATGACTCTTTCAGGGATTCCTTGAGTAAGGCATTGACCCAGAAGTGCTTTGAACCTCAACCATACCTCATGAAGTTGTTCGCCTTTCGATTGCCTAAAAGTTAGGATCATATCTCGGAACATCATCCTTTCTAATGATGGCAGCTCTATTAGCTTGCAAGTACTGCTCAATATGTTCCACTCCCCTACTTCAAAACTCTAACAATCAAAACAAAACTAAAAAAATAAGTTAGTAAAACTAAAACTATTCAAAACAAAAATTCTACTTAAATAAGAATTCCCAAATAACACCACTCCCCAACAGCAGCGCCATTTTGATGTTTGCGTAATCAAGACACAACTACCGATGGAAGTGTATACGAACGTACAATAGTGTAGTAACCCAACCAAGGGTTGAGATCATTCCCAAGAGAGTGGTTTTGAGAATTAATAGAAAAATAAAATTTAGTTTTAACTAGTCATAGCTAAAGACATTAACAATTAAAAACATTGTAAATTAAAGGGGGACGCAAGAGTGTCAATTAACAATGAGGTTTTGTCACTAGTAAGTAAAAACAACCAATTAGACAAGGATTTATAAGTAATGAGAGGGGATTCTTGGGATGTTATAGGAATACGAGATAGACTAAATCATTGGGTACATGCTTTTGATAGTGAATTCATTGAGTATTTGTGACTAGGCTAGACTTTAAAGGGGATAAGCTCTCTCTCGAGCAACTTACCCCATTTCAAACGGGTTCCTCTCGAACACCCTTGCCGCATGAAGAATAGTCTCTGCTTTAACCCACTCACACTCTCGAGCTGAGTGTGTGGACATAGGACTAGGGTTCACTCTCTTGAGCTGAACCTCATGACGACCCACTCGCACTGGCCATCAATTTAGTGGTCTTAGTTTTATGACCTCTCTCCCGAGCAAGTAGAAAACACATATACGAGATTATATTTGCAACTACAACCTCATTAAGTTCATCCACAACCACTAAACAAAATCACATTTAAACTACGAATAGACTATCAGCAAGCAAGATGCAACAACTATTATATTCACAAAATCATACCCCAAAAATTGGGGTTTTTAGCCACATATCAAGAAATAGAAATTTATACCTAAATAAGCTTGCATTCAAATGGGTATGAAGATTTAAGTCTTGTTACAGGCCAAGAATGAAGAATCCAAGAGACCCAAGTCCAAATTCTTGGAGATAAAACCCTTTTGTTCTTCAAGTTTTCAAAATCCTCTCAAACTCAAAGGCAAAAGTATCAAAAAGTACTATTCTATATGAAAAGTATAATAATTGTTTGACTCTTAAAACTATAACTCTAACTAGTATTTATAGTTTTCATAAATTTGTGCTGCAGCGGATCATTCGGTGTCGTTAGTCGGAATCGCCGATCAACTCAGTGATTCGCTTGTTGGTATAGTTCATCACCATCTTGCACCAGCCTTCAGCATCATTGTGCTCTGGGGCATTGGACAACATGGTGCTGCTTTGCGGAACTTCTCGGTAATGCACCAACTGCTACTTTTTCTGCCGACTTGATCCTTTCCTTTAAGGCTCAGCACACTAGAACAAAAGGCGAAGTAAGAACCTTCGGTGACTCGCCAAGTGACTCGGCGATCCTCAGGCCTTCATTTCTTCATTATTTTCAGCCTTTTCATTTTATTTTATTTTTGTGTCGTAGTGTTCATTCTTTCCTTCAAACTTCATATACCTGAATCTTAAGGGTTTTCATCAAATATTGAGATAAAATAAGTATTTGAGCACACAATTTCTATTAAAATATAGCCGTAAATGAGTCAAAATCATGGACTCATCACATACCAGGCCCGACATCAACCAGCTCTTCCAGCAGTATAAGTGTTATTGGATGGCCCGAAACCCAGGGACTTATAGCGAGGAGATCATGAGGGAGTTCTATGCTTCCTACGCAGCCACCCTCTGAGGCTCTATTTGAAATAGGCTAAGCCTGCAGCCTAGGCACCACTCACGACTACACTAGTGCATGGGTTTTCTATGGATATATCTAAGATCACCATCCAACAGTTTCTCTGCAGTTCAGGCCGCACTTGGGCACTCAACACTGCCAAATTTGACTATAAATAGGATATCGTATGGAGTGGGGAATTCAAGAAGAATGTAGAGAAAAGGGAGACCGTATTACTCTGGCTGGCAAATCACATTGCTACAAATGGAGTGCGAACCGAGTGGGTCAGCACCCCGAAATTAGGGATCAAGAAGGCCACTCTAAAGTTTGTGGCCTAGTTTTTTTGACTATTAGTGCGAATTGGGTGTCGCCTATGCAAGAAGACAATGTACTTACATGCGACCGTGCTGTGATGGTTGTTGCTTTGGTAGCTAGGTTTAAGATAGACTTCGCTCGCATGTTGATGGTGGAGATCCATGAGTGGGCTTTTCAGGCTACCACCACTTTACGCTTTCCATTCCTCGTTTTCCAGTTGTGCATAGATGTTGGGGTACCAATTTTGCACTATGACAAGTTGGTGCAGGAAGCCAAAACTGTAGACATCGACCTGATTAGGGATGAGGCCATCATAGTTGCACCGTGAAGAGAGCCCCAGGTTGAGGTACTGCCATTGGGTGTGGATTTGGTAGCTGATGTGAAACAGATGTAGGGTGTAGACCCCACCCAGCTATCCACTATTGATGATTCGCCGGCCTCCTAATCTCAAGCCATCAGTCAGGCTCCTAGCTCATCTAGAGCCACCCCCTTGTCAGGATTCATTGTCGTGTCCCTTATCCGTGTTCAAAAATTGGAGGCACAAATGGCTACACTACTTCAACATATTAAGCCTTGGATGCAACAGTCTATATCATCGTATGAGGCTAGGATGGCGCACATGATGGACTTGAAGGTCCAGGCCATTTATAAGCTCCTGGATGCCTTTGAGTTGAGAGTCCTCGAGCGACCAGCCCCTACAACAGATATCTCCTCTTTTCGTACTGAGTTGGATAGTCTTTGGGCTGATCTTGATGCCATCCTAGCTCCACCCATGTACATGCTAGAGAATTACGAAATAATTTTACGTTATCAAGTAAAGAACCTAACTTGTAGGTTGGGGTCGATCCCACGAGGAATATGGTTTATACTTAACTTTAACCCATGATTATATTAGTTTAGTCAACGTACTTCCTAAACAAGTAATTAAAGGGGGAGGTTTGTGAAACAAATTCTTGAAATTATGTGAATAATCAGTGAGCAAGATTCAAACTTTAGTTATTATCAAGATGAGAGAGAAACTAGGGTGTATGTGTTCCCCGTAAGCTCATATTGTGGTACTCCTAGTAATAGCAATCCTTTCCTAGTGTATTACATGCAAAGTGGTAAGTTATGTATCCCTAAATCCTAGGTCTGGCAAATAGAGAATTTCACCCCACAACTTGGTCCGGCTACGTCTGTATAATTTACTAAACCTTACCTTTACCTCATATTAGATATCACATCAATGTATGTCTTAGTTTCACCCTCGCACTAATTGACATTAGACTATTAGATAGTATCACACTAAGTATATGTTGATAATTCTTTTCTCGTTAATTACCTCCTTGATCCGGCAAGTAGTAACAAGGTGAGTTCTAACATTTGCAATCGTTAAAAAGATTTCTGAGCGAAAGAATTATCAGTGCATGCAACAACACTATTCAAGAATTACTTAGTTACTATTCATACATTGTTAATCGCTCATGGTTCCCACAACCTTAGTTGTGGATTTAGTTACCCATAATAGCAAGAACACAATTCATATTATTAGAAGAAGAATTCATGAACTTATGTAATGAGAAGAAGAAATCCAAAAACCCAACTTGAGTTTCAAAGTTAAAATCTTCAAAACAAACTTAGGAAATCAAGAATTGCTAAAGTTGCAAGTTAATCTCCTAAGCTAAAAACTAGAACTAAAAAAATAATGTCTAACCCCTAAATATGAGGTATACATACCCTATTTATAGAGAAACATGTCCTAACTTAAAAGGAAATGAAATAAAGAAATAAGGTTTATGGATGCGGTTGTAGTCAACAACACTGACCTACGAACAGTGGACTGACTTGTAGTCCATAGGTCCCTTCTGTAGTTTAGGACTTAGGAAAAATCTCAGAAGCATAGAACTCCAACACTTAGTGACATTTGAAGGATCATTAGTATGGGTCGTGATTTGATCCAAGGTTCGTAGATCCATCTCCGTAGCTTTATACTTCAATTTTTGAAATCAGGTACTGGAATACCCTTCTCTAAATCATTTGACAGAGTTGCAGGACGAGTGCTTTGATTGCCTTTATTGAGGCTCGTTCTTTCTTAGTTGAGCAGATTCATGAGTGTTAGTTTGATGATGAGAAACTATGTCTAATTTGAGACAAGGTGATGAGAGGGGAAGACAAAAGGGTTGTCCTTAATCCTGATGGTGTCTTGTGGATTAAAGGCAGGATTGTGTGCCAAAGGTGGGTGAGTTCATAAGAATAATTCTTGAGAAGGCCCATTATTCCCCATATTCCCTCCATATGGGTGCGGCAAAAATGTATCATGACCTAAGACAATATTATTGGTAGTGTGGCATGAACAAGGATATTGCAAATTTTGTTTCAAGGTGTTTGACTTGTCAACAAGTCAAGTGTGAGCACTAAAGGCCTAGAGGTATACCTCAGAGAATGCCCATTCCTAGTTGTAAGTAAGAATGGATCCCTATGGAATTTGTTGTGGGACTACCTTCCACCATGGGTGGTTATTATTCTATTTGGGTGTTTGTCAATAGGTTGACTAAGTCTGCCTATTTCATCCTGATTCGGGTGAAGTATATGGTGGAGAATTTAGTCAAGCTTTATATCATTTCAACTGTGCGACTATATGGGGTCCCAGTTTCTATTATCTTCGATCCAGGTTCCTTGATCACTTCCCATTTTTGGAAGGCATTATAGCATGGTTTGGGTACTCGGTTAGCTATGAGTACAACTTTTAGTCCTTAGACTGATGGTCAGTTCGAGTAGACAATACAAGTGTTGGAAGACATTCTTTAAGCTTATGTCATTGATTGTGGTGCTAGAAGAGATCAACAATTTCCATTAGCAAAGTTTGCCTATAACAATAGTTATCATTCCAGTATTTTGATGGCCCCTTTTATGGCATTGTATGAAAGACGGTGCGGATCTCTGATCAGATGGTTTGATTAGACTGAGATGGATTCATTAGATATATACCTTCTTAGAGATGTTATAGAGCAGGTTCATATGATCTAGAGTAGACTCTTAATATCCCAGAGTCGACAAAAGAGTAATGCGGATTGGAGAGTTCGACCCCTAATATTTATAGAGGGTGATCATGTTTGGCTCCAAGTGTCACCCATGAAGGGTGTGATGAGGTTTGAGAAGAAGGGAAAGTTGTCACACCCTAGGCCTACACGCTGGACGTGACTAGCACTCGAGAACCACTTCTGATCCCCAAGAAAACCTTTGGCCTAGCAACATGGCTTACATGACATTAAACAATATGCATAAGCTTTAATAGGTGAACAAACGAACATTTAAGAAAGTCTTGAAATATTGCCTTTGCAAAATGCTTAACATGAACCACGAATTAAACAGAACATCCACAGAAAATAATGGAAAACATATACTCAATCTATCTACGAAGCCTCTAAGAATGTGAGATGCATGTCGGGACAAGACCCACGACAACTTCTAAAGCTACTAACTAAAATGAAATGGAGTCCCCTGAAAGAAAGGAGGCCTTACCAATGTTATATGCGAGTGGATAATGATCTCAATGATTCACCTGTTGATGATCCTGAATAACTGTATCTGCATCATGAAATGATGCAGGTCAAATGAGGTTAGCACATTGAATGTACTAGTACGTGAAAAGGTTAGAGTAAACAATAATTTGGCATTGAAGAACTAAAACAACATAACTGGATTAATACATGAATATAAAGTGAAAAACAATTAAGCTTTAAAATATAATATGCAATGAAAGTGAACATGAAAATAATATACTTTACTTCTGGGGTGTTTCTTTAACTGACAACCATTACCATGAGCCTATCAATGATACAACGTTATGTCTCACACTGCTAGGGCCACCCTATACTTTGTCGGGGTATAGGATGATATCATTACTATGTCTCCATCTAACTGGCCTTCTCAGAGGCAGTGATGAGTCGCATGAAGAGTCAATGATATCATATCCTACGTTGGTTACATAATTTTATAGGACTTCCGAATCATAAAATACTTTAACCCAATTTGATGCTCGATACTACTTCTAAAATGATAGTTATAATATTATGCTCATATACCTTATTACAAGGAATGGACTTCTTACTTGATTGAAATACTTTTCAAATATTAGACGTGTTTACATTCTTAAAAACAAGTACTTGTGAACTTATCTTTCATGTTAAATAATCAACATATATACATAAGTATATATTTACTTATATAAATAGCATTTGAAAACTCTTAAGTGTTTATGAAATAAAATCGTTGAACTTTCCTTGTTGATTTACCATGACTTGAAAATGTGAGTTTAAGAATGATGATTAGAATATGCATAAGACCTTTCAATGATGAATGGAGATTTAGATAATTGATAATAAGAAGATAATGACAACTCAACTCAAAGTAACAAGTACGGAACGAGAGGAGAGAAGGAACCATTTACTAAGGTCTAATTGGGTGCACTACTGGTGCATCGCGCCAGGCCCCCATTTACTGGGGTTGATGGGCGCACTGTTGGCGTGTCACGCCAGCCCCCCATTTAGAGGGGGTCTGATTTTGTGCACTTCTTGTGCAGCGCACCAGGCCCTCATTTACAGGGGATTTTATTAGGCGTATTGTTGGCACATTGCATCAGGCCCCTCTGTGCCTTAGGGGCACGATGCCCCACTCCAAACCCAGAATTTTGATGAGATTTTCTTGTTCAATTCATGGAGATTCATTCCCAAACTTATTTAGATTCAAAAACCCAACAAAATTCATCGAAAACTCACTCAATTAACACCAAGAACAACACTCATTCACAGAACCCTCACTTTAACAATCCAACATGACTCGATTGATAAAAGATGAAGTAAATCATTAAGAATTCCTTAAGAACCTATACATAACAATTTCATGGATGAACATATCCAACACTGTGAGAAACCTCACATACCTTGAAAGAACCAAATTCTTGGCGATTTCCCCAAAACCTTGAAGAACTTCTTAAAATATCCTCCCTTCTCCCTTTGAACTTTCACCTAACTTGCTTAAATGTTTCTTGAGAGATTGAAAACTGGTTTCAATCGGCTTATACCCCTATTTGGGTGAGTCAAAACGTGTGGGCTTAATGGGGTAAGGAAAAGACCGAAATACCCCTTATTAAAATGGATGAAAAGCTCTATCTAGAGAGGCTCCACTCAAATGGACATATCTCCTTCATTCAAACTCAAAATTTAGCAAACTTGGTGGCATTGGAAAAAGGACTCAATGACCTTCGATTTGATTCCTCATGAACCACCTAAATCATCTTGTGTTAAAAGTTATGTTCGTTTGAAGCTTACCCAAAACTTACAATTTGTAAAGTAACTTGCATGACTCTAAATTTGGTTCTTTCAAATTTAGCACTTTCTAAGTCCGAGGTGTTACAAATATTATCCCTAGATTCATTGGACCCTTTGAGATTTTGAGTTGTATGGGAGAGGTGACCTATAAGTTTGCCTTGCTACCTAGCTTGTCAACTGTGGATCCGGTATTTCATGTTTCCATGCTTTGAAAGTACATGTCGAATGAGTCCTACGTACTTTCCCTTGATTAAGTTAAGTTGGGTCCAGACTTATCTTTTGAGGAGAAGCTTACAGCCATTTTTGATAGGCAGGTCTGGAAGCTTAAGACCAACGAGATTGCTTCTGTAAAGATACAATGGAAGGATCATTCAGTCGATGAGGTGACTTAGGAGACAAATTTAGATATGCGTGTCAGATATCCCAAGCATTTTAGAAGCTCCTGCTACTTTTTTTGCCTTATGTTCGAGGAAGAACATGGTTTTTAGTTGTGAATAATGTAATGACTTGGTCGATCAATTTTGGAAAGTTTTGCAATATTACCATTTTACCCATCCTGTTATTGGCCCCGAGTCCTTTTTGATTGAGTTTTTAAAAGTTGGTTTGATCCTTGAGTTAAAATTTGAGAATTTGGTAAGTCTTAAGTTTGAAAGGATAATTTGTTAAGAAAGTGATTTTTGGAGTTTCCAGTGTCGGGATGGAATTCTAACGATTCCACCAGTCTCAAAACGTGAAATATGATCCATGAGAGTTATTTGTTTTAGATTCCAAGTCTTTTTGAGGATTAAAACTCCTAAGTTGCGAAATTATGAAAATATAACATTTGAGTTGACTATGGTCAACATTCAAGATTCGATGCTCAAATTAGAATTTCGAGAGTTCCATTGGTTTTTGGGGATGATTTTAGGTATAGGAGAGGTGTTGGTCGATTTTTGAGAGGTTTCGAGCTTATTTTGGCCTTTTTTTTATTTTAATGACCCTTAGGGGGGGTCAGGGGTTGAGCAACACCCTGATTTACACGAATGTCGGGTCAATGAGACCTCAGATTCGTGTGTTCACGGCTCCATTAAGTATGAAACGCCGAGTATAATTGTTTTTGTATGTTCATTGTGTTTTCAGAGTTCCAAAACGAATGCTAAGGGGCCTTTCGATGATTTTGAGTCGCTGGTTTCTATATCTAGTGTATGGACACTTTGGTAATCGCGATCGTGAGATTCCCTTATCGTGATCACATAGCATTATCTTGGGGTGCATTTCAATCATAAGGGTCTTTCTGCGATCACGATGGTCAACTTTAATGAGTTCACTGCCTTAATCATCATGATTGGATGACCTTGGATCGCAATCGTGATTAGCATCTGAGACATGGGCAAAATGTTTTTTAAAATCAGGGTTTCAAACCCATTTCACCTTCTTTCTTTTTTTTTAGTTTTGGGAGCATTGTTGTGGCGACTTGGACCAGGTTTTCAA
The DNA here is from genome assembly GCA_037074985.1 of Solanum bulbocastanum. Lineage (NCBI taxonomy): Eukaryota > Viridiplantae > Streptophyta > Magnoliopsida > Solanales > Solanaceae > Solanum > Solanum bulbocastanum. Next base: position 13,482,293 of record CM073606.1, on the reverse strand, counting down.
GGGAAATGTTTTGTGGTAATGATTCTTAACTCTAAATATTTGATTACCAATTATTATTATTGAATTTATGATTCTAAATCAAGATTTTGGGTTGATAAATTAGGAGTTATTCATAAACTTGAGTTTTGAAGTAAAAGTTAGTTTATGAACTGATTTCAATTCCTTTTTTGAAATTTTTTTCCCTAATGATTTCCTAAATCCTTTAGTAATGTTTTCAAGTATTAAATTATGGATTCAAACCTTAATTTTAGAATTGGGTTTTGTGTTGATTGACCCACCTTTCAAGAGAATTGATGTGGGTATTATTGTTTCCAAAAATATATTGTAAATACTTGCTTGTGCCTTGAAATCCTTGGGGTGAGGTTTTTGCGTAATAGTTGGATCTCTTGATTGAGTTTTGAGTGGGTTTCATTGAAAGTATTATGGGATTGTGAATTTCTTTGAAATTCGATCGTAGAACTGAGGTGGGTATGAGTTGAATAGAGTTTGGGGGAGGAAGAAAAGATCGGGCAAAACTAAGCGCCCAGGTTAACGTCGCGTAGATGCTTTAAATCTAGTCCCCAGAAAACTTCCTCCCTCTCTGCGTCGCGGAGAGGATACAGACTTCACTGTCCCAAAATTTATTTTGCGACCAAAAATAATAATTCTCCTCCGCGTCGCGCCTTTGCTTCCCAGTTTGTGCCTTTGCTCGTTTATTTGCATCAACTATATAAACTCTATCTAATAATTGAGATATCCTATATCCTAATAATAATTCTTGAATTAGCATTTCAACTTCAATATTGAGTTGAGAGTAAAGTTCAAGAAAGTATTTGATTCAAATTTTGAATCCTTTGAGATCAACTAGCGATTTGAGCTAAGTTTAGAGGAAGTAAGTATGATAATGAGAAATGTTGTACACATGAGTTCTATATTTTCATTTAGATCCTTGAGTCGAGTCGTTCATGTCCATTATTCCCCATCAACTCTATGAATGTGGCGTTCTTAAGAGGAGTATCTTCGAGTTCTAATTTCTTTAGTATTGAGTTCCTAATCTTTTTGAAACTATATTTCATAATTATGGGATTACCATATGTTATACATGGAGGTCCTTGAGTTGAGTTGGTCATACCCATAATTTTGCATGAACCCTTCGAGTCGAGAATTCTTGAGATGACTTGTGTCATTGAGTCCTTGAGTTCTAGAGTTATTGAGTTTTGAGTATTGAGTTCTATGTATGGTTATTGAAACACTTGAATTGAGTCATTCACATCCATAATTCGCATGAACCCTATTTGGAGAAGTCTTTTACAATTATTTAAAATCTATTTAATGACTTGTGTAAATGAGTATGAGGATGAGGAGAGTCAGTTTCATTTTTTAAAATGAATATAAAGGAACTAAGTATTCTCAAGAGTAAATGTTTTTACATTTAAAATGAGAGGAAACTTTGATTTTCAAATAAGTTCATAGGGAGTTTTTAGCACTACATCTTTTAAGAGAACCTTTTGAGTAATAATCTCAAAGTTTGAGGATGAGGAAATGTTTTTAAGCATTTGATCATGAGTTATATTATTGGGAGTAGTATTGATCACCGATATGGGGATAGTTCAGACAACTCACAGCCCCCATAAACCATATATGCCAACATGGGTAAAGGGTCATACTTTTTAGATGATTCCTTATTGATTTTTAGCATAGCTTAGTAGATCCATTTAGTTGAGAATGTCCTATACTCCGGTAAGTTATAGGACAGTTATGGTTGCGTGGGCGAGACGATGTATCATCACATAGCTCATAGTGATGGTTGTCTATTAGAGAATCTCCCAAATAAGAGTAAAGAGTTATTATTGTATTATCATATACATTTGAGTTATTATCCACACTTTTAAAATTTTCATGTATATAGCATCTTTCATTGTTGCTTTCACTATGAGTTGAGTATCTTAAGTTGAGTTGAGTTGAGTTGAGCATCTTTGAGTTGAGTTATGTATCCTTGAGTTGAGTTAAGTATTCTTGAGTCAAGTTGAGTATTCATGAGTCGAGTTAAGTATTCTTGAATCATGTTGAGTTAAGACAAGGTGAGTATGTCTTCCTTATTATCAGTTCAAGCTTATACTCATATTGTAGAGTTCCCCTTACATGCTCGTACATTTCATGTACTGACGTCATTTGGCCTGCATCATTTCATGACACAGATACAGGTATTCAGGATCATTAACAGGATTTTTGTTGAGGTCATATGGTGTTCCAGTCAGCTTTGGTAAGCCTTCTTACATTCCGGAGGACTTCACCTTTACCTTGTAGTTAGTAGTTTTTAGATGTCGTAGGTCCTGTACTGATATCCTTCTGTAATAGTAGAGGCTTCATTGATAGACAGAGTTGAGGAGTTTTTCAGTATTTACTTTCTTTGAGTATTGTTCATACTTTTTAAATTATAGATGTCAGGCACAATATATCTTATTTGTGCTATTCTGAAATCATTTATATCTCCCCTGACACAACGACATTTGTATATATAGCAAGATATCCATGAAAGGCCTAATTTAAAGCAAATAACACTATATTATCATCTACATGTGAACAAAAGATGTTCATATATGTTCATTCTACCAAATTAGGAGATTCACACCATTACTGATAGCATAACAACACATTAGACCAAACCACACCTAAGTTCTTGAACTTGATAATTGAATTACTTTTGTAAAAGAGAGAAAGATTTTATCAGAATTCTTTTGAATTTCCTCTGTTCATATATGGGTTTCCCATCAGAATCATTTTTCTAGATTTCTTAATTTTAGCCTTATACTTTATGGGTTTAGCTTGAAGTTTCTTCACCTTATTGCGCTGACGTTTAGAAATTATTTTCACTTGTAGTATGAAGTTAAGGATCTTTAACTACTTATATCATTCTCGAGCCTACACTGTGGACGTGGCCGGCACTTGAGAACTATTTCTGGTCCCCAAGCAAAACTTTGACTTGACTACTTAGCGGTAGACTTAACTAAAGAAATAAGGAGCTTTGAACTATAGATGTAACGCACAATATTTTTTATCTGGACTATTCTGAAATAATTTGTAATTCCCCCGACATAGTGATGTTCATATATATAGCAAGATATCCATGAAAGGCTTAATTTAAAGCAAATGAAACAGATTTGATCATCTACAAGGGAACAAAGGATGTTCATATATGTTCATTGTACAAAATTATGAGATCCATACCACTACCGATAGCACAACAACACATTAGACCAAACCATACCTAAGCTCTTTGTAACACCTCAGAAATCATACTTGGACTATTCTACAGAAAAATGTGAACCATGGAGCAGCCTCAGGTGGTGGACCATGGAGCCCTTCACGGGCTGTGGATCTCCACACGAGATGTGGGAAGGCTCGTGGATGTGAGGCATAGTGAACAGGGCTAAGGCATCAAACCACTGAGCCCTCCACGGGTCATGGTCCTGATGATGGGTCATGGATGGGTCTGTCGTCCTGAGCCAGCAGACCCCCAGCCCAAGTGAAAAACCAAGGTGGACTTCATGGTCTGTGGTTCTTCACATGGTCCATGGTATGGTTCGTGGATGGTCCTCCCAGAACTAGTTGACTCTGGCCAAGAACCACGACCTACTTAACAGATCGTGGTCCTTTTGGCGGTCCGTCTGTGGCTCCATGAAAGGGCTCCGTCAGATTTTAAGTGAGGGTTGTTTTAGTCTTTTCCCCTATGTTTTTGGCATTTAAACTACGTTGTTTTACTCATTTTAAGCCTAGTAATTTAGTCAGAATCTACCTAAAACCTTCATTCTCCAAAAATTATTTGAATTAGAGCAAAAAGAAGAGGAGAGTCGACCAATCCTCTCAAGAACACGCAGAAGGTTTTCTTCATGTTCCAACCTCGAAATTAAAGGATCTCTCCATAGATTTTGTCACCAGGTATGTGGGATTTCACTAGTGGGTTCCTTTAATCCACTAGATCCATATAATTTATTGAGATCCTTGATTCTCTATATCTTGTTTAAACCTAGGGTTCTAAAACCTTGGATAATTGCTAAGATTTAGCTGTTGTAGTACCCTAAGTCGAATTAACTTGTTTCTTGGAAAGTATGCTTAGTTCCTTGATTGAAACTCAGAACCCTACTTTGTGTATATTCTTTAGGTTCATGAATTATACTTGCTAGGTCAGCTAAATAGATAATCATACTTCATATTTTGAATGTCAAATTATCAGTATATAAATGTTGCATTATCAGTTAGCATGTCAGTATTTTGAGCTATTCAGTATTTTAGTTACATTTTAGTCATATACATTTTCAGTTGGGAGTAGACTTAGCACCGAGTTGGACTAGGGTTTAGCGTACTCTTATAGTTGCAAAACTACGTGCCCCCGTAGGAGTATAAGTCCCCTCTGTTAGGCATCAGATTTAGTGATCACGCCAGTCATACCTTTATACCCCTAGCAAGGTATATTAGGTCCTCTCGATAGGGCATATACATAGGACTCCACATTTAGTTCACGTGGTTTTATGTCAGTTAATAGTAGCTCCCACAGTCAGACTCCTAGTGCATTTGACAAAGTTTTTTAGTATATACCTCAATATTTAGTCAGCATGTCATGTTCATGATTAGCACTTGGTCATTGCATTCAATTTAGCTTTTTAGTATGTTTCAATATTTACATCTTGCTCGGTTTATGTCATTGCTCGATTATGCTTTGTTCAACTCATATATATATATATATATATATATATATATATATGCAGCTTAGTATCTATATCATGCATGCTCAGTACATTCCAAGTACTGACACATACTCTGCGCTACATCTTTTCATAATGTAGGTTCAGGTACTCAGCATCCAGATCACGCTTAGATCGATTATCGATCCGCATTCAACAGCTTCATTGGTGACTCCTCATACTTCGAGGACAATAGACATGTTTTTTTTTTGTCTTTTATTCAGTTTTCAGCTTTGTTCGAGTTAGCTGGGGAGCATGTCCCAGCAACCTAACTCAGATAGAGGCTTTTCAAACATAGTAATAGAATCAGCTCGAATTGTTTAGTTTATCTCTCAGTTGTTATTAAACTCTTGATACAATTTATACATCCAGACTAGTTGGTTTTCTTTTTTCATTTTCCCATTGTTTATTGATTTGGCTTCCACATAGTTCATGCTTTATTCAGTTATTCTCAGTATGCTTGAGATATGCCAAACAGAGAGTTAGCTTGTGGTCACTTGTGGTCCTAGGTCTTGTGTTACATCAAGGGGGTAGCCTCGGGGCGTGACACTCTTGAACTTGATAATGGATTACTATTGTAAAAGAGGGAAAGATTTTATCAGAATTCTTTTAATTTTCTCTTTTCATATATTGGTTTTCCATCAGAATCAATTTATTGGATTTCATCATTTTAGCCTTATATTGTTTTCGGTTTAGCTTGAAGTTTCTTCACCTCATTGCACTGACGTTTAGAAATTATTTCACTTCTAGTATGAAGTTAAGGATCTATAACTACTTATGTCATGCCACGAGCCTACATCATGGACGTGGTCGGCGCTCGAGAACAATTTCTGGTCCCCAAGCAAACCCTTGAATTGACTACTTATCGAAAGAATTAGCTCAAGAAATAAGGAGCTTTAAATGCAGAGTTTAACTCATATATCTCATATAGACTCAAGTCAAATCTCTAAAAGTACAAAATATTATAAATATAATAGTTTGCAAAACATCTCAAAATAAAAAGGAAATACTAAGAGACTCATCAACTCTAACTATCTTTGAAGACTCTAATACTAGGATAGATGTTGGAACAAGACGCACAACAACTAAACAATAACTAGAAAATAAATATGAAATCCTCTGGAATGCAAGGAGGATCACCAAAGCTATTTGAAGCCCAAAGTGTTCTCAACGAAATGCATGTTGATGATCCTAAACACATGTCTAATAATATGCAGGTCGAATGAAATCAATACATTCAATGTACGGGTATGTAATATAGTCAAAGCAAAATAGCTGAAAGAAAGGACTGCAATAAATAAATATATACTCAAGTTTAATGTAAATAAATAAAGTAGTTAAATCATTTAAAGCTTTACAAAAATTACTCATCTCTAAACTCAACATAATAAGTGATATATTAGAATACACTCTAACTCTGTTGGGAGATTCTCTAACCAAAAACCATCACTATTGTAACGACCCGCTATTTGAAAGATCAAATATTAGAAAGAACCATTTTTCTAAAGAATGAAAATCTTTAATTTGGAAGTATGTTAAGTATGAGTTTTGGGTCAACTTCAAACGATCATACCTTCTAGTACAGGATGATTTAGTGGATTACAAGATATCAAATGAAAGGTCTTTGAATTATCTTTCCAATGCCACTGATTTTTCTAATTTTTGAGTTTGTATGAGGGAGATATGGCCGGTTCAAGTTGGGTTGTCCGGATAAGGAAAGTCAACCAGATTTTAGAGAGGTATTTTGGTCTTTACATTACCCAATTAAATTATTTATTTATTAGTAAGTTATTTGGGTTATAAACTAAGTTAGCTTAGTTTACACAGCTAAGAATTATTCTAGGGCTTTGAGAGAAGAGAAAAAGGAGAAAAGACGAGAAAAGTCAAGCGTTTTTGGAGATTTCTTGCGAAATCGAAGTTATTTCATCAAGGGTTGATCCCTAAATAGGTATGTGAGACTTTCATAACATTGGGTTCGTTCACCCACACGCTAATCATGTTTATTTCAATGAAGTTCATTCTAGAAAGTTGAATGTTTGATGTTCTTGAATTGTGTTCTTGAAATTGACTTCATTCTTGAGTTACGATGAGATTGATGAGTTCTTGAGGAAATCGTGTTGATTTTGGAGTTGTGCTTGATTAGCTTCATGTGTACATGTAACGGGTATCTGAATCTAAAGAGAATTTGAGAAAAAGAATCAAATTAAGGCAAATTAGGGTTAGAAAATGAAGAAGGAAAAGGTCCAGAAGGAATTGGCATGCAAGTCCATGTCATGGACTTGATCCCCCAATGCACAAAAATCCCCTCTGCGTCATGGAGAGCGCGTAGACTCCTCTATTTCAAAATTATTTTCACGACCAGATATTAACATTCATCTCTGCGTTGCTCCTAGGAAGTGTTTTCTTGACTATTTCTTATGTTTAACTATCTGAAAACACTCCTAATCATCACGATATCTTTCCTATCACAAATTACAACCTTGAATTCATAATTCAAATTCAATGTAGAGTTAAGAGTTAAGTCTTGAGGGTTCTTTGAGTCATTTTAAGAAGTCTTTTCCACATCTTTTGAATTTGTTTTAAGACTTAAGCATTGAGATTGAGAAAGAGTAGAGTTGAGTTCATATTCTTTAAAATGTTATATGGGGACTATGTATTCCCAAAGAGTAAATGTTTTCACATTTAAGATGAGAGGAAACATCAATTTCCAAAAGAGTTTTCATGAGTAGTTTTGAGTTCCATCTCTTTTAAGAGATAAGCTTTTGAGTAATAACCTCAAATCACAGAGAATGAGTTATGTTTTTAAACATATGAGCTGAGTAATTTTGGAACTAGTATTGAACACTGATATGGGACGAGTTCATAATAACTCAAGACTCCATAAACCATGTAGCCATCATGGGTAGAAAGGGTCATAGTTGAAATTACTGTTTAGATGATTACTTTATTATTATTATTATAATATATATATATATATATATATAGACACACACACACATTGAGTTGTTATTGTAATTTCAATACATTGAGTTGTTACCTACTTTTTATATTATTTATATAAACTGCATCTTTAATGTTGTTTATTTATGCATTGAGTTGAGTATCCATGAGTTGAGTAATGATGAGGTAAATCTTTCTTTCAGAATTCATTCCAAGCTTATGTCATGTTTAGTTTTCCCCGTTGATGCTCGTACATTCAATGTATTGATGTCATTTGGCCTACATCATTTTATGATGCATATACATGTAACCAAGATCAGCATCCAGCGTTTTGTTAATCCAGTTAAGCACTCAGAGTCAGTTGGTAAGCCTCCTTGCTTCCGGAGGATACCCTGATACCCTTTTATTGCTTTATTATTCTAGTTTATTTTGATGTCGTGGGTCTTGTCCTGACATCCATCTCAGTTATTAAAGGCTTCATAGACATATTGTTATTAGTTCTTTATTTTTTTTATTTCAGTTGTGTAGATTATAAGACTTGATTTGCCTTATGGGCTAGTTTAATGCTTCATTTCATAAAAATTCTAGTTTATTCATGAGTTATCTTTGTTGAGTAAATTCTTCCGTTAAGTAGTAAGCTAGGCCAAGGATTCTCTTAGGGCTAGCAATGGTTCTTGAGTGTCAGTCCTACCCAGGGTGTAGGCTCAGGGCACGACAATTGTCACTCCCCAAGGCAACCCCATAGACGTAAACACGAGACCTAGGATCACGAGTGACCCCAAGTTAACCTTGATTTGGCATAGCATAAGCATACATAAACAACTTAACAAAAGATACTATGTGAAAGCTTAAAACATGAGATAAACTAAATGATGGGGAATACCCAAAACTAGTCTCAATATATAAGTACTGAAATAAGCCTCTAACTGAATAGGGAGGCTGGGACATGCCCCCAGTTAACTCTACTAAAACAGAAACTAAAATGAAAGACTGAAATAGAGAACATGTCTATTGTCGTTGAAGTATGAGGACTCACCACTGATATAACTGAATATAGATCAGGAATCAATCTACACGTGATCTGAAGGCTGAGGACCTGAACCTACATCACGAAAAGATATAGCAAAGAGTATGTGTTAGTACTTGGAAGGTACTGAGTATGTAGGATATGACAAAGTTGAACAAACATATAACTAAACAAAGCATACTAAGCAATAATATAATCTGAACATGATAAAGATACTAAAATACACTGAATATGAACTAAACTGAATGCAATGACCAAGTACATAACATACTGAAACTAAATACCGAAATCTAGTTGAAAATCTGGTCAAATGCACTAGAGTCTGATTGTGGGAGCAACTATTAACCGATATAAAATCATGTGAGATGAGCCTGGAGTTCGATGTATACGCCCCATCGAGAGGACCCAATATACCTTGCTAGAATATAAAGTCATAACTGGCATGATCACTAAATTTGATGTCCAACAGAGGGGACTATAAACCTACAGGGGCACGTAGTTCTAGGACTATGAGGGTGACTAACCCTAGTCCAACTCAGTGTTAAGCCTACTCCCAACTAGAAACGTTTACAATACAACATAACTTAAATATACTGGATAGCTCAATTGTCTGACATACTAAAGGAAAAGACAACATTTAAGTACTGATAATGAAACATTTGAAAGTTGAGGCATGTATATATGTATATCTTTCCTAGCTAGTGTAATTGATGAACTAAACAAATCTACACGACCAGGGTTTTGAGTTTCATGCAAGAAGCTAAGCAAAATTGTTACGAAAACATGATAGTCTAACTAAGAGCGCTACAACAGCTAAATCACAACAATTCTCTAAAGTTCAAGAAACCCTAGGTCTAAACAATATGAAGAGAATCAAGAATATGACTGAATTCTAGGAACCTAATGGGTGAAAGCAACCCACTAGTGAAATCCCACATATCTGGTGACAAAATTGATGGAGAAATCTTTTGATTTTGAGGCTGGAACTGAAGAAAACTTGCTCCATTCTTGGATGGGTTTGGGTTGCCTATTTTCTGTTCTTTTGCTCTAAGTTTGATGAATTCTAGTGATTGACTCGCTTAGGTGAATTCTAGTGATTGACTCGCTTAGGCTAAGTTCTGATTAAGTTACTAGGCTTAAACTGAATGAAACTACGTAGTTCATGGGTTAAATGACGTAGTTTAGGTGTCCAACGCATAGGAGAAAAGACCAAAACAATGCTAACTTAAATTCTATCGAGGCCATCGATGGGCCTGACCGATGATCTGTCCTAGCAGGGCGTCATTTGGTGTCTGGGATTAGATTTTGAGGACCACGATCCACGGAACTAGACCACGGACTGTGGTCCCATCTACGATCCATAGGTCTGGTCGTGAGTCATGACTTTTTCTAGAAATTTTGGGTGGAGTTGGGGTGACCAACCACGGACCCCACCTATGGTTCGTAGTTCACCCTACGGTCCGTGGTCCACCCTACGGTCCATAGGTGGCACTCGTCGATCGCACCTGCAACTTCTGTAAAGTATGTTGTTTGGTCTTTCTAGTACACGGGCTATTACATTATCTCCCCCTTGGGAATATTCATCCTCGAATGAAGTCTAAATTGGCTGAGTATGGAGGGAAGGAGCTACGATCCCTACCTCTAAGTTTGAAAAACTAATTTCTGACTGAACTGAGTTCTAAGGACATGCAAATACATTGAAAATGCAAGAACACTGAAGGAACATGATACTGAGACTGAATTCATGCAAGAGTAAACTGAGAGACTAGAAAGGAACTATTACCTGAAGCTGAAACAGAGTCGGATAGAAAGAGGTGAGGATACTTAGCCATCATGGCTACTTCTGCTTCCTAAGTAGCTCCTTCTAGGGATTGACTCCTCCACAAAATCTTCAATGAAGCTAATTCTTTATTTCTCAACCTTCGAACCTGACGATCAAGAATTTCAACTGGCACCTCTTCATAAGTGAGACTATCCTTCACAGCCACACTTTCTAATGGTAATATAGATGTTGGATCACCCACACATTTCTTCAACAAGGAAATGTGAAAGACTGGATGGACTACTACTTGTTCTGCTGGCAACTCTAACTCATAAGCCACTTTACCCACCCTTTTCAATATCCTGTAAGGGCCTACACATCTAGGATTAAGCTTCCCTTTCTAGCCAAATCTCATCACCCCCTTCATAGGTGATACTTTCAGAAAAACCCAATCATTGATTTGGAACTCCAAGTCCCTTCTCCTTACATCTGCATAGGACTTCTGAAGACTCTGGGTTGTCATTAATCTATCTCTGATGAGCTGAACTTTTTTCATAGCTTCATGAACCGAATATGGCCCAATCAATGCTGCTTCACCTACTTCAAACCAACTAATCAGAGATTTGCATCTACGCCCATATAATGCCTCAGAAAGGACCATTTGAATGTTGGAATGGTAACTATTATTGTTGGCGAACTCTATAAGGGGAAGGTGATCATACCAAATTCCCTTGAAGTCGATCACACAAGCTCTCAACATGTCCTCTAAGGTCTGAATGGTACGCTCTACATGACCATCTTTGTGTGGATGAAATGATGTACTGAGATTTACCTAGGTACCAAGACCTTTCTGAAACAACTTCCAAAAATGTGAGGTTAATTGAGGCCTTCTATCTGAGATGATAGACAAAGGAACCCCATCTAACCTGACTATGTCATTAATGTAGAGTTTAGCATAGTCCTCCACTGAATCTGTAGTCTTAACAGCTAAAAAGTGAGTGGACTTAGTAACTCTGTCTACTATTATCCAAATGGAGTCATGTTGTCCACGAGTATGAGGTAAACCCATAATGAAGTCCATGTTTATCACTTCCCACTTCCATGTAGGAATGTTATTCTCCTGAGTCATACCTCCTGGTTTCTGATGTTCTACCTTCACCTACTGACAATTTGGGCACTTAGCCACTAAATTTTCTATATCCCTCTTTATGTCATTCCACCAAAAGACTTCTCACAGATCACGGTACATCTTGGTGGCACACATAATACCTAGAGTTATGGGCTTTTGTAAGGATATGTTGTCTCAACTCACCCACCTTAGGAACACATAAACGACCCTAGTAGCGAAGCACACCATCTCCCCCTTGGGAGAAACCTCAACTTTCTGCTAATGAATTGTACCCTTTAATTGAAGCAATATAGGATCATTGTCTTATTTCTCTTCAACCTCCACTACCAATGAAGATTTTAACCCACTCGGAACTATCACACCATCATATGATATGTTCATAAGGCAAACTCCTAAGCGAGCAAGCCGGTGAACATCTTTTGTCAATTCCTTTCTTTTTTCCTCAATATGTGCTACACTGCCCATAGATAGTTTGCTAAGAGTATTAGCTACTACATTGGCCTTACCAAGATGGTAAATCACATTCATATCATATTCCTTGAGGAATTCAAGCCATCTCCTCTAGAGAAGATTTAACTCTTTCTAGGTGAACACCTACTGAAGACTCTTATGGTCTGTGAACCCATCTACATGAATGCAATACAAGTATTGTCTCCAAATCATTAGGGAAAATACTACAACTACAAGCTCGAGGTCATGAGTCGGATAGTTCTTCTCATGAACCTTAAGTTGTCTAGAAGCATAAGTTATAACCATACCTCGCTACATCAACACACAACCCAGGCCGACTCTAGATACATCACAATAGATCACATAATCGTCTGAACCCTCTTATAGAGTCAAAACAGAAGTTGTAGTAAACCTAGTTGTAAGTTCTGAGAAGCTTTTATCACACTCATCTGACCATTGAAACTTAACCTTTTCATGAGTCAACGTAGACAATAGAGAGGTTATGGATGAAAATCTTTCCATGAACCTTCTGTAATAACCATCCAAACCTAAGAAACTTCTGATCTGTAGGATAGGTAGATCTGGGCCATTGCTTCACTGCCTCTATTTTCTGAGAATCCACTCAGATCCCTTCGCTAGACACTATATACCCAAGAAAAGCAACTGAGTGTAACTAAAACTCACATTTTCTAAACTTAGAAAATAATTGGTGATCCTTAAGAGTTTGCAACTTAACTCTCAAATGAGTCGCATGTTCTTCCTCATTCCTAGAGTAAATGAGGATATCATCAATAAAGACGTTACCGAACAACTCCAAATACTGCTTGAACACCCTGTTCATTAAATCCATGAAAGTTGCAGGAGCATTGGTTAGTCAAAATGACATAACTACAAAATTACAATGATCATACCGAGTTCTGAAGGCTATTTTTGGGATGTCTCTATCTCTAAATCTACGATGATGATAATCGGATCTAAGGTCTATTTTTGAAAAATGACTAGCACCCTGAAGTTGGTCATACAAGACATCAATCCTGGTACTTATTCTTGATTATGACTTTGTTCAAATGCCAATATTCAATGCACATCCTAGGAGAACCATCTTTCATTTCCACGAACAACACTAGTGCACCCCATGGAGAGATACTAGGTCTAATGCCCTTATCTAGAAGGTCTTTCGATTGTTTCTTCAATTCCTTAAGCTCAGCTAGAGCCATTCTGTAAGGAGGAATATAAATAGGTTGGGTATCTGGAAGGATATCTATTCCCAAGTCGATTTCCCTTTAGTGCAGAATTCTAAAAAGATCTTCTAGAAACACCTCTGCAAACTCATTTACTAAAGGGATCGACTCAAGAGTTGAGGTTTTGAGGTTTAAATCCTTAATTCGAACAAGATGATAGATGTACCCCTTGGAAATAATCCTTCTGGCCTTAAGGTAGGAACTGAATTGATCCATAGGCACTGAGCTACTACCCTTTACTTCTAAGACTGGTTCACTTGGAAACTGAAAATGAACGATCCTAGTTATACAATTGAATGAGGCATAACAGGAATGTAATCAATCCATGCCTAAAATGATATCAAAGTCTACCATTTCTAACACTACAAGATCTGCTGATGTGACTTTTTGAGAAACTATGACAAGGCAATTTTTGTATACCTATTTAACTATATCTGGGTCACCAACTGGAGTAGAGACTGAGAAAGGTTCTGAGAGAGTTTCTGGACTAACACCAAAGTTCACTGCTATATATGAAGTTACAAAGGTTAGAGTAGCCCCTGGATCTAACAGAGCATGAACATCTAAATTAAAGACTTTTAACGTATTAGTGACCACATTAGGAGAATCTTTCTAGTCCTGGCGAGCCTAGAAAGCATACAACCTATTCTGGCGCTGACCACCACCTGTACCAAATGAAGCACCTATTGAGTTAGGCGACCTGCTGGTGCTGCTGAAGCTATAGACTGAGCCCTATTATTGTTACCTGTTTGTCCCTATTTTGAATAATAGAAAATTCTCAACATGTGAGAAGCCTGACCACAACAAAAACATCCTTCCTTGCCTACAAGACACACGCCCAAATGGTTCTTACCATACTTTGGACAAGTTGGGTAGGTTATGTTACCTGAAACACTCCCCGTAGACTTAGAGCATGATTTTAGCTGAGAGTACTCATAGTCCCCTGGTCTAGCCTTTTTGTTGTCCTTAGCTAGTTCTCTAAGCTAATCTCCCTCAACCTTCTGAACATGATTCATAAGCCTGGAGCTATTCATATCCTCTAACAATATAGCATTTTGGCACTCTATCTTCACCAAGTTAGATACCCCAAATAGAAACTTACTTATTTGTGCCCTGGGATCGGCAACCATATGTGGAGCATACCTAGAGAGTTGGGTGAACTTAATTTTATACTCTTGGACTGACATCGAACCTTGTCTCAAATTCATAAATTCTTGAGCCTTAGCCTCCCTCAACTTTCTTGGGAAGAACCTGACCAAAAAAGCTCCGATAAAACACTCCCAAGTAACACGAGATACATTCTCACCCCTTTTTTCCTTCCACTGTGTGAACCATATGTGAGACACATCCTTAAGCTGGTAGGACGCCAACTCTACCCTGTCATTTCCAGTCACTTACATCACTCGAAAGATTTTCTTGACCTCATCAATTAAGTTCTGGGGTCCTAGAAACTCAAGTGGTTCATCCTAACAAAATCTCGGACCCTAACTGCCACTGATCCACCACTAGTATTTGTAGGAACTAGAACATGTTGATTGTTCTGGATGGCTACATTCTGGGCCAAAAGTTGGATAGCACTCCGAAACTCTGCATTTGAAACCTCATGGTCTGGGACTAGAGGAACTGCGTTAGTGTTGTGGGCATTAGCATTCCTTGCATAAGCTCTACGATAAGGCATAATTTGAAATGCATAACGTCGAATTAGAAAGGAGATCATACCCACACATGATAAGAATAATAAGAAAGTGAAGTTTTTTCCTAAAACACTTTGTAGCCTCCCCTTCATAGGTGTGGCGCGCTTCACACTCCTAAAAGGGACTCAACTTAGTGTGGATTTTTAGACATCCTAAGACTCCTAAACCTAATGCTCTGATACCAAGTTTGTCATGCCCCAAGGCTACCCCCTGGACATAAACACGGGACCTAGGATTACGAGTGACAGTAAGCTAACCCTGAATTGACATATCATATGCATACTTAAGCAACAGAACAAAAGATACTATGTGGAAGCTTAAAACATGAAATAAACTGAATGATGGGGAATACCCAAAACTGGTCTGAATATATAAATATTGAATAAGTGTTAATGATAATAGACTATAACTCAAAATACTAAAGTTGGATTTGTGTATGTCTGAAATAAGCCTCTAACTGACTAGAGATACTGGGACATGCCGCCATATAACTCTAATAAAACTGAAACTACAATGGAAGACTGAAATAGAAAACATGTCTATTATCCTCGAAGTAAGAGGACTCACCACTGATGCTACTGAATATGACTCAAGAATCGATCTACACATGATTCGAATGTTGAGGACCTAAACCTACATCACGAAAAAATGTAACGCAGAGTATGTGTTAGTACTTGGAAGGTAATGAGAATACAGGATAGAATAAAGCTAAACAAACATATAACTAAACAAAGAATACTAAGCAATAATATAATTTGAACATGATGAAGATACTAAAATATACTGAATATGAACTAAACTGGATGTAATGACCAAGTACATAACATAATAAAACTGAATACTGAAATCTAGTTGAAACCCTGGTCAAATGCACCAGAGTCTGACTGTGGGAGCTATTATTAACCGACATAAAATAATGTGAGCTGAACGTGGAATCCGATATATACGCCCCATCGAGAGGACCCAATATACCTTGCTAGGGGTATAAAGGCATGACTGGCGTGATCACGAAATTTGATGCCTTACAGAGGGGACTTATAAACCTACAAGGGCACGTATTTCTGGGACTATGAGGGTGACTGACTCTAGTCCAACTCGGAGTTAAGACTACTCCCAACTAGAAATGTGTATAATACAACATAATTAAAATATACTGGATAGCTCAATTGTCTGACATGCTTACTAAAAATGCAACATTTAAGTATTGATAATGAAACATTTGAAAGTTGAGGCATGTATATTTGTATATCTGTCCTAGCTAGTGTATTTATGAACTAAACGAGTGACTAAGGTTCTAAGTTTCATGCAAGAAGCTAAGCAACAATGTTACGAAAACATGATAATCTAAGTAAGATCACTACAACAGCTAAATCAAAGCAATTCTCTGAAGTTCAAGAAACCCTAGGTCTAAACAATATGAAGGGAACCAAGAATATGACTGAATTCTAGGGACCTAATGAGTGAAAGGAACCTAGTAGTGAAATCCCACATACCTGGTGATGAAATCTACGGAGAAATCTTTCGATTTTGGGGTTGGAACTGAAGAAAACTTGTAGCATTCTTGGATGGGTTTGGGTCACCTCTTTTCTCCTATTTTGCTCTAAGTTTGATGAATTCTAGTGAATGACTCGCTTAGTCTATGTTTTGATGAAGTTACTAGGCTTAAAGTGATCGAAACTATGTAGTTTAGGGGTTAAACAACGTAGTTTAGGTGTCCAACACATAGGGGAAAATACCAAAATGACCCTAACTTAAGATTTGTCAGGGCCATCTACTGTCCGTCCTAGAAGGGCATTGTTTGCCGTATGGGAGTGGTTCTGAGGACCATGATCCACGGACCGTAGTCCCACCTACGGTCCATAGGTCCCGCCATGGGTTGTGACTTTTTCTGGAATCTTTGGGTGGAGTTGGGGTGACCAACCACGTACCCCACCTACGGTCTGTGGTTCACCCTAGGGTCCGTAGTGGAACCCGTCGGGTGCACCTGCAACTTCTGAAAAGTCTGTTGTTTGGTCTTTCTAGTATACGGGGTGTTACAATCACTATGAACTACGTGATGATATAACGTCTTGTCCACGCTGCCAGAACTATCCTATATCATGTCGGTGTATAGAACGTCTCTGCTAAGTGGATCCATTAAGCTATAAGGATTCATCTAAAAAGTATGAACCTAAACCCATGTTGGCAAGACATGGTTTATGAGGGTTTTGAGTTGTCTGAACTCATCCCCATATCGGTGCTAAATACTACTCCTAATAATATATATATATATATATATATATATACACACACACACACACACACTCATTCTCAAATGTATAAAACATACTCTTTCTCTAGTATGAAATAATTTCTCAAAATATCCTCTTAAAAGAGGTAATTACTCTGAAATATCTCTGAACTCATAAACTCATTTAGAAATCAAAGTTTCTCCTTTCTCACTTTAAAAATGATATCTTAGGGAAATACTTAGTTCCCTTACTTTTCTCATAAATCAATTTAAGACAATGATTGGTTAAAAGAATTTCTTAATAAATAACTCAATAATAAGAATCATACTAGAAAATAGACATGAACAACCAATTCAAAAATATCAGTACATGATATATGACAACTTAACAATTGGGAATATAAATTGGAATTCAGCAATGCTACTCATCTCAAGAATACCCAAAATAAAGGATAAAACCCTAGATTACTCTATTACTAGTTTGTAAGTAGATGTAGGGCATTAGGACGAACTAGTCCAACACTATGTTAGCCTTACATACCTAGGAAGAACAATGTTC